>CP136055.1:557771465-558375631 GCA_032464435.1 Aegilops umbellulata | reverse complement strand
TAGTATACCTTTATAGTCACCCAGTTACGTTGTGAAGTTTGGCACACCCAAAGCACTCCTACGGTATCCGGGAGTTACACGATCTCATGGTCTAAGGAAAGGATACTTGACATTGGAATACTCTAGCAAACGAACTATGCGATCTTATGCTATGTTTAGGATTGGGTCTTGTCCATCACATAATTCTCCTAATGATGTGATCTCGTTATCATTGACATCCAATGTCCATAGTCAGGAAACCATGACTATCTATCGATCAATGAGGTAGTCAACTAGAGGCTTACTAGGGACATGTTGTTGTCTGTTATTCACACATGTATTACGATTTCCGGATAACACAATTATAGCATGAATAAAGACAATTATCATGAACAAGGAAATATAATAATAATGCTTTTATTATTGCCTCTAGGGAATATTTCCAACAGTCTCCCACTTGCACTAGAGTCAATAATCTAGTTACATTGTGATGAATCGAACACCCATAGAGTTCTGGTGCTGATCATGTTTTGCCTTAGGGAGAGGTTTAGTCAACGGATCTGCGACATTTAGATCCGTGTGTACTTTACAAATTTCTATGTCTCCATCTTGAACATTTTCACGAATGGAGTTGAAGCGACGCTTGATGTGCCTGGTCTTCTTGTGAAACCTGGGCTCCTTGGCAAGTGCAATAGCTCCAGTGTTGTCACAGAAGAGTTTGATTGGCCCCGACGCATTGGGTATGACTCCGAGGTCGGTGATGAACTCCTTCACCCAAATTGCTTCGTGTGCTGCCTCCGAGGCTGCCATGTACTCCGCTTCACATGTAGATCCCGCCACAACGCTCTGCTTGCAACTGCACCAGCTTACTGCCCCACCATTCAAAATATACACGTATCCGGTTTGTGACTTAGAGTCATCCAGATCTGTGTCGAAGCTAGCGTCGACGTAACCTTTTACGACGAGCTCTTCGTCACCTCCATAAACGAGAAACATTTCCTTAGTCCTTTTCAGGTACTTCAGGATATTCTTGACCGCTGTCCAGTGTTCCTTGCCGGGATTACTTTGGTACCTTCCTACCAAACTTACGGCAAGGTTTACATCAGGTCTGGTACACAGCATGGCATACATAATAGAACCTATGGCTGAGGCATAGGGGATGACACTCATCTCTTCTATATCTTCTGCCGTGGTCGGACATTGAGCTGAGCTCAATTTCACACCTTGTAACATAGGTAAGAACCCTTTCTTAGATTGATCCATATTGAACTTATTCAATATCTTATCAAGGTATGTGCTTTGTGAAAGACCTATGAGGCGTCTTGATCTATCTCTATAGATCTTGATGCCTAATATATAAGCAGCTTCTCGAAGGTCCTTCATTGAAAAACTTTTATTCAAGTAGGCCTTAATGTTGTCCAAGAGTTCTATATCATTTCCCATCAAAAGTATGTCGTCTACATATAATATGAGAAATGCTACAGAGCTCCCACTCACTTTCTTGTAAACACAGGCTTCTCCATAAGTCTGTGTAAACCCAAACGCTTTGATCATCTCATCAAAGCGAATGTTCCAACTCCGAGATGCTTGCACCAGCCCATAAATCGAGCGTTGGAGCTTGCACACCTTGTCAGCATTCTTAGGATCGACAAAACCTTCCGGTGCATCATATACAATTCTTCCTTAAGGAAACCATTAAGGAATGCCGTTTTGACGTCCATTTGCCATATTTCATAATCGTAGAATGCGGCAATTGCTAACATGATTCGGACGGACTTCAGCTTCGCTACCGGTGAGAAAGTCTCATTGTAGTCAATTCCTTGAACTTGTCGATAACCCTTAGCGACAAGCCGAGCTTTATAGATGGTCACATTACCATCCGCGTCTGTCTTCTTCTTAAAGATCCATTTATTTTCTATCGCTCGCCGATCATCACCATTGAAAACTACTCCATCTCACGTGATGATCAGACATGGTTTAGTTCATATGGATCACGTGATCGCTTAGATGATTAGAGGGATGTCTATCTAAGTGGGAGTTCTTAAGTAATATGATTAATTGAACTTTAATTTATCATGAACTTAGTCGTAGTAGTATTAGCATATCTATGTTGTAGATCGATAGCTCGCGATGTTGCTCCCCATTTATTTTGATATGTTCCTAGAGAAAAACTATGTTGAAAGATGTTATTAGCAATGATGCGGACTTGGTCCGTGATCTGAGGATTATCCTCATTGCTACATAGAAGAATTATGTCCTTGATGCACCGCTAGGTGACAGACCGATTGAGGAGCAGATGCAGACGTTATGAACGTTTGGCAAGCTCGATATGATGACTACTTGATAGTGTAGTGCACCATGCTTTACGGCTTAGAATCAGGGCTTCAAAGACGTTTTAAACGCCAAGAAGCATATGAGATGTTCCAAGAGTTGAAATTAGTATTTCAGACTCATGCCCATGTCGAAAGGTATGAGACCTTTGACAAGTACTTTGCCTACAAGATGGAGAAGAATAGCTCAACTAGTGAGCATGTGCTCAGATTGTCTGAGTACTACAATTGCTTGAATCAAGTGAGAGTTAATCTTCCAGATAAGATAGTAATTGGCAAAGTTCTCTAGACACTATCACCAAGTTACTAGAACTTAGTTATGAACTATAATATTCAAGGGATGATGAAAGTAATTCCCAAGCTCTTCGTGATGCTGAAATTGACGAAGGTAGAAATCAAGAAAAGCATCAAGTGTTGATGGTTGACAAGACCACTAGTTTCAAGAAAAGGGCAAAGGGAAGAAGGGGAACTTCAAGAAGAACGACAAGCAAGTTGCTGCTCAAGTGAAGAAGCCCAAGTCTGGACCTAAGCCTGAGACTGAGTGCTTCTACTGCAAAGGGACTGGTCACTGGAAGCGGAACTTCCCCAAGTATTTGGCGGATAAGAAGGATGGCAAGGTGAACAAAGGTATATTGGATATACATGTTATTGATGTGTACTTTACTAGTGTTTATAGCAACCCCTCGGTATTTGATACTAGTTCAGTTGCTAAGATTAGTAACTCGAAACGGGAGTTGCAGAATGAACAGAGACTGGTTAAGGGTGAAGTGACGATGTGTGTTGGAAGTGGTTCCAAGATTGATATGATCGTCATCGCACACTCTCTATACTTTCGGGATTAGTGTTGAACCTAAATAAGTGTTATTTGGTGTTTGTGTTGAGCATGAATATGATTTGATCATGTTTATTGCAATATGGTTATTCATTTAAGTTAGAGAACAATTGTTGTTCTGTTTACATGAATAAAACCTGCTATGGTCATACACAAAATGAAAATGGTTTGTTGGATCTCGATCGTAGTGATACACATATTCATAATATTGAAGCCAAAAGATGGAAAGTTAATAATGATAGTGCAACTTATTTGTGGCACTGCCGTTTAGGTCATATTGGTGTAAAGCGCATGAAGAAACTCCATGCTGATGGGATTTTGGAATCACTTGATTATGAATCACTTGATGCTTACGAACCATGCCTTATGGGCAAGATGACTAAGACTCCGTTCTCCGGAACAATGGAGTGAGCCACTGACTTGTTGGAAATAATACATACCGATGTAAGCGGTCCAATGAGTGTTGAGGCTCACGGCGGGTATCATTGTTTTCTGACCTTCATAGATGATTTGAGCAGATATGGGTATATCTACTTGATGAAACATAAGTCTGAAACATTTGAAAAGTTTAAAGAATTTCAGAGTGAAGTAAATAATCATCGTAACAAGAAAATAAAGTTTCTACGATCTGATCGTAGAGACAAATATTTGAGTTACGAGTTTGACCTTCTATTAAAACAATGTGGAATAGTTTCACAAACTCATGCCACCTGGAACACCACAGCATAATGGTGTGCCCGTATGTCATAACCATACTTTATTGGATATAGTGCAATCTATGATGTTTCTTACCGATTTACCACTATCGTTTTGGGGTTATGCATTAGAGACAGTTGCATTCACGTTAAAAAGGGCACCATCTAAATCTATTGAGACGACACCGTATGAACTATGGTTTGGCAAGAAACCAAAGTTGTCGTTTCTTAAAGTTTGGGGTTGCGATGCTTATGTGAAAAAGTTTCATCCTGATAAGCTCAAACCCAAATCGGAGAAATGTGTCTTCATAGGATATCCAAAGGAGACAGTTGGGTACACCTTCTATCACAAATCCGAAAGCAAGACATTTGTTGCTAAGAATGGATCTTTTCTAGAGAAGGGTTTTCTCTCGAAAGAAGTGAGTGGAGGAAAGTAGAACTTGATGAGGTAAATGTACCTGCTCACTTATTGGAAAGTAGTTCATCATAGAAATCTGTTCATGTGACTCCTACACCAATTAGTGAGGAAGCTAATGATGATGATCATGTAACTTCAGATCAAGTTACTACTAAACCTCGTAGGTCAACCAGAGTAAGATCCGCACCAGAGTGGTACGGTAATCCTATTCTGGAGGTCATGTTACTTGACCATGACGAACCTATGAACTATGAGGAAGCGGTGATGAGCCCAGATTCTGCGAAATGGCTTGAGGTCATGAAATCTGAGATGGGATCCATGTATGAGAACAAAGTATGGACTTTGATTGACTTGCCGGATGATCGGTGAGCCATTGAGAATAAATGGATCTTGAAGAGGAAGACGGACGTTGATAGTAGTGTTACTATCTACAAAGCTAGACTTGTCGAAAAAAGGTTTTGACAAAGTTCAAGGAGTTGACTATGATGAGACCTTCTCACTCGTAGCGATGCTTCTGTCCGAATCATGTTAGCAAATTGCCACATTTTATGAAATCTGGCAAACGGATGTAAATACTGCATTCCTAAATGGACTTCTGGAAGAAGAGTTGTATATGATGCAACCTAAAGGTTTTATTGATCCAAAGGATGCTAACAAAGTGTGCAAACTCCAGCGATCCATCTATGGACTAGTGCAAGCATCTCGGAGTTGGAATATACGCTTTGATGAGTTGATCAAAGCATATAGTTTTATACAAACTTGCGGTGAAGCCTATATTTAAAAGAAAGTGAGTGGGAGCACTACAACATTTCTGATAAGTATATGTGAATGACATATTATTGATCGGAAATAATGTAGAATTTTCTGGAAAGCATAAAGAAGTATTTGAAAGGAGTTTTTTTTAAAGAAAGACCTCGATGAAGCTACTTACATATTGAGCATCAAGATGTATAGAGATAGATCAAGACGCTTGATCAGTTTTTTCAATGCGTACATACCTTGACAAGATTTTGAAGTAGTTCAAAATGGAACAGTCAAAGAAAGAGTTCTTGCATGTGTTACAAGGTGTGAAATTGAGTAAGACCCAAAACCCGACCACGGCAGAAGATAGAAAGAGAATGAAAGTCATTCCCTATGCCTCAGCCATAGGTTCTATAAAGTATGACATGATGTGTACCAGATCTATTGTATACCCTACAATGAGTTTAGCAAGGGAGAGTACAATAGTGATCTAGGAGTAGGTCACTAGACAGCGGTCAAAATTATCCTTAGTGGAATAAGGATATGTTTCTCGATTATGGAGGTGACAAAAGGTTCGTCGTAAAGGGTTACGTCGATGCAAGTTTTGACACTGATCTAGATGACTCTAAGTCTCAATCTGGATACATATTGAAAGTGGGAGCAATTAGCTAGAGTAGCTTCCTGTAGAGCATTGTTGACATAGAAATTTGCAAAATACATACGGATCTGAATGTGGCAGACCCATTGACTAAACTTCTCTCACAAGCAAAACATGATCACACCTTAGTACTCTTTGGGTGTTAATCACATAGCGATGTGAACTAGATTGTTGACTCTAGTAAACCCTTTGGGTGTTGGTCACATGATGATGTGAACTATGCGTGTTAATCACATGGTGATGTGAACCATTGGTGTTAAATCACATGGCGGTGTGAACTAGATTATTGACTCTAGTGCAAGTGGGAGACTGAAGGAAATATGCCCTAGAGGCAATAATAAAGTTATTATTTATTTCCTTATTTCATGATAAATGTTTATTATTCATGCTAGAATTGTATTAACTGGAAACTTGATACATGTGTGAATACATAGACAAACATAGTGTCACTAGTATGCCTCTACTTGACTAGCTCGTTGATCAAAGATGGTTGAGTTTCCTAGCCATAGACATGAGTTGTCATTTGATTAACGGGATCACATCATTAGAGAATGATGTGATTGACTTGACCCATTCCGTTAGCTTAGCACTTAACCATTTATTATGTTGCTATTGCTTTCTTCATGACTTATACATGTTCCTATGACTATGAGATTATGCAACTCCCGTTTACCGGAGGAACACTTTGTGTGCTACCAAACGTCACAATGTAACTGGGTGATTATAAAGGTGCTCTACAGGTGTCTCCGAAGGTACTTGTTGAGTTGGCGTATTTCTAGATTAGTATTTGTCACTCCGATTGTCGGAGAGGTATCTCTGGGCCCTCTCGGTAATGCACATCACTATAAGCCTTGCAAGCAATGCAACTAATGAGTTAGTTGCGGAATGATGTATTACGGAATGAGTAAAGAGACTTGCCGGTAACGAGATTGAACTAGGTATTGAGATACCGACGATCGAATCTCGGGCAAGTAACATACCGATGACAAAGGGAACAACGTATGTTGTTATGCGGTTTGACCGATAAAGATCTTCGTAGAATATGTAGGAGACAATATGAGCATTCAGGTTCCGCAATTGGTTATTGACCGGAGATATGTCTCGATCATGTCTATATAGTTCTCGAACCCGTAGGGTCCGCACGCTTAAAGTTTCGCTGACGATTATATTATAAGTTTTTGTGTTTTGATGTACCGAAGTTAGTTCGGAGTCTCGGATGTGATCACGGACATGATGAGGAGTCTTGAAATGGTCGAGACGTAAAGATCGATATATTAGACGACTATGTTCGGACACCGGAATGGTTTCTGGGAGTATCAGACATATACCGGAGTACCAGGGGGGTTACCGGACCCCCCCCCCCCCGGGGGATACTAATGGGCCTATTGGGCCCTAATGGAGAAGAGGAGGGGTGGCCAAGGGCAGCCGCGTGCCCCCTTCCCCCTAGTCCGAATTGGACAAGGAGGGGGCGGCGCCCCCCTTTCCTTCCCCCTCTCTCTCTCCTTCCCTCTCCTCTCCTACTTCCACTTGGAAGGGGGGAGTCCTACTCCCGGTGGGAGTAGGACTCCTCATGGGGCGCGCCTAGGGAGGCCGGGCCCCTCCCCCTCCTCCACTCCTTTATATACGGGGAGGGGGGCACCCCTTGGAGACACAACAATTGATCATTGATCTCTTAGCCATGTGCGGTGACCCCCTCCACCATATTCCACCTCGGTAATATCATAGTGGTGCTTAGGCGAAGCCCTGCATCAGTAGCATCATCAACACCGTCATCACGCCGTCGTGCTGATGGAACTCTCCTGGAAAGCTCTGCTGGATCGAAGTTCGTGGGACGTCATCGAGCTGAACATGTGCAGAACTCGGAGGTGTCGTGCGTTCGGTACTTGGATCGGTCGGATCGTGAAGATGTACAACTACATCAACTGCGTTGACATAACGCTTCTGCTTTCGGTCTACGAGGGTACGTGGATAACACTCTCCCCTCTCGTTGCTATGCATCACCAAGATCATGCGTATGCGTAGGAAATTTCTTGAACTTACTACGTTCCCCAACATATGGCCATTCACACAGACCGCAGTGTGGCCCCCCGAGACCAACTGCATAATACGATGAACATACGCCCCGTCAAAACCTTTCGCTAGAAGAACCTTCCTGAGAAAAGGACAGCTGACCAAGTCATAAGGCTTCTCAAAGTCTAGTTTTAAAATGACAGCCTTAGAATTACGAGTTCTCAAATCATGAACTATTTCATGAAGACAGAGAATGCCATCTAATATGAAGCGCCCTTTGATGCAAGCTGACTGGTAAGGGTTGATAACTCTGTGGGCAACGGGGGACAGGCGAGTAGCAAAGCCCTTAGCAGGAAACTTAGCAAAGTTATTGATCAGCGCAATAGGCCTGAACTGGGGGATCAGCTGAACACCTTTAACTTTAGGAATCAGGGAGATCACCGCGTAATTGAGGCGAGAAATATCAATGGTACCTAGACAAAACCCCTGAATAAAATTACAGACCAGCTGCCTCAACTGAGGCCAAAAACTTCCGAAAGAAGGGGATCGAAAAGCCATCCGGCCCGGAAGCAGCGTTCGGGTTAGCAGAGTTAACCACATCCCAGATCTCCTTATCAGAGAGGGGCACCATCAACGCAGCATTTTCTTTGGCCGAAATTTTCATACTATGGTCCCACAAGGTTGGAGAAATGGAAAACCCCAATGGAGGTTTGGCCCCTAATAGCGAAGAGAAGAACTCCACCGCGTGAGAGAGGATCACAGACTGGTCCGAGGACCACACTCCATTAATGATCAGGATGTTAATACCGCAGCGCCTCCTCCTACCATTAGCGATGGCAAAAAAATAATCCATGGGGGAGTCCCCTTTTAGAGTCCAATTAAGCATGCCCCGTTGGCGCCAATATATTTCAGCATGTTGGTGCAACTGCATCAAGGCGGACTCAAGATTATACCGCAAAGACCACTCATCTTCAGAGAGCCCAAAGGAATCAGCCGAACGATCAAGAGCTAAGATTTGGGATTCGAGAAAATCTTTCGAGCGCCGCTCCTCTGCAGCGTGATTAAGGGACCAGCCCCTAAAAAATTTGCGCAAATTGTAAGAGCAAGAGTGCCAATCATCTAAAGGGACAAAGGAATGAGAGTTTGTGGATATGAGGTGAGTAATCTTCGAGGCCAGCAATTCATTAAACCCTTCAACAAGCAGCCAAGAGGCACCAAATTGGAATTTAGCAGGAGGTCTATCTTGATGCAGCCCACCATCAAGAAGAAGAGGGGTATGGTCGGAGCCAACGATACTTTTAGCAGTAAGGAAGGCCCGAGGAAAGAGAGAATCCCAACTAGAGCACATAAAAACTCTATCAAGCACAGATCTAATTGGGTTGGCCTGATGGTTAGGCCAAGTGAAACGGGCCCCAATCCTAGGCAGCTCGCGGATAGCATTGGTGCTAATAAAGTCATTGAAGGCATTCGCCAGAGGCTAGGAAAATTTGTCATTACTTTTATCAGAAGGAAAACGAAGAAGGTTGAAGTCCCCACCGATAACTATCGGTAAATTACACGCCTCAATCTTAGCAGAGAGCTCGTCCAGGAATAAGGAGGAAAGCAAGTGATCAGTCGGACCATAAACCACAATGACTTCAAACAAAATATTAAGGTCTTTGTGACAGACTACCGTACTTGCCCAAAAAACACCATGATCAAAGGCCACGAAGTCGAAGATATCTTTTTTTGAGCCAATCAGGATCCCTCCCGAATGGTCCGAAGCAGGTAGCACATGCCAATCAAATCTATCCATGCCCGCGATAGCAGAGAGTTCGTTAGGGGAGAAGGATTCTTAAAGGTTTCAACCAGCCCAACCAAATCAATATTGTTCCCACGCACCAAGTCTTTAATTTGATCACGGAGCCCCCTAGCACCGAAACCTCTTATGTTCCAAAACAGGGCTTTCTTTTATAAGAAAGGTTTTTAATGCGGAGACTCGACCTGCTAGGAGCCGCGCAGGGTTTAGATCTTTTAGCAGGGCCCTTTCTGGAAGTGCTAGGCTGGGGTTGGCCACTACCAACCTCCACACCAGCACCCTGAGCCCGGACACCTACCGAAACTGCAGCCGAAGAAGCAACAGCCTCTTTGGCTTTAGCAATGGCCGCCTGAGCCATCTCATTAGCTCGAATAGTAGAAAGGAGAGAACAAGGGGAGCCTACCTCGGGATCTACCAACACACCCACATCAGACATAATATTTAACAGGTGATCATCAGAAAGAGACGGAAGAACAAGCCAAATCAGGGAGGAGAAGGGAGAGGACCAAGATGATTACCTGAAGGGGGAAGATCCTTAGCAGCAGCCCACCGCTCCGCTCGCTCCAAGATAGATCCGCCCGCATCACCAACCTGCCTGCCCTTGTGAGCCATGGAAGTGGGCGAGCGAATTGAAGGATACCGAGCCATGGGAGAAGCCGGAACAGGGCCCGAACGTGACATCGAGCCCAGGTCCTTGTCGAGGCGACGGCAGACACCAGTCATCGATTGCTTAGAGCCCGAGGAGGCCCTGGTCTTCGCCGAGAACTTGCGGACTGTAGATTTCTTCTTCCTCTTAGACTGAGATCCCACATCATCACGACCAGGGGAAATGGGCAAATCCTCAATTCCGGAGCGGGTGGGGGAGATAGGGCGGCCCGAAAGGTTGGAGCAGGCCCCGGAGATGGGGGTGGCCGAAATAGTCTGCTTCTTGTGCAACACAACATCAGCAGCAGGCATCAAAGGGGCAGCAGGAGGGACCACCACCGACTCACGTGGGGTCAAGTCAATAGGTGCCTGAGATTGGAACAGCTCCCGCTCCGAATCAGCCTGCCCATCCCACTCGGATTGAGTGAACCGCAAGTTAGAGCCATCGCTAGGGTTTTGACCACCCATAGAGTCGTCCCCCTCCTTATCATGTTTATTCGAGGGATTGGATGGGAGGAGGAGGAGGTGGGGGTGGAAGGCAGCTGCCCCTTCCACCCAAACCTGAAGCCTGACTCCATTGGGCGAAGGAAAAACATCAATAGATCCATGGACGCAGAGCGGGTCAACACACCAGATTTTGATACGAGCTGGACCAACCCTTTCCAATGACTCCACATCCACCTCCACAGGCTTCCCAATCAGAGCACCAAACGCCATCAGGAAGGAAGAAGAACGGAGCCCTACTGGCACATCATCCACCAACACCCATACCTGAGAGAGAGGACCAACAGCTTTTCCACTACAAGTAGCAGGCTTCACAGAAACCACCAGTTGATTGAGGGGAAGGGTGAAGCTAGTGCAAGAGGCAATCATATGAAGGAAGTCCTTGGAGGGGAACACAACAGAGAATTCATAGTCAGACAACTAATTAACCTGCCAATCCCAACCTTCCATATCCCAGATCCGGAGCCCTTCAAGCAGAGTTTGAGACAAAATATTTTGATCTTTCACCGAGACTATGGCAGCATTTGAGAGGGCAGGGGCCGCCGCCAGGACAGGCAAATCGCTATCCATAGCAAAGAAGGCGCAACCAGGAAGACCCAAGCCAAACTGGATGAAGGAGGGAGGTTTCTGGCGATTCATACAGTTGACAGTGAGGTGACCATCCGAGCGACAGATTAGGCAGAACGGGGGTTAGTGCATCTGGATTGGAAGTGCCCAGGCCTGTGACAGGCGAAGCATGTGAGCGCAGAGGGGTTACTCGGGGTGGGAGGGTTGGGGCGATGCTGCGGAAGGGAGGAAGGAGGAGGCAGGACCCCATCCCCCATCCCCGATGATGAAGCGCCAGCGAGAGGGCCGGCAGGCCGCCGAACCGGACCAGTGAACGACCACGGCGGAGGGCGAGGTCCAGCGCCAGCGCCCACCGGGTGGGGGGTCCGCGCCGGGGCAGGAGCGCCATGCCCCGCGCCAAGGATGGGGATGGAGCCCGACGAGGACGAGATCCCCCAACCAGCCGCCGCCACCGCTTCCCAAGGATCCAACGCCGGAGAGAGAGAAGCCCCAGATCGATACCCTTGCGGACCAGATCCAGGAGCTCGCTCCCGCTCCGAGCGCTAGAGCCACTCCGGACCAGCGGCCCATGCAGAACGGTCGCGAGCCACCTGCTCATGAGCCGCCTGCTCCGCCTCTAGCTTGGAGCGAAGGGAAGCCTCGAGCTCCAGATCCACGCCCGAGCCCGGCGAGTCCTCCCGCCAGCGCTTGCTGCCCGAGACCGCATCGCAAGACGAGCCCCGCGACTTATCCATGGAGAGCACCACAGCGAAGTAAAGGAGAAGGGGAGGAGGAGGAGTAGATCTGACAAGGCAACGAATGGGGAAACGGCGATGACACAAATCAGCGGCGGTAGCCGAAAACCCTAGCAAGGGGGAACAGAGCCGCGGGGGATCCATAAATACCCAGACTGAGTCGTGCCCACCTGGGCCAGACGGGCCACGCGGGCCGGGGGAGGAGGGAGTAATACAGAAGCAGGGGAAAGCTGCACCAGGCCCACAGACAGGAGAGGGGGGAATTCGTCAACTGATGACAGAGAAGGGGGGGTGGGTTGGCAGGCCAGAGCAAGAGCAGGAGGCCCAACCGGCCCAACCGACGGTCTGACACGTGACCCACTGGTCAACGGGGAGGAGACCAGATCTAGGGCAAGCGGCTCCGGCGACGCGACCCGCCCCGGCGCCGCAACCGCCGGTGACAGGGAAGCCGAACCAGAGGTAGAGGACGGGAAGGAGGGGCATACCACACCCGGAGCGGCACCCAAGATCCTAGATCCGGGCGAAGGACAAGAAAACTTACCAAATTTGTGCAGACGGCGAGAAATCCGGACCCAGCCAGCAGCAGACGATGGCGACGGCACCGGCCGGCCCCGACCCCCAGGAGCAAACTTGTGGGGGCAGGGCGCAGCAGCGGGGGAAGGGACACGCATAGGGCGAGCTGGCGAGGGCAAGCAGGAAGGCTCCTCATCCGATGAGCAGTCCTCATCGTAAGCGAGAGCCCAAAAACAAGAGCCAAGCGGCGACGGGGAGGGAACCAAAGAATAAACCATCGACGAGCGAGCGGGGGAGGAGGAGCCAGACACGGGGGGAGGGTCTGACCAGAGCCCAGCGCGGCGACGGGGGGGGCACGGATCGATGCCGGAGGGGCAGGGAGGGGGAAGGAGAGGGACGAGGGGGAAGGAGAAGGAGGGGGAAGGAGAGCCATCCTCAGTGCCAAAAGCGCCCATCATGATTAATCCTGGTGCTCGCATTATTTTTGAATTTATTTCAGGATTTTCGGCGATGCGCTTTTAGTGAGAGGGGACGTTCCCGTCGACGATGAGACGCCTATAGTGACTTCGTAAATTTCAAGATGATATGCCGGTTCAACCTCTCGAAGGTGCTCATAGGAGTAGGGTGTACGTGTGTGCGTTCAAACAGGTGAGTGTATGAGCGCTTGCGTCTGTACTGTGTTCAAAAAAATACGATGCCGACGAAGTGAAATACGTTTTTTCTCGAATATCACGAGTGTGCATATCGTGTAATATACTCTCTCCGTCTCAAGTGTCTCAACTTTGATACTCTTTTTACTAAATTCAATACAAAGTTGAGACACTTATTTTGAGATAAAAGGGAGTAGAAGAAAGAGAAAAATTCAATACAAAATTGAGACACTTATTTTAAGAGGAAGGGGTAGAAGAAAAGGAAAAGAGAACACTATAATTGAGTTTACATGATCTTAGTACATGTATGCCTCGCCCACTCCACCAGTACACGCTGACCGGACTACTCCCTATCTTCCCATCGTCCTACCACCACGAGGAATGCCCCCAGCTCTACTCAAAGAACACCCACTTGCTTCCACACCTTTTACTCGCTCGCAATGCATCGTAGCACCTGCCGCACACACGGCATGGCACCATAAATATGATGGTGTTTCGATGTTTTTATAGCTCCCACATAACTAGTGGACATATAGTGTGTGTCGTCTTTGCTTGTTGACTAAGGTGCCCCTGCCTAATGCACCAATCCTTCATGGATTTGCCTGCCCGTTGGTACTCCTTCCACCGATCCCAAGGCCATGTAGACCTTAATCCATACTTCCCTAGCGAAGAGACATCCGACAATAAGGTGGTTGGTGATCTCGTCGTGTTGGTCGTAAAACAGCCAGGCGTCCTTATATGGAAGGCCCTGACAAGCCAACCTATCGAATGTCCAACATCTATCTTTGATCGCTAGCCATGCAAAAGAAAGAATATGCAATGAAGCGGAGTCTGAGATTTCCAAGTGAATGTAGCTGTGAGCGACATGTCCATAGTCGCGAACTTGGCCGCGTATGCAGACTTGGCCAAATATTGGCCTCCTTTCTCCCAAGACCAAGTGAAGACATATGTTTGTTGTGGGTCGAGGACCACCCCAGCCACGAGTGGCCAAATGTGAAGGAATTGTTGCTGGTGCAATTGTCTTGCCCCTTGGGTTTTGGAGATTGTTGTCAGAAACAGTAAGGGACTGACTTGTTTGATAATGCACACAGAGAGAAATAGACCCGAGCTCTTTCTTCCTCTTGACCCAGTGCTTGACCGAGTTTTTATGTCCGCGGAGTGGGAAATGCTATTTCCCATGTGCTCCCTACACGCTGAAAAGAGGATCGAGTCGGACCACGTCCCTTTAATCCTCTCCTCGGGGGAGGAGAGGTTAAAACGAAGCCCTCGTTTTTTCTTTGAAACTGCGTGGTTTGAGCACCTGGAATTTGAGCAAATCTTCCTCTCCAAGTGGGAGACTTGTGTTGCCCAGATCGGGCACACGCGTGGGCCCATGGATTTCTGGATTGCCGCAGGGGCGGGAATGCGTGCGGCTCTCAAAGGCTGGGGGGCCAACCATGGCCGTGAGGATAAGTTGCTCCGAGCGCGTTTGATTGTGGACCTCGCCCGTATGGACGCTGCTGCGGACTCACAGGTCTTCTCGGAGCAAGACTGGGCCCAGCGCTACGCTGTAGAAGCCCAAGTCGAGTCCCTCCTACGCGCTGAGGAGGAGTACTGGCGTAGGCGCGGTGGAATCAAGTGGACGCTCAAGGGGGACGTGAATACAAAATATTTTCATGCCTATGCTAACGGCCGGCGCCGTAAATGCGCCATCCTGAGACTGCAATCTGAGCAGGGGCTCCTTTTGCGTCAACAGGATATCGTTCGTCACATTTATGACTTCTACATCCAGTTGATGGGCTCCAGGGAGGAGTCCCGGGCTCGGCTGCGGTCGGATGTTTGGGAACCCGCGCTGCGGGTCACGGACGAGGAGAATGAAGGCTTGGGACTCGCTTTCCTTCCCCAGGAGATTGACCAGGCGGTCCTTGGGATGAAAACTGACACCGCCCCGGGTCCGGATGGGTGGCCGGTGGCGATGTTCAAAAGGTTTTGGCAAGTGCTCAAAGGTCCTATTTTCGAAGTTTGTAACGGGTTCATGTGTGGCACAGTAGATATCTCTCGCCTTAACTTTGGGGTTCTTTCTCTTATCCCCAAAGTGCAGGGCGCGGACAACATTAGACTTTTTCGTCCAATAGCGCTTATCAATGTCCCGTTTAACATTTGTTCTAAGGCTTGTTCTACGCGCTTGTCCCTGGTAGCTCATCGTATTATTAGTAGGAACCAATCGGCTTTTATTCGTGGTCGCAACATTTTGGAGGGGCCGTTGGCCCTCCAAGAGATCGTTCACTCGCTCAAACGCACTCGCCAACCGGCAATTCTTTTGAAATTAGATTTTGAGAAGGCATACGATCGAGTGAACTGGGAGTTTCTCCAACAAATCCTTCTGGATCGAGGATTTTCATCGGTTTGGGTTCACCGTATGATGCAATTGGTCTCGGGAGGCCAAACGGCGATTGCGGTGAATGGAGAAGTAGGGAACTTCTTCCGCAACAAGCGGGGGCTACGTCAAGGGGACCCAGCCTCATCGTTGCTCTTCAACTTTGTGGCGGACGCCTTGGGCGCCATGCTAGACAAAGCTCGATCTGCTGGCCACATTAGGGGAGTGGTCGGTAATCTGATCCCAGGAGGTGTGTCACACCTGCAGTATGTGGATGACACTCTTCTCCTTTTTGAGCCGGACGAACACAGTATCGCAACGGTTAAGGCCATCCTGCTGTGTTTTGAACTCATGTCCAGACTAAAAATCAACTTCCACAAATGTGAAGTGGTGTCCATAGGGATGGACGCGGCCGAAAGTGAGCGGGTTGCCAACTTGCTTAATTGCAAACTTGGGAAGTTTCCGTTTACCTACCTCAGCCTCCCGATTGCAGAGAAGAAATGCTCCATTGCTGATTGGGAACCTCTCAACACTAAGGTGGCGGACCGGGTTTGTCCGTGGAGAGGTCGATTTATGTCTTCAGGGGCAAGACTAATCCTTACTAACTCCAGCCTCTCGTCCCTACCCATGTTTGCCATGGGTATGTTCTTGTTGGCTGATGGGGTCCACACGAAAATGGACACCCCGCGGGCACGTTTCTTTTGGGAAGGAGCGGATCCTAAACAGAAATACCACATGGTTAAGTGGCAAGCCGTCTGTAGACCTAAAGCCCAGGGGGGCCTTGGGATCATCAACTCTAAGCTGATGAACATTGCGCTTATGTGCAAGTGGATCCGGAAGCTGTCCCAGGGAGGGACCGGCCTCTGGGTTGACCTCCTTCGTGCAAAGTATTTCCCGCATGGGAATTTCTTTGAGGCAACACCTCATGGGTCCCCTTTCTGGACCCCCATCCAATCCCTCAAACCATACTTCGCCAGGGGTGCGAGGTTCACTGTTAATAACGGCCGCTCCACGCGTTTTTGGCACGACGTTTGGATAGGCCAGCATCCTCTTTGGTCGGAGTTTACCCATCTTTACTCCATCGCGGTTGAGCCCAACCAACTGGTTGCTTCGGCTCTTAGTGCCACTCCGCCCCCTATATACTTCAGAAGGGAGCTTTTGGGGCCGGAGCTGGAAGATTGGGAGCGCCTTCGGGCACTGACAGCGAATGTGCGGCTGTCGGGCTCCGCAGACGTGGTCTCTTGGAGACTTTCGGGCTCTGGCAAGTTCACTGTCAAGTCCCTGTATAGAGAGTTGTGCCGCGGCCATGCCCCTATGGCAGCCACGGGGCTTTGGAAGGCGCGAATCCCGCTCAAGATTAAGGTCTTCCTATGGCAACTATGCCAAGATCGCCTTCCTACCTCTATCAATATAGCTAAGCGCAATGGCCCTGCTTCCGGTCCTTGCGCTTTGTGTGATGGCGCGGAAGATGCTGACCACGTGTTCTTCCGGTGTCCTTTGGCGCGCTTTGCTTGGAGCGCGGTCCGTGAGGCCGCTGGGGTGGATTGGGATCCACGCTCACGCTCTAAGCTTGTGTCATACCTATCTTCGATCCAGGGCTCTCTGCGCCGGATCATGTGGACGTGTGCTTCGGCCATGTTATGGGCCTTATGGCATATTCGTAACAAGTTTACTATTGAGGGAGTGTTCCCCTCTCACCCCGCTGATGTAATCTTCAAATGCATCATATTCTTGCAGCAGTGGGCACCGCTGGGAAGGCAACAGGACTCTGATCTTCATCGCCAAGCTATCGCACGTCTTCGCTCCGTCTACTCGGCGTCTCGAGCCCCGTCACCTCCGTCTGCTGCCTCATAGGGATGGGCAGTCCTTTTGGTCTTGGTTACCCCCGAGCCTGCGTGCTCGTTACTTTGGCTGGTTATGCCATGTAATGCACTTTATCTCGCCATCGTTGCCTTTTGTGGCATGCCTTAGAACATGGGTGACTAGCTTCGGTTCTGTTTGTTTGGTCTGTTTGTTTGTGCACGCTGCCTAAGTTGAGCGCTTTATTAATCTAAAGCCGGACGTCCCTGACGTCTATGTTCTAAAAAAGAAATAGACCCCGACGTATTGAGAAGAATGCTATATTCCGAAGAGAAGTTTGAAGAACTTCATCGAGAAGTATCTGCAATGCAGAAAAGAGATAGATGTATTTTGAGAAGAAACCATATCGAGAAGATTTCGTGAAGGAATCATCCCTTCAAATATTGTTGAACTGAAGCAATTCTGTCGCGGTGTGTACGGAGAAGAATGACTGTAGTCGAGAAGATGGATGGCGAAGGAAAGACGTAGTATTTATTTCGTTGTTTCTTTTTCTTTTATTTGAGTCATAGGATCTTCGTACTATTAAGAGGGTTATAGGTATTCGAGACTTAGATCTGGTGTGATGCTTAACCAAAATCTATGAAAAACTGACCCAAAATAGGTGTTAATCAAATCCAAACAGCCCAATACCATCACCAAAATGTGACAGAAAAAAGAAAAGCTACACAAATCTTAAAGCACAATCCAAAAGTCAGAAAATCGATTGACCACAGAGCTAAAATTCAGCTGACTGAAATCTAGCTAAAGTGCCTTTCAAAAAAAAAGAAATCTAGCTAAAGTGAAAACTAAAACTGTACATCTGCTCCTGCCTTCATATCTTGTTGTGGAGCTTGGACGGCGCGACGAGAGGGTTATGCTGCGCGATCTGCTCACGGCCGACCTTCTTGTAGTCGAAGCCGCACGCGTGCCCGTCCACGTAGCGGTGCAGCGAGCAGAAGGTGCCACCGCAGCGGCACGCGAACCCCAGCAGCCCCACCTTCTTCTTGCACGCCATGCACCTTGTCGGCGCCGCCTTCTTCGCTGGCGCATCGGCCGCCGGTGCCGCATCAGCAGCAGCAGCAGAGTCCTGCAGGCTCACCGACGTCTTGAAGGCGGGGATGAGGTCGTCGGCATTGATCTTCCCCTCGACGACGGGGCCAGCCACATTGGTGGACTTGAGGTGGTCGCGGTAGCACTTGGAGCACATGCCCTTGGTCGCCTCGCTCCCGTAGAACCCGCAGCCGTTCGCGCACAGCGGCGCGCCCCCACCGGCGGCGGCCTCAGTCGAAGACTCCTGCCCGTGCGCCATGTATCTCCGCTGATCTTCTGATCCAAAAGGAAGTTTCGCGTTCGCGTATTACGGGAGTCTGTGAATCTCGCGTTTGTTGGTTGCCGTCGTGCGTGCTGTTTTGTTGTTCTTGCTGTTGGGGTTATATTTCCCTAGCACAGTATATACCATCCTAGCATTTTGGAATTCAGAAGAGAGTTTGGGAGATATGGTTAATTAGAAGGAATTTGTGCATAGCGTTTTCGTGTTGACGAAATAACCTCATGTGGTGAAGCAAGGGTTTCTAATTTCATATCATAGCGGTTTCTAATTTCATATCATAGCAACTATGAAATGATGAAGTGAGATGACCCCGACATTCTTCTCTATTTTGCCTTATGCAGGAAAAGTGTCCTGATGTTAGCACTCTGCACTTGCCTGCGTGACAAATATAGTCTTGCAGCGGTATGTACCATGGTTCGACCCTGTGCTTCTCTTAAGATTGCTTAAGCTGTTATCTACTTTTCTGGATTAAACTGCACCATTTGCCGCACCGCACTGTATGCTTGGATTGTACTACCCTTAGGATTTCCCTTTCTTTGCTTTTTATTATATGCAGGTCACAAATGATATATTCACAAAAGAGGATGGTGAATTCTTGGCCAAGCATGGAGCTCTTCCTGAAGAGCGCATACGTGCTGTCGAAACTGGAGGCTGCCCTCATGCCGCTATACGTGAGGACATCAGCATAAATCTGGGCCCTCTGGAGGAGCTATCCAACTTGTACAAGGCCGATTTGCTGCTCTGTGAACCTGGAGGAGGTATTGCCCCTGTTGAATCCCACATTGGAAGGTTTATTACCGTGTATGTTTAGACTGGCTTAGTGTTATCAGTTGACTGTTTGGAAAATGTCCTGTATCCTCTTTGTTTTCAGATGAAACCTGTATCGTTTTCCATAATCTTGTTTAGGAATATGCAGCGTGTGTCGTTGATTTTCCTCAAGCTATTTTGTTGTATCTTGGCATTAGTTGAACATCTCATGATCTGTTTGCTTGTGGATATTGGGTGGCTGAACAGTATTCTAATGGCCTAATGACCCCAACTTCTGCCATTTTATGATCAGGTCCATGATCACTGATGAGGAAATAAGAAAGCTACTTTTTGTGCATCTTGTGTGCAGATAACCTGGCAGCCAACTTCAGTAGGGAGCTAGCAGACTACATAATCTACATCATGGACGTGTCTAGCGGGGACAAGATACCAAGGAAAGGTGGCCCTGGTATAACCCAGGCAGTTTCACCAACTTGAATAATTCGTTCCAAACGCAGGTCATAAACATGACAGACCTCGCCTCCGCGGTTGGAGCCGACCTAGCGGTGATGGAGCGAGACGCCCTTGGGATGCGGGAAGGAGGGCCCTTCGTACGTGTTCGCCCAGGTTCAAGATCAAACCATACACACACGCGCGCGCTGTACATCGCTCTTTCTTGTAATGGTCGGAATGACCTGAACCCATTCTGCTCTTTGCGTCGCTGGTGCAGGTGAAACACGGGGTCGGCGTGGAGGAGATCGTGGACCACGCGTGCTGCGGGCCTGGGAGATGGCCACCGGCAACCGGCGCCGATAGAGAGGCTCCACCATGCGCCATGTAATTTTCGGGCATGTGTTAATGTCGCCCGCACGGTGTAAATTGTGGCCGTATGCATCGCCCAGATGCAGAGGCCGGGGGTCATCCTCCTTTTTTTAAAAAAAACGGTGTAAATTGTGGAGCTGTCTTCTTTTCGCCACGAATAAACCACGCGTCATTTAGTACTGCTGCTAGGAACTGAACTTCTTTATGTAACTTGATCAGATGCAAGGTTCTTGATGAGAATTAATAATAAGCAAAAATATGTAATGTTTGACATTGTCTGTCTTATTCGCTGTGTCATGGGCACCCTGGAGAAACAAACAATAAGGTTGTTTCGGATAATAAGTGGACAGCAAAGATGGTTTGTTATGGGATCTTGAAGCATATATTAAGCAGCAGTACATGAGATCTCTAGTACTCGGCACAAATGCTGCAGCTCAAAACGAAGAAGAAAAAGAAGAAGAAAAGGCAGAAACAGATGTGCGTGCGACTCCGCTGGGGATCGAACCCAGAATCTCTGGTTTCGTAGACCAGCGCCTTATCCATTGGGCCACGGAGTCCTGGTGCTTAATTTGCACAAATACTGTCCTAGGTCTGGGCACCATAAGCAGGGAATGAAGAAAGGCAACAGTGCTCAACACTACATCTAACTGCGAAAGCAAAATTATCCATGAAACTCTACATATATGTAGGGAACATCCACATGTAAGCCCTTGCTTTGTTACACATGGATCGGTGCCCTATCATGTTCGGTTAACTCATATGCCCCCCCTCCCTAGATACAAATCATATCGAAGGATCCGGATTCTTATTTTTATTTATAAGTGAAGGAATCACAGTTTAAATTCGCTGAACATAGGACGGAGAAGGAGATGAGCTCAGCCTGTATCAAAGGCTTCACCCTTGCTCCCAACTGTTAACTAGTGGGCTTCGGTGATGAAAAAGATGGCTTTGGATAAGAATGTAGCCCCATCCCCTCTCGGCCATTGTTTTCCGGTAGAACCTCAATTCGCCCAAGTTGTTACAAAATCGGAAAAAAAAAGAAGTGGTTTTTCACACAGCCTGCTCATTGTGCTGGTCCCACTTTTCTATCTATTTGGTCGAGCCAAAAGAAAAGAACAGACCAACCGGAGGCGAAGAGTAGAGTATAACCAATGAGCTTTCATTGTGCGTAAAGGACCTACAGGAAGACTGTGCTCTGAAGTGTGCACTGTGAGTTTTGTTTAAAGAACACTTGGTCTTACCCACTTCGTTTTGAGCCGTGAAACGCACGTAGTGGTCATTATCCTAAAAAACGTAAACCGTTTTCTTGACGCTAGGGTGGATCCTATAAGGATACCACTTCCTCATGAATTTATCTTTGAATCGGGACCTTTCGGGTCAACTTAGTACATGTTCCTAGTCCTTTGGTTATCGATCTGGAAAAGAGAGAAGAACCGAAGATGGGAAGAATGCTTCTAGAAATGGATAGAAAACTCAGTAGATCTTGGCACGCCTTTTCAATTTACTCATCAAGCCTGAGAAAGAGTGTGGCCAGGGTCGATACACCTTTAGGGGCATGTTTCCCCTACCGTGTGCTTATGGGAGCTAACTCTATTTAAGCCACCTATAACTCATGACTGCGGGTTTTTGCTCTTACCCGTAAAAGGGGGAGAGCTCAGAATTGTGGTCTTTCTTGCCAAGATTTGATTCATATGTACTACAGAAGTGAATGGATCCTTAGTTCGCTGGTTTGATCAATCGGAAGGGTTGGTCTCTATGGCGTATTCTGATACGGAAATAAAAGAATCAAACTTTTGTATTTAAACCCTTATGCGTTCATGCTTTCCTTGCCTGTCTTTGAGAGTTGATTGACTTGGTGTTTTAGCCCCTGGACGGACTAACAAATACGGGGTATCATTGATCCCTGGTGTCTAGAGATCACCCTCCGACATAGAGTACTGATAGTTTTGCAAGTCTATAGACTAAAGTATAAGAACGATGCGTCTTTGTAGTCACCTTCAGTTTATTCCAGGTCATAGATATTTTTACAAGCTGGCAAACCTTGTATCATGGATGACACCATCGAAACAGAGATAAAAATGCACGCTCAAGAACCACCAAATCATCAAAGTCACAGCGATAAGACTGAGTCAATTTCATCAGCTTCTTAACATTAAACTGAGAAGACTAATCATTTGGACTCAAAGCATACATACACCAAAATAACTTGGAAATTACCACATGAAATCTGCCATTTTAACTCTACAACCAACATTGTGAATGTACTCAGAACCATACAGAGTAGATGATCCAATTTCAAATTTAAAATGGCAGAAAAATTGGCTAGTCTAGACAGGTGCACCAAAATCTGCCATTCAAATTTAAGTGCACCGGTCTAGACTAGCCAATTTCACTTGCAAGTATAAAGTTTCATACTAAAATCTACATGTTATTACGAAAGAAACTATTTGAACTGGCCTAGTCCCCTAAGCCGGTAAATTTATACACATAAAATTGTTAAAACTAACATTGTTTCTAACATTGAAATTGCACACAAACAAAAATTGGAACGGAAAAGACTTTATAGACGACCTATAGAAAGAGATAATTGCATAATTGTATTTTTCTTTTGAGAAAAAGTTGTATTTTTTCTTGAAGCGAGGCTGTAGACAGACGGAGACGGAAGCTGGGCAGGGTACGAACGAGTAGGTCACGATCTGCATCACCGAGGCCGCCGGTCGGTTCCTGCCCTGCCCTGCCCTGCGACGCCGCCTCTCGCCGCCCCCGGCGTCGTTCCGCCGCTCGCCCCCATCCCCCACCCGACCCGCGCGCGCCGGCCGAAAAGGTCAGTCAGTCGGCAGCTCAGATCCCCTTTTGCTCTCGCCGTGATTTGCCTTGCTTCTTCAGCTCAAGCATCGACCTTTTAGTCGGCCGGCGACGTGCCTGCTGCCCGCGCCTGAGCATGCCGCTTGCTAGATCCGAGTAGTCCCTTACCAAAGCTTAAGATCGCGATTTCCCCCACACCACAAAGTTTATCACCCACCTTCTTCTTCTGGTTCCCAGCTTGCCCGCCCGATCCTGATCCGGAATCAACCTATAGGCAGGCAGGGCCACACCGCGCGGACAACCAGATCCCCCATGGCCCAAGATCTCCAGCATTGCCCGCGTGCCTTGGCGTCAATGGCCGCCGGCCGCGTTCTCTACGCCCTTCCGCCCCCCTGCGCAAATCGCCGTTTGACTAGCAGGGTTCAGGGCGCTAGAAGATGGCTTGCTTCGCAGCAGAGTTGTGTTGCCCCCATTGCTTCCAAAGCTCGTTTACCCTGGCGCGGTGCAGGCCGCTCGCTCGGCCCGCTTACGCTTGTCCATGCCGCCCAAGGTTCAGTTTGTGTATTTTAGCTGCTGGCTTGCTGCTGTGTTTGGCTGGGCTTCAGCATTACAAGGGGCTTGCTCTGATGATAATACTGGTTATTGTCTTCAATCCGAAACAAACGATGCACCCAAACTTCTCTATCTTTGATAGCTAATTAGTAAAAATAAAGTTCAGGCCAGGTGGGAATGGCGTCATTGCATTTGCCATGAAAAGTACTTTGGCAGCACTATCTTTTCCTTATATGTTCATAAAAAAATTAGTAATTGTCCATGTTGCAGATTGGAGACTGAAAGGTAAAAAACAATGTCGTTCTATTTGGAACAGAGGGAGTATTTTAGTAGAAACCTTCATTCCATATATACGCCATCATGATTTTTTATTTAATTCTAAGCACCACCTCACAAGTATTTTATGGTTGCAAAACTTTGATCAAACTCCTGACTTCTATCGTTAAATTGAAACTGAAAATTTTATGTGGTGTGGAAAAATCAGTTAATGATAACAATAACATGCAAAGCATATGTTGCTACTCATGTCCATGAAAAAAAAGTTGTAGGAAATATAACAGAAAAACTACAAAGTAAATAATCATCTTTGGCATCTTAGGCTACTATTTCAGTGCCAGCATTAGAAAAACGATTCACGCTTTCTGTTGAAATTTAGTGAATAGGGTAACACCAGGAGTATCGTAGTTCAGACAACCAATGATTGTTGCGGGTGTTTAGCACAGAAGTAGTTGCTTTATTAGAACCCCATGACTTGTATGGGGTTTCTTAGTTCATCCTCAATTCCTCATTATTTAAGTGTATGTTCACATTGTGGTCTGTTGAATATATTAACCTTTTTATTTGTGTTTGTATCCCTTGTCATATCTCATATGGCTGCTTCACTATACTTACCATGGATGGTATTTGATCTCTATTTTAGGGTATCCCATCATGGATGCAAACTCGTCATGTAACATGGGCAGGGGCGAGTTCAACCCAGGTGAGTCACCACCTCAGTCCCGTCTTCTTTCTCTCTTTTGATTGATGCTGCAATTTCCCCCCTTCTTTGGGAAATTTGGTCCTTGCTGTCTCCTGACGCCGATCTATGGCCCAATCCATGTCTAGGCCGCGGCGGCACCGGCGCCGGCGCCAAGTTCACCGTCTTCGCCTCCGACGCGAAAGATTATCTGGTAAGAACCCCCCTCCTCCTTCTCTTCTCAATCTGTTGCTCCCTTAGATCGATAGAATTTAGTTTGCTCTCTACATTTCCTCCCCACTCGAGGTTTTTTTTTTTAAATAGAAGGTTGGCCATTGTCTACCTTGTGTATTTCGAAAGAGGCCAAGGCCTAGATGAGCAGAGGTCAATTACATGAGGTTCAGTACTCAGCACCAAGTGCAAAAACAAGAACAAGAGAAAAAAGAAATTTTTTGTAAAAACTCTTTCTTCACGGCGTCGTGCACGGCTGCTCCATAACAGCACCCTGCCATGGTGATTGGTACAAATAGTTGGTGTATGTTCGCGGAGTGCTCCAGCTGTCCAAGCCTTGGCCTTGCAGACCCTGTCATTCCGAGCTTGCCAACATCCCATAGATGTCCATAGTTCAGATAGTGAAATTGTTTTCAATGAGTGACAAACCAGCCTTGCTTCTACTCCACTTTCTAATAGCAGCTCGGATCCGTCTCAGCTTAAAACTAACCAGAGTTGTTGTGGCAGAGATGTGCCTAGTTCCTCTGCTCCAACCATCCATAATAATTCTCCTGGAGTCCTCCATCTGAGGCCCATGGGTTTTCAAGGCGAAAAAGCTTGCTGTGCCTAGTGTGCCTGTTAAACTGCATCATAATCGGAACATATGAGTCTTTGTTTTGTTTGTTTTCTATATCCTCTGCTAGGGCATGCAATTTAAACTGTGTCTGCATTTCCTGCAAATAGTGTGAAATTCAATGCCCACAAACGCTGAAACCTATATCTGACTCTAACCAAAGTGAACCTTTTGACAGTGCATACCGCAGGACGTCGGTGACCAGTTCAGACATCTGTTCCTTTTCCGGTCTATCGAACTTGAAGATCCTGATGGACGCATGTACACTGTTCAAGTCGTCAAGCTCGGACCGATAACTCTTGCGACTGGGTGGCGGCTCTTTGTGGATGCAAATCTCATACAACAAGGTGACCCCATCCTGTTCGTCCACTGTGGGGACAATAAGTTCAAGGTCCAGAGAGCCATTCCTCCTAGTGTGCTAAATGGTAAAGTTAATTAAGACCTTCAAATCGAGTGCTTTTGGCAATGCTTTGCTGGTCATTATAACAGTGTCCTTGATGTGCAGAACAAGCGGCGCCTGATCCTGCGCAAGTTCGGACGTCAACCCATGATGGCTACGACATGTTCCCCGGGACCTGCTTAACCATACAACAAGAAGAGAAAGTGCTAGAGCTAGCTGCTAGCAGCATGAGGTCTGAAATTAAACTGCATGTGGCAGGTATGAAGAAAAGAAATGCCAACAAGGACTTCTATGTTGTAAGTTGCATCCTTCCTCAGATAATTTTCCGGTGGTGTTTGTCACTCCGATCCATAGGCTAGTAATTCCTGCTTGTGTTTTTCTTTTGTCCTTGCAGTACATACCGCTGACACTTTTGGACAAATTCAAAGAGGGGATACCTGAAGCTACAATTCGGCTCGAAGCCCATGGCAACGGCATGATATATGCTGTTGGCGCAGGCAAGCACGGTGATGATCAAATAATCCTCAAATCCGAGTTGAGTCAATTTGTAGCTTCTCTCCACATACAAGACAACGACCTCCTCGTCTTCAAAAGCAAGGGGAAAGACCGCCTTGAAGTTCGTGTCCTTGACCCGAAGGGTTGTGAGAAAACTATGGCAAACTCTTCAAATGCCCCAAAAAAGTGTGAAGGTTCGGTTGAGATTGTTGATCCACACTCACATACTGTTACAGATATTGTTATTGATTTACAAATTTTGTTATTGATTTACAGATGGTGTTATTGATTTGAGTGATGATGATGGAGTCATGGGAGAAGGCATGACAACGACAAGGAGGGAGCATAGGCCGCTACCTGTCTATCGTGCAAAAGCTCAGAAGATGCTTTCGACATCCTCACCTTGTACTAAGTCAGGTGATCATAGTATTGTAGTTAGTTACCCTGTGCATTTCTTTTCATTTACCATATTTTAGATGATCGACTTGTGGTTATCGTATGCTCACCACAAAAAACTATGACATGATTTTCAGGACACAAAGCTGGCAAGTCGAATGAAGCCGGTTTAGAACCTCCTATGTCCCACAAACCCTACATATCTAATAAACTAGATTGAAAACACGAGCCGAAAGTAAAGGAGAAAGTTCAGGCGATTGGATCTGAATTCCCTGTGTTTGTGAAGGAGATGAGCGCAAGCGATATTTTGAAGCCAGAAGAGCTGGTGAGTTCATAAGTTCAGATATCACGCGCCATATGTATAGTCCATGTTTCATCCAAAAGCTCACAGTTTTATAACCATCTTTTTTTTTTTGCTGAATTAATTGTCGGCCTGAGATTTGATCATGATCTTGACGCATTTTTTCTCAACAGTATTTCTGCATGGAGTATGCTAAGGCGATTCCTCTCCCACTCGAACCAACACCTGTCCTACTTCAGCTGGAGGGTAGCAAGATGCGGTGGTCTAGCACGCTGGCGGTACGTAAGAATGTGAGACGGATTTGCTCATCCTGGAAGGACCTTGTCTTGCATGCCGAGATGAAGCAAGGAGACATCTGCCTCGTCGAACTGGCAGACAGGAGCAGGAAGAGCCTCACGATGAAGGTCCATCTGATCCGCAAGTAGGAAATGCAGCTCCAGCTCTCAAGCATCTAGTTAGTGGTCTCTTTGTGTGTGGTCAGTGGTATGATGGCTTGTTAACTCAGCTGATGTATGCACTGTTTGATGATTATTTTGAACAACCTTATGTTAAGCAACTCTCCGGTGTGTAATGTAATGTAATCTGGGGAAACACTGAACCCTTGACCCTCCTCTCCTGTAGTACTGCTACTAATGGTTAATTTTTATTCTGAACAACCTTATGTTAAGCAACTCTCCGGTGTTTCATTTTATTGCTGATTCATTTACTCCCTTTAGACCAATTCAGAGCCAGCGATTGTTGCCCACATCACCGAACCTGGCTCCCCTTCTCCACCCCAGCAAGCATGCGCGCTTGAAGGCGCCCAGGAGCTCGCCGGCAACACTCAGCAGACGTAGGAGAGCTGCGTGACTGGTGCGTGTGAATGTGTCGACGCGAGGCAGTGGAGGCCTCAGCAAGGTTTGGTTTTGGCTTCATTTTCTTTCAAGAATCATCTTCTAATCTAATCTGATGGCCGTTTCTGCTGCAGTTAACAAATTAGGGAAGACTAATGGAAGGATCATCAGACCAACGTAGTCAAATTGGCTGCTTCAAATTTTCGGGTATGTGCATTGACGGATTACCTTAATGCCAATACTTCTTGATTTTCGATTCATATATGAAATGATTTAGCTAGCTCTTGCTGAGTATCTTTCGGTACACCTGTAAGTTTTGTAGCAAATGGTTCTTAGCAATTCTGATTGTACACTAAAATTTAGGTGCTTTTGGAGAGCTGATTGTACACTAAAATGATCTACCTTGCAATATCATTTTTCTCACAAATGATGAAATTCAGAGCATCTAAGTCTTAAATTTATCTGCTAAAATATTGATGAGTATCCTTCATGTTGTCCGGTAAGTTGAGATTTGCATTGCTTAATTATGTGATTACAGTCTTGGAGCTGATCAGCAGCACGCGGACATGCATCAGGAAGCCGACGGACAGCCATAGCAGGAAGGCGTGGATATTGAGCTGCAGCGACAATGACAACTTGGGCGTTACCTGCAAAGATACAACAGTTCAAGGGTTCAACCAAGTGTAAGTTTGCATTCAGTCAATTATTGCAGTTCTACACTGAAACATTCAGATTCTTGCATCCAAAGTTAGATAGGAACAGACGCTTATTTACATGGGAAAGAACACTCTTTAACTTTGGTTCAGATCATCAGTCTAGACATTCAAAAAAGATCATCAGTCTATCTGAAGCACCATAGGTTGAGTTTGCAAGCAAAAGGATCACACAATCTGACAGTACAAGGAGCAGTCTTTTTCTTCACATCTTTGTTTTAGCTTGCATCCGGCAGTTATGTGCTCCAAGATTAGGCAACCAAAACTGAACTTATGACTACATGAGTGCATGAAAAACTGTTAATTTCTCTTATTTGACTAATCTTTGGATCGGCTGGAGACGAGATTCTCTGGCTTTGGGGATGGTCCTTTGGGGTTCTATCGGGGTTCTATTCATGTGCACTAGGCACTTCTCAACACTTCCATAGTTATTCTAGAACCTCTTTAAATTTGCAATGCTCATCAGATTGTACAGGTTTTGCAGTCAACTATTCAGACTATTGACTAGGGACGATATTTTCAGTCCTACTGAGTCTGCAAAGGATGCGCCAAGCCAAGATTAATTATGGTTTTGGTAAATTGCATCGGTTTAGTTATGTACCTGCTCCTTAGATGATTGTGAATTTGTGATTCAGTCGTGGAAATTTGGGTGCTTTCTTCGAGTGTCCTGAAAAATGGTTCAATGCGTGTTTGCCAGAAACTGTAGATTAGCAAGACTAACTTGTGTTGAGCATGTCAGTCTATGTGTGGGCACGAGTGACAATGTAAATTATGGTAGAGACGATTTTCTTGAAAAAAGTCCTGGAGACGCGCTGCTGCTGCTGCTCTTGATAGCCAAAGTGGGGACTGCAGTTCTAAGACTTCAAGGAGGAAAGGAATACATGGTTGCTACTTGGAGAGGTGAGTTGTTTCCCTGCAGAACAATAAATCTCTTATACTCCCTCTGTTCCAAAATAGATGACTCAGCTTTGTACTAACTTTAATACAAAGTTGGGTCATCTATTTTGGAACGGAGGGAGTAGTTGTTTAACTGAACCTGTTCCACTCTCATTGTTATGTTGAGATAAAAATTGTTATTGGTCACTCAATGCCCAAGCTGTTGTTGATTAATTTGACTTGAATTGGATTGTACTCCAAGAGTCCACAAGATGTCATTTCCGAGTGGTACTAATTTCGGCAGATAGTACCGATTTCTAAAAATAAGGCTGGGCGACATGAGCCAACCACAGGGGAGGATGTTTCAAGAGAATAAACTCACTGTAGTTGCGGAATTGGTATTAGTAAGTTGCTGTTTCAACTTCCTAGAGAACAACAGGGGGTATATTCTTTATTTTTACTATTATTAGTTGCAGCACATGGCGACAATGATGAGGACTTGTATTTTTAAGATGCTGCACCTCTGTTTTTTGTTGACCTTTGATTCATGTATATATGTACATTCTATGGAAATGTATCATAGGAAATGTGAATTCATAACTCTATGGTTGATGTATCTATTGATATTGATGTGTCTATTAATATTAAGTTCTTTTTTTCAGTAGTTTCTTATTTTTCCCGACAGTTATACCAGAGTGGGATATATCACCTCCCTACTTTGCCAAACCTTTTTTTAAACACTACTTTGTCAAACCTGACACCCAGATAACTATTGCTCATGTTCCAACTATGAGCACATCACTTAAATATCCCACTAAGAATATTATTTCGCATTGTTAAACGTGCATCGCACGTGCATTGTTAAATATCACACGAAGCAAGTTGTGCAAAAACAGTTGTGGAAATATTTTTTTTTTTGAAAAACAAAACATTTTTAAAAATATTAGACAGAAAAATGCTATTACACCTCAAAAAATGCTACTCACGAAGAAGTATAAAAATTCCATTGGAAGGCCCACTTCTTCGGCTCATGGCCCAGTATAGGGGGTGTTCTTGCACGGATAAAACTAACGAGTTAAAAAAAGTGTGGCCGACAAGGTCGAACCCAATTGCAAGAATAACATCTATTCGAAAAATGGTCTTTTCCAGAGAAATGTTCACATTTCATAAAAATGTTAACTAATCTTTCAAAAAGCATTCCAATTTTTATATAAACATTACCTTCTATATGAACAAAGGAAATTTTAATGTTTAACATTATCATCGAATTTTATTACAATTGGATATAAAATGATGCATAATGGCGCAGGAAGAAGATTCTGCCTTTTTTTCGCCCGGTGCAACGCACGGGCATTTGTACTAGTGTAATGTAATCTTGGGAAACACTGAACCCTTGACCCTCCTCTCCTGTAGTACTGCTAATAATGGTTAATTTTTATTCTGAACAACCTTATGTTAAGCAACTCTCCGGTGTTTCATTTTATTGCTGATTCATTTACTGTTTCTTGTTGAGATGAATCTTTAATTTTGTTGCATTATATTGGGGTGTCCTTTTTTTTCTAACAAGATGACAATGGCGCACAATGCGCCTTTCATTTATTTAACTGCAGTTTACATGAGAGATGGCATATCCCTGTATAGTTACATCTGAAATGGCCCCAATGTTGTACACTGTTGCAACAAAACCTAGAACTCTGATCAGAAGAAATACCCTGAGAGTAGTTAAGAGGTCTCGGAACATGGAAAACCTCTATTTGCTTGGAAGCAGTGCTGGCACAAAAGTCTACTCCTGGTGCATATTAAAGTGGCAATGTAAGATTACCTGTGTATATTACAGCCTGGTGCATATTCAACCTGTCAATGATGATGGCTGCTAAATTGATCCCATCTGTTGTGCTTCCGAATGAATCGCTGACTGTACTTACTTGTGATAGCTGAGATCCTAGCTTGCATTCTGAGATGTCCCTCTTGTATCTGCATAATATTCCGATGCATGTTCTTCCTGCCCCTGTATTGTGACTTGTGAGTATGGTCCTGATCATGCATGTTCTTCCTTTATATTCATGTGCCTAAGCAGGTAACTACACAAAGATTGCTTTCTTTCACACTGTCCTCCCGTTTGTATATATGATCTCAAAGATGTTGTGCTCAGTTCAACTTCCTCGGTTTTCTAGCAAATCAAGTTTCTAAGTCAGGTCTGATCTCTTTGAGGATGTAACAACCAATTGTGCTCAAGAGTGCGTTTGTTATTACTTGTAATGTTCAATCCTTCCCTTCTTTGATGTTCATGATCTTTCCTCTCATTTAAACACAAGAATCACAAGCAACCAATTTTTCTTATTTAATCACAAGCATTGCAGTCAACTCTATGTGCTTACCCGGAGTTTACAAGCAAATATAATGAATCCTTAAACTGATTATGTGATCAACAAGACAAAGCCTTTACAGTATTAATCCAAAGACATAGCAACATGGCATGGCACAAAATAATTTTAACTCTGGTGAACCTATATATACACTCGTTCATTGGCTCTTGACAACAATTCCGATTCCCAGGAACAAAGAACAAATAAACAAAAGCCTTGCCAAGATCCCTGGCCATGGTGCAGCATTGCTCGACAAGATCAGTCATCTCACGTGTGATGTGATGCCAAGACGGGGCTCCAGCACAGTGTTCCTTGCACCAACAGGAACCATTGGGTCGGCGACATAGGGCACAACCTCAAGAGCGGCTGACGATGAAACCTTTGGCGTGTACCCTTTTGTGGCCTGAGAAACACCATCATTCAGAGAGGTGTGCTTCTTGTCCTAGAGAGCAAAACAACAACGCACAATGATCCTTTTAATTAGCGTAAATTCCACTTCTATAGAAAAATAGCCTGTAACTAAGTGACATATTTAGAGAAATTATGGCACAAACTTGACAGATTTTGGGCACACAGTAGTAACTAGTACCAATTCTACCAGACTTAGGAACATGGAGAGAGCGAGAGATACTGTACTCACAGAATTCAAAATCTGATACGTGCATGTTGGATCACATAATACTAGTTACTCGCACGCGGAGTCTTCTCACAGGATTCAAAATCTGATTAAATGAAATCTGTGGTACAGATTCCAAGTACAATGGGTGTGTGGAACAGGCAAAACCTAGCACTGACCTTGTCATTGCCGTCGTCTTCCTCCTCCATCTCATTCAAGGAGGCAAGGATCACCAAGGGTAAACCAAGATCACACCACACCATTTCTCTTTCCACTACAAATACTGCACATTGCACAGGATCTTCACTCAGGGTGACCAATTAAATTGGGATTTCCTCTTACTTTTCCTCGACAACCCAGATAGATCTCATCATCACACCATGTAGGTGTAGATCCAGCCAGCCACTTTAGCTTGACAACAAACTCCCAGGTGGCCCTTGGCTTGAGCGTATAAAAATTCCCTCCCTCGGCTTGTAACAAACTTTCAGGCCTTTCTTTTCTTTTCCTTAAATATGCTCTCCCTCCTATAATAATAATATCCAAACAACCAAGTCAGGTTTCTCTAACAACACAAGACAAGACAAGCAAAGATGATAACAAAACAAGTGACAATAAAGACGTTCATGGCTCTTCAGATTGTACAGCAGTCTAACAGGGTTACTCCCAGTGAGTTGCAAGTAACCAAAGGCTTTTACAAGATCTAGATAAACCAAGCTCCAGTTGAAGCATTGCCAATTAATTTGCTCTCTTCCAAGTAAGCAAGACCTAATAAACCATTGCTAGAATAGAAATAAATTGAACTTTGCTAGAACGGCAAGCCAAAAAAATATCATTTGCAAGATCATTGCAAATTGGACAAAAAATCTCAATTCGCGTAACAGCAAAAGCTCTGGACGAACATCATTTTTCCACTTTAGCATACATGACTAGTTCTTACTACGAGTATATGTCATGATGATACTGGAACTGGACGTTGCAACAATCGATGATGGACTTGAAGCAACAAAGAATATTACAAAACACAATCTTCATGCTGAAAATGGCAATGCCAAGCATTCAGATAAGTCCTGAATAAAGGGCACATTCGCGGTTGGCAGAACCTGAAGTGGTGCCTTACTAATCCTGACTTGTTTTTCTCTCCGCAAAAAGAAAACAAGTTCATGCACACAAGGATCCAAATAACACGTTAAAAGGTTGGTCTTTTAGCTAAGGTTGACACCGATGATAGTTTTATTATGGGTGTGAACGATTAGACAATATCCTACATAAAAGGATACATGACAGAAAGGTTTGCGTTGATACTCATATACATCATAAACGAATGGAGTAGGTCAAATGGAGCAATGTGTAATCACAGAATTATACCACCAGCAAATTCCAAAAATGGCATCTCATGTGTGAGAGCTCAATGCAAAGGGGGCAAAACGATTTCTGTTGCTGATGGAGGCCAACAAAAAATGACCTTGCGGTTGGTGGATGCAACTGACATACACATATACCTAGCCCTAGGAATCAAAAGATCACCAAGGGTAAACCAAGATTACACCAAACTACTTCTCTTTCCACTACAAGTACGGCACATGCACAAGATCTTCACTCATGGGGCGACCAATTAAATTGGGATTTCCTAGGTGTAGATCCAGCCAGCCGCTTCAGCTTGACAACAAACTCCCAGGTGGCCCTTGGCTTCAGCGTATCAAAGTTCCCTCCCTCGGCTTGTAACAACCGTGACTTTCAGATTTTTCTTTTCTTATCCTTAGATATGCTCTCCCTCCTATAATAATAATAATATCCAAACAACCAAGTCAGGTTTCTCTAACAAAATAAGTGACAATAAAGAGGTCCGTGTCTCTTCAGATTTTACGGCAGTCTAACAGGGTTACTCCCAGTGAGTAGCAAGTAACCAAAAGCTTCTACAAAATCTAGATAGACCAAGCTCCAGTTGAAGCATTGCCAATTAATTTGCTCTCTTCCAAGTAAGCAAGAACTAAACCATTGCTAGAGTAGAAATAAATTAAACTTTGCCAAAACGGCAAGCCAAAAAATTATCATTTGCAAGATCATTGCAAATTGGACAAAAAAATCTCAATTGGCGTGACTGCAGAAGCTCTGGACAAACATCATTTTTTCCACTTTAGCATACACAACAAGTTCTAACTATGAGTATATGTCCTAATGATACTCAAAGTGGACGTTGCAACAATCGATTATGGACTTGAAGCAACAAAGAATATTACAGAACACAATCTTCATGCTGAAAATGGCAATCCCGAAGCACGCAGATAAGTCCTGAATAAAGGGCACATTCGCGGTTGGCAGAACCTCAAGTGATGCCTTACTGTTCTAATCCAGACTAGTTTCTCTCTCCACAAAAAGAACACAAGTTCAGGCCCACAAGGATCCAAATAACAGGTTAAAAGGTTGGTCTTTTAACTAAAGTTGACACCGACTCAAGATTTATTATGGGTGTGAACGATTATACAATATCCTACATAAAAGGATACATGACAGAAAGGTTTTGCGTTGACACTCATACATCATAAACGAATGGAGTAGGTCAAATGGAGCAATGTGTAATCACAGGATTATACCACCAGCAAATTCCAAAATGGCATCTCATGTGTGAGAGCTCAATGCAAAAGGGGGGAAATGATTTCTGTTGTTGCTGGAGACCATAAAAAATTGACCTTGCGGTTGGATGCAAGTGTCATGCACATGTACCTAGCCCTAGGAATCAAAAGACCGTGTCACTAGCTATCTAGTAGATATAAAACGATGACACTAATTATTGGTTACTCCCTCCGTCCTTTAAAGAGTGTACTTCCAACTTTGTTGGAGGGTTAAACTATCTCAAAGTTTGACCGAGTTTGTGCAAAAATATATCAGTGTTTATAAAATCAAATAGGTATATGATAAAAGTATATTTTATCACGAATCTAATGCTACTAATTTGATGGCATAAATATTGATGTGTTATTATATAAACACGGTCAAATATAAAAAAGTTTGACTTTCCAAAAAAGTTGGAAGTACACTCTTTAAAGGACGGAGGGAGTATACCAGAAGAAGCACAAACATGGCATCATAAACAGCCCATCACGAGAGCGAAAAACCCTGGGACTCCGCCGATTCCCCACGGCAAAATGCCCTTGGGTACACAAGCGCGCACATGAGGGAGCATAGAGGAGAGGGACGGAGGGCCTTACCTATGCAGTAGTGGAAGAAGTGCAAGGGTGGTGGAGGCGATGCGAACACAGCGGCGGAAGCCATGTCCTCCTCTCCTAGAGCGTGCCTTGCTTCTCATCCTTGTTAGCCGGCTCATGCACGGCGGTCTCTCATGCACCCTGCATGAGGAAACAAAATCAGGGAAGTGGAAATGAACCAAAACACATGTTTAACAATGCAAACATATAGGCACACAGGTGATCGGCACATAGCAAACAAGTCTTGAACGAAAACACATGTTTAACTGCAGCAAATTGTTGTCCAATAGACCAACTCAGGCATACCTAAATCTAAGTATAACCAACACATGTATAGCGTAAAAGGTTCTGCTTCCATAATTTGGATTAAAAAATACAAGGTTGTGACATCATGGCTTTAATGGATTATTTATCATCAGAAGGCACAAGCGTCGTAGAAGCAGTAGCAAGTCAAAAGGAAATAAGACAGGGAACAGGAAAAGGATTATCAACAAGTTAACAAGGAAATATTGCTATTTGTGCATGTCACACCTCAGTTCATGTGATTACTGCCTTGGGGCTCACCCAAGAATCACTAGCTGGGCACAACAACACAACTAGAGATGCCAACTAGTCCAGCATCACAGTCCTACATGGTTGTTCATCATAAAGTATCTACAAAACATGAGCTTTTCTATGGATACCATTGTCAATCATGGAAAGTACTACTAGAAAAGGTGCCCCCAGAGGCCAAAGCCCTCCATGCTGACTCAAAACAATAGCATGAAGCACCTGATCCACTGACGCATGCATGCAAACCTTGTGAAATAACACATTCCTAAGAAAAATCCCCAAAAGAATAACATACACAAGTTTTCATTGGTGAAAACTTTGATGCTTTCTTGTCTTCTGACAAAGGATGCCTTTGCTAAATGATGGTCTAGATGTTCTGAAACTACAAGGTGACAAACTATAAGGTTCCTCTTGTGTTATCTGACATGATATCCTTTTATCTCATATGTTGTGCATCCCGTCAAACAATCATTTGCAATCGCAATATTGTGGAACAGAGGTTACTAATAACAGTTTAGAAGTGCAGTCAGCTTGTAGGCGAGTTCATCACCATGCTTTCCTCCCATTTTGTCAAGCAGAACAAGATTGTAATGAACCAATCAAGCAGAAAATGCGCTGATGATCAATTAAACTAATTATGTATCTTTACTTGCCTCAAGGACTGAACTTAACATATATGTTTGGTGGATTGAAAAAAATTGCTACTCTTTCCTACGCATATCTTCACCTTCAGTTTCATGTATTCTATTATTACCTCAATATTTACTATTTTGTTACAAATTTCACATCGTTTTAGTTAATGCTATTCGATGAGAAGCAATACAAGGTTCCTGAGCTGGTTAAAAAGAGTTTCCTTTTCTGAATTCTGATAACACTAACAATAACCCGTGCACATCATGGAAGTCCATAGTCAATTTTACTAACACACTGGTCAACAGTTTTTCAGTGAGAAACAAGTTAGATTTGATCGAGTTCTTAGCTAACAATTAGAAACACTTTACTAACATCCAGAACTGCATTGTATAGGTGCAGAAGTAACACGTATCGGGTTATTAGCTAACAATTAGATCATAGTGCGTATCAGACTGGAAGGCTAAGACCATGTGAGAGAAAGACCTGAGCTATGGTCGATACAGACATTACATGCATCTGGCCAGCTCCTACTCCTGGCCGTTTGCACAGGCACGAGTTTCTGGTGCCTATTCATCTCCTGGATGAAGAAATGAATGTCAATGCACAAGCACGGTGACAAAAGATACAACAAAAGTCACTCACAATCATGGTAAACCAGGTAGGGTGATAAACAAGGGGAAGAGCATATACATGACAAGTCATGGTCAATCTGATCTATATCGAGGAGGCAAGGAACAATGACAGACACCAATCCATTCCATTCTATCTGCACAATATCGCTAGGCATTTAAGTTTGCAATTCAGCAACAACCAGCCAACAAACAAAGTAAGTCGACTATTTTATCTAGGGACTCAAATGCACAATGGAATTCTCCAAGACTGTCGATTAGCAGTAGCAACTAGGCTAGAGCTAGAAATTAGTCCACTGTGAACAGGAGCACGATGCAAGTGTCTAGTAACTAGGCTAGAAGCAGAGCAGCGATAACTTCGGAAAAAAGAATCTTGGGTGGGAGGGCAGAGCAGAGAGCAACCTTATGCTGGGAATCGGCGTCGTTGTCGCCTTGAGGTTGAGGTACGGCTCGATGATGTCCTCTGAGATCACGCATGTTCCTTATCGATGTCACCCATGGAGGGCGACAACTGCTCTGAATCGAACAAACAAACAAATTAGGGGCACTGACATAGACTAGAACTCCAAGCAACAGTCTTTTCAGTGGAACCTGTGCAGGTAGCACAACAATCAGTGCAAATGAACAACTTTAATCATATACAAACACATGGAGGGAAAGTTAAAACGATGGCTTCGGTGCATGCACTAAATTCCTGTAGCTAAAATCTCACAAGCAAACACTTGCAGGCAATAAAGAAATCAGGATTTCCTTGTATGGAACTTGAAGGTTATCTTCAACTCACAAATGTTTTCTTGTCTCAACTGGCATAACTGCAGAAGCTCGTGTATGAATAAGCTAGCTAACTGTGTTGGATGCAAATGTGTAACCACAGAACTATACGACCAGAAAATTGCAAAATGGCATCTCGTGTGTGAGAGCTGAATGCAAACGGGGGAAACACGATTTCTGTTGTTGTTGCTGGAGACCAACAAAAATTGACCTTGCGGTTGGATGCAAGTGTCATGGGAATAGACCTAGCCCTAGGAATCAACCAATCATGTCACTAGCTAGTAGATATAAAACAGTGAAGCTAGTTGTTGATTATACCAGAGGAAGCACAAACATGGCGTCACAAACAACCCATCACGAGAGCCGAAAACCCTTGGACTCGGCTGATTCCCCAAGGCTAAATGGCCGTGGGCACACAAGCGCGCACATGAGAGAGCATAGCAGAGAGGGACGGAGGGTCTTACCTATGCAGGAGTGGAAGAAGTGCAAGGGCCAGTGGAGGCGATGCAAACACAGAGGAGGAAGCCGTGTCCTCCTCTCCCAGAGCACGCCGTGCTTCTCGTCCTTGTAAGCCGGCTCATGCACTGTGGTCTCTGGTGCACCCTGCATGAGGAAACAACATCACGGAAGAAAAGCAGCTGGAAACGAACCAAAACACATGTTTAACAATGCAAACATATATGCACACAGATGGCCGACACATAGCAAAGAAGTCTTGAACAAAAATACATGTTTAGCTATGCAAAAGCAGCCAATCGTTGTCCAATAGACTAACACAGGCACACCTAAATCTAACCAACACATGTATAACATAAAAGGTTTTGCTTCCATAATTTGGATTAAAAAATACAAGGTTGTGACATCATGGCTTTAATGGATTATTTCATCAAAGGCACAAGCATCGTAGAAACAGTAGCAGGGCAAAAGGAAATAAGACAGGGAACAGGAAAAGGATTATCAACAAGTTAACAAGGAAATATTGCTATTTCATGCATGTGATTACTGCCTTGGTTCTCACCCAAGAATCCTAGTCGACATTCACATTGCGACTCATAGACTGGTCCCTCGACTAGTCAACATTAGTCCTTCCACTCGCAATGCTTGAGCATGACACTAACAGAAATGCATACATGGACGCAGTGATTATTATTATTTTCCCCATCAATGCTAGGACAGATCTCTAAAAGCCAACATCTTCCTAAGAGTCCTACTACTCCCATCTTTCTCCATGTCCCTTACATACATACACAGTACAGCCATGCAAATGCATAAGCCAATAGGAAGACAAAAAAGGTTGGGCATGACGCACAAAGGAGATGACAAATCACCGTTCAAGCTGTTTGGAATTCAAAAACTCACTCATTCCTGCACAATTTTTTTTACGACAGGGCATACAGAGCATGAGGGGGGGGGGGGGGGCAGAGAAGAGGAGCCAGCTTTGTTTGGGGAGCTTAGAAAAGAGGAAATCTTACAGCATCTGCAGCTTGGTGAGTCTGCCGATGCTGGGCGAGACAATGCACTTAGAGTGGTTGTATGTCTGATAGGTAACCAATCTTTGCAAACGCGCCCCAATTGAATATAGTTTTTTCGGAGAAGACGACCAAATGATTGACAGATGAGTTTTGTATTGCTTAAACTTTAAAGGAATGCGATGCAGAGTTAATTGCTCACCCGTTTAAAATATAAAGAAACAAACTTTAAAGCAACTGGCATACCAATAATAACTAGTTTCTATTTGTTCAATAATCGAAAAACAAGGTTCTTAAATTATTATTTGAGATAGCCACAAGTTCGTTTTTGAAAGAGTGTGGCTTTTGTTGGGTGCCAACCTTGAATGCAAGTTACTCTACAATTCAGCTCAGTTATGAGTAGTCAAAAACTCAAAACCCACCAGGTTATCGAGTAAAAGACAAACCGGCTGCACCGAAATGCAATCAGAAGTATCTCCTTGTAACATCATGCACTCGGTTAACTCCACTCTACTTTACATTATACCACACAACCGAAGTACTACTAGCACATCCATCTCCAGGTACAAAAGTTAGCAAGTTCATTTATAACATTTGGGAGAAAAAAAGTTCTGCACGATTCAGATAAAAAACTAAACATGGCCTTGATGCAAAAAGAAAAAAGAGAGAGATGTGCTCATCTTTTGAGTACCAAAAAAGAAATTGGTGAAATTTCAGTATACTTGTGTGGATAAGCTTCACAAAACAAATTACTTGAATGCTGCAATCAATGGTTCCCTATGAAAACAACAAAAACACATAGGAGTGGGTGGACACACAACAGGAGCATATAGGCAACCCTACGACAACAACAACAAAGCCTTTAGTCCCAAACAAGTTGGGGTAGGCTAGAGGTGAAACCCATAAGATTGGCTTGTGATAGGCTTGGCGAGCCAACGTAAAAACTCAGCCATTCTTATGGAGATGAAACCCAAAAGATATAGGCAACCCTATTCTCCAAAAATAAAATATTGGCACTATACAGTGTGGTAGGTCAACATGAACAAGAAAGATCATCATAATCAAATGACTGTGGTGGTCGGAAGACAAGCACCACAGATCCAAATAATGAATATCGGCTCGATGGCCAGCACCATACTTGGCCATGGCTCGATGGCTAGCATAGAACAATAAAGTTGATAACTTTGAAGAGAATGTCCATGTTCGATGGCAAGCATAGAACAATAAAGTTCATAACTTTTAAGAGAATATTCATGTTAGATGGCCAACATAGAACAATAAAGGTTTTGTCGGAAAACAATATTCTAGTTAAGGACTTACTCTGCAAAATTTAACAAAATGTTACAGAAAACAACATGTGCAACAATATAATGTTGCATTCTTCCCAAACTACTGAGTTCCAATAGTCTATAGCCCTATTAAGATCAAGGGCACAAAAAATGAGAAACCCAGTAGCTAAACAAACAGCAAAGGGCACGTGAAGGCAGAAAGTTAAAAATAAGGGCATGTGTATAATAAAAAAAATCACTAGCTAAACAAACAACAGGTTTGTGTTACACAAGTCAAACAATTTGAGTTGTGAGGCAGTAGAAACCAGTACCTCTCTACAATGTTTTAACCATCAGGCCGTCTTCGTGCTTGAAAGAAGCTGAGGTGTACGTGTGTAATGTTTGCATTACTATGGACAGCAAACTATGGTCGAACTCGTTGAGATGGACGAAGGCGGCAAAATTCCTGGAGGCTCATGAAATTTCTGGAGACGTAGGCCTACAATCGAGAGGAGCAACTAATCAAATTTAAAATAAAAAAGAATGCCAGCATTTAAAAGGATATAGGGTCATTCTTTAACATGCTTTGCAGCAGGATACAATTAACATAATAGCAGAAGCTGCTCCACTAAAACAACTAAAAACAGCAAAAACTATGTTCTGGAACCTCATCAAGAAAGGAGAGCACCCCTACCTCATCATCTAAGAATGAAATACAAGTATGACAATGATTTCATGAACTATAACCAAAGCCCTGCATAGGGATAGCTAGTGGCTACATCAACATGATCATTTCCATTAAGTATGACAGTGTCACTTTACATTAAAAGTTGCTGGGTAAATGAAAACATGAAAAACTTAGCCGTGTAAAAAACTTGAAACTTCACAATGTGGAACAACTAAAGTTCATCATTCAACATGCCTCATTTATAATAATAGTGACATGGCAAGTAATTTACTCCACAGGAGGGGTGCTAATTAAGCGCCTACCCTCTACAAATAAGCACCAGTGAGTCAAGAAAAACAGGTTTATTTTTCTAAGCATCTCCCCTAAGCACCTCACATTGTATAAGGCCTTAGAAAGCCTAATACACACACTTAAATAAGCATCGGTGCAGCCTGAGAAGCCTCCAACAGTTCCCCAATGATCAAACTTTTTCGGCAAGAAAAAGAAACTGCTACATAATTGATGGCATATAGCATATATATCCACATGTAGTATATGCTGCCTGCAGTCTGACTTGTAACATGGTTTTATTCAAACACATTAAACACAAGAACATGGTTTGGATCAACAGAGATGGGAAATGATTCTCACCTGTAAAGCAAGCGGCTGGGTTCTGGTGGAGGGATGCAAACACACATGTCAGAGGAAGCAGTGGCATGTAATGCGTGATAACAAGCAAGGTGTTGATGCCCACAAAGTCCTGCCAATCTGGCGGCTACCCCTAATGACACAATTACCCAAGGAACAACCCAATCCTGAACTGTACGTTTGTATATGCAGCAAAAAAGAAAAGAAGAAAATCTGTTCAGAAGATGAGATAAAATTTACCCATCTGTTGGCGGCGGCCTCCATGACCACGGCAACTCGTTTTCCTCCTCCTTGAGCTTGTTTGGGCCGATGATTTGGAAGCGATGGTGGGTCGTGAGGTTCAGACACCTCCTCCAGAGGTATATTCTCCTGCAGAAGCAGAGGGAGCAAGAACTAGGACTCAAGATTGAACAACAAGGAAATGTGACAGGGAAGAGGAAAAGGAGTATGAACAAATTAACAAGGAAAGATCGATATTTCGTGCATGTGACACAATATTAAATGTTAACTGACTAAAGCAAAGCATGCAAGTCCTGAATAAAGGGCACATTTGCGGCTGGCAGAACCTCAAGTACTGGATATACATTTTAGAACCTCAAGTGCAACAAACTCACCAGTACTTGTGCCAGCATATATGAACAAATAATAATATGAGCAACGAGGGCAATCGGACTGTGGAGAAGTAACAAAATGAAGCTACTACTACTAAGTTTTCCACTCATTCAAAAATCATCTCTGGACTGGACAATGCACAAACCAAAAAACTCGAGCCAAAGTGTTTCCTCATCCACGAGCAGGGTAAGATTGGAGTTTGGTACAACCAAAAAAATGGTTCATATATTCATAGAAATAAGAAGAAAAAAATGCTCCAGTTTTAGTCAAAACTCGACCACACAGAAACAAATTGAATCAAAAGTGGTCCGTAATGATCGTATGCCTGTACAGATGAAAGTGAGTGGGTGGAGGGAGAGGGAGGGGCTACCTGCTGCAGGGAACCATAGATGACAGGGAGCAGGGACCTACAGGGCATCACAATGGTCATGCTCGACTCGACAATGTCCTGTCATGCTCTGGCATGGAGTCCCGGTCCTCAGACTTCTCCGCCTCGTCGTCCTCATCGTCGATGTCATGCGCCTGCATCATGTTCAGACTTTAATTGTACAGACAGAATGTGCAACAAACTCACCAATACTTGTGCCAACATATATGAACAAAATAATAATATGACCAACGAGGGCAATCGGACTATGGAGAAGTAACAAATTAAATGAACCTACTAGTAAGTTTTCGCCTCATTCAAAATTCATCTCTGGACTGGACTGGACTGTTGTGTGACAATGCACAAACGGCGCCACAACCTATGTATAATAATAGCTCTAGAGTAAGCAAACTGCAATTCTATCCCTGGAATGAACCAAAGTGTACATGACATTCTCAGGAACTACATCAGTGAAGTTGGGAAAGCTTCGGAATCTGCTGTTCCTGCTAATGGTTGTGTTTCGAATTTGATAAGGTAATTCCTTATGGATCTGGTTGGTGCTGCGTTTGAGCATCAGAATCCTCTTGTAATCTAAAGAGGGCAGCCAGCGCGACTAACTATAATAGGCACATCATTCATCACAAGGGCCAAAAAAAATTTTTTGGTAGATTTCATCATCCACGAACAGGAACAGGGTAAGATTTCAGTTTGGTAGAACCAAAGAAAATGGCGCATATATATTCATACAATTGAACCAAATCAGGGAGGTGGTTCACCATGTACAGCCGCTTGAGGGGAGGAGGAGGCAGCCGTCGGTGATCCCCGGTGCTGGGGAGGAGGGGACGGATGTCGGCCTGCTCCCCCGCCTCCTCTCCTATGGCGAAGAGAGCTCGTCGTCGGGGAGGAGGCGAATCTGCACGAGGACGTGGCTGGAAAAGATGGGGAGGAGAGAGGGATGCCGTCGCCATCGACGGAGGACTTGGCCCGTCACCGGGGCAGGTCGGAGTTGAGGACGTGTCAGGCCGGAGAGGATCCGCGTCGGCGAGCTCGACGGTATGGAGGGCGTCCAGCCGCTGGAGGAGAGGAGAGGCCCAGGTGGGTGGGCGGCGGCGGCGGCGCGGGCGCGAGGAGGCGAAGGGAGTGGTGATGGATGCGGCCGGCTAGGGATTTGCTCCACTTTGGGCCCGTTCGGAAGCTCTCTCGCTTCCGCCAGTGGCCAGCTTCTCACGGGAGATTTGTTTCGTCTGGTGGGACGAGGAGGAAGGCCACCCACCTTCCACCCCACGGATCGCTTCTTGTCCATTGGTCAGCTCCGCCTCTCGCGGATCCATCCCCTTCTAAAATTGATCCCAGCCATTCATCCATCCAGATTCATTCATCTATGGGTGATGGTTCCTAATGGGTCTCAAATCTTTTGTTCGCGTGGACTGATCCATGGCCTCCTCAAATCAAACAAAATATTACTCCTAGGTACTAGCAGCAAATTAAATCATGCGTTGTGATTGGTTAATCTTGCCCTCTCACGGATCGATTCTTCGTCGAGCCGATCCTAGCCGTCCTCCCATACTCTGACGTTACGTAGATAGCTCGCTCCTCTCCAACAAATAAAACTCGCCAGATTTTTCCCGCCCAACACAAACTCCGGCACGCGTCACATCCTAAGTTTCTTATAAAGAGTTATAAAACTGAAAAATGTATCTATAGACATGTCCAAAGTAAAGATGATTTTCCTACTGTAATCTCTATATTTTCCCGTCACATGGGACCCATGGGACCCATTCATCAATGGGTTAGTTAGGGTTCTAAGTTCTATTTGATTAGGTTGAGTCGGCTTTATAGATTGGGTGCGTCTCTACTTGTTTTTATCATACAACCAAAAATAAATTTAAAACTACTACATGATCCGTACCATAGTTTTGTTTTTCTCAAACCAGCCAGGTTTGGTGATATTTGATATACTCCATAATATGCCACATATATTTGAATTTCAGAAGCAACTACTACTCCTACACACCAGCAGCACATGACTTAAGCAATTTAGAGGTTTTGGAATTGATTATCTCCAACGGAGAAAGGCCGTCGTGGATGGCGGTGTGTCATATTACAGTTGTATGGCCACGCGCTGGCCGTTGGCTTTCCAAGAAATGTTGTCGAGGATTGCGGGGTCGGTTGATTAGTAGTCAACGGAAGAGAAGGATCGCAATAATTAGATTGAGAGATGCATTTACATACTCCCTCTGAAATTGGAGGGTCAAACTATCTCAAAGTTTGACCGAGTTTATGCAAAAATATATCAATGTTTGTAGAACCAAATAGGAGTATCATAAAAATATATTTTATCATGAATCTAGTGCTACTAATTTGATGACATAAATGTTGATGTACTATTGTATAAATACAGTCAAACATAAAAAGTTTGACTTTCCAACAAAATTGAAATTACACTCTTTAAAGGACGGAGGGAGTAGCTAGCATCAAGCACTAGTAAAAAAAAGGTCATTAGTCCTGGTTCATAAGGGCCTTTAGTCCCGGTTTTCGTACCGGGACTAAAGGTTCGTTACTAAAGGCCCCCCACGTGGCCGCGGGCTAGAGCTCCACCAGCTCCACCTTTAGTCCCGGTTGGTAACATCAACCGGGACTAAAGGTTTTTTTTTTGAATTTTTTTTAAAAAAAATCTCAATTTTCAAATTTCTGAATTATTTTATAATTTAATCTCTAATCACCCACCCCTCATCACTACTCAATTTAACCTCTAATCTCTAATCACCCCTCATCATTCCAAATCATCTAACTTCCCGACCGGTCACCCATCCCTCTCACTACTCCAGCCCGAGCACGCTTAACTTTCGGATTCTATTCTCCTTCGTTTCCAAGTCTGCACTTGTTGTTTTCCTGACAATAGTAAGATGTCAATCCTATTAACCCTCTGGAGTTTAGCTTGAGCATGAAGTCACACATTTCACTGTTTGAGTTTGAAACTATTATTGTACAAAACAATAATTATTTAGTAACACTAATATTTCTTGAATAAATAGTTTGACCATAGTTTGACCAGATTTGACCAAAATTCAAAAAAACTGAAATAATTATTTAGTAACACTAATATTTCTTGAATAAGTAGTTTGACCATAGTTTGACCATTGTTGGACCACAATTTGACCAGATTTGACAAAAATTCAAAAAAACTGAAATAATTATTTAGTAACACTAATATTCTTGAATAATTATTTAGTAACACTAATACTTCTTGAATAAGTAGTTTGACCAGATTTAACGAAAATACAAAAAAATGAAATTTGAGCATAACTTTTTTTCCTTTTAGAATCTGAGGATTCTAAAAATTTGCAAACAGGATTTTCGTTCTGAATATTTTGATATATTATACGTTTTTTTCCGATATCGTATGCAAAAGTTATAGCCGTTTTACATTTTCCCTACATTTTTTGCAAAACATGTCCAAATTTAAGTTTTTTAATTTTCCTAACTAGTAGATGTAGTAATATAACTACCACTCGAAGGATTTTATTTTTTGAAGTTTTTATCATTTTCTTTCGATTTTTTCAAAACAAAAAAGGCGATCCACGGGGGGGAGTTTGAAAATGGGACCTTTAGTCCCGGTTTGAGGCACGAACCGGGACTAAAGGGTGCGATGCCCTTTAGTCCCAGTTTGTGTCTCAAACAGGGACTAACCGGGACTAAAGGTCCCATTTTCAAACTCTACAAATCAAAAGAAAATGATAAAAACTTCAAAAAATAAAATCCTTCGAGAGGTAGTTATATTACTACATCTACTAGTTAGGAAAATTAAAAAACTTATTAGTCCCGGTTCGTGCCTCAAACCGGGACTAAAGGGCTCATTTGAACCGGGATTAATGCCTTTAGCCGCACGAACCGGGACCAATGCTCACACTAGTCCCGGTTCGTAATGAACCGGGACTAATGTGAATATTGCCCTGTGACCAAAGCCCTGTTTTCTACTAGTGAAGGGAAGGCTTTGCGTGTGTATCTAGGTAGTCATCTAGGGTACAGTCTATGCACCGAGCGGTCACCTTGGTAAGACCATCTATAATCAGACCTCGTAAACCCGCCTTATACGCCCGGGCGGACCGACCGGTCCCTGCCACGTCACGATTTTTTACCCAGACGGGCCTCTCAAATGGCCCTCAAACACCCGAGCTGACCGGCATCCCCCATATCCAGCCCAAATATGAGGCGGATATGGGGCGTTCGGGCACGCCCGCCACGTCGGACCCGACAGCCCGACCCCACCCCAAATTGCACCCAATCCACCAAACCCTTCCTCCTCCTCCCGCCGCCCTTCAACCATTCCCGCGCCGGCCTCCACCTTTGCTCCCAATCCTCACCTCCGGCCCCGATCCACCACCGAAGATGTCGTCTAGCCCGACCCACACCACCGTGACGGAGATGCAGTCCGCCTCGTCCATCGGCGGCGTGATTTCGTCCGCGGCGACTTACAAGGCAGAGAACGTCGCCCGCAAGTTACAGCGACGCCGGTAGCAAGAGAGGGAGTCGGCGGCGGCGGCGCAGGGAGGTTCGGACGTGGTGGAACAGCTGTGTCCTCCGTCGCGCCCGGATCCCCGCACCCCTTCCCTCCGAGCACCTACGTGGATTACTCTGTCCGACCCCGTTGGGACAGACGATGATCCGACCACCGGCTGGGCCATTCCATAGAGCTTTGCGACCATGCAGATGCCGGCGGCCGACGTGTGTGACTCGCCACTGCTTGTTCGGGCACGGATGAGCACGGGCTCTGGCAGTGCCCGGGTTGCCCTCGACATGTTCGACGAAATGATCGAACAAGAGTCGGTGCATTTTCATTGCTCTTGTCCGATCAGATTTTAGCATACACTAGTTCATTTCGCTCATGACCAATGCTTGTAAACTACAATCATGTAGGCGGCGAGGGCGAAGGCAGCCTGGATGCAGGCGGAGGAGGCAGCCCGCATGTAGGCAGAGCAAGACGACCAGGACGCATTTCGCTCGGAGCACGTGCCCAACCAGTGATCTGAGGCCATCCATCACGCTCGAACATTGATTTCATTTTGACATGTCCGGTTTGTTGAACTATGATTTGATTTACTTTGTTTCGAACTTTGGCATTCGAACAGTTTGTACCGTTTGACCGACGTGCATGGATTGCATGAATTTGAGGATTAAAATTTGTGGTATCACTAGTGCAGAACAGGGCTATAGCACCGGTTCGTAAGGACCTTTAGTGTCGGTTCTGTAACCGGCACTAATGTGTGGGCACTAAAGCCCCCTCCTTTAGTACCGGTTCAGCACGAACCGGTGCTAAAGGGCAACCACGTGGCACGAGCCAACTCCGGGGGCTGGGAGCCCTTTAGTACCGGTTGGTGACACCAACCAGTATTAAAAGGTTGGGGGGGTTGGGTTTATAATTTCTTTTTTATTTAATTTTGTGTTTTCCATTTAATTCTTTTTCGTTTGTTGGTATTTTACGATACTACACATTGTACACATTATGCATATATATAAATAGAATTTCTAGTAGAACCGATCATATATATATCATCAAATGTCTCACAAACCACCATATTAATTCACACATACACACATGTATATATATACAATTAGCTAGCTATATACAATTTCTCCTACATATTGCCTTCGGAGCCAGTGGCATTAGCCTAATTGGTGCCTTCGGAGCACGATGACAATTGGAAGTGGTTCATGGGGGCGGTAGCGGGTAATGGTATTCTCCATTCGGATCTATGACCTGGTCGAGCAAAAATCCCGCTATTTCCTCTTGAAGTGCTTGTACGCGCTCCGTTGGTAGGAGCTTCTCCCGCACCTCTGTGAACTGTTAAGAAGGAGATCAATATGCATGTGTATTAGTTGTGTGACTAGATATCGATAATGGTGTAAAAATTGTGAATAGTGTTCTAACAAACGTACCCATTCCTGTCTTTGAGATCTGCTCCTTTCGGACGCCATCATGCGAATGTTCTCGCAAACGCAATATGCACACAGATCAGTCCCCCGTTGTCGGTGTCAAAACCGGCGGATCTCGGGTAGGGGGTCCCGAACTGTGCGTCTAGGCCGGATGGTAACAGGAGACAAGGGACGCGAAGTTTTACCCAGGTTCGGGCCCTCTCGATGGAGGTAAAACCCTACTTCCTGCTTGATTAATATTGATGATATGGGTAGTACAAGAGTAGATCTACCACGAGATCAAGGAGGCTAAACCCTAGAAGCTAGCCTATGGTATGATTGTTGTATGATGAAGTTGTCCTACGGACTAAAACCCTCCGGTTTATATAGACACGGGATAGGGTTAGGGTTACACAGAGTCGGTTACAATGGTAGGAGATCTTGAATATCCGCATCGCCAAGCTTGCCTTCCACGCCAAGGAAAGTCCCTTCCGGACACGGGACGAAGTTTTCAATCTTGTATCTTCATAGTCCTGGAGTCTGGCTGAAGGTATTGTCCGGCTATCCGAACACCCCCTAATCCAGGACTCCCTCAGTAGCCCCTGAACCAGGCTTCAATGACGACGAGTCCGGCGCGCAGATTGTCTTCGGCATTGCAAGGCGGGTTCCTCCTCCAAGTTCTTCATAAAAGATTGTAAACACCAAGAGTAGTGTCCGGCTCTGCAAAATAAGTTTCCACATATTGCCATAGAGAGAATAATATTAACACAAATCTAATCTGCCGACGTATTCCATAGCGTGACATCACACTACAGCCAAGCCTTTATTCGAATCGTTTTTACTTTTCCACCTCAGCACGTTCTGCGAGGCGGTTTCCTTGGCACGTCTTGTCAAAGCAGAGATCGTGTCCCCCATTTACGGGATTCTCATCAATACAGACGTGGGTAACCCAACCGCGCCATTTATCACGACGCTTGGGAGGCAAGCGAGTTTTACTAGGCTGGTGGGGACGCATAGCCGCATCCTCCCATATAAGGGGATAAGGATCCACCTTTTTACCTACGCCTTCTTCCTCCTTTGCCTATCCATCTTGTGCGCACCCGAGCTCCAGCGCCCAAGCCCGCACTTCCCACCTCAACCTTCTCCAGCAATGTCCGGAGCGGGAGGCAAGTGGATGGTCTCCTCCATCACGGAGGGCCATGTCAAAAAGCTGAGGAAGGCCGGATACTTGTCCAAAGACATCGCGCACTGGCTTCCCGAGGAGGGGCAGCTTTTCCCCACCCCAAGGCCCCATGAGAGGGTAGTTTTCCTTCCACACTTCCTCCATGGACTGGGTTTTCCACTCCACCCATTTGTCCGGGGGCTCATGTTCTACTACGGCCTGGATTTCCATGATCTGGCCCCGAACTTCGTCCTCAACATCTCGGCGTTTATCGTCGTGTGCGAGGCTTTCCTCCGCATCCGCCCCCATTTCGGCCTCTGGCTCAAGACCTTCAACGTCAAGCCCAAGGTGGTGTGCGGCAGCCAGGCGGAGTGCGGAGGCGCCATGGCGGGCAATATGGCCAACGTCCTATGGCTCGAGGGCTCCTTCGTGGAGACCCTAAAGGGGTGGCAATCCGGGTGGTTTTACATCACCGAGCCACGCGATCCGAAATGGATCGCAACCCCTGAGTTCCGATCAGGACCCCCCACGCGGCTTATGTCCTGGAAAGAGACGGGCCTGTCGTGGGGTGACGAAAAAGAGGTGACCGGACTACAAACATGCATCCAGTCCCTGGTGAACAAGCCGATCAAGCTTGTCAATGTAGTCCAGGTTATGCTCGTCCGCCGGATCCTCCCGTGTCAACAACGGGACTTTAATCTGTGGGAGTTCGACCCGGCGCAGCACCAAACCCTTAACAGGCTCTTCGACACGACGTATGAAGACGTCTGGAAGGTGCTAACCAAAGGCGCCGAGGCTCCTGCATCCGCTTCCGAGGACCGCGGATACAGCTCGCAGCGTCACGCTAGCGAGGTAAGCTATTTTCACCTTTTACATGATGTAAAGTTTTTTCATAGTTTGACTCTATGCGGGATCTAAACTCCCTCACCTTTTACAGGCTTGGCAGGCGAAGTCCGGACCAATTAACTGTCCGGCTCTCTTGCCCGAAGACCCAGCCCCTGCTCGCTTAGCGAAGCTGCTGGCTCCAGCGCCTTATGTGGTGCCGGAGAAGAAGGCCAAGAAGAAGAAGTCCACGGGGACTCGAAAGAGTGCCCGTCATATGGTGGTGTCGGACTCATCATCCGACGAGTCCGAGACGCTCTCCTCCCGTGAAAACGAGGAGGAGGAAGAAGAAACCTCTCCCCCTCCAACGGGGGGAGGAAAGAAAAGGAAGGCCGCCCCAACGGGGGAGGCCGAAGGGTCCAAGAGGAGGAAGACCCCTCCGCCGGACTACTCCCCCAACGCCGACGAGGACGACGAGGAGTGGCCGGACAGGGCCAAGCGTCCGGCAAAATCGTAAGTATTCGGATACCAGAGTGACTCATGATGTTCCTTTGTTGCACAGCTTTCCCTAATGTCGAACATAATTATGCAGCCCGCCCCGGGCCGGACTCGACGAGTCGTCCTGCGGCTCCCTGGATTCATCGGACGTGAACTCAGTTCCGCCCGCTGTCTCCCCCCGCCCTGCGGACGACGCCGAAGTGGCGTCACGACAAGTTCCGGGGCAGGAGGAGGTGGTCCTGGAGGAGCCGCAAGGCGACCTCCCGGACTCCAGGAGTAAAGGGGACAAAACCCCCCAGGGCTCCAAGTCCGGCTTTGAGCCGGACACCGCGCCGGAATCTTCAACGGTTCCGGACCGCGACAGGCGAACTCCTGTCAAGAGGAGCAAGCCTAATGAGCCGGCGGCCTCCGTCCAACCGGATGCACCGGGGAATTTACTGGAGGTGCTTAAGGGCGCCTCCATCGACGAGGAGCACCATACTATCATGAGTACGGTGATCCAGAAGGTTCAGTCTGCCAAGAGCGGACTGACCGAAGCTTGCGCTAGCCTTCTAACAGGCTTCAAGGTAAGTAAAAATATGTAAAAATATTACCGCATAGACAGTAGCCCCTGATGCTCTGTTTGGCGTTCGGAAAGAAAAGCCGAATAGAGGATCTATTAAATTTCGCAGGAGTCTAAAAAAAAGAGTCAATATGTGTATGCAGGCTTCGCCGCTAGCCACCGCCGCACTGACTGCGGAGGTGGGTGCCCTGAAACAGGGCCTCGAGCGGACCGAGCAAGAGCTCGGCCTTGCCAAGCGGCAGCTCGAGGAGAAAGAAGGTAAGAGATACCTTACAGAGAAAGTGCCTATAAAAAGACGCGATTGCAAAAAATAACAGGATTGTACTGCTTATTCTAGGGGCCACGACCGAGGTGGCGACCCTCAAGCAGGCGTTGTCCGAGGCCGAGAAGAGAGCGGCCGCAGAGCGCACCGAGCGAGAGAAATTTGAGGCGCAGGTCGGCGAGGCGCAGCAAGAGCTTCAGGCTCTCATGAAAAAACATGAGAGTTTGGAGCTTGACTCGAAAACGCGAGCGTCCGAGCTCACCGCGGCCGTCAAGACTGCCGAGTCTGCCAAGGCCGAAGCCCAGAAGGCTCTCCAAGAGTTGGAGGAGATGAAAAAGATAGCGGTGGGTAAGGCATTCTTTATGCAAAGCAGAAATATAAAAGTAAACTACTTGTTACTTACCCGAATCCGGAGCTCTCCAGGGGCATTCGCAGATCTTCCCTGCAGCGTATCTGATGCCACCACATTCTACCGATCCGAAGAGGGCAGCTCGACGGAGAAGGTGTTCTGGTCTCAGTATGCTGAGGCCGGACACTCTGTGCCCTTGAGCGACCAGCTGAAGCAGCTGGTCGAGCTCCACAAGGCGGCCGAACAGGACATGAAGGCCTTCATAGTTTGGCTGTGGCCTAGAGAGGCCCTGCCTGGGAGCTACTTCGGACTGGTGCGGCGGCTGGTGGAGGCCTGTCCACGACTCGAGGTCATCAAGCGCTCTATCTGCATCGAAGGTGCCCGTAGGGCCCTTGCCCGTGCAAAGGTGCACTGGGGTAAGCTGGACGGTGAGAAGCTTGTGAGGGACGGGCCGCCGCCGGGAAAGGAGCATCACAAGCCCGAGAACTATTACAAGGATGTTCTTGCGGGTGCCCGCCTTGTGGCGGATGAATGTACCAAGGATGTAGTTTTTGAATGAACTCGCTCGTGTTTATCCTGTGCGCTGAAAACTTGTTCATATGCGCTAAGCAATGCTTGTTGAATTGAAAATATTATTTTCTGTATGGCCGTTTATCAAAAAATTGAGAGATGACCAGTCGTCGGCTTCCGCCCCCATACCACTAATGCTGGGGTGTTCGGGATAAACCTGAGCTCTCTTTTTTCCCATGTTTGGGTCCTTCAAGGGAGGCGCTCAGCACAACGAACAAGGCAATTAGACTATAATGCTTGAACACTCTCACTTAGCCACATAACTTTATGATTTTAAATTTGGGCGAAGCCCCTAGTTCGGAAGACCGAGTTCGGGGCGCTATCCACGCCTTGGCCGGACAAAGCCGGCTCCTCGCTCGAAGCGGCATAAGTCTTTAGGGACTCGAAAAACCTCTCGAACAGCGACCGGTCTCTCGCCTCATCATGACAGTCAGTTTTAGCTTTCTCCACTGAGGTGCTCAGCCCAGCTCAACTGGGGCACAATCGCAGTGGTTCTCCTAGTGCTACCTTAGCCGATATAGCGGAACGTAAGGCACCAAAACATAGGAGCCGGGCAAACCCAACTATTGGCCCAAATCATGATTCGGAGCCGATGCATATAGTGCTATAAGTTTGGGGTGCCGCACTTATGAAGTGTTCGGACTTCTTACACCATATTAAGGGGTACTGAAGCCCCTGGCGTATTTGCCCTACCACAGTGTACGGGTGCCACATGTCATTAATGAACATATATATAAAAAGAGGATAATGCAAAAAATAGACAAAAAGCTATGCATTGTTTATAAAGAGGCTGTTATCAAAGCGGAACGGTACAAATAGTGCGATAAGCAAAAGGTATTGGACTATTTAACATGTCCTGGCCAGGGGCAGACCGCGGAATTGTATTCAAAACAGGTATACTGCTCGTAAGAGAGACCACCTGGGAGTTCCTTAGTGTGGCATGGCTTGTCTGCTTCCCTGGGTCTTGCATCGTTTGTGCGGCAGCTGAATTGCCGAACAGGTCGTCCGAATTATGGAGTCCTGAAAGTAAGAAAAGATTAAAAAGAATTCAGCAGCCCCTAGTACGGTTTAGGCCGTGTTTTGGGCTCGCCGTGATTGTGCCCCTCCCCTTGTGCCCATGGTATTTCAAGAGCGTAGTTATGTACGCGAAGCACTGGTTTCGCTGCGCCGCGAGGGCTGGGGTTGGGGCCGCATTGCTACGCCTGCTCAGAACGTGCCAGGAGGTCTTGTTGTAGGTTACTCCGGGTGCGCTTGACAGTGTCCGGCTTTTTAGAGACCGGACTGGAGAATTGCCTAAAAAGGCTGCTTTGCACTTCTGCTGCGAGGGAGCGCTCGGTGTTTCCATTGACCGTAATTACTCCTCGAGGGCCTGGCATCTTGAGCTTGAGATATGCGTAGTGCGGCACCGCATTGAACTTTGCAAATGCGGTTCGCCTGAGCAGGGCGTGATAGCCACTACGAAACGGGACTATATCGAAGATTAACTCTTCGCTTCGGAAGTTGTCCGGAGATCCGAAGACCACTTCAAGTGTTACTGAGCCTGTGCAGTTGGCCTCTACACCTGGTATAACGCCTTTAAAGTTCGTTCTTGTGGGCTTGATCCTCGAGGGATCGATGCCCATTTTCCGCACTGTATCCTGGTAAAGCAGGTTCAGGCTGCTGCCGCCGTCCATGAGGACTCTTGTGAGATGAAATCCGTCGATAATTGGGTCAAGAACCAATGCGGCAAACCCTCCATGACGGATGCTAGTGGGATGGTCCCTTCGATCAAAGGTGATCGGGCAGGAGGACCATGGGTTGAACTTTGGAGCGACTGGCTCCAGCGCGTATACGTCTCGTAGTGCACGCTTCCGCTCCCTCTTGGGAATGTGGGTTGCGTATATCATGTTCACCGTCCGCACTTGTGGGGGAAAACCCTTCTGTCCACTGCTGTTCGGCGTCCTGGGCTCCTCCTCGTCATCGCTATGCAGCCCCTTCTCTTTATTTTCGGCTCTTAGCTTGCCTGCCTGCTTGAACACCCAACAATCCCTGTTGGTGTGATTTGCTGGCCTTTCGGGGGTGCCATGTATCTAGCACGAGCGGTCGAGTATTCGGTCCAAACTGGACGGGCCCTGAGTATTCTTTTTGAATGGCTTTTTCCGCTGACCGGATTTATAGCCTCTGAATCCGGCATTTACTGCCGTATCCTCGTTGCTGTCACTGTTAACATGGCGCTTTTGCTTGTTCCGGCGCGACCTGCCGCTTTTGTCCTTGGTATCCGAATTACCAAGGTTCTTGGTTAAGTTGTTGCTGCGAGCTAGCCAGCTGTCTTCTCCCGCGCAAAAGCGGGTCATGAGTGTCGTGAGGGCTGCCATAGATTTCGGCTTTTCCTGTCCCAGGTGCCGGGCAAGCCATTCGTCGCGGATATTATGCTTGAAGGCTGCTAGGGCCTCAGCGTCCGGACAGTCGACTATTTGATTTTTCTTTGTTAGGAACCGTGTCCAGAATTGCCTGGCCGATTCCTCTGGTTGTTGGATTATGTGGCTTAGGTCGTCGGCGTCCAGTGGTCGCACATAAGTGCCGTGGAAGTTGTCAAGGAATGCGGCTTCCAGGTCCTCCCAAGAACCGATTGAGTCTGCTGGCAAGCTGTTGAGCCAATGCCGGGCCGGTCCCTTGAGTTTGAGTGGGAGGTATTTGATGGCGTGTAGATCATCACCGCGGGCCATGTGGATATGAAGGAGATAATCCTTGATCCATACCGCAGGATCTGTTGTGCCATCGTATGATTCGATGTTTACGGGTTTGAAGCCCTCAGGGATTTTATGATCCATTACTTCATCTGTGAAGCATAGTGGGTGTGCGGCGCCTCTATACTGGGCTATGTCACGGCGCAGCTCAGAGGAGCTTTGACCATTGTGTTCGGCCCGGCCGGATTTATCATATCCGGAGTGATGATCACCGTCACGTGCTGTGGGGTGCCCGTGCGATCCGTAGATCGATCTTGTTTGCCTTGCCTTGTCCTCCAGTATATCTCGCAGGTCTGGCGCGTTTTCCCGTGCCTTAGTATGTTTTGAGCGGCGTCGGGGCATGGCTTGAGTGGAGGGCTTAGAGGCCTCTCTGTCGCGGCCACGAGGTGGCCGGTCGGCCATATCATGCATTGGTGATGTAGGTGCTTCCTCCTCTAATCGGGGTAGCAGCCTGCGCTTTGGGTAACGCTTGGAGGGGCGTTCGAGTTCATATTCTTCGACCGCAAGGACTTCAGTCCATCTGTCAGCTAGCAAATCTTGATCAGCTCTAAGTTGTTGTTGCTTTTTCTTGAGGCTGCTTGCTGTGGCTAAGAGCCTGCGTTTGAAACGCTCTTGTTCGGCGGGGTCTGATGGTATGACGAATTCGTCGTCGTCGAAGCTTGCCTCGTCTTCGGAGGGAGGCATATAGTTATCGTCCTCAACCTCTTGGTCTGCCGCCCTCTCATGAGGGCTGGCTTCTCCATCTTCCTGTGTCGAATCTTGCTGGAGAGGGTGTTCTTCAGCGCTATCCAGAGTAGTATTATCTCCGGTGCCGGAATCACCGTTTTTGCTTTGGCGGGATTTAGAGCGGCGCCGCTGACGTCGGCGTTTGGGATGTTTCTTAGAAGTATCATCCCCCGCTTTTCCATCGCCTTCTCCATCTTTTGGAGCATCCACCATATATATGTCATATGACGAGGTGGCCTTCCAGTGCCCTACAGGTGCTGGTTCATGTTCGTCTCCTGCATCGTCGTCCATACCGTCGATGTCTTCGGAGTCGAAGTCGAGCATGTCGGTTAAATCGTCGACAGTGGCTACAAAGTGGGTGGTGGGTGGGCTTTGAATTTCTTCATCGTCTGTATCCCATCCTTGCTGATCATAGTCCGGCCAGGGCTCTCCCGATAAAGAGAGAGACTTTAGTGAGTTCAGGATGTCGCCGAAGGGCGAGTGCTGAAAGATGTCCGCGGTGGTGAACTCCATGATCGGCGCCCAATCGGATTCGATTGGCAGGGGCGCGGGGGGTTCGGAGTCCTGAGGGGAATCCGGATCCTCGGAGTCACGGGTCATGCAGAGTGCGGGGCTGGTGTTCGGCTCGATCGCCTTTGAGATCGTAGCCCCTGAGGTGGCGTCCAACCGCTCATCCTCGATCGGCGCCGTAGGTTCCGAATTAAGGGTCGGAAACGACGCGCGTGCCGCCTCCAGGACACTGTTCGGCGGCAGAGCTAGATCATGCCCATCTTGATAGTGCGGCGCGCTTGGCTGTGGCCTGAATCCATCGAAGATCAAGTCCCCGTGGATGTCAGCCGTGTAGTTCAAACTTCCAAACCAGGCCTGATGGCCAGGGGCGTAGCTTTCGATCTACTCCAGGCGGCCAAATGAATTGGCGCGCAATGCGAAGCCGCCGAAGACGAAGATCTGTCCCGGGAGAAAAGTCTCACCCTGGACTGCATCGTCGTTGATGATCAAAGGAGCCATCGGGCCTAAAAGTGACGACACAGAGGAACTCTCAATGAAAGCACCAATGTCGGTGTCAAAACCGGCGGATCTCGGGTAGGGGGTCCCGAACTGTGTATCTAGGCCGGATGGTAATAGGAGACAAGGGACACGAAGTTTTACCCAGGTTCGGGCCCTCTCGATGGAGGTAAAACCCTATTTCCTGCTTGATTAATATTGATGATATGGGTAGTACAAGAGTAGATCTACCACGAGATCAAGGAGGCTAAACCCTAGAAGCTAGCCTATGGTATGATTGTTGTATGATGAAGTTGTCCTACGGACTAAAACCCTCCGGTTTATATAGACACCGGATAGGGTAAGGGTTACACAGAGTCGGTTACAATGGTAGGAGATCTTGAATATCCGCATCGCCAAGCTTGCCTTCCACGCCAAGGAAAGTCCCTTCCGGACACGGGACGAAGTTTTCAATCTTGTATCTTCATAGTCCTGTAGTCCGGCTGAAGGTATTGTCCGGCTATCCGAACACCCCCTAATCCAGGACTCCCTCAGTAGCGCCTGCTCAAGGGCCTTTACGAGAATGGAATTTGATCAGATAATAATAAATCAAGCATGATAATTAAAGAGATGGCAGCTAGCTAGCTAGCTAGTACTACTTAATTACTTACCTTGGGTCGATACCATTTCAGCTTTCCTTTCCATTGGCCTGGAGTGACGCTGATGAACCTTGCCCAAGCCCTGCCCGCCGACAAAGAAAATGAATAAAGGGGTTATTAAATAGTTCATATCAGGAAATGACAAAAATGACAAACTAAATAGGCCGAGATATATAGTTAACTGTTGAAAATATGCCCTAGAGGCAATAATAAATGGATTATTATATTTCCTTGTTCATGATAATTGTCTATTGTTCATGCTATAATTGTATTGTTCGGAAATCATAATACATGTGTGAATACATAGACCACAATGTGTCCCTAGTAAGCCTCTAGTTGACTAGCTCGTTGATCAATAGATAGTCATGGTTTCCTGACTATGGACATGGGGATGTCATTGATAACGGGATCACATCATTAGGAGAATGATGTGATGGACAAGACCCAAACCTAAGCATAGCATAAAGATCGTGTAGTTCGTTTGCTAGAGCTTTTCTGAATGTCAAGTATCATTCCTTAGACCATGAGATTATGCAACTCCCGGATACCGTAGGAGTGCTTTGGGTGTATCAAACGTCACAACGTAACTGGGTGACTATAAAGGTGCACTACAGGTATCTCCGAAAGTATCTGTTGGGTTGGCATGAATCGAGACTGGGATTTGTCACTCCGTGTGACGGAGAGGTATCTCTGGGCCCACTCGGTAAGACATCATCATAATGAGCTCAATGTGATCAAGGTGTTGTTCACGGGATGATGTATTACGGGAACGAGTAAAGAGACTTGCCGGTAACGAGATTGAACAAGGTATCGGTATACCGACGATCGAATCTCGGGCAAGTATCGTACCGATGGACAAAGGGAATTGAGTACGGGATTGATTAAGTCCTCGACATCGTGGTTCATCCGATGAGATCATCGAGGAGCATGTGGGAGCCAACATGGGTATCCAGATCCCGCTGTTGGTTATTGACCGGAGATCGTCTCGGTCATGTCTGCATGTCTCCCGAACCCGTAGGGTCTACACACTTAAGGTTCGGTGACGCTAGGGTTGTTAAAGATATTAGTATGCAGCAAACCGAAGGTTGTTCGGAGTCCCGGATGAGATCCCGGACGTCACGAGAGGTTCCGGAGTGGTCCGGAGGTAAAGAATTATATATAGGAAGTGTCGTTTCGGCCATCGGGAATGATCTGGGGGTCACCGGTATTGTACCGGGACCACCAGATGGGTCCCGGGGGTCCACCGGGTGGGGCCACCTATCCCGGAGGGCCCCGTGGGCTGAAGTGGGGAGGGAACCAGCCCATAGTGGGCTGGTGCGCCCCCCCATGGGCCTCCCCCCTGCGCCTAGGGTTGGAAACCCTAGGGCAGGGGGCGCCCCACATGGCTTGGGGGGCAAGCCATCCCCCTGGCCGCCGCCCCCCCTGGAGATGGATCTCCAGGGCCGGCGCCCCCCCCCTAGGGGGCCTATATAAAGGGGGGGAGGGTGAGCAGCCGCACCCCTGTTGCATTGGCGCCTCCCTCTCCCCGTTACACCTCTCCCTCTCTCCACAGAAGCTCGGCGAAGCCCTGCTGGAACTCAGCTGCATCCACCACCACGCCGTCGTGCTGCTGGATCTTCATCAACCTCTCCTTCCCCCTTGCTGGATCAAGAAGGAGGAGAAGTCAATCGTCCCGTACGTGTGTTGAACGCGGAGGTGCCGTCCTTTCGGCGCTGGTCATCGGTGATTCGGATCACGGCGAGTACGACTCCATCATCCACGTTCTCCTTGAACGCTTCCGTTGCGATCTACAAGTGGTATGTAGATGCTCTCCTATCCCCTCGTTGCTAGAATACTCCATGGATAGATCTTGGTGATGCGTAGGAAAATTTTAATTTCTGCTACGATCCCCAACAGTGGTATCAGAGCTAGGTCTATGCGTAGTTTCTATGCACGAGTAGAACACAAAGTAGTTGTGGGCGTCGAATTGTCAATTCTTCTTGCCGTTACTAGTCCTATCTTGGTTCAGCGGTATTGTGGGATGAAGCGGCCCGGACCAACCTTACACGTACGCTTACGTGAGACCGGTTCCACCGACTGACATGCACTAGTTGCATAAGGTGGCTGGCGGGTGTCTGTCTCTCCCACTTTAGTTGGATCGGATTCGATGAACAGGGTCCTTATGAAGGGTAAATAGAGATTGACAATTCACGTTGTGGTTTTAACGTAGGTAAGAAACGTTCTTGCTAGCAACCTATAACAGCCACGTAAAAACTTGCAACAACAATTAGAGGACGTCTAACTTGTTTTTGCAGCAAGTGCTTTGTGATGTGATATGGCCAGAAGTTGTGATGAATCATGTGATGTATGAGATGATCTTGTTATTGTAATAGGAATCACGACTTGCATGTCGATGAGTATGACAACCGGCAGGAGCCATAGGAGTTGTCTTTATTTATTTATGACCTGCGTGTCAACTTATATCGTCATGTAATTACTTTACTTTATTGCTAAAGCGTTAGCCATAGTAGTAGAAGTAATAGTTGACGTGACAACTTCACGAAGACACGATGATGGAGATCATGATGATGGAGATCATGGTGTCATGCCGGTGACGACGATGAACATGGCGCCCCGAAGATGGAGATCAAAGGAGCGAAATGATGTTGGCCATATCATGTCACTATTTGATTGCATGTGATGTTTATCATGTTTTACATCTTATTTGCTTAGAACGACGGTAGCATAAATAAGATGATCCCTCATGAAAATATCAAAAATGTGTTCTCCCTAACTGTGCACCGTTGCTAAGGTTCGTCGTTCTGAAGCACCACGTGATGATCGGGTGTGATAGGTCCTTACGTTCGCATACAACGGGTGTAAGCCAGATTTACACACGCAATACACTTAGGTTGGATTGAAGAGCCTAGCATGTACAGACATGGCCTCGGAACACGGAGGACCGAAAGGTCGAACATGAGTCGTATAGAAGATACGATCAACATGGAGATGTTCACCGATGATGACTAGTCCGTCTCACGTGATGATCGGACACGGCCTAGTTGACTCGGATCATGTATCACTTAGATGACTAGAGGGATGTCAAATCTGAGTGGGAGTTCATTCATTAATTTGATTAGATGAACTTAATTATCATGAACTTAGTCTAAATCTTTACAATATGTCTTGTAGATCAAATGGCCCACGCTAATGTCACCCTCAACTTCAACGCGTTCCTAGAGAAAACCAAGCTGAAAGATGATGGCAGCAACTATGCGGACTGGGTCCGGAACCTGAGGATCATCCTCATAGCTGCCAAGAAAGATTATGTCCTAGAAGCACCGCTAGGTGATGCACCATTCCCAGCAAACCAGGACGTTATGAACGCCCATCAGTCTCGTGCTGATGATTACTCCCTCGTTCAGTGCGGCATGCTTTACAGCTTAGAACCAGGGCTCCAAAAGCGTTTTGAGCAACACGGAGCATATGAGATGTTCGAGGAGCTGAAATTGATTTTCCAAGCTCATGCCCGGGTCGAGAGATATGATGTCTCCGACAAGTTCTTTAGCTGTAAGATGGAGGAGAATAGCTCTGTCAGTGAACACATACTCAAGATGTCTGGGTTACACCACCGCTTGACTCAGCTGGAAGTTAATCTCCCGGATGAGGCGGTCATTGACAGAATCCTTCAGTCGCTCCCACCTAGCTACAAGAGCTTCGTGATGAACTACAATATGCAGGGGATGGAAAAGACCATTCCCGAGTTGTATTCAATGCTGAAATCTGCAGAGGTGGAGATCAAAAAGGAACATCAAGTGTTGATGGTGAATAAAACCACTAAGTTCAAGAAAGGCAAGGGTAAGAAGAACTTCAAGAAGGATGGCAAGGAGGTTGCCGCGCCTGGTAAATCAGTTGCCAGGAAGAAGTCAAAGAATGGACCCAAACCCGAAACTGGGTGCTTTTATTGCAAGGGAACTAGTCACTGGAAGCGGAATTGCCCCAAGTACTTAGCAGATAAGAAGGCCGGCAACACTAAAGGTATATGTGATATACATGTAATTGATGTGTACCTTACCAGTGCTCGTAGTAGCTCCTGGGTATTTGATACCGGTGCCGTTGCTCATATTTGTAACTCAAAACAGGAGCTGCGGAATAAACGGAGACTGGCGAAGGACGAGGTGACGATGCGCGTCGGGAATGGTTCCAGGGTCGATGTGATCGCCGTCGGCATGCTACCTCTACATTTACCTACGGGATTAGTTTTGAACCTCAATAATTGTTATTTAGTACCAAGTTTGATCATGAACATTGTATCTGGATATCGTTTAATGCGAGATGGCTACTCATTTAAATCCGAGAATAATGGTTGTTCTATTTATATGAGTGATATGTTTTATGGTCATGCTCCGATGGTCAATGGTTTATTCTTAATGAATCTCATACGTGATGTTACACATATTCATAGTGTGAATACCAAAAGATGTAAAGTTAATAACGATAGTCCCACATACTTGTGGCACTGCCGCCTTGGTCACATTGGTGTCAAGCGCATGAAGAAGCTCCATGCTGATGGACTTTTAGAGTCTCTCGATTATGAATCATTTGACACATGCGAACCATGCCTCATGGGCAAAATGACCAAGACTCCATTCTCAGGGACAATGGAGCGAGCAACCAACTTGTTGGAAATCATACATACAGATGTGTGTGGTCCAATGAGCATTGAGGCTCGCGGAGGCTATCGTTATGTTCTCACTCTCACTGATGATTTGAGTAGGTATGGGTATGTCTACTTAATGAAACACAAGTCTGAGACCTTTGAAAAGTTCAAGGAGTTTCAGAGTGAGGTTGAGAATCAACGTGACAGGAAAATAAAGTTCTTACGATCAGATGGTGGGGGAGAATATTTAAGTCACGAATTTGGCACACACTTAAGAAAATGTGGAATCGTTTCACAACTCACGCCGCCTGGAACACCTCAGCGTAACGGTGTGTCCGAACGTCGTAATCGCACTCTATTGGATATGGTGCGGTCTATGATGTCTCTTACAGATCTACCGCTATCATTTTGGGGATACGCTCTAGAGACAGCCGCATTCACTTTAAATAGGACTCCGTCAAAATCCGTTGAGACGACACCGTATGAATTATGGTTTGGGAAGAAACCTAAGCTGTTGTTTCTGAAAGTTTGGGGTTGCGATGTTTATGTCAAGAAACTTCAACCTGAAAAACTCGAACCCAAATCGGAAAAATGCGTCTTCATAGGATACCCCAAGGAAACAGTTGGGTATACCTTCTACCTCAGATCCGAAGGCAAGGTCTTTGTTGCCAAGAACGGGTCCTTCCTAGAGAAAGAGTTTCTCGCGAAAGAAGTAAGTGGGAGGAAAGTAGAGCTTGATGAAGTGCTACCTCTTGAAAATCAGAGTAGCACAGCTCAGGAAAATGTCCCTGTGGTGCCTGCACCGATTAGAGAGGAGGTTAATGATGATGATCAAGATACTTCTGATCAAGCTCCTACTGAACTTCGTAGGTCCACAAGGACGCGTTCCGCACCAGAGTGGTACGGCAACCCTGTCCTGGAAATCATGTTGTTGGACAACGGTGAACCTTCGAACTATGAAGAAGCGATGGCGGGCCCAGATTCCGACAAATGGCTAGAAGCCATGAAATCCGAGATAGAATCCATGTATGAAAACAAAGTGTGGACTTTGAATGACTTGCCCGATGGTCGGCGAGCCATAGAAAATAAATGGATCTTTAAGAAGAAGACAGACGCCGATGGTAATGTGACCATCTATAAAGCTCGACTTGTCGCTAAGGGTTATCGACAAGTTCAAGGGGTTGACTACGATGAGACTTTCTCTCCCGTAGCGAAGCTGAAGTCTGTCCGAATCATGTTAGCAATTGCCGCATACTATGATTATGAGATATGGCAAATGGACGTCAAAACGGCATTCCTTAACGGCTTACTTAAGGAAGAATTGTATATGATGCAGCCAGAAGGTTTTGTCGATCCTAAGAATGCTAACAAAGTATGCAAGCTCCAGCGCTCCATCTATGGGCTGGTGCAAGCATCTCGGAGTTGGAACATTCGCTTTGATGAGATGATCAAAGCGTTTGGGTTTATGCAGACTTATGGAGAAGCCTGCGTTTACAAGAAAGTGAGTGGGAGCTCCGTAGCATTTCTCATATTATATGTGGATGACATACTATTGATGGGAAATGATATAGAATTCTTGGAAAGCATAAAGGCCTATTTGAACAAGTGTTTTTCAATGAAGGACCTTGGAGAAGCTGCTTATATATTAGGCATCAAGATCTATAGGGATAGATCAAGATGCCTCATCGGTCTTTCACAAAGTACGTACCTTGACAAGATTTTGAAGAAGTTCAAAATGGATCAGTCCAAGAAGGGGTTCTTGCCTGTATTGCAAGGTGTGCGATTGAGCACGGCTCAATGCCCGACCACGGCAAAAGATATAGAAGAGATGAGTGTCATCCCCTATGCCTCAGCTATAGGGTCTATTATGTATGCCATGCTGTGTACCAGACCCGATGTAAACCTTGTCGTAAGTTTGGTAGGTAGGTACCAAAGTAATCCCGGCAAGGAACACTGGACAGCGGTCAAAAACATCCTGAAGTACCTGAAAGGGACTAAGGATATGTTTCTCGTTTATGGAGGTGCCGAAGAGCTCATCGTAAAGGGTTACGTCGACGCTAGCTTCGACACAGATCTGGATGACTCCAAGTCACAAACCGGATACGTGTATATTTTGAATGAAGGGGCAGTAAGCTGGTGCAGTTGCAAGCAAAGTGTCGTGGCGGGATCTACATGTGAAGCAGAGTATATGGCAGCCTTGGAGGCAGCACAAGAAGCAGTCTGGGTGAAGGAGTTCATCATCGACCTAGGAGTCATACCCAATGCATCGGACCCGATGACTCTCTTCTGTGACAACACTGGAGCAATTGCCCTTGCGAAGGAGCCCAGGTTTCACAGGAAGACCAGGCATATCAAGCGTCGCTTCAACTCCATTCGTGAAAGTGTTCAAAATGGAGACATAGAGATTTGTAAAGTACATACGGACCTGAATGTGGCAGATCCGTTGACTAAACCTCTCCCTAGAGCAAAACATGATCAACACCAAAATTCCATGGGTGTGCGATTCATCACAATGTAACTAGACTATTGTCTCTAGTGCAAGTGGGAGACTGTTGGAAATATGCCCTGGAGGCAATAATAAATGGATTATTATATTTCCTTGTTCATGATAATTGTCTATTGTTCATGCTATAATTGTATTGTTCGGAAATCATAATACATGTGTGAATACATAGACCACAATGTGTCCCTAGTAAGCCTCTAGTTGACTAGCTCGTTGATCAATAGATAGTCATGGTTTCCTGACTATGGACATGGGGATGTCATTGATAACGGGATCACATCATTAGGAGAATGATGTGATGGACAAGACCCAAACCTAAGCATAGCATAAAGATCGTGTAGTTCGTTTGCTAGAGCTTTTCTGAATGTCAAGTATCATTCCTTAGACCATGAGATTATGCAACTCCCGGATACCGTAGGAGTGCTTTGGGTGTATCAAACGTCACAACGTAACTGGGTGACTATAAAGGTGCACTACAGGTATCTCCGAAAGTATCTGTTGGGTTGGCATGAATCGAGACTGGGATTTGTCACTCTGTGTGACGGAGAGGTATCTCTGGGCCCACTCGGTAAGACATCATCATAATGAGCTCAATGTGATCAAGGTGTTGTTCACGGGATGATGTATTACGGGAACGAGTAAAGAGACTTGCCGGTAACGAGATTGAACAAGGTATCGGTATACCGACGATCGAATCTCGGGCAAGTATCGTACCGATGGACAAAGGGAATTGAGTACGGGATTGATTAAGTCCTCGACATCGTGGTTCATCCGATGAGATCATCGAGGAGCATGTGGGAGCCAACATGGGTATCCAGATCCCGCTGTTGGTTATTGACCGGAGATCGTCTCGGTCATGTCTGCATGTCTCCCGAACCCGTAGGGTCTACACACTTAAGGTTCGGTGACGCTAGGGTTGTTAAAGATATTAGTATGCAGCAAACCGAAGGTTGTTCGGAGTCCCGGATGAGATCCCGGACGTCACGAGAGGTTCCGGAGTGGTCCGGAGGTAAAGAATTATATATAGGAAGTGTCGTTTCGGCCATCGGGAATGATCTGGGGGTCACCGGTATTGTACCGGGACCACCAGATGGGTCCCGGGGGTCCACCGGGTGGGGCCACCTATCCCGGAGGGCCCCGTGGGCTGAAGTGGGGAGGGAACCAGCCCATAGTGGGCTGGTGCGCCCCCCCATGGGCCTCCCCCCTGCGCCTAGGGTTGGAAACCCTAGGGCAGGGGGCGCCCCACATGGCTTGGGGGGCAAGCCATCCCCCTGGCCGCCGCCCCCCCTGGAGATGGATCTCCAGGGCCGGCGCCCCCCCCCTAGGGGGCCTATATAAAGGGGGGGAGGGTGAGCAGCCGCACCCCTGTTGCATTGGCGCCTCCCTCTCCCCGTTACACCTCTCCCTCTCTCCACAGAAGCTCGGCGAAGCCCTGCTGGAACTCAGCTGCATCCACCACCACGCCGTCGTGCTGCTGGATCTTCATCAACCTCTCCTTCCCCCTTGCTGGATCAAGAAGGAGGAGAAGTCAATCGTCCCGTACGTGTGTTGAACGCGGAGGTGCCGTCCTTTCGGCGCTGGTCATCGGTGATTCGGATCACGGCGAGTACGACTCCATCATCCACGTTCTCCTTGAACGCTTCCGTTGCGATCTACAAGTGGTATGTAGATGCTCTCCTATCCCCTCGTTGCTAGAATACTCCATGGATAGATCTTGGTGATGCGTAGGAAAATTTTAATTTCTGCTACGATCCCCAACATTAACAATGATTGAAATTACCTGTTGACTATCCCAAACAAGATGTTGTAGTCAGTTTTTTTTAGTAGTGAGTCCGGTACATCAACTGTTCCTTCATCAACTTTAATGATACACAAGATACAGTGAAATCTGAATGCACACACGTTTGCATGTCTTAATTAAGCGGGCATATGTAAGCAATAACATGTAGCTAGCTAATAGGCAAAAACAGAATTTGTAGTACAAGACAGTGTGACTCACTGGAAGTTGTAAGGAAGTAGTATATCTTCATTGTATTTGAGGCTCTTCAAGAACTGTAACATGCTTTCCTCTACACTTTTTTTTATAATATGCATCTAATTGCCATGTGTATTCATTAACGGTATTTGGGTCAATGAAACCAATGCCATAGCGTCCACATTTTTTCATTTCATACATCTTCATCCTGCATAATACCACAGAAAAGAATATAGTGAGGATAATTACAGGTAATGATTAATCAAAATGATCACTACAACTAGCTTGAGACTTAAATTACAGAAAGAAATCACTTACATACAATAGCAACTGACGATAGATTTGTCGAGTGCGTCTTGATTGTATAACTGAAACTGTTCAGAATACTCAACGGCCATAGCTTTCTCATGGTAGTAATGATCCTTCTTGACATACACCATGAGGGACTCTCGATTGGAAATCTTGGTAATGTTCATGTACCATTGATGCAATTCATACATTCTCGTTGGGAGCTTCTTGACCTCGTCTGGTTGGACCAAAGGTTGGCCCCGGACATATTTCCGTTTTTATTTCCTCCTCTCTAAGCGGAGACATGGGCTCGACCTCAAGGAGTTGTCCAACAGTGATCTTGAGGATTTCAGCCTGCCTTATATGCTCCTCGGTTAATACCACATCGCCCAGCTGGGGAACGTTAGCGGTTTGCCCACAATAATATTGGGCGCGTGTACTCTTATGTGTTGTTGGCACAACAAGCGGGGGGACTGATTGCGCCGCCTGTTCTCCCAGCTGGGGAACGGTTTTACCGCATTTTTGCCAGCTGATTTGCTCGATCTCGAGCTCGCCTCTTTCTGTAGACGTGCTCGATTTAACTTCCTGAGGTGGCGCTCATAGTCTGTGTCAACAGGCTTGGGAGCTGGTGGTCTAGCCATACGAATGAAGTGGTCAATCTTTTCCTCAGGCACTTTCTCCCTTGGCGGCGTTGGCGGTTTCGGTGCAAAATGGGCTTCCACCTCGACCTTCGATATGGTTGCGTTTTCCTCCTCGGACTTGTCATAAGGCCTTTGCGGAAGAGGCGCGAGGCTGCTTGGACCATATTGAAATCGCTTGCCTCCGCCTGTACCTCCCGTACTACCTTGACTTGTACCGCTACGCACCATAGCTGCGGCGGCTCTCTTCCGTGATTGCTGAGGCGGCGGAGACGACTGACGCGGCTGATTTGGACGAGGAGGAGTGGCCTGAAGCTGTGCCGGACTTGGAGGAGAAGTGGCCTGAAGTTGTGCCGGACTTTGAGGAGTGGACATATGACGCTGTGTCGGACTTGGAGGAGGAGTGGCCTGACACTTTGCCGGACTTGGAGGAGGAGGAGTGGCCTCATGCGTTGGTGGACTTGGAGGAGCGGGAGTCTGCTGACTTGGTGGCAGACTTCGACGAGGAGTCGGGTGACGCGGTGTCGGTGGCCTTCGAAAGACGATGCAATCCTTTCTCCATAGGATGATACGATGTATGGCCTCTCCCAATGTGTGCTCGTCGTCACCTCCAGTAATGTCAAGCTGTAGCCCCGAATATGGGTCCACCACCTCATCAACCAAGACACGAGCATAGCCCGCTGGAATCGGGTTGCAATGGATGGTTGCCTCGGGGGGATTTGTAAAAGCAACGGCGTCCGCCACCTTCATGGATATGTTCTTCATTTTGAAGTGTAGCTCGCAGTTAGTGTTCTCCATGATGTCATCCATGGGGTATCTATCCAGCATTGCGTCGCCCGGGGCGGAACCCATGCTGCTTCTCGGCATGGATGGGGCGGTGCTATCCAATGTTGGATCATCCGCTAGCTGCTGCAGCTGCTGAGACCCCCTTTGCTGGCTAAGTGAGTCGATCTGCTCCTGCTGCCGCTGGAATTTGACTGCCAAGTCCACGTGCGCTGATTCTAGGCCTTGAAGGCGTTCATAGTCCAGCTTCCTCTGCTTCTCCTCCATCTTCCTCTTCTTCTCCTCCGCAATCTTATTTCTCGCACGGGTTCTGTAGTCGGCGTTCCAGTCCAAAAACCCCTCATACCACGGAATAGCGCCCTTGCCTCGTGTTCTTCCCGGGTGTTCAGGATTTTCCAGGGCATGCGTAAGCTCGTCGTTCTCTCTGTTGGGCTGGAACACTCCCGATCGAGCCTCTTCTATTGCAACAAGTAGCTTATCTTCGGCTCCGTTCAGACATGCCTTCATCGAAACTTTGCCTGTCTTCGGGTCCAACTCCCCCCATGCGCATAGAACCAAGTCCTGCACCTGGGGGGCCAGCTCCTAGTAACCGGAGTGACACCTGCATCCCCCATCTCTTTTTCCGACTTATCCCACTTAGGCATTGCCACCGCGTAGCCACCTGGCCCCAGCTTATGGAAGTTATCCTTTTTTTCGGCATTCTTCTTGTTTATTCTCGACCGTTCCTTAGCTAATTCCGAATCCTTGAATTTCATAAAATCGTCCCAATGAGCACTTTGCTTCTCTAGTGTTCCCTCGAATACTGGAGTCTTCCTTCCTCCCTTGACGTACTTGTCACATACACGATTCTTGTGGTTGTTGAATGCAACCCCATCTTCCTAAGAGTAGCGTCCTTGACTTTCTCCACATCTACATCTATGAAATGATCTGGTAGGGTGAAATGTTCCATGAGAGTTTCCCAAAGTAGACCTTTTTGTCTGTCGTCGACAAAAGTAGCATCTGGATGTGGCTTTGCTGGCTCTCTCCATGCTTGAAGGGAGATCGGGAGTTGGTCCTTCACAAGAACTCCGCACTAACGAATGAACTTGTCTGCAATCTTCTTAGGCGCTAATGGTTCGCCATTAGGTTTGATGGCCTCGATATTGTACTTTACGCCCTCCTTCAACTTTTTGTTCGGGCCTCGTTTCTTGTTGCCTGAAGATTTGCACGATCCGGATGGCTGAAAGAAGAAAGATCGATTCGTTAATATATCTTCAAGTCATTTAAAACATGTGATGATCACCAGATGCCTGCTTATATAAATATATATGCCTCGCCGGTCTTTGTTGTTTCAAGATCAACATTTTCTTCATCATCATCATAATCATAGTTCATGACTTCATCAATTCGATCGTCGCGATCGAATATCATATCACCCTCCCCAGTGTTGTTTAGAAATTCGGAGCCGTCATAATCTTCTTTTCTGATCATCATCTGGCCCGCGAGGATGGCGTATGATATTGAACAGGGTCTCTTCTCCCTCTCTGCCGGTATTGTCCGCCATAGCTTTTATTTAACTAATCCAAAAGAAATATAAAACAATTTAGTATTCAAATTACAATGCATGGATGCAATCAATTAATAAGGAAAAACTGAATCAATCATAGTACATAATAAGCATCATCGAATATAATCTCGAATACATCGTCTCGAATAATAGATATAATCTCGAATACATCGTCTCGAATAATATATATAATCTCGAATAAATCATCTCGAATATTATATATCGAATACATCACTAGCTAGCTAGCTATCTAGCAGCTAATAAAGATCAAATACTAAAGAGTATTCTAGGCCACTCGCGGTTCCTGAGGCGCGGGCGGTGGACAACCAAAGTGAAGGAACCATCACTGGATCATAGCTCGGGTGATCTCCCCAAAGAACCTGCCAGGTATTGGAGAACCTGACGTCCATAGCAGCCATGTAGCGATGGACGTGCTCGTCCTCCTGAAGGAAATATGTCCTAGAGGCAATAATAAAGTTATTATTTATTTCCTTATATCATGATAAATGTTTATTATTCATGCTAGACTTGTATTAACCGAAAACATAATACATGTGTGAATACATAGACAAACAGAGTGTCACTAGTATGCCTCTACTTGACTAGCTCGTTAATCGAAGATGGTTATGTTTCTTAACCATGAACAAAATAAGTTGTTATTTTGATTAACGGGATCACATCATTAGGAGAATGATGTGATTTACATGACCCATTCCATTAGCTTAGCACCCGATCATTTTAGTATGTTGCTATTGCTTTCTTCATGACTTATACATGTTCCTATGACTATGAGATTATGCAACTCCCGTTTGCCGGAGGAACACTTTGTGTGCTACCAAACATCACAACGTAACTGGGTGATTATAAAGGAGCTCTACAGGTGTCTCTGAAGGTACATGTTGGGTTGGCGTATTTCGAGATTAGGATTTGTCACTCTGATTGTCGGAGAGGTATCTCTCGGCCCTCTCGGTAATGCACATCACATAAGCCTTGCAAGCATTACAACTAATGAGTTAGTTGTGAGATGATGTATTACAGAACGAGTAAAGAGACTTGCCGGTAACGAGATTGAACTAGGTATTGAGATACCAACGATCGAATCTCGGGCAAGTAACATACCGATGACAAAGGGAACAACGTATGTTGTTATGCGGTCTGACCGATAAAGATCTTCGTAGAATATGTAGGAGCCAATATGAGTATCCAGGTTCCGCTATTGGTTATTGGCCGGAGACGTGTGTCGGTCATGTCTACATTGTTCTCGAACCCATAGGGTCGGCACGCTTAACGTTACGATGACAGTTTCATTATGAGTTTATATGTTTTGATGTACCGAAGGTTGTTCAGAGTCCCGGATGTGATCACGGACATGACGAGGAGTCTGGAAATGGCCGAGACATGAAGATTGATATATTGGAAGCCAGTGTTTGGATATCGGAAGTGATCCGGGTGAAAATATGATTTTACGGGAGTACCGGAGGGGTTACCGGAACCCCCCGGAGGTTATTGGGCCTTATGGGCCCAAGTGGAGGAAGAGGAGAGGTGGGCCAAGTGGCAGCCGCGCGCCCCTCCCCCCAAGTCTGAATTGGACAAGGAGGGGGGGGGGGGGCGCCCCCCTTTCCTTCCCTCTCTCTCCTTTCCCCCCAAGTCCTAATCCAACATGGAAAAGGGGGGAGTCCTACTCCCGGTAGGAGTAGGACTCCTCCGGCGCGCCTCCTCCTAGGCCGGCCGCACCTCCCCCTTGCTCCTTTATATACAGGGGCAGGGGGGCACCCCATAGACACAACAATTGATCATTGATCTCTTAGCCGTGTGCGGTGCCCCCCTCCACCATAATCCTCGATAATATTGTAGCGGTGCTTAGGCGAAGCCGTGCGAAGGTAGAACATCAAGATCGTCACCACACCGTCGTGCTGACGGAACTCATCCCCGACACTTTGCTGGATCAAAGTCCGGGGATCGTCATCGAGTTGAACGTGTGCTAGAACTCGAAGGTGTCGTAGTTTCGGTGCTTGATCGGTCGGACCGTGAAGATGTACGACTACATCAACCGCGTTGTTATAATGCTTCCGCTTTCGGTCTACGAGGGTACGTGGACAACACTCTCCCCTCTCGTTGCTATGCATCACCATGATCTTGCGTGTGCGTAGGAATTTTTTTGAAATTACTACGTTCCCCAAAAGTGGCATCCGAGCCTGGTTTCATGCGTTGATGTTATATGCACGAGTAGAACATAAGTGAGTTGTGGGCGATATAAGTCATACTGCTTACCAGCATGTCATACTTTGGTTCGGCGGTATTGTTGGATGAAGCGGCCCGGACCGACATTACGCGTACGCTTACGCGAGACTGGTTCTACCGACGTGCTTTGCACACAGGTGGCTGGCGGGTGCCAGTTTCTCCAACTTTAGTTGAACCGAGTGTGGCTACGCCCGGTCCTTGCGAAGGTTAAAACAACACCAACTTGACAAACTATCGTTGTGGTTTTGATGCGTAGGGAAGAACGATTCTTGCTAAACCCGTAGCAGCCACGTAAAACTTGCAACAACAAAGTAGAGGACGTCTAACTTGTTTTTGCAGGGCATGTTGTGATGTGATATGGTCAAGACATGATGCTAAATTTAATTGTATGAGATGATCATGTTTTGTAACCAAGTTATCGGCAACTGGCAGGAGCCATATGGTTGTCGCTTTATTATATGCAATGCAATCGCCCTGTAATGCTTTACTTTATCACTAAGCAGTAGCGATAGTCGTAGTAGCATAAAGATTAGCGAGACGACAACGATGCTACGATGAAGATCAAGGTGTCGCGCCGGTGACGATGGTGATCATGACGTTGCTTCGGAGATGGAGATCACAAGCACAAGATGATGATGGCCCTATCATATCTCTTATATTGATTGCATGTGATATTTATCTTTTATGCATCTTATCTTGCTTTGATTGACGGTAGCATTATAAGATGATCCCTCACTAAATTATCAAAGTATAAGTGTTCTCCCTGAGTATGCACCGTTGCGAAAGTTCTTCGTGCTGACACACCACGTGATGATCGGGTGTGATAGGCTCTACGTTCAAATACAATGGGTGCAAAACAGTTGCACACGCGGAATACTCAGGTTAAACTTGACGAGCCTAGCATATAACAGATATGGCCTTGGAACACGGAGACCGAAAGGTCGAGCGTGAATCATATAGTAGATATGATCAACATATTGATGTTCACCATTGAAACTACTCCATCTCACGTGATGATCGGACATGGTGTAGTTGATATGGATCACGTAATCACTTAGAAGGATTAGAGGGATGTCTATCTAAGTGGGAGTTCTTTAATAATATGATTAATTGAACTTAAATTTATCGTGAACTTAGTACCTGATAGTATCTTGCTTGTCTATGTTTGATTGTAGATAGATGGCCCGTGTTGTTGTTCCGTTGAATTTTAATGCGTTCCTTGAGAAAGCAAAGTTGAAAGATGATGGTAGCAATTACACGGACTGGGTCCGTAACTTGAGGATTATCCTCATTGGTGCATAGAAGAATTACATCCTGGAAGCACCGCTGGGTGCCAGGCCTGCTGCTGATGCAACTGACGACGTTAAGAACGTCTGGCAGAGCAAAGTTGATGACTACTCGATAGTTCAATGTGCCATGCTTTACGGCTTAGAACTAGGACTTCAACGACATTTTGAACGTCATGGAGCATATGAGATATTCCAGGAGTTGAAGTTAATACTTCAAGCAAATGCCCGAATCGAGAGATATGAAGTCTCCAATAAATTCTATAGCTGCAAGATGGAGGAGAACAGTTCTGTCAGTGAGCATATACTCAAAATGTCTGGGTATAATAATCACTTGATTCAACTGGGAGTTAGTCTTCCGGATGATTGCGTCATTGACAGAATTCTCCAATCACTGCCACCAAGCTACAAGAGCTTCATGATGAACTATAATATGCAAGGGATGGATAAGACGATTCCCGAGCTCTTCGCAATGCTAAAAGCTGCAGAGGTAGAAATCAAGAATGAGCATCAAGTGTCGATGGTCAACAAGACCACTAGTTTCAAGAAAAAGAGCAAAGGGCGGAAGAAAGGGAACTTCAAGAAGAACAACAAGCAAGTTGCTGCTCAGGAGAAGAAACCCAAGTCTGGACCTAAGCCTGAAACTGAGTGCTTCTACTGCAAGCAGACTGGTCACTGGAAGCGGAACTGCCCCAAGTATTTGGCGGATAAGAAGGATGTCAAGGTGAACAAAGGTATATGTGATATACATGTTATTGATGTGTACCTTACTAATTCTCGCAGTAGCACCTGGGTATTTGATACTAGTTCTGTTGCTAATATTTGCAACTCAAAACAGGGACTACGGATTAAGCGAAGATTGGCAAAGGACGAGGTGACGATGCGTGTAGGAAATGGTTCCAAAGTCGATGTGATCGCAGTTGGCACGCTACCTCTACATCTACCTTCGGGATTAGTTTTAGACCTAAATAATTGTTATTTGGTGCCAGCGTTGAGAATGAACATTATATCTGGATCTTGTTTGATGCGAGACGGTTATTCATTTAAATCAAGGAATAATGGTTGTTCTATTTATATGAGTAATATCTTTTATGGTCATGCACCCTTGAAGAATGGTCTATTTTTGTTGAATCTCGATAGTAGTGATACACATATTCATAATGTTGAAGCCAAAAGATGCGGAGTTAATAATGATAGTGCAACTTATTTGTGGCACTGCCGTTTAGGTCATATCGATGTAAAGCGCATGAAGAAACTCCATACTGATGGACTTTTGGAACCACTTGATTATGAATCACTTGGTACTTGCGAACCGTGCCTCATGGGCAAGATGACTAAAACGCTGTTCTACTATGGAGAGAGCAAGAGATTTGTTGGAAATCATACATACAGATGTATGTGGTCCGATGAATGTTGAGGCTTGTGGTGGATATCGTTATTTTCTCACCTTCACAGATGATTTAAGCAGATATGGTTATATCTACTTAATGAAGCATAAGTCTGAAACATTTGACAAGTTCAAAGAATTTCAGAGTGAAGTTGAAAATCATCGTAACAAGAAAATAAAATTTCTACGATCTGATCGTGGAGGAGAATATTTGACTTACGAGTTTGGTCTACATTTGAAACAATGCGGAATAGTTTCGCAACTCACGCCACCCGGAACACCACAGCGTAATGGTGTGTCCGAACATCGTAATCGTACTTTACTAGATATGGTGCGATCTATGATGTCTCTTACTGATTTACGGCTATCGTTTTGGGGTTATGCTTTAGAGACGGCCGCATTCATGTTAAATAGGGCACCATCAAAATCCGTTGAGACGACGCCTTATGAACTATGGTTTGGCAAGAAACCAAAGTTGTCGTTTCTGAAAGTTTGGGGCTGCGATGCTTATGTGAAAAAGCTTCAACCTGATAAGTTCGAACCCAAATCGGAGAAATGTGTCTTCATAGGATATCCAAAGGAAACTATTGGATACACCTTCTATCACAGATCCGAAGGCAAGACTTTTGTTGCTAAATTCGGAAACTTTCTAGAGAAGGAGTTTCTCTCGAAAGAAGTGAGTGGGAGGAAAGTAGAACTTGATGAGGTAACTATACCTGCTCCCTTATTGGAAAATAGCTCATCACAGAAAATGGTTTCTGTGACACCTACACCAATTAGTGAGGAAGTTAATGATGATGATCATGAAACTTCAGATCAAGTTATTACTGAACCTCGTAGATCAACCAGAGTAAGATCCGCACCAGAGTGGTACGGTAATCCTGTTCTGGAAGTCATGCTACTAGATCATGGTGAACCTACGAACTATGAAGAAGCGATGGTGAGCCCAGATTCCACAAAATGGCTTGAAGCCATGAAATCTGAGATGGGATCCATGTATGAGAACAAAGTATGGACTTTGGTTGACTTGCCCGATGATCGGCAAGCAATATGGAATAAATGGATCTTCAAGAAGAAGACTCACGCTGATGGTAATGTTACTGTCTACAAAGCTCGACTTGTCGCAAAAGGTTTTCGATAAGTTCAAGGGATTAACTACGATGAGACCTTCTCACCCGTAGCGATGCTTAAGTCTGTCCGAATCATGTTAGCAATTGCCGCATTTTATGATTATGAAATTTGGTAGACGGATGTCAAAAATGCATTCCTGAATGGATTTCTGTAAGAAGAGTTGTATATGATGCAACCGGAAGGTTTTGTCGATCCAAAGGGATCTAACAAAGTGTGCAAGCTCCAGCGATCCATTTATGGACTAGTGCAAGCCTCTTGGAGTTGGAATAAACGCTTTGATAGTGTGATCAAAGCATTTGGTTTTATACAGACTTTTGGAGAAGCGTGTATTTACAAGAAAGTGAGTGGGAGCTCTGTAGCATTTCTGATATTATATGTGGATGACATATTACTAATCGGGAATGATATAGAATTTCTAGATAGCATAAAGGGATACTTGAATAAGAGTTTTTCAATGAAAGACCTCGGTGAAGCTGCTTACATATTGGGCATTAAGATCTATAGAGATAGATCAAGACGCTTAATTGGACTTTCACAAAGCACATACCTTGACAAAGTTTTGAAGAAGTTCAAAATGGATCAGGCAAAGAAAGGATTCTTACCTGTGTTACAAGGTTTGAAGTTGAGTAAGACTCAATACCCGACCACTGCAGAAGATAGAGAGAAAATGAAAGATGTTCCCTATGCTTCAGCCATAGGCTCTATCATGTATGCAATGCTGTGTACCAGACCTGATGTGTGCCTTGCTATAAGTCTGGCAGGGAGGTACCAAAGTAATCCAGGAATGGATCACTGGACAACGGTCAAGAACATCCTGAAGTACCTGAAAAGGACTGAGGATATGTTTCTCGTATATGGAGGTGACAAAGAGCTCATTGTAAATGGTTACGTTGATGCAAGCTTTGACACTGATTCGGACGATTCTAAATCGCAAACCGGATACGTGTTTACATTAAACGGTGGAGCTGTCAGTTGGTGCAGTTCTAAAAAAAGCGTCGTGGCGGGATCTACATGTGAAGCGGAGTACATAGCTGCTTCGGAAGCAGCAAACGAAGGAGTTTGGATGAAGGAATTTATATCCGATCTAGGTGTCATACCTAGTGCATCGGTCCAATGAAAATCTTTTGTGACAATACTGGTGCAATTGCCTTAGCAAAGGAATCCAGATTTCATAAGAGAACCAAGCACATCAAGAGACGCTTCAATTCCATTCGGGATCTAGTCCAGGTGGGAGACATAGAGATTTGCAAGATACATACGGATCTGAATGTTGCAGACCCGTTGGCTAAGCCTCTTCCACGAGCAAAACATGATCAACACCAAGGCTCCATGGGTGTTAGAATCATTACTGTGTAATCTAGATTATTGACTCTAGTGCAAGTGGAAGACTGAAGGAAATATGCCCTAGAGACAATAATAAAGTTATTATTTATTTCCTTATATCATGATAAATGTTTATTATTCATGCTAGAATTGTATTAACCGGAAACATAATACATGTGTGAATACATAGACAAACAGAGTGTCACTAGTATGCCTCTACTTGACTAGCTCGTTAATCGAAGATGGTTGTGTTTCCTAACCATGAACAAAAGAAGTTGTTATTTGATTAACGGGATCACATCATTAGGAGAATGATGTGATTGACATGACCCATTCCATTAGCTTAGCACCCGATCGTTTTAGTATGTTGCTATTGCTTTCTTCATGACTTATACTTGTTCCTATGACTATGAGATTATGCAACTCCCATTTGCCGGAGGAACACTTTGCGTGCTACCAAACGTCACAACGTAATTGGGTGATTATAAAGGAGCTCTACAGGTGTCTCCGAAGGTACATGTTGGGTTGGCGTATTTTGAGATTAGGATTTGTCACTCCGATTGTCGGAGTGGTATCTCTGGGCCCTCTCGGTAATGCACATCACATAAGCCTTGCAAGCATTACAACTAATGAGTTAGTTGTGAGATGATGTATTACGGAACGAGTAAAGAGACTTGCCGGTAACAAGATTGAACTAGGTATTGAGATACCGGTGATCGAATCTCGGGCAAGTAACATACCGATGACAAAGGGAACAACGTATGTTGTTATGTGGTCTGACCGATAAAGATCTTCGTAGAATATGTAGGAGCCAATATGAGCATCCATGTTCTGCTATTGGTTATTGGCCGGAGACGTGTCTCGATCATGTCTACATTGTTCTCGAACCCGTAGGGTCCGCACGCTTAACGTTATGACGACAATTTCATTATGAGTTTATATGTTTTGATGTACCGAAGGTTGTTCGGGGTCCCGGATGTGATCACGGACATGAAGAGGAGTCTCGAAATGGTCGAGACATGAAGATTGATATATTGGAAGCCTATGTTTGGATATCGGAAGTGATCCGGGTGAAAATATGATTTTACCGGAGTACCGGAGGGGTTACCGGAACCCCCCGGAGGTTATTGGGCCTTATGGGCCCAAGTGGAGGAAGAGGAGAGGCGGGCCAAGGGGCAGACGCGTGCCCCTCCCCCAAGTCCGAATTGGACAAGGAGGGGGGGGGGCGGCGCCCCCCCTTTCCTTCCCTCTCTCTCTCCTTTCCCCCCAAGTCCTAATCCAACATGGAAAAGGGGGGAGTCCTACTCCCGGTAGGAGTAAGACTCCTCCGGCGCGCCTCCTCCTAGGCCGGCCGCACCTCCCCCTTGCTCCTTTATATACAGGGGCAGGGGGGCACCCCATAGACACAACAATTGATCATTGATCTCTTAGCCGTGTGCGGTGCCCCCCTCCACCATAATCTTCGATAATATTGTAGCGATGCTTAGGCGAAGCCCTGTGACAGTAGAACATCAAGATCGTCACCACGCCGTCGTGCTGACGGAACTCATCCTCGACACTTTGCTGGATCAGAGTCCGGGGATCGTCATCGAGCTAAACATGTGCTAGAACTCGGAGGTGCCGTAGTTTCGGTGCTTGATCGGTCGGGCCGTGAAGACGTACGACTACATCAACCGCGTTGTTATAACGCTTCCGCTTTCGGTCTACGAGGGTACGTGGACAACACTCTCCCCTCTCGTTGCTATGCATCACCATGATCTTGCGTGTGCGTAGGATTGTTTTTGAAATTACTACGTTCCCCAACACCTCCTCCCTGACACGGAGACGTACCACCTCCGGCGGAGCCGGCTCCCTCAGCACCGAAAGTGGCCCACGCGAACGCCACCAAACAAGATGAGGGTCGACGACGGGACCCGGGGCCGGGTTCCTCACCAAGCGTCGCGCCCCTGAAGGTAGCACCTCCCAGTGCCAGCCCGGCGGAGCCCATCCCAGACATGGGTCCTCTGAAGCAGGACGTCGTCGCGAACGGGTCGACGGCGAGGATGCGGGCCGGGCATCGTCGACAACAAATACTATATGCCGCAAAAGTAAAGTAACATTTTTAGATTATGGATTGTGATTTCATATATGCAAATTCTAAATTTTATAACTAAAAAAACATCGATCATCGTCTAACAATTTGAAATTAATCTAATTCATCTAGCTAGCTAAAACTAACATTTCCAAAATTTCTAACATTTCTATAACATTTGACATTATATATATTATAACTAAAATTTCTATATACTATTTGACATTAATCTAACCTAATTAATTAATTCATCTAAAACTTTGTATGAAACAGAAAAACAGAAAAAACTAAAAGCTAAAAACAGAAAAATTGTGTGTGTGTGCGCGTGTAGTGTGTGTGTGTGTGTGTGTGTGTGTGTGTGTGTGTGTGTTTGCATGTAGTGTGTGTGTGTGTGCGCGTGCGCACACACGTGTGTGTGCGCTACGGCCGGCGCCAGCGCACGGTGTGGCTTTGATCGATTGGAGGGAGGAGAGGGGCCGGGGGAGGGGCTCACAGCGCGCGCGGGCGTGGTTTAGGCGACGGCGATGGCGAGACGACGACGACGGCGAGACGACGGCGACGGCGACGGCGAGGCGACGATGACGGCGAGGCGAGGTCGATCCAAGGCGACGGCGACGGCGAGGCGAGGGGAAGGCGACGGGCCGGTGCGGCGACCGGGACAGGCCGGCGACGGGGGCGCCGCGGAGTCGACGGGGACGACGCGACGAGGACGGGGGCGACGCGGAGTCGACGGGGACGGCGGGACAGGGGCGGCGACGGCGCGGGACGGGCGGCGGCAGAGAGAAGTGGGAGATGAGAAACCAAATTTTTTCGAAGTGTTTCTTATATAGGGGACACCTTTAGTACTGGTTGGAGCCACCAACCGGTACTAAATGCCTGTTTTGGCCAGGCCAAGCGGCGGGAAGGGCAGGCCTTTAGTACCAGGTGGTGGCTGGAACCGGTAGTAAAGACCCACCCTTTAGTACCGGTTCCAGCCACCAACCGGTACTAAAGGTGGTGCGCTGGCGCAGGTGCTGTGCGGCAAGTTTAGTCCCACCTCGCTAGCCGAAGGGCGCCCGCACTGGTTTATAAGCCCCAGTGCGGTAACTCTCTCGAACTCCTCTCTTAAGCAGGCCTTTCGGGCCTATGTCTGCTGCTATGCCCTGATGGGCCTATTGGGCTAGCGGGCCTGCATCCTGGCCCAATTACAATTTGGGTTTCTAGTCGTATGCAGGCCGTTGTGGCCCAGTAGGTGGGCTTTTTCTTATTTAGTTTTTTCTTTTCTGCTTTATTTATTTTGTTTTATTTATTTTTAGTTGTTTTTTTGCTGTATTTAGAGTTTCTTTGTGAATATTTTTGCTTTAGGTACAAAAATTAGAAACTTTCTGTTAGTGCCGGTAGTTTTCAAATTTGAATAGTTTAAATTTTGAATTATTTGAAATTTGTGTGAATCACTAGTTTGTGAATAACTTAACTTTAAAAATCAGTAAAGGCATGAAAGAATTTGTTTGCACATAGAATTTCTTGGCGTTTCAAATGCCAAAACACATAACTACCCTAACTATTACAGAGATTCCCTCCTGGGTGTGAAACACAGAAGAAAGTGATGATAGTGAAGCCGATCACATCCCAGATCTTTGGGTGTGAAACTTTTTCTTCGCGTGTGTCCCTTTGCGCCGTAACCATGGAAAATCTTCATCATTTAACGGGATGCTCGGGTCAATATTCACTGTGAATGGAGCAATTTCATCAAACTTTTCATAATCTTCTGACATGTCTGTCTTGTCATCCACTCCCACGATGTTTCTCTTCCTAGAAAGAACTATGTGCCGCTTTGGCTCATCGTACGATGCATTCGCTTCCTTATCTTTTCTTTTTCTCGGCTTGGTAGACATGTCCTTCACATAGAAAACTTGTGCCACATCATTGGCTAGGACGAATGGTTCGTCTGCATACGCAAGATTGTTGAGATCCACTGTTGTCATTCCGTACTGCGGGTCTTCCGTTACCCCGCCTCGTGTCATATTGACCCATTTGCACCGAAACAAAGGGACCTTCAAACCACGTCGATAGCCAAGTTCCCATATGTCCTGTATATATCCATAATATGTTTCCTTTCCCGTCTTGGTTTCTGCATCAAAGCGGACACCACTGTTTTGGTTGGTGCTCTTTTTATCTTGGGCGATCGTGTAAAATGTATTACCATTTATCTCGTACCCTTTGAAAGTCATTATATTCGAAGATGGTAACTGGGACAACAAGTACAGGTCATCTTCAATTGAGGCATCATGCATGGTACGTGTCTGCAACCAGCTGGCAAAACTCCTGGTTTGTTCACGTGTAATCCAATCATCAGACCGCTCCGGGTGTTTGAAGCGTAGCAAATTCTTGTGTTCATCCATATACGGAGCCACCAAGGCGGAATTCTGTAGAACTGTGTAGTGTGCTTCAGTGAGAGAATGTCCGCCCATACATATTATTTGTTCCCCTCCTAGCGTGCCTTTTCCATCCAGTCTGCCCTTATGCCGCGATTCAGGAACACCAATCGGCTTAAGGTCAGGAATAAAGTCAATACAAAACTCAATGACCTCCTCATTTTCATGGCCCTTGGAGATGCTTCCTTCTGGCCTAGCACGGTCATGAACATATTTCTTTAAGACTCCCATGAACCTCTCAAAGGGGAACATATTGTGTAGAAATACAGGACCCAAAACGTTAATCTCTTCGCATAGGTGAACTAGGACATGTGTCATGATGTTGAAGAAGGATGGTGGCAACACCAACTCGAAACTGACAAGACATCGCACCAAATCATTCTCTAACCTTGGTATGATTTCTGGATCGATTACCTTCTGAGTGAGAAATGCACATAGCTTCACAATGGCCAATCGAACGTTTTCCGGTAGAAGCCCCCTCAATGCAACCGGAAGCAGTTGCGTCATAATCACGTGGCAGTCATGAGACTTTAGGTTCTGGAACTTTTTCTCTGCCATGTTTATTATTCCCTTTATATTCGACGAGAAGCCAGACGTTACCTTAATACTGAGCAGGCATTCAAAGAAGATTTCCTTCTCTTCTTTGGTAAGAGCGTAGCTTGCATGACCCTGATGTATGTCGTTTTTTCGTGCATACGTTGCTGGTCCTCCCGTGCCTCAGGTGTATCTTTTGTCTTCCCATACACGCCCAAGAAGCCAAGCAGGGTCACACAAAGATTCTTCGTCACATGCATCACGTCGATTGCGGAGCGGACCTCTAGGTCTTTCCAATAGGGCAGGTCCCAAAATATAGATTTCTTCTTCCACATGGGTGCGCGTCCGTCAGCGTCATTCGGAACAGGTTGTCCACCAGGACCCTTTCCAAAGACCACCTTCAAATCCTTGACCATATCATGTACATCAGCACCAGTACGGTGGCGAGGCTTCGTCCGGTGATCCGCCTCACCTTTGAAATGCTTGCCTTTCTTTCTTACGGGATGCCTGCTCGGAAGAAATCGATGATGTACCAGGTACACATTCTTCTTACAATTAGCCAAATATATACTGTCGGTATCGTCCAAACAGTGCGTGCATGCGCGGTATCCCTTGTTTGTCTGTCCTGAAAGGTTACTGAGAGCAGGCCAATCATTGATGGTCACGAACAGCAACGCCTTTAGGTCAAATTCTTCCCCCATGTGCTCATCCCACGCACGTACACCTGTTCCATTCCACAGTTGTAAGAGTTCTTCAACTAATGGCCTTAGGTACTCATCAATGTCGTTGCCGGGTTGCTTAGGGCCTTGGATGAGCACTGGCATCATAATGAACTTCCGCTTCATGCACAACCAAGCAGGAAGGTTATACAAATATAGAGTCACAGGCCAGGTGCTATGGTTGTTGCTCTGCTCCCCAAAAGGATTAATGCCATCTGCGCTAAGACCAAACCATATGTTCCTTGCGTCATCTGCAAACTCCTTCCCGTACTTTCTTTCGATTTTTCTCCACTTCGACCCATCAGCGGGTACTCTCAACTTTCCGTCTTTCTTACGGTCTTCTCTGTGTCATCGCATCGCCTTGGCATGCTCTTTGTTTTGGAACAAACGTTTCAACTGTGGTATTATAGGAGCATACCACATCACCTTGGCAGGAATCTTCTTCCTGGGGCGCTCGTCCTCGACATCACCAGGGTCATCGCGGCTGATCTTATAGCGCAATGCACCGCATATCGGGCAAGCGTTCAAATCCTCGTACTCACCGCGGTAGAGGATGCAATCATTAGGGCATGCATGTATCTTCTACACCTCTAACCCTAGAGGGCAGACAACCTTCTTTGCTTCGTACGTACTCTCGGGAAATTCATTGTCCTTTGGAAGCATATTCTTTATCATTACCAACAACTTTCCAAATCCCTTGTCAGATACACCATTCTCTGCCTTCCATTGCAGCAATTCCAGTGTGGTGCCCAGCTTTTTCTTGTCACCTACGCAATTCGGGTACAACAATTTTTTGTGATCCTCTAACATGCGCTGCAACTTCTTCTTCTCCAAATCACTTGCGCAGTTTCTCTTTGCATCGGCAATGGACCGACCTAGATCTGTTGGGGAACGTTGCAGAAAATTAAAAATTTTCCTACGGTTTCACCAAGATCCATCTATGATTTCATCTAGCAACGAGTCATGGGAGAGAGAGATTGCATCTACATACCACTTTGCAGATCGCGAGCGGAAGCGTTCAACGAACGGGGATGAAGTAGTCGTACACACCGTGATCCAAATCACCGGAGATCCTAGTACCGAAAGCACGGCACCTCCGCGTTCAACACACGTACGGTCAGCGTAACGTCTCCTTCTTCTTGATCCAGCAAGGCAAAGGAGAGGTTGGGGAAGAAGGCTCCAGCAGCAGCACGACGACGTGGTGATGGTGGAACTACAATACTCCAGCAGGGCTTCGCCGTGCTCAATGGAGGAGGAGGTGTTGGGGAGGGAGAGGGAGGCGCCAGGAGCAAGGGTGCGCAGCCCCCCTCCCCTCCCCCCTTTATATAGCCCCTTGGGGGGGCGCCGGCCCTAGGAGATGGAATCTCCTAGGGGGGGCGGCGGCCAAGGAGGGGACTTGCCCCCCAAGCAAGGGGGGCGCCCCCTTTAGGGTTCCCCCCAAACCCTAGGCACATGGGCCCTTGGGGGGAGGCGCACCAGCCCACTTTGGGCTGGTTCCCTTCCTCATACAGCCCATGGGGCCCTCCAAGGCAGGTGGCCCCACCCGGTGGACCCCCCGGGACCCTCCGGTGGTCCCGGTACAATACCGATAACCCCGAAACTTGTCCCGATGGCCAAAACAGCACTTTCTATATATAATTCTTTACCTCCGAACCATTCCGAAACTCCTCGTGACGTCCGGGATCTCATCCGGGACTCCGAACAACATTCGGGTTACTGCATATACATATCTTCACAACCCTAGCGCCACCGAACCTTAAGTGTGTAGACCCTACGGGTTCGGGAGACATGCAGACATGACCGAGACGGCTCTCGGGCAATAACCAACAGCGGGATCTGGATACCCATGTTGGCTCCCACATGCTCCACGATGATCTCATCGGATGAACCACGATGTCGAGGATTCAATTAATCCCGTATACGATTCCCTTTGTCAATCGGTATTTTACTTGCCCGAGATTCGATCGTCGGTATCCCAATAACTCGTTCAATCTCGTTACCGGCAAGTCAATTTTCTCGTACCGTAATGCATGATCCCGTGATCAAACACTTTGATCACATTGAGCTCATTATGATGATGCATTACCGAGAGGGCCCGGTGATACCTCTCCGTCAAGCGGAGTGACAAATCCCAGTCTCGATCCATGTCAACCCAACAGACACTTTCAGAGATACCCGTAGTATACCTTTATAGTCACCCAGTTACGTTGTGACGTTTGGCACACCCAAAGCACTCCTACGGTATCCGGGAGTTACACGATCTCATGGTCTAAGGAAAGGATACTTGACATTGGAAAACTCTAGCAAACGAACTATGCGATCTTATGCTATGTTTAGGACTGGGTCTTGTCCATCACATCATTCTCCTAATGATGTGATCTCGTTATCAATGACATCCAATGTCCATAGTCAGGAAACCATGACTATCTATCGATCAACGAGCTAGTCAACTAGAGGCTTACTAGGGACATGTTGTTGTCTGTTATTCACACATGTATTACGATTTCCGGATAACACAATTATAGCACGAATAAAGACAATTATCATGAATAAGGAAATATAATAATAATGCTTTTATTATTGCCTCTAGTGCATATTTCCAACAGTCTCCCACTTGCACTAGAGTCAATAATCTAGTTACATTGTGATGAATCGAACACCCATAGAGTTCTGGTGCTGATCATGTTTTGCCTTAGGGAGAGGTTTAGTCAACGGATCTACGACATTCAGATCCGTGTGCACTTTACAAATTTCTATGTCTACATCTTGAACATTTTCACGAATGGAGTTGAAGCGACGCTTGATGTGCCTGGTCTTCTTGTGAAACCTGGGCTCCTTTGCAAGTGCAATAGCTCCAGTGTTGTCACAGAAGAGTTTGATTGGCCCCGACGCATTGGGTATGACTCCGAGGTCGGTGATGAACTCCTTCACCCAAATTGCTTCATGTGCCGCCTCCGAGGCTGCCATGTACTCCGCTTCACATGTAGATCCCGCCAAGACGCTTTGCTTGCAACTGCACCAGCTTACTGCCCCACCATTCAAAATATACACGTATCCGGTTTGTGACTTAGAGTCATCCAGATCTGTGTCGAAGCTAGCATCGACGTAACCTTTTACGACGAGCTCTTCGTCACCTCCATAAACGATAAACATTTCCTTGGTCCTTTTCAGGTACTTCAGGATATTCTTGACCGCTGTCCAGTGTTCCTTGCCGGGATCACTTTGGTACCTTCCTACCAAACTTACGGCAAGGTTTACATCAGGTCTGGTACACAGCATGGCATACATAATAGAACCTATGGCTGAGGCATAGGGGATGACACTCATCTCTTCTATATCTTCTGCCGTGGTCGGACATTGAGCTGAGCTCAATTTCACACCTTGTAACACAGGTAAGAACCCTTTCTTAGATTGATCCATATTGAACTTCTTCAATATTTTATCAAGGTATGTGCTTTGTGAAAGACCTATGAGGCGTCTCGATCTATCTCTATAGATCTTGATGCCTAATATATAAGCAGCTTCTCCAAGGTCCTTCATTGAAAAACTTTTATTCAAGTAGGCCTTAATGCTGTCCAAGAGTTCTATATCATTTCCCATCAAAAGTATGTCGTCTACATATAATATGAGAAATGCTACAGAGCTCCCACTCATTTTCTTGTAAACACAGGCTTCTCCATAAGTCTGTGTAAACCCAAACGCTTTGATCATCTCATCAAAGCGAATGTTCCAACTCCGAGATGCTTGCACCAGCCCATAAATCGAGCGTTGGAGCTTGCACACCTTGTCAGCATTCTTAGGATCGACAAAACCTTCCGGCTGCATCATATACAATTCTTCCTTAAGGAAACCATTAAGGAATGCCGTTTTGACGTCCATTTGCCATATTTCATAATCGTAGAATGCGGCAATTGCTAACATGATTCAGACGGACTTCAGCTTCGCTACCGGTGAGAAAGTCTCATCGTAGTCAATTCCTTGAACTTGTCGATAACCCTTAGCGACAAGCCGAGCTTTATAGGTGGTCACATTACCATCCGCGTCTGTCTTCTTCTTAAAGATCCATTTATTTTCTATCGCTCGCCGATCATCGGGCAAGTCTGTCAAAGTCCATACTTTGTTTTCATACATGGATCCTATCTCGGATTTCATGGCTTCTAGCCATTTGTCGGAATCCAGGCCCGCCATTGCTTCCTCATAGTTCGAAGGTTCACCGTTGTCTAACAACATGATTTCCAAGACAGGGTTGCCGTACCACTCTGGTGCGGAACGTGTCCTTGTGGACCTTCGAATTTCAGTAGGAGCTTGATTAAAAGTATCTTGATCATCATCATTAATTTCCTCTCTAGTCAGTGCAGGCACCTCAGAAACGTTTTCTTGAGTTTCTCCATTTTCTGGTTGAAGAGGTAACACTTCATCAAGTTCTACTTTCCTCCCACTTACTTCTTTCGAGAGAAACTCTTTCTCTAGAAAGGATCCATTCTTGGCAACAAAGATCTTGCCTTCGGATCTGAGGTAGAAGGTATACCCAACAGTTTCTTTAGGGTATCCTATGAAGACGCATTTTTCCGACTTGGGTTCGAGCTTTTCAGGTTGAAGTTTCTTGACATAAGCATCGCATCCCCAAACTTTTAGAAACGACAGCTTAGGTTTCTTCCCAAACCATAATTCATACGGTGTTGTCTCAACGGATTTCGACGGAGCCCTATTTAAAGTGAATGCGGCAGTCTCTAAAGCATAGCCCCAAAAAGATAGCGGTAAATCGGTAAGAGACATCATAGATTGCACCATATCTAATAGAGTGCGATTACGACGTTCGGACACACCATTACGCTGAGGTGTTCCAGGCGGCGTGAGTTGTGAAACTATTCCACATTTTCTTAAGTGCGTGCCAAATTCGTGACTCAAGTATTCTCCTCCACGATCTGATCGTAGAAACTTGATCTTTCTATCACGTTGATTTTCAACCTCACTCTGAAATTCCTTGAACTTTTCAAAGGTCTCAGACTTGTGTTTCATTAAGTAGACATACCCATATCTACTCAAGTCATCAGTGAGGGTGAGAACATAACGATAGCCACCGCGAGCCTCAACACTCATTGGACCGCACACATCGGTATGTATGATTTCCAATAAGTTGGTTGCTCACTCCATTGTTCCTGAGAACGGAGTCTTGGTCATTTTACCCATGAGGCATGGTTCGCACGTGTCAAATGATTCATAATCAATAGACTCTAAAAGTCCATCTGCATGGAGCTTCTTCATGCGTTTGACACCTATGTGACCAAGGCGGCAGTGCCACAAATATGTGGGACTATTGTTATCAACTTTAACTCTTTTGGTATTCACACTATGAATATGTGTATCATCACGTACGAGATTCATTAAGAATAAACCATTAACCATCGGAGCATGACCATAAAACATATCTCTCATATAAATAGAACAACCATTATTCTCGGATTTAAATGAGTAGCCACCTCGAATTAAACGAGATCCAGATACAATGTTCATGCTCAAACTTGGCACTAAATAACAATTATTGAGGTTTAAAACTAATCCCGTAGGTAAATGTAGAGGCAGCGTGCCGACGGCGATCACATCGACCTTGGAACCATTCCCGACGTGCATCGTCACCTCGTCCTTCGCCAGTCTCCGTTTATTCCACAGCTCCTGTTTTGAGTTACAAATGTGAGCAACTGCACCGGTATCAAATACCCAAGAGCTACTACGAGTACTGGTAAGGTACACATCAATTACATGTATATCACATATACCTTTTGTTTTGCCGGCCTTCTTGTCCGCTAAGTATTTGGGGCAGTTCCACTTCCAGTGACCACTTCCCTTGCAATAAAAACACTCAGACTCGGGCTTGGGTCCATTCTTTGGCTTCTTCCCGGCAACTTGCTTACCGGGTGCGGCAACTTCCTTGCCGTCCTTCTTGAAGTTCTTTTTACCCTTGCCCTTCTTGAACTTAGTGGTTTTATTCACCATCAACACTTGATGCTCCTTCTTGATTTCTACCTCTGCTGATTTCAGCATAGCATATACCTCAGGAATGGTCTTTACCATCCCCTGCATATTGTAGTTCATCACAAAGCTCTTGTAGCTAGGTGGAAGCGACTGGAGGATTCTGTCAATGACCGCTTCATCCGGGAGATTAACTTCCAGTTGAGTCAAGCGGTTGTGCAACCCAGACATTTTGAGTATGTGTTCACTGACAGAGCTATTTTCCTCCATCTTACAGCTAAAGAATTTGTCGGAGACTTCATATCTCTCGACCTGGGCATGAGCTTGGAAAACCATTTTCAGCTCTTCGAACATCTCATATGCTCCATGTCTCTCAAAACGCTTTTGGAGCCCCGGCTCTAAGCTGTAAAGCATGCCGCACTGAACGAGGGAGTAATCATCGCAGCGTGACTGCCAAGCGTTCATAACGTCTTGTTCTGCAGGGAGAATAGGTGCGTCACCCAGCGGTGCTCGTAGGACATAATCTTTCTTGGCAGCTATGAGGATGATCCTCAGGTTCCGGACCCAGTCCGTATAGTTGCTGCCATCGTCTTTCAGCTTGGTTTTCTCTAGGAACGCATTGAAGTTGAGGACTACGTTGGCCATTTGATCTACAAGACATATTGTAAATATTTTAGACTAAGTTCATGATAATAAAGTTCATTTAATCAAATTATTTAATGAACTCCCACTTAGATAGACATCCCTCTTCTAGTCATCTAAGTATTACATGATCCGAGTCAACTAGGCCGTGTCCGATCATCACGTGAGACGGACTAGTCAACATCGGTGAACATCTTCATGTTGATCGTATCTTCTATACGACTCATGCTCGACCTTTCGGTCTACTGTGTTCCGAGGCCATGTATGTACATGCTAGGCTCGTCAAGTCAACCTAAGTGTTTTGCGTGTGTAAATCTGTCTTACACCCGTTGTATGTGAACGTTAGAATCTATCACACCCGATCATCACGTGGTGCTTCGAAACAACGAACTGTCGCAACGGTGAACAGTTAGGGGGAACACTTTCTTGAAATTAGTATGAGGGATCATCTTATCTACTACCGTCGTTCTAAGTAAACAAGATGCAAAACATGATAAACATCACATGCAATCCAATAATAAACGTGACATGATATGGCCAATATCACATAGCTCCTTTGATCTCCATCTTGGGGCTCCATGATCATCTTGTCATCGGCTTGACACCATGATCTCCATCATCATGATCTCCATCATCGTGTCTCCATGAAGTTGCTCGCCAACTATTACTTCTACTACTATGGCTAACGCGTTTAGCAATAAAGTAAAGTAATTTACATGGTGTTTCTCAATGACACGCAGGTCATACAAAAAAATAAAGACAACTCCTATGGCTCCTGCCGGTTGTCATACTCATCGGCATGCAAGTCGTGATTCCTATTACAATAGCATGAACATCTCATACATCACATATAGATCATTCATCATTCATCACAACTTTGGCCATATCATATCACAAAGCACTTGCTGCAAAAACAAGTTAGACGTCCTCTAATTGTTGTTGCAAGTTTTACGTGGCTGAATTAGGGTTCTAGCAAGAACGTTTTCTTACCTACGTGAAAGCCACAACGTGATTTGTCAACTTCTATTTACCCTTCATAAGGACCCTTTTCATCGAATCCGCTCCAACTAAAGTGGGAGAGACAGACACCCGCCAGCCACCTTATGCAACTAGTGCATGTTAGTCGGTGGAACCGGTCTCACGTAAGAGTACGTGTAAGGTTGGTCCGGGCCGCTTCATCCCACAATACCGTTGAAGCAAGATAAGACTAGTAGCGGCAAGAAAGTTGACAACACGCCCACAACAAATTGTGTTCTACTCGTGCAATAGAAAACTACGCTTAGACCTAGCTCATGATGCCACTGTTGGGGAATGTTGCAGAAAATTAAAATTTTTCCTACGGTTTCACCAAGATCCATCTATGAGTTCATCTAGCAACGAGTCATGGGAGAGAGAGATTGCATCTACATACCACTTTGCAGATCGCGAGCGGAAGCGTTCAACGAACGGGGATGAAGTAGTCGTACACACCGTGATCCAAATCACCGGAGATCCTAGTACCGAAAGCACGGCACCTCCGCGTTCAACACACGTACGGTCAGCGTAACGTCTCCTTCTTCTTGATCCAGCAAGGCAAAGGAGAGGTTAGGGAAGAAGGCTCCAGCAGCAGCACGACGACGTGGTGATGGTGGAACTACAATACTCCAGCAGGGCTTCGCCGTGCTCAATGGAGGAGGAGGTGTTGGGGAGGGAGAGGGAGGCGCCAGGAGCAAGGGTGCGCAGCCCCCCCTCCCCTCCCCCCTTTATATAGCCCCTTGGGGGGGCGCCAGCCCTAGGAGATGGAATCTCCTAGGGGGGGCGGCGGCCAGGGAGGGGACTTGCCCCCCAAGCAAGGGGGGCGCCCCCTTTAGGGTTCCCCCCAAACCCTAGGCGCATGGGCCCTTGGGGGGAGGCGCACCATCCCACTTTGGGCTGGTTCCCTTCCTCATACAGCCCATGGGGCCCTCCGAGGCAGGTGGCCCCACCCGGTGGACCCCCCGGGACCCTCCGGTGGTCCCGGTACAATACCGATAACCCCGAAACTTGTCCCGATGGCCAAAACAGCACTTTCTATATATAATTCTTTACCTCTGGACCATTCGGAAACTCCTCGTGACGTCCGGGATCTCATCCGGGACTCCGAACAACATTCGGGTTACTGCATATACATATCTTCACAACCCTAGCGTCACCGAACCTTAAGTGTGTAGACCCTACGGGTTCGGGAGACATGCAGACATGACCGAGACGGCTCTCGGGCAATAACCAACAGCGGGATCTGGATACCCATGTTGGCTCCCACATGCTCCACGATGATCTCATCGGATGAACCACGATGTCGAGGATTCAATTAATCCCGTATACGATTCCCTTTGTCAATCGGTATTTTACTTGCCCGAGATTCGATCGTCGGTATCCCAATAACTCGTTCAATCTCGTTACCGGCAAGTCACTTTTCTCGTACCGTAATGCATGATCCCGTGATCAAACACTTTGATCACATTGAGCTCATTATGATGATGCATTACCGAGAGGGCCCGGTGATACCTCTCCGTCAAGCGGAGTGACAAATCCCAGTCTCGATCCATGTCAACCCAACAGACACTTTCAGAGATACCCGTAGTATACCTTTATAGTCACCCAGTTACGTTGTGACGTTTGGCACACCCAAAGCACTCCTACGGTATCTGGGAGTTACACGATCTCATGGTCTAAGGAAAGGATACTTGACATTGGAAAACTCTAGCAAACGAACTATGTGATCTTATGCTATGTTTAGGATTGGGTCTTGTCCATCACATCATTCTCCTAATGATGTGATCTCGTTATCAATGACATCCAATGTCCATAGTCAGGAAACCATGACTATCTATCGATCAACGAGCTAGTCAACTAGAGGCTTACTAGGGACATGTTGTTGTCTGTTATTCACACATGTATTACGATTTCCGGATAACACAATTATAGCACGAATAAAGACAATTATCATGAATAAGGAAATATAATAATAATGCTTTTATTATTGCCTCTAGGGCATATTTCCAACAAGATCATCAACGGGCTCATCTGATGCCTCTTCTTCAGCTTCTTCCCGCATTGCCGACTCAGCTTCTTCCCGCATTACCGGCTCAGCTTCTTTCCCTATTGTTGTATCATCGTATTCTGGGACCCATGGCCAGGATAGCCGTCGTCGTCCTCTTATTCTTCATTGTCTTCCATCATAACCCCTCTTTCTCCGTGCTTGGTCCAAACATTATAGTGGGGCATGAAACCGGACTCAAACAGGTGGACGTGAATGGTTCTTGACGTAGAGCAATTGTGACCATTCTTACAGCCAGCACATGGACAAGGCATAAAACCATCCGCCCGCTTGTTTGCCTCAGCCGCAAGCAGAAAAGTATGCACGCCATTAATGAACTCGGGAGAGCATCGATCATCGTACATCCATTGCCGGCTCATCTTCAATACACAGCACCGAAAACACCAAATTAATACAATACATAAAGTTCATACAACACTTAAATGCAACAAACAAATAACTCTCTAGCTAAAGCATTTAAATGCAACAACAAATGCGATCAAGATCGCAACTAAGGTAACAATTGATCCAACAACATAATGATACCAAGCCTCACTATCAATGGCATATTTTCTAATCTTTCTAATCTTCAAGCGCATTTTCTCCATCTTGATCTTGTGAACATCGACGACATCGGCAACATGCAACTCCAATTCCATGTTCTCCCCCTCAATTCTTTTCAATTTTTCTTTCAAATACTCGTTTTATCTTTCAACTAAATTTAACCTCTCGACAATAGGGTCGGTTGGAATTTCCGGTTCACATACCTCCTAGATAAAAATATCTATGTCAACTTGATGGGCATAATTTGTCATAAACACGAAATGCAACAAATAGTTTTAAAAGAGAATATACCACATCCGAATCATAACAAGGACGAGGACCGACGGGGACGAATATCAAAACCATGGCACTATGTATAACAAACAATGTACGGGTAAGATAATTATACGAGTAACTATATATCCAAATCACACAAACATCAATTTTTTATATAAAATTTCATGAACAAGAGGCTCACCACAAGGTGGTGCCGGCGACGGGACGGTGTGGGCGATCGACGGTGGTTACGACGGAGATTTAAAAGGCACTAAGTAAACCACACCTACATATGCAAACTAAGTGTTATTTTGACCTCAGTTTGCATATAAATCAAATACTACCACATATAATTCCTCCCAAATTACTAAGACCCACAATTAATCACTATATAAACCAGTGCAAGAGCTAATCTAGCAATGAGAGACGAAATGACAAAGTTGCTAACCTTTGTGATCATTTGAATGGATGGGGGCCTGCAAATCTTGACAAATTTGGGGCAAATTTTGTGATGAACTCGAGAGGAAGAAGGAAAGAACAGAGGAGAGGGAGATGGGAAAGGGGGAAGAACAGAGTGCTGGTGGACGAAGAGTTTGTATAGGACGAACCGGTACTAAAGGTGTTGGAGGGGCCCCACTCTGACAACATCCTGCCACCACTTTCATTAGTACCGATTAGTGGCACGAACCGGTGCTAAAGATTCGCCACGAACCGGTACTAAAGAGTTCCTCCCGCCTAGCCGTCGGAACCGGCACTAATGGACACATTAGTGTCGGTTCTGTTACAAACCGGGACTAATGTGTCTCACATTTGACCCTTTTTCTACTAGTGTATGTGAATGTGCGGCGCAACATTTGAGAGGGGCCGAATTTGCCAAGTCCGGCTGTAGATGATCTAAGCTACCAACAAAATCTTGCAAAACGTAGTCACGCACACATGCATGTACTGATGTGCACGCACGGTTCTTTTCATTGGTTTGGTCATTATTATTATAAATCATGGCATGAAGAGCACACCCGAGGTGGACGTACGCTTCCTGATGACGTTTTAAGGATGACCTTGTGGATAGGACACGTACGGACCTGGAGAGCCGACGCGACTCCATTACAAGCGGATGGCGAAAACTGCAAGAATCCAGGTGTCGACATGTTTGAAGATGCCGTCTTTCCATTATTGAGATGAGAAAAGGAGATGATTGGCGAGTTGACGGCTGCCCATGCATGGAGCGCGCGTGCAAAAATGTTGACGGTGATTGCACCGCGCTCTTGGAGTGTAGCTGGCACTAGGAGAAGAGAGCCTCATGATACGGAACCAACCCCCGCGTCGTCCTGCCTAGGGCGTCTCGGCGGTGATCCCTTGACCTAGCGTGCTCCTGCCGCGAAGCCGGGTGATGCCCCGTGGCTGCGACGGGGCTCTCTCTCGTGATGATTCCTCGGTGGCAGCGGAGTGGGGTGGCTTGTGAGTGCGCGTTGGGGTACCGACAACCGATGGAGGTGCTTGGCGTCGGCAGGAGTGGTGCAAGCGGTGGATCCATGCCTAGTGATGCAAGCACTAGACATGGATGCATGAAGGTTACGTGGGTGGGACACCAAGAAAAGGAAAGGCGCCGGGATAGATAGAGAAGAAAGAAGGATGGTCGTAGGTGCGGACGCTGGCGAGCTTGCACCCGTGCTCCCGGAGGAGGACCGGGCGTCGAGACTTGGGGAGTAAGTACGCAGTATTTCCTCCCTCTACAACTACTTGTCACGGAATATAATAGATGTATTTAGACGTATTTTTAGTTTTAGCAGATACATCCATTTATTATGAGACAAGTAATTCGAGAGAGAGGAAGTGGTTAGAAAAATCGGCTCCGTGCATCACCGGCGACGCGGAGGAGCTAGCAATCGATCAGGTGCACCCGGTCGTTCCTTTTCTTGCAAAAAAAAAAGAAGAGAAAAACAAACTTCCTTTTTTTCAATTCAAAAAAAAAAGGAAAAAAAAAGAGATATGGCGCACGCGAGCAATGAGATGCAGCAAACTGTCCGAGTTGTTTGTTCAGGCAATGAATTGCTTTGCGTAGCTATATATAGTAGTACGTGTCCAGCCATGTTGTACTAGCTGGCGGTTCTTCCAATTGTTCGAGTCAGCTTCGGTTACTAGGCCGAGTCGGTCCCATCAAATCCCGGGAAAAATCAAACAGCTACATAGCTGGATCGCGCCTACTCAAAGGAATTAAGGAACCATGTCGTTTGAGTTGGAGGCTATCAATGGACCATTCGCGCCTACTCAATGGTTATCATCTTGAGACTCCTGGTTTCATGTCTGCCTTTCTCTATCTTCTACAACAGGATAAGAAGATGTCACAGGCTGTGAAAGCGCACGTGCAGTTTAGCTTCATCGATGAGATTGATCAACAACAGCCGGAACGCATCCGCGGTGGCCAAGCCATGCATGAGCTGTGCAGTCAAATGACTACACAGCTTTCCCAAAAACATCATACAATGAGTATATATCATGCAGAAAAAAAATCATAAATACACGCATATGACTACACAAGTTTGAATTGACTACACATGAATGAATTCCTGGCACCGCCACTGCGCATCCGTGGTGCACGGAAAGCTGTTGACTTCGCTCCCGGCGGCCTAGGCCGGGGTTGCCGTCGTTTCGTAAGAGTCGAGGACCTTGAGCACTCAAAGCATCTCAAGAGTGTGCGACTCCTTCACCATCCGATGCGATTTTATCATCCCAGAAGCTGCTCTGCTGTTGCTACATTCATCGAGGTGCTGCCGTCTAACATATGTGAGCACCTGAACCATCTCCTTGCGACAAAGGTCGGCGCGGACGTGACATTCGAGGTCGGCGGCGAGACGTTCGCCGCTCACCGGTGCGTGCCCGCGGCCCGTTCCGTCGTCTTTATGGCCGAGCTCTTTGGCCCCATGAAGGAGGGGACTACTAGAGCTCGTGCCGTACAGATACAAGACATGGAGCCAAATTAATGTGTTTAAGGCCTTGCTTGGTTTCGTCTACACCGACTCGATGCCCAAGATGGAGGTTGAAGCACTAGAAGCCGGATCTGACGTTGCGTGGCTACAACACTTGCTTGTTGCTGCGCACAAATATGATCTCCAGCAGCCCAGGTCCATGTGCGAAAAGAGTTTGTCGGAGCACATAGACATGAGCTGGGGAGAGCGGCGCAAGGGGAGGTGTCGACGGCGAGGCGGTGCAAGGGGAGGGACAGCGCTGAGGGCGGCGGCGAGACGGGGAAGGAGGCGATGGATTTGGCGTTGGGACGGCGGCGGTGCGAGAGTGGCGAGCAAAGCAGGAGAGAGAGAGCTAGGTTAGAGTTACACACTGGCGGAGCAGCCCAACATACAGACCGAATTGTCTTCTTCCCCTAGGGCGAAAAACCTAGGGTTTCGATATCTTCCGGCGCCACCGCCGGAATTCTGTCTCCGCCCTGATCACCGATCGCTGTATCGTCTCTAGACTCGGGCTGATCACGGGGGATCCTGGTGATCCTTCCCGGCCTTGGAATAGAGCGACTCTGAGAGGGAAGGAGGGCGTGTAGATTGGATCTACAAGATGTCGGAAGCTTCAGGATCGCAGGGGAAGCAGGAGAAGGAACCGGCGGAGGATCTTCTGGCGAGACTCACGCTGCAGGAAGAGGAGGAAGATGAATTCATCTGGGAGGAGGAGTTGCCGGATATGCTAGAGCCGGCAAAGTGGCTTGCGATCGCTCGGGTCCATACACCGAAAACTTTTAGCCCTAATGATTTGTATAACGACATGAGGGCGGCCTGGAATCCAGCCAAACCAGTGACATGGAGGAAAATCAAAGAAAATATATTCACGGCACAGTTTGGATGCCTGGGTGATTGGAATAAGGCAATGGTAGAAGGCCCGTGGCTGTTTAGAGATCAGGCGGTAGTAATGCAGGAATATGATGGCTTTAAGAACCCCGATGCCATCAAACTTGACAAGCTAGCTGTATGGGCGCAGATCCACCGCCTGCCGGATAAGTTCCTAATCGAGCCGGCGGTTAAGGGCCTGGCGTCCAGAATCGAAGAGGTGGAGGAGATCCAGTTGAAGCTCCCTGCTGGATTTTTTGGTGAGTTTGTTAGGGTCAAAGTGAAGATTGACATCAACTCCAAGATCAAACGCTTTGTCACAGCCAAGAAGGGAGAAGAGAGAGTCAAATATCAGGTCAAGTATGAAAAGCTCCCGACCTTCTGCTATAACTGTGGTGACATTGGTCATTGGCATGAGGAGTGCGGGGAAGGAGAGCATGATGAAGCGAAGGTTGAATGGGGTGACTTTGTGCTGGCTGATAATTTTCGTTTCAAACCTGCTGGTCGTGGAAACTATGGACCTCAGAGGGGTCGTGGAGGACAATGGTTGGGGGGCCGAGGACGAGGTAGAGAACCCTATAATCCTAATCAAAGCTGGCGTTTCAATGCCAGGCAACCAATGCAGACAGAACATGCGGGCGCCTCGGAAGGAATAGAGCAGAATGGCGGGGAGGCAGTACCTGTCGCTGGAGTGGTGGTGGCTACCAATGGAAATTAGGGGTCTAACAAACGCCTGTCAGTTGAGAATTTTACTAGCCCAATAACGGATGAGCCGACGGGGGATCCGAGAGATGTTCTTTCGGTGGTAACCAGAGGGGACCAGCTTTCGGTGCCACCCCTACCACCAGTGTATGTGTCCCCTAGGAGAGAGCACAAACGATCGAAAAAGGGTTTTGAGGAAGACGGCTCAGCTGCTGGTGAGAAACTGAAGACCGGGAAGATGACATGAAGGAGAAATCAATGAACGCAACATCTGCGGGCTCCTCCGAGGAGTGCCGCCGGGCGCAATAAGTATCTTAAGCTGGAACTGTCGTGGCACGGGCAAAGTTGCGACAGTTAGAGAACTTCGCGATATTGCGAACAATTTTGCCTCTACCCTTTTTTGCATTGTTGAGACACAGATTGATAGATCGAGGGTAGAAAAATTAGCTGGAAGTATTGGATATGGTAATAGATATGCGGTTAGTAGTCAAGGTAGAAGTGGAGGACTAGGGTTGTTTTGGAATAATCCAATAAAAATTGAGATTCTTGGTTTCTCTGTGTACCATATTGATTGTTCAGTGGAGGAACCAGGATGTGATCTATGGAGGTTGACACTTTTTTACGGAGAGGCGCAAACTCATTTGAGGTATAAAACATGGGACGTTTTGAAGGGAATCAGTACTTTGAGTGACCCCCCGTGGGTCTGTATTGGGGACTTTAATGAGGTACTACGTCTGGATGAGCAGCAAGGCATTGGAGAGAGAAGCAATGCCCAAATCCAAGGTTTCCGGGATGCCATTGATGTATGCATGCTGATGGATATAGGCTATCAAGGCCACTTCTGGACCTTTGAAAAAAAGGTTACCGGTGGTAGCTATACACGGGTCCGCTTGGACCGTTCTCTGGCTTCCGCGGAATGGAGTGAACGTTTCCCAAATGCACTTGTTAAACATCTAACATCAGCGACTTCAGATCACTGTCCCATCTTGCTGGAATTTCAAGGGAGGGCACCTAAGCACAAGAAGGAGTTCAAGTATGATCTCATGTGGGAAACTCATGAGACATGGAGAGATACAATTGCGTCTAGCTGGGCAGGAGATCCGGTGGAGTTCATGGCAGATTTACGAGCGAAGTTGAAAAGAGTTTCGGTGCAGCTAGGTTCCTGGAATAAACATACTTTCGGCTCAGTACGGAAGGAAATAAAAAGCTTAAAACTGGAACTAGATCGCTTGCGTAGCGATCCGGCTAGAACAACGCCGTCACGTATTGAACTGAAGATCAATGAGAATTTGATTGAGTTATATCACAGGGAGGAAATAATGTGGAGGCAACGCTCGAGGTTGGAGTGGTTGTCGGCAGGAGATAGAAATACACGCTTCTTTCATCTTCGGGCAAGTGAGAGAAGGAGAAGAAATATGATTAAGGCCTTGGCAACGTCCCTGGGTGTGATGACAGAGAATCAGAATGAACTCAAAGCCATGGTGACAGACTTCTATAAAAACTTATATTTATCAGAAGGGGTGAGTGGCATAGAGGAGGTACTAGAAAAGGTACCGGTGAAGGTTACGGAGCAGATGAATGCCACTCTTCTGGCGCCTTATACAAATGAAGAGGTCAAGACTGCCCTCTTTCAAATGTTCCCGACAAAGGCACCGGGTCCGGATGGGTTCCCCGCCCACTTCTATCAACGGCATTGGGATATATGTGGGGATGAAGTTACCAAGGTTGTCTTGAGAATTATCAGAGGGGATGAAAGTGTTGCATCTATAAATGACACCGTATTGGTTCTTATCCCGAAGGTAATGAATCCTACCTTACTCTCTCAGTTCCGGCCTATAAGTTTGTGCAATGTAATCTATAAAATTGCCTCCAAGGTTGTTGCAAATAGGCTCAAAGTGATCCTCCCAGACATCATATCTCAAGAATAGTCAGCTTTCGTTCCAGGCAGGTTGATCATAGACAATATCATATGTGCATATGAGTGTTTGCACTTCATGAAAAGAAGCAGAGCTAAATCCAATAGTTTCTGTGCGCTGAAATTAGACATGATGAAAGCTTATGACAGACTGGAGTGGCCATATCTTCGAGCTATGATGGAGAAGTTGGGATTTGCACACTCCTGGGTTAATATAGTGATGGACATGGTTCAGTCTGTATCGTTTTTAGTCCTCTTTAATGGGGAGAAGCTTGAGCATTTTACTCCCACCAGAGGTATCCGACAGGGAGATCCAATCTCCCCCTATCTTCTCTTGATTGCAGCAGAGGGCGTTTCGTGCCTTTTAAGATCCAGTTCTCAGTCGTCTAGTCTTCAAGATCAAGGTGGCTCCGACAGCTCCGGCGGTCAACCATCTCCTTTTTGCTGACGATAGCCTGTTGCTTTTCAAGTCAAGTGCTGAGAGGGCTGCGAGGGTTTCAGCCTTATTGGAGACATATTGTAACGCTTCAGGCCAGAGGATAAACAATGAAAAATCCTCAATTTTTTTCAGCAAGAAATGTCCAAATATAGTGAGAAATGAGGTCAAGCAGATTTTGAATGTGACAAATGAATCTTTAAGTGAAAGATACTTGGGGATGCCCACGGAAGTTGGCCAATCTAAAAAGGGTACCTTCAAGTATTTGAGAGATAGAATTTGGGAGAAGGTGAGGGGATGGATGGAAAAACTTCTTTCAGTTGGAGGGAAAGAAGTGCTCATCAAATCAGTGGCTCAAGCAATCCTGGTATATTCAATGGCGTGTTTTTCGATTACCCAGAGGTCTATGTGAAAACATTGAGTCCATTATCCGGCAGTTCTGGTGGGGGAGTAAACAAGGAAAGAGGAAGCCAGCTTGGGTATCTTGGGATGTTATGACAAAGCCGAAGTATCTTGGCGGCATGGGGTTTAGGGACATGGAAATCTTTAACCTTGCTTTGTTGGCGCGCCAGGCATGGAGAGTACTGGAAGATGCAAACTCACTTAGTGCAAGGATCTTGAAGGCTGCATATTTTCCGAACACAAGCTTTCTGGAGGCAGAATTAGGCCGTCACCCATCACAGATTTGGAGGGCCGTTCTTGATGGAAGAGACATTCTGAAGCAAGGCATTATTAGGCGTATTGGCAATGGGCAAAAAACGAATATATGGAGAGACAACTGGTTACAGAGGACCGGACCTTTCAGACCAATCACAGCTCTCACTCCTAACCCGCCTGTGATGGTAGCCGAACTTATTGATTCGACCACAGCGTCGTGGAAGGAGGAACTGATCCGGAACACATTTGTGCGGTTCGACGCTGAAGCTATCTTGTCCATACCGATTTGCACAAGGGCGGTAGAGGATTTTTGGGCCTGGTCAGCCGAGAGGAGCGGCAGATTTTCAGTTAGTTTAGCATATCGGATGGTTATGAACAGGAAGGAGGAACGAGGGGACTGGCTGGAACAGATCCCGGGTGGCTCGTCAATGAACGCTAACCAAAGGGACAGGACGACATTGTGGAATATAAAGGTACCTGTGGCGGCTAGCGAGGCACACTATGCCGACGGCGGACGTATTGCATCACGGGCACATGTCAGATACTCATCGTTGTTTACTGTGCGGGAGGGAAGACTCATGGAGACATACACTCTTGGAGTGCACTATGTCAAGGTGTGTGTGGGCGCTCTCGGAGGATGAAGTGGTGCAACTGCTGAGCATGAACACGAATCCAAACGCGAAACACTGGCTGCTAGAGATGCATGATCAACTATCGCACGAGCAGTTTGTCCTATTGGTGGTCACCCTTTGGGCCACATGGAGAGCACGGCGCAAGGCGATCTATGAAGGAGTTTTCCAGAGCCCCGAAGGAACTAATCAATTCACCAAACATATATAGCAGACTTGCAAACTATTGCCGTTGTGGGTAGTGGACAGGTACAACAGCAACCGACGAGACCTAGTCACTGGATTGCACCACCTGACTCGTATGCGAAGATCAATGTGGATGCGGCGATCGTAGCCAACCGATGTGGAGTTGCTGCTGCTATCTGCCGTGACCAAACTGGTATGTTTCAAGGTGCATCAGCTCTAGTTATCAAGGGAACCAGTGATCCATCAACGCTCGAAGCATTAGCAGTCAGAGAGGCCTTAGCACTTGCTGAAGATCTTAATATTCGCATGATACATATCGCTTCTGATTGCAAAGTCGTAGTGGACGACATCAAAAATAAATCGCCGGCCATCTATGGAGCTATTCTGCATGAAATCATAGATCATAGTTCCATGTTTATTTCATGTACCTTTGTGCATGAGTCTAGGAGCTCGAATTTCGAGGCTCATAATCTAGTGAAGCATAGTTTAAATTTGGGGATTGGCCGCCATGTGTGGTTAGGCAATCCTGGTAATCTCTCTTTTGTACCTTCAAACATTGGCACACGTTAAATAAAGCTTTGCGTGAGTGTCTAAAAAAAGCTCTGGCGACTCGAGTCGCCAAACCCACGTACGTACGTACGCACTGGCAATTGGCAAACGCCGCATCCCACGCACGCACGCATTGCCGTTTCAGATTTTTATACTGCAATAGCTCAGGAAAAAAAAAACATGACCGAGGCCAATCTGTTCCGGCGAATCGGCCACCACGACCGAGTCTCTCTCTCTGTCTCTCGTCGCGCCGCCGTCTCCCTCCGGTCAATTCCGGCAGCCTCTCCTTACCACCCTTTGTTCCGGTCACGGGAACCTTTCGCTCTTATGTGGCTTATAAAAAGGCCCGCCACGCGTGACCGGAACAAATCTGAGTCGTGCTTAAGAACCTTTCGCTCAGTGGCCTTTTCGGATTCCTTAACTGTATCCCGATCCGAAGGCAAGCAGTTGTCAGTTTTAGCGACGTAACGAGTGTAGTGTCCAACGTAAGATGGATTTAGGGACGTTGCATGATCGGATACGTACGTACCGTTAGCTCAATTTTGGTCATCCAACTCGACACGGAAGCGGCTCAGCATACAACTCCTCCCATTTCCCAGTCTATAAGGAACTACGGAATCAAATGCGACGCCGACGAAGTGAAATAAGTTTTTTCTCGAATACGTACGAGAGTGTATATTGTGTAATATATTCTCTTTGTCTCGAAATAAGTATCTCTGGTTTAATACGATTTTGTACTAAAGTTAATACAAAAGAGACCCTTATTTTGAGATGGAGCGATTAGAATAAACAAAAGAAAGAGCACCATCACAATTGAGTTTACATGATGTTAGTACATGTATATGCCTCGCCCACTCCACCGGTACACGCTAACCGGACTACTACCTATCCTCCCATCATCCTACCACCTGAAGGAGTGCCTCGAGCTCTCCTGCAGCGACCCGACCTCAGATGGTCAAGTCTCTGTGCTCTGGTGTCATCCCTGGATCAGTAATGCTGACACCACACAATACTTCGAAAGATTTATAACAGAGTAGCAATCACACACTTATTACATCGATGTCTCAAAAAAAACTTATTACAATAAATATGGCTTAAGGCCATCTAATAACGATAACAGCGGAAGACTTGGAAGATAAGTGAGTCCATCAACTCCAACGGCATCACTGAGTATAGAACCACGACCTAAAAGCACCTTACTCGTCGTCTGAAAAGTCTGCAACATGAAAGTTGCAGCCCGAAAACGGGTCAGCACATGGAATATGCTGGCAATGTAACACATAGAGAGTAATGAATGATAAGCCTGTACTACATGCATATATGGCTGGTGAAAAAGCTCTATGGTTACAGTTTTGCGTAAAGCCAATTTTTCCCTACTGCAAAGGAATAAATTTTTATTTTAACTATCATGGTGGTTGAAACATCGAGAATGGTTGACAGCATTCCGATCCCAATTAAGTGAACAATTAAAACCCAACAATATTAATTAGAAGTAACATGATGAGATTCACATGATATTCAGGTACTAGATACTCAAGATGTCCATAACCGGGGACACGGCTAATCATGATCAGATTGTACACTCTGCGGAGGTTTGCGCACTTTTCCCCATAAGACCCGATCGCCTCCGTTGGTTTCTCGCACTACATGATGTTTGAGAGACGGATGACCGAGACATAGTCTTTCAGAAGCACTCACACCTTACGTTGTGATAGACCGTACCAACCTACATCCCCTACATCTGCTAGTCTACCACTGTAAGAGTTCGCACGACTTAGTCAGCTATGCCAGAGCCCATAATGGCTTGTGGCTGCACACGGAAGTTACTAGTATGAATGATCTTATGATCCCTTTGAGCCTGGGTGGCGGTCCAAAAGAAAAACAGGCAAGTCCTGATAGAAACCAGGTGCCTCAATCCACCCAGATGTGTATTTAAGTTGCCACCTTAGATAAACCATTAATTAACAATACTCACATCTGTCATGGATATCACTCATCCAGTCCACGTCTACTAGTATAGCATGGCATAATAAGCAAACGTAGAAGTAACTCCCAAAGGTTTCATAAGTAAAACAGGTGATAGGTACTACCTCATCTACTTTCCATCCCACAAGTTAATTAGATCCTAATCATGCAGTGTTTGAGGATTGATCTAATGCAATAAAACTGGGTAGTAGAAAAGGTATGATCAAAGTGTTACTTGCCTTGCTGAGGATCCGCGAAACCTAGAGCTTTGAAATAACAGGCGGCGCACTCCGGGTGATCTATCGCAGACAAACAACAAGCATACAATAAGTACTCATCTAATGCACAGGTAAAACTCGAATAAAAGATCTAACCAGAAAGTTCAACTTAAGAACTCCGGTTGCAAAGAGAAACGAATCGAACAAAGCAACGGGAAACAAAGGCGGAAGAAAGCAACTCGGTTCTAGCAAAGTGAAACTAGGTCAAATTTTACCATAGCAAAACTTTGTTTAAGTTGATTATTCGGAACGGCGGTTTCGAAACGAAACTCCAGGCGCTTGAATCACCTGATTCCGATAAACGAGCGAGAAGATAAACTAGAACGAAGATCGAATCTGAGATCGCGATCGCGGAATAAATCCGACGAGAAGAAAAGAAGAACGGTTGAACGAACGGACGTTCGTTAACCTAGAAGAATCCGGTGACCATGTTCGTTAGAACGAACGGTCCGGCGAACGGTCTCGAGGCAACTAAATCGGAGAAGAAAATGAATCCGATCTAGGGTTTCGGAAAAGAAAACCGAACGAAAAACCGATCTAGAAAACCGGAACGGTTTAGAAAAGAACCGGAAAAAAACGAATCGTAAGAGAAGAAAAGAATCGGAACGATTTATAAGAAAACGATCCGATGAAAAGAGAAAGAGACACGGCGCGACTACCTCGGCGAGGTTCCGGCGAGGGGCTCCGGCGAACGACGGCGGGGGGCGGCGGCGGCGGCGGGGTGCGGCGGCGGCGCTGGCGGCGGCGGCGAACGGCGGCGGCGGTGTAGGGCGGCGGCGGCGGCGGTGTAGGGCGGCGGCGCGGGTGAGGGGCGCGAGGTGGGGCGCGGTGGAGGCTTGGGGCTTTGGGTTTGATGTTTAGAGAGGGGGTGTTGGGGTATTTATATTGGTGAGGGGAGGGGGTTTACTTGGAGGAGGGATCAAGGAATAAGAATAGGAGTAGGAAAGATCTAGAAACAAAAACGGAATAAACGGAAGTAGGACAAAAGTCCTACTAGGACTTCCAAAAAGAAGCAGCGGCGACGGTCTCCTGCGCCTGGCGCGCGGCGCGCGGGGCTTGGCCTCGTTGCCGGCCGGCTGGGCCTTTGGCCCAGGGCGCGCGCGGGATTTTTTTTAATCGGTTTCGCGCGCGGAAAAACACAGAAAAAGAAAATCTACCGGACTCCAAAACTAATGAAGTAAATTTTCCGTGACTCCTAAAAATGAGTCGAACAAAATGAACTTTTCTCCGGGCAAAAATGCAATTTTTTGAAAACGCGCATTTTTCCCTATCCAAATAAAAGGCAAACAAACTCTGACAAAACTAATGATCCCCTTTTTTTCAAAATTTGAGAAAACTCAAATATGAAAATAACGAAATCTCCAACTCTCTCCAAGGGTCCTTGAGTTGTGTGAAATTTCTCGAATCGATCAAAATGCAAGAAAATATGATATGCATGATGATCTAATGTATAACATTCCAAATTGAAAATTTGGGATGTTACAAACCTAACCCCCTTAAGATGAATCTCGTCCTCGAGATTCAGGTTGGCTAGAAAATAGGTGAGGGTGGTCCTTGAGCAAATCTTCTTCTCTCTCCCAGGTGGCTTCATCCTCTGAGTGGTGGTTCCACTGAACTTTGCAAAACTTGATAACCTTGCTGCGGGTAACTCTGCTGGCGTAATCGAGAATCTTGACTGGCTTCTCTTCATACGTTAAGTCATCCTTCAACTGAATCGCTTCAAGTGGTACTGTATCTCTTAGCGGTACCTCCGCCATTTCAGCGTGACATTTCTTCAGCTGAGAAACATGGAATACATCATGAACTCCTGACAGTCCTTCTGGTAATTCCAACTTATAAGCGACTTCTCCCATGCGTTGCAAAATCTTATACGGTCCAACGAAACGCGGTGCTAACTTTCCCTTAACTCCAAAGCGCTTTACTCCTCGAAGTGGGGATACTCGAAGATAAACTCTGTCTCCAGTTTCGTAAACTGTCTCCTTGCGCTTAGAATCTGCGTAGCTCTTCTGCCTTGATTGGGCTACCTTGAGCCTATCACGAATCATCTTAACTTTCCGTTCAGACTCCTTGATCAGATCGGGTCCAAAGAACTGACGGTCTCCAACTTCGTCCCATGACAACGGTGTCCTGCACCTCCTTCCGTATAAAGCTTCGAAAGGTGCCATCTTCAAACTGGTTTGGTAACTGTTGTTATAAGAAAACTCCGCATAGGGCAAGTTATCGTCCCAACTAGATCCATAATCTAGTGCACAGGCTCTCAGCATATCTTCCAAAATCTGATTGACTCTCTCAGTCTGTCCATCCGTCTATGGGTGAAAAGCTGTACTGAACTCTAGTCTGGTTCCCAAAGTTTCGTGCAACTGATTCCAAAACTTTGAGGTAAATTGGGTTCCTCTATCTGATACGATACTCCTCGGAACTCCATGCAAACAAATGATCCTGGTCATGTATATCTTTGCCAACTTAGCACTGGTGTAAGTGGTCTTAACTGGGATGAAATGTGCTACCTTCGTCAAACGATCAACTACTACCCATATCGAGTCATAGCCTGCTTTTGTCCGGGGTAGTCCTATGATAAAATCCATGCCTATCTTATCCCACTTCCATTCGGGTATCGGCAATGGTTGTAACAATCCGACTGGCTTCTGATGTTCGGCCTTCACTCTATGACACACATCACAAACTGCTACATATGCTGCAATATCCTTCTTCATTCCGGTCCACCAGAATGTTTCCTTCAAATCCAAATACATCTTGGTATTTCCTGGGTGAATCGAATAGGGTGAATCATGTGCCTCTTGCAGAATCAACTTCCTGATCTCCGGGTCATTGGGCACATAAACACGGTCCTCAAACCATAGGGTATCGTGCTCGTCCTCACGAAATCCCTTTGCTTTTCCTTCACTCATTTTCTTCTTTATGTCTGCAATCTCCTTGTCAGATTTCTGAGCTTCTCTGATTTTATCCATCAATGTTGACTGAATCTCCAATGCTGCTACATAGCCTCTCAGAACTATTTCCAAACATAGCTCACGAAGATCCTCGGCTAACTCCTTTGGTATTTCTCCCGTCATCAATGTATTGACATGGCTCTTACGGCTCAATGCGTCAGCTACAACATTAGCCTTTCCTGGATGGTAATGCAATCTCATATCATAATCCTTGATGAGTTCCAACCATCTCCTTTGTCTGAGGTTTAACTCCTTCTGCGTGAAAATATACTTCAAACTCTTGTGATCCGTGTACACTTCACAATGATTTCCAATGAGGAAATGTCTCCATGTCTTCAATGCATGCACTACGGCTGCTAACTCCAAATCATGCGTAGCATAATTTAGTTCATGAGGTTTCAGTTGTTGTGAGGCATACGAAACAACTCTTTCTTCCTGCATAAGTACTGCTCCAAGTCCTCGACGTGAAGCGTCGCAATACACCTCATAATCCTTGGTCTGATCTGGCAAAATCAACACTGGTGAGGAAACCAATCGTTTCTTCAACTCTGAAAACTGGCCTCACATTCCTCAGTCCAATTGAACTTAGTATCCTTCTTCAACAATTCAGTCATAGGCTTTGCAATCTTTGAGAAATTCTCAATGAATCTCCGGTAGTATCCTACGAGTCCAAGAAAACTCCGGATCTCTCCAACTGTCGTGGGTGCTTCCCATTCGGTTACGGTCTCAACCTTGGTGGGGTCAACTGCTATACCTTCTCCGGATATAACATGTCCAAGAAATCCAACTTCCTTCAACCAAAACTCACATTTGCTGAATTTGGCATATAACTGATGTTCCCTTAGTTTCTCCAGAACTAAACGCAAATGTTCCTTATGCTCTTCTTCATTCTTCGAGAAAATCAGAATGTCATCAATGAACACTACGACGAACTTATCCAAAAATTCCATAAATACTTTGTTCATTAGGTTCATGAAATAGGCAGGTGCGTTAGTCAGTCCAAATGACATAACGGTATACTCATACAATCCGTATCTCGTGGTAAAAGCTGTCTTGGGTATGTCCTGCTCTCGAATCTTCAACTGATGGTACCCTGATCGCAAATCGATCTTGGAAAACACCTTAGCTCCTTGCAAATGATCAAACAGATCATTAATCATTGGCAGTGGGTACTTGTTCTTGATAGTTACTGCATTTAATCCACGGTAATCAACAACCATCCTTAATGATCCATCCTTCTTCTCCACTAGAAGTACGGGTGATCCCAAGGCGAAGAACTTGGGCGAATATAACCTTTATCCAATAATTCCTTAATCTGCTTCTTAATTTCCACCAAATCTTGTGCTGGCATCCTGTATGGTCTCTTTGATATTGGCCCAGTGCCTGGCATAAGCTCAATCAAAAACTCAATGTCTCTATCCGGTGGCATGCCTGACAATTCTTCAGGAAACACATCAGGAAAATCCTTTACCACTGGTACTTCCTCCTGTACAACTCCTGATAAGGAATTTAATTGTGTCCTGTTTGGCGTATGTCGAGATACATACTTGATTCTTCTTCCTTCGGGCGGCGTGAGTAAAATTGTCTTACTGGCACATTCAATGTTCCCTTCATGCTTTGACAACCAATCCATGCCTAATATCACATCCAATCCTTGAGATTCCAATACTATTAGGTCTGAGGGAAACACATAGTTACCAATCCTTAATGGTAACCGATCACACCATCGACTAGCCATATATTCTGCTCCAGGCGAGGTTACTAACATGGGTGACCTAAGGGCTTGGGTTGGCAGGTTATACTTGTCCACAAATCCCCTTGATATGTATGAATGTGATGCACCAGTATAAAAAAGAACGAGTGCAGTAAATGACTTAACCAAAAACTTACCGATTACTGCATCAGGCTGAGCTTCAACCTCCTCCACGCTAACGTGGTTCACCTGTCCCCTGTTGAAAGGGTTCGGCTTCTTTCCAGAGCTCCCATTGCCATTCTGGCCTTCGGGACATTCATTGGCATAATGTCTGGTCTTGGAACACTTGAAATAGGTGACTTGACTCAGATCTCTCTTGGCTGGGGTTGATGGGGTGGTACGGTTCTGGCCGTTGCTTCCTCCATTCCCATTACCATTCTTGTGGCCATTATGGTTGTGCGAACCACTTCCTCCATGGGTATGCTGAAACTGAACTCCCGGCTTAGGGGTAAAACGGGGCTTCTGCTGGGCTCCAGAGTTATACTTCCCCTGTCCATACTTCCTCTTGCGGTTCTCAATCTGCTGTTGCTTCCCTTCAATCATGATGGCACGATCTACCAACTCCTGGTAGTTGTTGAAACTTGCTACCATCAACTGCATGCTTAGCTCATCATTTAGTCCTTCTAAAAACTTCTTCTGCTTAGCTGCATCCGTAGCAACGTCATCTGGGGCATAACGTGCTAACTTGCTGAAGTCGTCAACGTACTGGCCAACTGTCCTTCCTCCTTGGCGTAAGTTGCGAAACTCACGCTTCTTCATGGCCATAGCTCCTGCTAAAACATGGGTAGTGCGGAAAGCTTGCTGAAACTGATCCCATGTGACAGTGTCAACTGGGTAAGTGGCTGTAAAATTCTCCCACCATGCTGCCGCGGGTCCGTCAAGCTGATGTGCGGCAAACTTCACTTTCTCAACATCTGTGCATCCTGCAGTGGTCAACTCCCTTCCTATTTTGCGGAGCCAGTCGTCTGCTACTATCAGCTCGGTGCTACTGGAAAACACCAGCGGATTTAGCCTAAGGAAACGGGCTAGGTGATCAACAGGTGGCGGTGGCGGAGGGTTGTTGTTCTGCTGATTCTGGACTAACAACTGCATCAATTGGTTCTGCTGCTGGATCAACTGGGTGAGCTCCGGTGGAAATCCATTGTCACGTCTCGGAGGCATCTGAGGGTTTAGAAAAGATGAGAATTAAGAGTAGAACGAGGTCTAAGAGAAAACACTACCCAAATGCACATGAGACAAATGCACACAAAAATCACTTTATTCAATCAAACAAGGGCTTACAAACGGTCTAGAACTATCACAAAAGTGCTCGAACTATAATGTTTACATGGAGGAAATAATGCTACTAATATATGGGGGTCATCTACTAATTTGAATCGGTGGAAGACTCCATGATGTCTGCTCCAGCTTCGTCTTCAAAGTCGGGTTCACCTGGATCCGAATCGGTGTCGTCGATGATGATGTAGTTGCTCGGGCATGCGACGTACTTGTCTTCATTCTTGAATGCTAATCTCCCCTTGAGTTCTTCAATCTCCTGCTTGAGATCAACATTGTGCCTTGCTAGAGCTACGATCTCGTCCATGTAGTCCTTGCGTGTACCCTTCAGTTCTCCTTCTAGCTCGATGATCCTTGCCTTTGCATTCTTCAACTCTATCATATCATTGCACATCTGGTTCTCTTGGCGTCGAATGTGCTGGTTTAACACCTGGATGAAAGCTGCAATGGATCTATCCTTCTTGATGCTGACTATCTCCCATTCTTCATCTCGGCGTCCGCAAATCTGGTAGATAGTGTCCTTGAGGTCTTCTTGATAAACTTCTCCAATGCGTCCCATGGTGATGTGAGCTGCCATGCTCTTTCCCAGACTCCAGGTTGGTGCACTGAAAACACTATCTATGGGCTTCGTGATTGGCGCAAATGTCCTTCCCGGAACGTGAGCTTGAATCTTCCAGCGCCCCTCTTCAGGCAGAGTGGCGTTGAAGGTCCCGGTGAAGCTTGGTAGTCCAATGTTCAGGTACTTGGTGACTTCCTTCAAGTGAAATCCAAAAGGTGTGCCTTCATCCGGTTGAGCGTACTTGATCTTCGCGTCCGTCATCCTAAAAGAGTAGAAAAGATGAGGAGTTAGAAAATGAGAAGAGAATAGTGATCTATGGCTTTAACATAGTGGTCGTGTCCTACAGTCAGCGTGTGCTCTGATACCATCTCTGCAGCGACCCGACCTCAGATGGTCAAGTCTCTGTGCTTCGGTGTCATCCCTGGATCAGTAATGCTGACACCACACAGTACTTCAAAGGATTTATAACAGAGTAGCAATCACACACTTATTACATCGATGTCTCAAAGAGAACTTATTACAATAAATATGGCTTAAGGCCATCTAATAACGATAACAGCGGAAGACTTGGAAGATAAGTGAGTCCATCAACTCCAACGGCATCACTGAGTATAGAACCACGACCTAAAAGCACCTTACTCGTCGTCTGAAAAGTCTGCAACATGAAAGTTGCAGCCCGAAAATGGGTCAGCACATGGAATATGCTGGCAATGTAACACATAGAGAGTAATGAATGATAAGCCTGTACTACATGCATATATGGCTGGTGGAAAAGCTCTATGGTTACAGTTTTGCGTAAAGCCAATTTTTCCCTACTGCAAAGGAATAAATTTTTATTTTAACTATCATGGTAGTTGAAACATCGAGAATGGTTGACAGCATTCCGATCCCAATTAAGTGAACAATTAAAACCCAACAATATTAATTAGAAGTAACATGATGAGATTCACATGATATTCAGGTACTAGATACTCAAGATGTCCATAACCGGGGACACGGCTAATCATGATCAGATTGTACACTCTGTAGAGGTTTGCGCACTTTTCCCCACAAGACTCGATCGCCTCCGTTGGTTTCTCGCACTACATGATGTTTGAGAGACGGATGACCGAGACATAGTCTTTCAGAAGCACTCACACCTTACGTTGTGATAGACCGTACCAACCTACACCCCCTACATCTGCTAGTCTACCACTGTAAGAGTTCGCACGACTTAGTCAGCTATGCCAGAGCCCATAATGGCTTGTGGCTGCACACGGAAGTTACTAGTATGAATGATCTTATGATCCCTTTGAGCCTGGGTGGCGGTCCAAAAGAAAAACAGGCAAGTCCTGATAGAAACCAGGTGCCTCAATCCACTCAGATGTGTATTTAAGTTGCCACCTTAGATAAACCATTAATTAACAATACTCACATCTGTCATGGATATCACTCACCCAGTCCACGTCTACTAGCATAGCATGGCATAATAAGCAAACGTAGAAGTAACTCCCAAAGGTTTCATAAGTAAAACAGGTGATAGGTACTACCTCATCTACTTCCCATCCCACAAGTTAATTAGATCCTAATCATGCAGTGTTTTAGGATTGATCTAATGCAATAAAACTGGGTAGTAGAAAAGGTATGATCAAAGTGTTACTTGCCTTGCTGAGGATCCGCGAAACCTAGAGCTTCGAAATAACAGGCGGCGCACTCCGGGTGATCTATCACAGACAAACAACAAGCATACAATAAGTACTCATCTAATGCACAGGTAAAACTCGAATAAAAGATCTAACCAGAAAGTTCAACTTAAGAACTTCGGTTGCAAAGAGAAACGAATCGAACAAAGCAACGGAAAACAAAGGCGGAAGAAAGCAACTCGGTTCTAGCAAAGTGAAACTAGGTCAAATTTTACCATAGCAAAACTTTGTTTAAGTTGATTATTCGGAACGGCGGTTTCAAAACGAAACTCCAGGCGCTTGAATCACCTGATTCCGATAAACGAGCGAGAAGATAAACTAGAACGAAGATCAGATCTGAGATCGCAATCGCGGAATAAATCCGACGAGAAGAAAAGAAGAACGGTTGAACGAACGGATGCTCGTTAACCTAGAAGAATCCGGTGATCACGTTCGTTAGAACGAACGGTCCGGCGAACAGTCTCGAGGCAACTAAATCGCAGAAGAAAACGAATCCGATCTAGGGTTTCGGAAAAGAAAACCGAACGAAAAACCGATCTAGAAAACCGGAACGGTTTAGAAAAGAACCGGAAAGAAAACGAATCATAAGAGAAGAAAAGAATCGGAACGATTTATAAGAAAACGATCCGATGAAAAGAGAAAGAGACACGGCGCGACTACCTCGGCGAGGTTCCGGCGAGGGGCTCCGGCGAACGGCGGCGGGGTGCGGCGGCGGCGGCGGGGTGCGGCGGCCGCGGTGTAGGGCGGCGGCGGCGGTGTAGGGCAGCGGCGCGGGTGAGGGGCGCGAGGTGGGGCGCGGTGGAGGCTTGGGGCTTTGGGTTTGATGTTTAGAGGGGGGGGTGTTGGGGTATTTATATTGGTGAGGGAAGGGGGTTTACTTGGAGGAGGGATCAAGGAATAAGAATAGGAGTAGGAAAGATCTAGAAACAAAAACGAAATAAACGGAAGTAGGACAAAAGTCCTACTAGGACTTCCAAAAAGAAGCAGCGGCGGCGGCCTCCTGCGCCTGGCGCGCGGCGCGCGGGGCTTGGCCTCCTGGCCGGCCGGCTGGGCCTTTGGCCCAGGGCGCGCGCGGGATTTTTTTTAATCGGTTTCGCGCGCGGAAAAACACAGAAAAAGGAAATTTACCGGACTTCAAAACTAATGAAGTAAATTTTCCCCGACTCCTAAAAATGAGTCGAACAAAATGAACTTTTCTCCGGGCAAAAATGTAATTTTTTGAAAACGCGCATTTTTCCCTATCCAAATAAAAGGCAAACAAACTCCGACAAAACCAATGATCCCCTTTTTTTCAAAATTTGAGAAAACTCAAATATGAAAATAACGAAATCTTCAACTCTCTCCGAGGGTCCTTGAGTTGCGTGAAATTTCTCGGATCGACCAAAATGCAAGAAAATATGATATGCATGATGATCTAATGTATAACATTCCAAATTGAAAATTTGGGATGTTACATCTCCTCAAAAAAGACCCACTTGCTTTCTTTTTTTGAGCATCAGTACAGACACAAGCACACCCACTTGCTTTCACATCTTGTACTCGCTCGCAATACATCGTAGCACCTGCCGCACACACGGCGTGCCGCCATAAACACAATGGTGTTTCGATGTTTTCATAGCTCCCACATGGCTAGTAGCCCGTTTGTCTGCTGCCCGTGCTGGCCTGCCAACCATCGACACGCCAAAAAATTGGCGGACAATTCAGCCGCCACGGTCTCGCCAATATTTTGGCTACAGAATCAACGAGGAGAGCTGATGAGCTGGGGGTGAGCCAAATATTTGGAGCTGATCCAAACGTGCACCAACGCGCTGGTCAACACCAAAATTTTGGCTGGGCAACCCTTGGCTCTGATCCAAACAGCCCCATAATGTGTATCATCTTTGATTGTTGACCAAGGTGCCCATGCCTAATGCACCAATCCTAGATGGATTCGCTTGTTGTTGGTACTCCTTCTGTCGACCCCAAGGCCGTGTAGACCTTAGTCCATTCTTCCCTAGCGAAGACGCAGCCGGCAATAAGGTGGTTGATGATCTCGTCATGTTGGTCGCAAAACGGGCAGGTGCCCTCATGCGGAATGCCCTGATGAGCCAACCTATCGGATATCCAACATCTGTCTTTGATTGCTAGCCACACACAAAAATCTGCAATGAAGCGGGTCTGAGATTTCTGAACGTAGAAGTGGGCGAAACCTCCATCGTCGCGAACTTGGTCGCATATGCAGACTTGGCCGAAAACTGGCCTCCTTTTCTCCGAAAGACCAAGTGAAGACATCTGTCTGTTGTGGTTCAAGGACCACCCCAGCCACGAGCGGCCAAACGTGAAGGAATTGCTGCTGGTACAATTGTCTTGCCCTTTCGGTTTTGGAGATTGTTGTCAAAACAGTAAGGGACTGATTTATTTGCTAGTGCATACAGAGAGAAATAGACCCTGACGTGTCGAGGAGAATGCTATATTTTGAAGAGAAGTTTGAAAAACTTCATCGAGAAGTGTCTGCGTTGCATAGAAAAGATAGATGTGTTCTGAGAAGAAACCATACTAAGAAGATTACGTGAAGGAATCGACCCCTTAAAATATTGCTAAAGTGAAGCAATTCTATCACCGTGTGTCCGAAGAAGAATGACTGCAATGGAGAAGATGGATGGCAAAGGAAAGATGCAGTATTTTTTTCGTTGTTTCTTTTTCTTTTATTTGAGTCCTAGGATGTTCGTACTATTAAGAGGGTTATAGGTATCTGAGACTTAAGTCGGGTGTAATGCTTAAACGAAACCTATGAAAAACTGAGAGAAATCAGTTTATGCTTTGAAAGTTTACTAGCCAGCCAAATATCTCGTTATGCTACAAATTATCAACAAAACAATGCATATCCTGCAAGTGATTTACACAACAATGCATATCCGGTGACAGAACAATGCATATCCGGCAAGTGATCTACACAACAATGCATATCCGGCAAGTGATCTACATAACAATGCATATCCGGCTACAAAACTATGCATATCCGCCAAAATCATCTACAAAACTGTGCATATCCGGCTACAAATGATCTATGAAGCTATGCATATTCGGCTACAAATGATCTACAAAACTATGCATATCCGACTAAATAATGTAGCAAGCCCTCCGTCAGCCTTCTGCTTGTTGAGCATTTCCGCCTTTGCGACTTCGCTTTGACATGCAACGTTTGATGCTTGGATCCTCCACAGCCTCCATCTTGGTCTTCAGCAGGGTCTCCTCCGGCTCCATGTGTTGGTGGCGGGAGGGAAGAAAAGAGTGGGCAAAAAGGGCGGGAATTTGATGGAGAGTGGTGGAATGAAAGAAGAGAATGGGGGATTATGCCACGGAAACAATGTGGCCAGCTACAAAAGCGCGGGCTCTACCTCGGTTTTTGGTGGGCCGGGGTGTCAAAGTACTATGTGGCTCGTGTCTGTTCTCCCGCAAAGCCCCCACCACCTGCCTAGGTTTGGTCCCGGTTTGCAGGAAAATTATGGTCCAGACTAAGACGCGGACCGATAGGGGTCGGCATTGGACGGCTTGCAGGATCCGAACAGGTGCGTCCGGACGGATACCGGAGGTTTGAGGGTCAGCGTTGAAGATGCCCTAAAAGAGTTGTTAGAACATCTCCAATAGGCGCCCAAAAATTGGGCCGCGCGCTAAAATCCGGGTTTTTTGGGCGCCGGACAGCTCTAATAGAAGCTGTAAAACAGTGCGCGCAAAAATAAGAGTTGGGCGCGCACTGAAAAACGCTATCAAAAGCTGCAAATTTGAGGCGCCGGATTGCACGCGCTTCACAATTTATACTGTGTGTTCTTTTGGGCGCGCGTTCTTTGGTATCTGCTAAGAGCATGTCCAACAGCCGCCCAACGCGCCGCGCGCTAAAAACCACTTTTCTGCGCGCGCTTCGCCTAGTTTTGCGCGGCCGGCAGCGCTGGCTCCAACAGCCACGCTAAAATGTAGCGCGCGCGCCGCTCCAGCAGCACAAAAAAATGCAGCGCGCGACTCGCCGGCGCATGCCATATGTTGCATTTTGGACACAAAATGGATTTCAAACATTCAAAATGCAATGAACATGGCATATAAATTTCACACAAATAAGTTGATGAATAAAAGTTCATGCCCACAAGTTCATCCAACCAAGTTCAAAATGCAAACCAAGTTCACGACACAAACGAAAGACACATCAAGCCTCATCCTCGTCTTCGTCCTCATCTTCGGAAAATGATTCTTCCTCCTCCGAAGATGATTCTTCCTCCTCCTCCTCCTCATTGCCGCGCACCGCATCACGTGAAGCTCGGACGATGTTGGCAAGATCTTCAACGACATCGTCATGAGAAGGTGTGTGAGGCACACCGGAAGACATTCCGCCCATGGCGGCCGGAGGTGCACCCATGCCGCCCATGAGAGAAGCAAAACTCATGCCTCCCATGGCGGCCATGGCGTCGGGCGGTGCTCCAAAGCTACCCATGGCTCCCATGGTCTCCATGGTAGCTCCAAAGCCACCCATGGCACCTAAGCCACCCACGGTAGCTCCGAAGCCACCCATGGCGCCAAGGCCACCGCCACCCGTCACCCATTGCGCGAATCATAGCTCTTTTTTGGACCAAGACTTCTTTATGGGTAAGATTTACATACTCCTTTTGCGCCTCATTGAGGATAGATGTGTCCAAGAAGAACAAGTGCGGCCGCGGCGGCGCCGGTGGAGGGGCCGCAGCTGTAGGATGGGGTCAACGGGGTGTCGACGCGTGCGTCCATCGGGTCAAGTTCGCCGGCGCCGGCGCGCGAGGGGCGAAGGTGGCGTGGAGGAGAGAGTGCTGCGTGAGCGCTCGTGTGTGCCGCGTGCGGAAGTGGGCGCCCCAAATACACAGCGCGAGTTGGCGATTCGGACCGCGCGCCCAACTCCATATGCCGCGCGCGCGGTTATTGCGCGGCCGCTGGAGCCACTCTACCGGTTGCGCACGCGCTAAAATGGCCAAATTTGCGGCGCGACGCTTGTTTAGCGTGGCTGTTGGAGATGTTCTAAAGCAATGTCGGGTCCGGCACACTGAAAGTGCTACGATGGCGCGCTAAAACTATTTTAAGGTGCGAAATTTGTGTGCACCTTTTGAAGATGCTCTTAAAAAACGAATGAACGCAGGCTTCGTATAACGTAACTTGACAAAACAAGATCTAGTAGGTTAGAATTAAGAATGAAATCCGATGGAAGAATCATTGCCTGAACAGTGTATGATTGACGATGGGAAGGAGCATGCCATGAATTTGGAGTTAACAAGGTAACTGGACAGACATAAAACTAATTAAGAAACAATAGGATGGAAGAATTTGGAAAGAAAAACATAGACGACCTGAAAGGGAAGAGCACCGAAAGCTGACAGTTGAACAGGGGCCACGCCCACGAGGAAGAAGGACATGAACATTAAAAATGGATGAAACACTATTGAAAAGAAAAAACGATACAGACAAGACGGAACGTAGAGGGAAAGGAAGTACAAAAATGGTTGGACGAAGTATTTTAGTACATGATGAACATGTGTGTTCTGTAGTATTGACATGTTTCTGAATTTTCATCTCTTTTCAGGAAATTTCACGCGAAACAAGTTTCCGGATCACAAAGCAAATCAATGACTTTAGGCGCTGCGCAAGTGCGTACCTATGCAGCTGCATGCCCTTGCGAATTTCCCCTAATCCAAGGGATGTCAAGTTCCCGGCAAACCTTCCTAGGTTTTAGTACGGATCGATGCTGAATTCGACCCATCTCTCGAGATGATTTATTGCACCATTTTGGTTTGCTGTTTTTCCCCTTTGCAATTGTAATGTACTCAGCGGAAGCTTCTTACAGGAATAGAAAACCAGTGGCTAGCCTTCATTGTGGCTCGAATCGAATTACTGAATCAAATTTCCTGTATCATATTGTAACGAATTATGCTTTCTCCTTATCACACCTACAGAATTTCCTTGACCAAGTGATAACACTGATGGTTCTAACGTCTATTGGCATTTTCACATAGAAGAAGAACAACCAAGGGCCTACTGAATGAACTGATATATCGCACTCGTAAGCAACACGGCGCAAGTAATCTCGGGGACTAAGATCCGGATATCAACAACAAAACATACGAAAGACGCGAAATAGAACAGACTGAGCATATCATCATCAACCTTGAGCTCTACACAAGTAGCCCATCAGTCAGGTCATCACCAGATCACAACCACCAGCCCAGCCAGCCTCGCATAATAAGATGGCATACATACGCTCCTGGAGATAAAGTGCAGAGCTACTCCCTGATTTTGCTACAGAAATATCGATAATATACCGGTCGTAAGTAGTACTAATTGTATTAGATGCGCCACCAAAGTTGGTCAAACAGGCTGGTTCTTGCTCCGCAGACTATGCTCTCTGCACGCTGTAGACCGCCGCCCAGAGGTTAATTACACAGGACGGCGCGATGGCGAACCAGCTCAAGAAAGCCATGGCGGTGGCGGCCATATAGGTCGGGCAGTGGTTCTCCGAGCACAGCAGCAGGTCGTTGTTGATGAGAGTGGTCATGGCCGCCGACCCACTCGCTGCAGCGAAGCTCAGTGCTCCAGTGACCTGCCGGTGAGACACCGGGGGGAGGGTCAGAACCGAATCTATGCATACTTCTTTAGGAGAAAGGGAAAATACATGTGATGCTTAAATGATTCTTTGCATGTTCATGTCTGTGAAACATTTTCAGTGCAGGAGTGAGTCCACAGGGAACGGCAGATGGGTGTTTGTTTTGAATTTGAGGTGCCTGAGAAAAAAAGCGTGTGACTTACCCAGTCCCCGGTGGAATATATGGTGGTAGCTCGGGGTGTCCGGAAGGAGCGCTTCACAAGAAGCGCGTAGACGTCCACGGCGGCCAGGCCGAGGCTCCAGAGGCATTGCAAAGACTCTGCTGCTACGAGGAGGCTGCTCAAAAGAACAACAGTGGTTGAGTTCATCTATAGAAGGAAATCGATCCTCTGTAAAGGACAGAGCAGAAACAAATCCTCCATTTCCCTCCCTTGCGACCGAACAGTTGTGAAAGCAACATCCTAATACAAAAGACTATCTAATCGCACCACAGAAATAAGATAAGATACGCATACACACTAGCATAAGACAACATGTAACGCATATCAGGAATGTAGTACATTACAACAATCACACTGTTCTGAATTCCGACAACCAGAATGCTAACCAAACCTATCGCCGTATCCAAGGAAGACAGCTGAGATGATATATCACAGAGAACATCAACATGTCACCATCTGATTTGCATTGCCTCTTTCAGGATGCCAGACTAACCGTAAAACACTGGATGCACTTGCTCAAATGTTTTTCCTGACCGACAATATGTATGCACAGCACAGTACACGATTGTCCATTACTCCCTCCCTCCGAAAAAGCTTGTCCCTCAAATGGATGTATCTAACACCAAGTTAGTGCTAGATACATCCATTTGAGGAACAAGCTTGGGACAAGCTTTTTCGGACGGAGGGAGTACAAATCACACTATTCCGAATTCCCATAACCAGAATGGCAGAGTGCGAACCAAACCTATCGGCATACACTGTGAAATGCTCTGTGACGAATGCCCAGGAAACTATGCATGCAAACATCAAACTTGGGAGACAAAAAAAAGGAAGCTCAAGCTAAAAATTGCTGCATCCAAGGAAACAGCTGAGATGATACCACAGGGCCATGTCACCAATCTAATTGAATTGCCTCTTTCAGGATGCCAAACCAATTCAAAAAGAAAGGACCCTGATAAGTATCACAATGCGAACGAGTATGAGCATTTAGGATTAAGAAAGCACCCAATAACAATTTCTACTGGAAACTACGTGCTATTTTTCGCTAATATGCATATGCTTGTTGCGTATCATTGACAGCTGTGTACGTTGATCTGAAACTCTGTGCTATTTGCATGTTGGAAAATGTGCTTGTATGATTGTATCCATTCCTTCAGCTTGGCTGTGAAATAGGAGTACTTAGTAGCAGTAATTATCATTTTTCAAAAAAATAACACTATTGTTGCTTATATTATTACTGGGTGGCACTAAGATAAAAAATGCTAGAGTAATCTGCACTCAAGGGAACATAAAAATCATCTCAATTTCAACGATGTACAGAAATACTAACAGGTGAACAGACAGAATCTGGAAATGTGGCTAACTAATATACAGTCATCCCTGAGGCACATACATATGAATCTCTGAAGACTTTAACCAGGGGCGGAGCCAGGATTTGAACATAGGGGGGGCGAAGAAGTAAATATCGTAGCTATACCGAACAAGTAACATAACAACTTTCAATAAATGTCATATGTACATTTATACTAGTCTAAAGTATACCTACGCCCCTCCCCTCCCCTCCCCCCCCCCCCTCCCCCTCCCACGCGGTTGATCGAACAAATCAATAATCCCATTAGTGTTAAATTTTGCAACTATTTCCTTCCCAATGTATACTACAACCATGTAATGTAGAAGAAAACTGTCACCTTTTTTAACAAACACGTGTCTTTGATAAGTTTATTAATTAGTGAAAATGATCCGTAGTTGCAGTTGAGACCAGGAGAATGATGAACAATCGCAATAATCTATCAACCATTGGATCCTTTTCGAAAAAAATCAACCATTGGATACACACAAGCTTTACCTGTTATGTTCAGTAGGTTGCTATGTGGCATCTATCTTTCCAGTTGGATTTTCATCTTGAACCGTAGAGTTAGATTTGTCAGCAATTGGCTTGAAAATTACTTGTCGGTGGTGTCTGCCTCTTCATGACCTATGCAATTCTAACATTAGTATAAAGAAAATATGTAATCTGTAGCTGATCTAACAAGTGACAAAAATACCAACTACAAACAACTTATGAATTTGTTTAATCAAAATGACGCTACAATATTATGAATATATACACAATAATACCTCTGCATCTGGTTCACATGACGAAGTTAGCGAAATTGGGTGCGGCGGTGCCGGCGTCCTGCCCATCTGACCGTGGTCCATATACTCCGTATACTTGTAGAATTGTAGTCGATTGATGCGCGGCAAGCCACGGCGACGCCCCGACGACTAGCTGCCGGCGACAATGTTCAGGGTGCTCCATCGAGCGCAAACCCTAGCCGCCTAGCACGTCGCGCGTAGCGTCAGCGCGGAAACTGTGGAGCTTAGGAAGTTGCCACAAGCCCACGATACGTGATTATGCGTGCGTGTGCGTTGATCGATTATACGTGGTGTTTTAGGTCCAGTCAACGGTGTGGATGCATACCGTACGTGCAGCCTTGGGCCTTGTTGACTTGTTGCAATGGTTTTGGGCTTCACACTAAGAGCTTAGCCCATATGCTTTGCTAATGGCCGGTAATTAAGCCTAATATCAGTACTAGCCCCCGCTAGAACTTGTTGGGGGTGGCCGATCCATAGGGGGGGTCTGGCCCCCGCTCGCCCCCCCCACTGCCTCCGCCTCTGACTTTAACTGAAAACAAGAAAACCCCACCTCAGTCAAACAAAAAACACTATTCTTGCTTATTTTGTTACTGGGTGGTACTAAGATAAAAAATGCTAGAGTAATCTGCATTCAAGGCAACATAAAAATCATCTCAGTTTCAGCCATGTACAGAAATGCTAATTGGTGAACAGACAGATTCTGGAAATGTGGCTAACTAATATGCAGTCATCCCTGAGGCAGATACATATGAAATCCCTGAAGACTTTAACTGAAAACGAGAAAACCCCACCTCACACAGCATCATCTGTTCTGTTTCGAATTTCCAGGGAGAACTCGATCTGCTTCCGGAGCAAAGGGGAAATGGATCGAGACCATAGTGGGGGGAAGAAAATGTGGAGCGGGAGGGGAGCGCTCACCGGAAGGCGGTGAGCGCGCGGAAGTCGTCGGTGGAGGCCATGAAGGCGACGGCGGCGGCCGCGAGCAGCGCCTGCGCGAGGCGGGCCGCGAGGCCCCAGCGCGTCCCCGGCGCCCCCCGCGGGTCCACCATCTGCACCCCGGGCGGCGGCGCGTTCGGCCCCTGCGCCCCCGCGGCCGGAGCCGGAGCCGGGCCCTGTCCCTGCGCCTGCGCCACCGCAGCCGGAGCGGGAGCCACCGGTCCCTGCGCCTGCGCCACCGCAGCCGGAGCAGCAGCCACCGGCCCCTGCCCCTGAGCGGCCGGAGCGGTAGCCGCCGGGCCCGGGTGCACGACGGGATGGCTGTGCCGCAGGAACATGGCGCCGGTGAAGAGTCGACCCCAAAACTGCTCCCTTGCGCCGTACTTAGAGTTCAGAGCCAACGACGCGGCCGGCCGGGGTTTTGGGGGATTTATGGAGGAGGCGCGTCGTGGTCCAGTCTGGACACTCGGCGTGGGGCCTTGGCGCGCGCACCGCTCCTCCACTTTTGGCACCAAGAGCAACTCCGGAGAAGCTCACTCCACACCATCGGGGCTGAGCAAGCAAGTCCGCGTTCATCCATGGCCAGGCAACTCTGCACCCCTCCTCCACTTTTCCCACCTAGAGCAACACGACAATAGGACGGGTCCATACTCCATAGAGACAACGTACTACTTTCACAGTTTATTTTTATCTTTCCTTTTCAAAAATGCTACATACACGAAGCTCTGCGGGCCTCCAACGTATCCCTTTCAACTTAATACTAAACCTCCCTCCCCCTGATCTTCATGGGATGGGCCCGCTTCACCCCTAGGTTTGTAAACATTCGTAAAATCCTTCCGTGTGTCTAGCAGAGTCGTTCTTCCTATGCCGCTATGCGTCGTCCCTCTCTTCCTCTTCTCTCTCCTCCATGCTCCGACATGGATTGATGGTTGGAGTATTGAGGCCCTTTTTATCTTGTCCCGTCTCGTCTGTTTGCGGTGATTAAGGTGGCCGAGAGACAAATTTGTAGGGTTTTCCCTCTACACAATGCTCTAAGTATATTCATTTATGCTTAGTGGCATCTCATCTTTTGCATGCTCTTTAGAGACTTTTCGCCGCCGGATATCCGTCCTAGTATACATGTACGATTTTGCTAAAGCACATCTAGGCATGCCATAAGTATTGAAGTTCTATGTAAGATGCATATTTTGTGATGCATGAGTTTCGTCGAGACTTCATCTCTTCCAAAATGGAAGAGGTATATTATCGCATGTCTCGCACGGTGTAACACGGAATACACGATTGCCATCAAATAGACCGCATATTACCAAAAACATGTTACTTGCTACTGACTTGACGTGTTCACACCCGTATGTTCAACGCCGTGCATATAAAACTCCATTTTGGTCAACAATTGTAACAAGAATGTAACTATACAAGAAATAACCACGACAACGACAATAATTATAACAAGAAAGTAACTAATGTACACTTCTGCTCTGGTACACCCCCCCCTAAACACAAGGACGGCTCACTCCACAGTCCACACCATCAGGGTTGAGCAAGCAACTCCACGTCCATCCATGGCCAAGCAACTCCGGACCCCCTCCTCCACTTGTCCCACGTAGAGCAACACGACAGTAGGACGGACAGATCCATATAGCCAACATACTGCTCCTAGGGCGTGTTTGGTTCTAGTAACAACTTATCCCAGCATAGCATACACTTCCCAGTTGGACCTGGCAAAGGGAGAACAGGCAAAAAATTAACATTAGCATGTAGTTTGTTTGTCTGCATACCCTCTAACCTACGTGGGGCGTAATGAAAGGCGGCCTGTTTGGTTGTCCGCTTGTTTAGGTGGAAACACAAGGCATGGTGTTTGGTTTCATGCAACGTCTGTTGTTTGGTAACCTCTTCGGCAAGGTGGTGAGGTTACCAGCACACAAGGGCTTATAGAACAACCCAAAAACACACACAATATATCATATTAACACATTTCTAAACCGTAGCAGGTAGACTTAAACATACTAGTTTTCAAGCAAAGTAGTACGATATAGCCGATACTAAACCAGCTGGAGCAACGAAGAGCTATCCTAGACGTTCACGGCGAGGCGTCGTCGTGCCTCCCACACTTGGTCACCACTTCAATGCTGTCGTCATTGAAGACGATGACCTTGAGCGTGTTGGGAGTCAGCAACTTGAAGGTCGCCATGTACGCGATCTTGATCTGTTGGACGGCGGCGAAGGTGGCCCAACCCTGATAGATGGTGACCCTGCTGTTCATCTACCTCACAGTGACCCTCCATGAGCAGTTGGTGCTCGCCTTGAGCTTGAATTCCGTCGGCATGCCCGGGAAGTGCTTGGTGAACTCTAGGGAAATTGGTATGCACTCGAGCTTCGGGGCAAAGATCACCTTCAGAAGTGAGTTGGCCCACCCTCCTCATGGTAGTGCCCGCAGTTTCAGCGCTTCTGCTTGGGGGGTTCCTCCACCACGACGTCGTCGTTCGTGGGCGGCACCACCTCCTTGCCCTTGTCATTCTTCTCTGTCCCAATCTGCGTTATGAACAACACAAAGTTCATGGCGTTATGAAGAGCACAAATTTCAAAGGTTGATCAACATTAAAACATATCGTCCAAAGCCCATATATTTACCCAGCCTAACGAGCACTACTTACCCAAAACCGCACTCAGTTAACCCTCTCTCCTCTTTGTTTGTCACTCTTCCTCCTATCCATCTCCATGAACTCCAACTCCAACCCCTTCCCTTGGGGCATTGGATGAAGGGCTTTCTTCCCCGGATGCTCGCTCAGTGACCGCACCAAGTTCGAGAACACCATGGAAGTGTGCTTGAACTTTAGCAGCATCGAATAACATGCACAAGGAGGCAGACGCTATGGCGAAGAAGGCGACAACGAAGGAGTTGAAGATGTTGATTCCTGACCCAGCAAAGGGCGTTATGTCAATCGACATCCTTTGCTGGGCCATGAATCAGGTAGACTCCGGCGAAGCTGGACAGAGGGCAAGGTGGGCCAAGTACAGGGAGTACAGGGCTCCTCATGACCAGCGTGTCGCATCATACTGGAATAGGACTTTGGTGGTGCTGGAGGTCAACGATTTGGAGCCGGAGGAGGAAAAAGCGATGAAGATGGTGGTCAGGGCGTCGAAGCAAGGCCACCGTACTTTGCCAATCGATCTAGACTCTGGCGAGGATGATGAGACGATGGTCCAGCCAGAGGACAAGAACAACGCCACAGGCGCCCGCTGCAACAACCGCCTCCAAGGCCGCCGGGCTAAGATTAGAAGCTACTGTGTAAGATTAACCCCCAATCCCATTCCCCTTGTACTCAATCCGGATGGAAACCCTAAAATCCATGGCTATTTAGTAATCATTGTTAGGTTATGGTCAACCCTATGGCTCTTTACCCCGATTCCCCATCCCTTTAGAACGTTAATCGAATCTAAACATGGATCGAATGAGGAATAGTAGGTTAGGGGTGAAAATACTGCTTACCGCCAATGTTGAAGTGTTGCGAGTGATGTTGCTTACGCCCGCCAAGTCCGACCAGTGTTGCCTTGCTGACCTCCGGTCCGCAGCTCGTCACTGACTGTGTGAAAGTGAAAGAGTGGAGAGAGAACGGTGAGGGAAGGTGAGGGTAATTATTGCTGGCGTTTCGGGAAACAACACGACTTCTCGAGCATGGCTCCTCACGTGCAGCCGTCGCAGCCCACGTGCATCCTGCGGGCCTTGCTCTAGAAAAACTGCCGATCTGGACGTTCTTAGCGGGCCTGGCTAGGATCTGCTTTAAGTTCCATGCGATGTAGATCCAACAGTGAATGCAGGCAACCAAACAACCTATTTTCTTCCTTTGTGGGCCTAGTTAGCCTCTATACGGGCTACCAAACACGCCCCTACTTTGACAATTTCACTCACTGCGCTCTCTCGCATTTTTTTCTTTTTTGTCTTTTCTTTCCCATGCCGCTATGCGTCGTCCATCTCTTCCTTTTCTCCCCAAAACGGAAAATTGCGCGATTGCGCTAGGTACCAACGAGGTGCTCTCCAATAGTGAGCTTCCATCTAGCACTATGTGGGTCAAGTATCTCCATATTCATTTCTTTTCTAGGTTTCCCACCTTCTTATTTTTACTCTCTCTAATCAGTAGCTGCCCCCACCAGTGTACTTCACATGCATGCATGACTGTGTGGCAAAAAAATCACTACTCTTCCACCATACAATAAATCCAACCATTTTTTTCTCCTTGGATAATTTGAAACATTCATATCTTTTAAATCATATATTTGTTTTTGAAACTTTTTTATATTTGAACTCCTTGCATCAAAACCTTCAAAATGAGATAAATCTTCGATAGTTTTCGACCATGCACTACTACAGGATGCTGCTAACGCGACACTACGATCAGAGACCCTTTCTTGAAACTGTGTGCGATGCATTAATCGTAAACGCGGATGTAAAAAAACCGTCAAAAAAGGTGCAAAACGTTTGCGATGGCGGAGCCATCAAACACGGTTCAGATTTTAGTTGCATGTGCGATGCAGGTCAGACAATTTATCCATTCGAACTGTTTGCGATGAGGCAGAACAACAGAAACGGGCAGCCATATCAATGTGTGTGCGATATATGGCATACAGTTCGCTCCGATGAACTGTTTGCTATTAGGGAGTGCAACAGAAACAGTTAGCCAGATCAAAGTGTGTGTGATATACGGCATGCTGTTCACTTGGACGAACTGTTTTTATTAGGGAACACAACAGAAATGGTTCAACTTAACAAGATGTGTGTGATATGTGGCAAGCAGCCGACTCGGATGAATGGAGCGCGCCGCGGCCGCCTCAATGGCGAGCAAAACACTCGGACGGACGCGAGCAGAGCGCGTCGCGGCCGCCTCAATGGCGATCAATCACGTGGTCAACCTTCTGCCATCAATAAATTTTGACCTTGTTTCTCGTCACATTGCAGATTACAACGCAATACGTAATTGCAAATCTGTGCACACATATCAAACTAATATGTGTTAACACTTAGCACCGGGCTATAAAAACTACCGACTCAAAAATTACTTCACAGTTCCTTTCCTCATCACCCACAAAACTGGTCTTTCCTGTCAAGTCATTCCGCCATGACCGGTAGGAGGAGTTTAGGGTGGACATATAACCAGGCAGTAAAGACCAAGGCTGCGGAAGCACTAGAAAGGTCTCACCGCAAAGCCGCAGCCACAACAGAGATGTCCCGGCACGCCGCGGAGCCCTCGAACGAGCTCTCACAGGCATGTGAGGGCTCTCACAAGCGCATTGCACCGTCGGCCATCGCGACGAGCTGGCGTTCCTGAAGTCCTTCACCGGCGATGACGACATTCTCGCTGGCGTCAGTAGGCAGCAGGAGCTGGTCGACGGCTTGATGAAGCTGCTCAAGATCAGCGATGCCTCGGTTGACAAGGCGACCGGCCTCGTCGAGCAATTCATGGGTGACAATGCGAAGCTCCTCAAGGCGCTCGCCGAGAAGGAGGAGGAGGCCGCCGGCTGGAAGATGCTGCATGAGCAGAGTAATGCCTCGGGGATGACGCTGACAGCGGTCGTCGAGGAACTGATGGGTGACTTGAGGAAGCTCCGGATCGAGCGCGAGTAGGAGGTGGAGGAATCCGTGGCTACTTTCAAGCAAAGTCGTGAGGAATTGAAGAAGGAGCTGGAGGATGTAGTCGCCCGGCGATCCATCGACAAGTAGAGACAGTAGCGACCCAGATTGTAGTGTGCAATTTCCTTCTTCTCTTGCCCCCATGTCTTCCGGGCTTTGCCGCATGTGGCATTTTAATTTATCCGGAATATGTAAGACAAAGAATTATGTGCGCCGTTGTAAATTTGTCGTCGTGTTATCCGTTGCCATTTTCTTTATGGTCGTATTATCCGTTGCCCCGTGTGGCAATTTAAATTAGGGCGGAATACGAGTTGAAAACACGAACAAAGCAAATGATGCCATGGGATCACGATCAAACACCCTCCGTCCAAGTGCTTTAATTAACCCATTAATGAAGAAGTTGTGAGCGAGGCAGGCGGCGGCTGGTGCATGGAGGTCAAAGAGCTCGCTTCCCGTTGAGCATGGACGGTCTTGTTGCTCGCACGTGTCCCGTCGAGCCTACGAGGTGGACTGGATGCACGCGTCCCGTCGAGCCTGCACGACGGACTTCTCGCGCTCGCCCCGTCTAATCAAACAGCTGCACGCACGCCACCGAGTATGGTTAAATTTTGACACGGTTAATATAATACAACCGTTTGCGATATTAACATGTTAGCTTTTTGTTTCAAAAAGGACTTCGTTGGCTACTAATGTGTGCGCCTCTTCTCAAACTGGACGATTTTTTTACCACGACATATATGTGCCATGTCATGAAACCATGCCAAGTTTCATTTTTTTGGTGAGTTTTTGATTTACTAGGACTTAAAAACCGAGATTCTCAATGTTTGAGGACGACGACAAGTTTGTAATTCATTCCCATTCCTTAAATGAGACCTAAACATGCACCCAATGACACATGTACAATTTCCCACCCATTTTGCCTCACTGAAGCATGTGCTTGTAGTTCAAATTTGGATTATGGACTACATTAAAAGCGTAGAAAACTTAATTAGTAATATATACAATGGCCAAACGAACCCTGAACAGTTTCAAATTTCAGCACGACACTCCTGTTATTCTATGTTTCCTGTAGAAAACACAGTTCAAGGCGAGAAGAGGCAGCGATTATCGTTTCGCCCACAACAGGGGCATGTTTCCCTATCGGAACCACGAGGTTTGCGACAAGCTCCGGTTTGTAAGAGGCTTGTAATATAGCTTCGCCCAAATTGGACAATTATATGTACCATGTAGTGACACCATGCCAAGTTTCATGATTTCCTGGTGAGTTTTGGATTTACAGTTATTTGAAAACCGAGATTCGCAATGTTTCTGTCGGATTTCGGGTTCCGGCAGACCCTTAAGGTTCAAACTCTGGGGTGCGCGTGGAGATTGTGCCCTCTACCTCTCCGTCTCGCAAAGATCTAACTACTGAAAGCACAACACAAGAGACATAGGGTTTATACTAGTTCGGGCCACCATTGTGGTGTAATACCCTACTCTAGTTTGTGGTGGGTGGATTGCCTCTTGGGCTGATGATGATGAACAATACAGGGAAGAACAACCTCGCGAGGGTCTGTTCTTGGCTAAGGGGATGAACTGTTAGGGGAGTTCAGTCACCCTTCTCTCTCTCTCTTACTTGTTCTTTACTTGCTCAGATTCTAGATACCCAATTCTCGATCTCCCTACCCTAGGGTGGCTAGTCCTATTTATAGGCAAAGGCCCTGGGCCTCTACCCAAATATTGAGCGGGAAGGGTGCCAACAATTGGCCAATTCGAAGGGGAACATCTGGTATACTTATCCTGACTAAAGTTGGTCCTCGCCTGCCAAAGGCCCTGTGGTGACGCCGTTCTGGGCTCCACGATGACCTCCTTCCCACCGTTGGACTGGTCTTGGTCTCGTTGCACCGAAATGGGTGCCTTTGCTTGATCCTCTCGCCTACGCTTGCCCCCTTTGCACCAAAAAGGAAAGGGAGACGCTGCGCGGGCTGGCGCCCGCCTGGCATCCTCGGTCGTCATGGCTTGCGTCATGGGCACCTCGCGAGGTACCCCGCCTTGATCTCTCCGCCTCCTCGTGAGCTAGCCTGACGAGGCCGTGCCTGAGGAAGCGCCGTGTCGTCCGCCCCGCGAGGCTTGGCCCCTCGCGAGGGTCTTGGGTCTTGTGTTGTTGAAGATGGGCTGTGCTGGGCCCCCTTTGAGCCACGCCGCAGGCCGCAGGCAGGCAAGTCTGGGGACCCCCGTTCCCAGAACGCCGATAGTAGCCCCCGGGCCCAAGGCGCGCATGGACTTGGCCGTGCCGAGAGGTGAAAGGGCAAGGGCGAAGCGCCGTGGGCCCTAACAGCCTGCGGCCTTGTGCGCCGCGTGGCGGTTGATTGGACGTGGGCGTCTCCGCTTCCCCACGACGCCTCGGTGACCGCGCGGATTGGACAAATCCCTGCATGCAGATCGTGTCATGATTACCTGGGATCATGGAGGTCGACGGTTGGCCTCCGCCGGCTATAAGTACGACGTCGCGCGTGCCCTCCCAGTCCATCTCTCCTTGCTTTTTCCTTCTCCTCCATGGCTCCATCGAGGCGGCTCTCGGCTGCGGAAAAGGGGAAGGCCCACCAGGTTGAGCCTGCCTCTCCTCCGCCCAAGCGCGGTCGAGGGCGCCCTCGGAAGCATCCCATAGCCGCCCCGGCAGCGTTCAGTGGTCATGGAGGCAGCTCCCAGCATGGTGGCGGGCGAGCCGCTCTGGCCGGGGGACGCGCCTGGGTTGCGCGCTCCCCCAGGTCGCGCTTTCGCGCTGTGCAGGTGCTGCCGGAGTTCGTCGTTTGGGCGGCGGAGCCGGCTAGCGCCCGACTCCGTCTCCCTCGCTTCCTCCTTGGTGAGCTCCCTGCTGGTGCCCCGGGCGGCCTCTGGCTTTAGGCGGACGGGTGCTGCAGCCGGGCCTCGTGGGCTGCGCTGGAGGTCTCCGCCATCCGGAGCCTGGCCTTGACGCGTGGTTGGCAGGCGTTCACCCGTGCTCGCGGCTTGGAGCATAGGTGCACCCTGCACTTCAGGTTTGACGGTGATGCCACCCTCTATGTGAGGGTGTTTGGGGAACATGGTCGCCGCGCGGGGTGTTGCCCCGAGGACGACGGCCGCGGCCGGGGGCCCCGCCCCGACGACGATGGGGGAGACAGCGCCCGCGCGAATAGCGGTGCCCGATGCTCCCCAAGCTTCACCAACTCTTCTTCCAGCGACTCCTCCAGCGGTGGCCGCAGTCAACCCCCACGCCGTCGAGCTTGCTTGGGAGGCGGCGACTCGTCTGCCCGTCGCCGCGCCCCAGTGAAGCGCGAGAGGGAGTCCGCCTGAGCCCCGGAGGCGTCCTGAGTCGCCGCCACTAGCCGGAGCGAGGCGAGCCGCGCCGGGCTCGCCCTTTCTTTTCCTTTTGTTTCCTGCGTAAAAGAGAACAGCTGCATGGAGCCCCACGGGGGCGTGTTGGGGTTTACTGCTGTTAACTATTACCTTGATTTAGCTTTCGCGCTTCTCAGTTGTGTGTCTGCACGTAAGTAGTTCCCGGCCCCAGCCGTGGGGGGCGACCGACCCAGGCCCTCTGTGTGTGTCGCGGTGCCCGAGGGGCACGGACTGGAGGGGTGTTCCCGCAATGGACCCGGGTCGTGAAACCTTAGAACGATTAGAACAGGAACCGTCGCGAGGGCGTTTGGCTGCCCTCCCTCGCGAGGCCTTTTGCAAGAGGAATCAAAACGAGGAGCAAAAATCGACGAACCACAAATCAACGACGGCGATAGTTTCGATAAGACTTCAAATGCGAACAAACAAGCCAACTGCGGAAAGCAAATGAAAAAGCCGCGTCCGACACCTAATCTAGTCTTCGACGTCTTCTCACCAGCGTGGAGCTAAGTGCTGCCACTGGGCGTGGGAGGGAGCCCCAGGGCCTGAGGCCGGCGCTCCTGAGACTCCGGGGCGTGTACAACCCCACTCATTATTACGTGAGAGTGTCACGGGCGGCGAGCTTCATAGGCATTGGCCTTCTTCACAGGCTCCGGTCCTTTCTTCTTAGGAGAAATGAGCTTCACAGGCACTTGCCCTCTTCACAGGCTCCGGGCCTTTTCCGAAACGCGGCAGCTTCACAGGCGTTCGCCTTCTTCACAGGCTCTGGGCCTTTTCCAAAAAGGGATGGTCTTCACAGGCGTTCGCCTTCTTCACAGGCTCTGGGCCTTTTCCAAAAAGGGATGGTCTTCACAGGCGTTCGCCTTCTTCACAGGCTCTGGGACTTTTCCAAAAAGGGATGGTCTTCACAGGCGTTCGCCTTCTTCACAGGCTCTGGGCCTTTTAGGGGTAGAACCTCCGGAGGTGCTGGATGTTCCATGCGTTCTGGATCGGCTCCCCCTCCTGAGTCTCCAAGCGCACGAAGCCTGGCCTGGAAACATGAGCAACCTTGAACAGGCCCTCCCACATGGGAGAGAGCTTGTGCAGCCCCTCCCTGGAGAGGACCCGCCTGAGCACGAGGTCTCCTACCTCGAGAGTCTTGGGGCAGATGTTGCGGCAGTGATATCGTCGTAGCGCCTGTTGGTACCTCGCCGCTCGCAGCGCGGCTTCTCGGCGGCGTTCCTCCCCCAGCACGAGGTCCATCCCCCGCATGGCGTCCTGCTGCGCCTCATCGAACGCTAGGACCAGCACGGAGCGATGTCTGACCTCGTGAGGGAGGACTGGTTCGGCTCCATAGACCAGGAAGAACGGGGTCTCCCCAGTCGGCTTGGTCGCGGTTGTGCGGATGGACCACAACACGGACTGGAGCTCGTCGTACCAACCTCTGCCGCAGGCCTCCAGCTTCTTCTTGAATGTCCTGGTCTTGAGGCCCCTCAGGACCTCTGCGTTAGCTCGTTCGGCCTGGCCGTTGCTTCGCGGGTGCGCCACCGAAGCGTAGCATATCTGCGTTCCAAGGTTAGCACAATATGTTTTGAAGAGGTTACTGGTGAACTGCGAACCGTTGTCTGTGATGATGCGGTTCGGCACCCCGAACCGGCTCACGATGCCCCTGATAAACTTGACCGCGGAACCCGCAGGGATGGTGCGGACAGCCTCCACTTCTGCCCACTTGGTGAATTTGTCAATGGCGACGTAGAGGTAGTGGTAGCCCCCTGGCGCCCGAGGGAACGGGCCCAGAATGTCCAGCCCCCAGACTGCGAACGGCCACGAAAGGGGTATAGTCTGCAGGCCTCCCGCCGGCTGATGGATCTGTTTGGCGTGAAATTGGCAGGCTTCACAAGCCTTTACCAGTTCGATAGCGTCGTTGAGTGCGGTGGGCCAATAGAACCCACTGCGGAATGCCTTGCCGATGAGGGTCCGTGATGACGAGTGATGCCCACAGTCCCAGCCGTGTATGTCCTTCAGCAGTTCCTTTCCTTGCTCCCTGGAAATGCAGCGCAAGGATACGTCGTTCGGCCGCTTTCGGTAGAGCTCTCCATCCCTGATGCAGTATGCCGTAGCTTGCCGCGCCACACGCTCCGCTTCTTCCTCCTTCTCCGGCAGGGCCCCTTGCGTTAAATAACTCCGGAGTTCCGTGATCCAGCACTCCTCCTGAGGTTCCATAGTCAGGAGCAGGCGTGCCCCTGAGGCAGGGCCGCAGGCCGGGGCTCCTGAGGCAGGCGGCTGGGGGAGTTCCTCCGGAGGCTGAGCAGTGTTTGATAATGACGGCTGTGCCGAGGGCTTGAAGAGCCGCTCCTCAAAGACGCCAGGCTCCTGAGGTAACCGCCTGGATGCCCGTCCGGCGATGTCATTGGCTTCCTGATTGGTGCCGCGGGGCACATGCTTCAATTCCAACCCCCAGAACTGCTTTTCCATCCAGCGGACCTCCGCTAGATAGGCCTCCATGTGCTCATCCTTCGGCTCGTACACCTTGTTGGAGAAGTTGATAAGGAGCTGTGAATCGCCCTTGACAGTGAGGCGCTTCACCCCCAGAGCTGCTGCGGCCTTCAACCCTGCTATCAGACCCTCATATTCCGCTATGTTGTTGGAGACCTTCTCACCTTGCTGGAAACAGAGCTGTACGGCGTAGTAGAGTTTGTCCTGAGTGGGCGATATCAGCACCGCACCAGCCCCAGCGCCGTGCCTGGAGAACGCCCCATCGAAGTACATGACCCAGCCTTCCGGCGCCTCACTCTCTGGGGAGAGGGATCGATCCTCGTTGTCCTTGAGGCCTGGCGCCTCCGTCCATTCCGCCACGAAATCCGCTAACGCTGCTCCTTTGATGACCCTGGTTGTGCTGAACTCGAGTTGAAACGCCTGCAGTTCTATGTTCCACTCGGCGACCCTTCCGGCTGAGTTGGGGCTCCCGAGCACTCTCTCCAAGGGGTATGACGAGACGACCTTGATGGGGTGACCCTGGAAGTAGTGACGCAGCTTGCGTGAGGCCACCAGTAGCGCGAGGAGGAGCTTCTGAGGCATAGGGTACCATGCCCTCGCGTCCCGTAACACCGTGCTGACAAAGTAGACTGGATGCTCAACCAAGCTGAGAGCATCAGTGTTCGTGGCACCCTCCGGAGGCAAGGGCGCCTCGCGAGGTGACATGACTTCGGGAGGTGGACCGTCCAGGCGAGTGGCCTCTCCTGCTTCTGGTGCACTCTTCGGCGGCTGGTCTTCCTCAGCCACGGTTGCGTCTCCTGTGGGCCTTCCTTGTTCCTGCTTCGCCTTGTCCCGAGCTGCTGATGTGGCTCTGATTTGGCGCTCCTCCCTAACCGCCACCAGGGCTGCGCTGGCAGAGTAGGGTGTGGCAGCGAGGTAGAGCAGCAGGGTCTCTCGAGGGCGCGGAGCCACCATGACTGGGGGACTGGTTAGGTACCTCTTGAGATCTTGAAATGCCTTATCTGCCTCTTCAGTCCATTCAAAAGGCCCCTTCTTCTTCATTAGCTGGAAGAAAGGCAGTGCTCGCTCCCCCAGTTTGGAGATGAAGCGCCCTAGCGCGGTCACGCGTCCGGTGAGCTTCTGCATTTCTTTGAGGGTTTTCGGCGGGCTCATGTCCTCGACCGCCTTGACCTTCTCCGGGTTAGCCTCGATGCCTCGATGGGACACGAGAAAGCCCAAGAGCTTGCCTGAGGGGACCCCGAACACACACTTCTCTGGGTTTAGTCGCAGGTTCACTGCGTCGAGGCTCGCGAAGGTCTCCTCCAGGTCTTGTATCAGGGTCTTGGCCTCCCGAGATTTCACCACAGTGTCATCAACGTAAGCTTCGACATTCTTCCCGAGCTGCGGGCCCAAAGTGATGTGCATCAGCCGCTGAAAGGTCGCCCCTATGTTACGCAACCCAAACGGCATGCATGTATAGCAGTACACCCTGCATGGGGTTAAGAAGGCGGTCTTCTCGACATCTTCTACCGCCATCTTGATCTGGTGATACCCAGAGAAGGCGTCCAGGAAGCAGAGCAGGTCGCACTCCGCGGTGGAATCGACGATCTGGTCGATGCGGGGGAGCGGGAACGGATCTTGGGGGCATGCTTTGTTGAGGTTGGTGAAGTCGACACACATGCGCTCCTTTCCTCCCTTCTTGGGCACAACGACAGGGTTGGCCAACCAATCCGGGTATCGGACCTCGCGAATGACCCCAGCGGCCTCTAACTTGCGGGTTTCTTGGATGATGAAGGCCTGCTTCTCTGCGGACTGCCGCCTGGCTTTCTGCTTCACGGGGCGCACATTTGGGCACACGTTGAGGTGATGCTCGATGACGCTCCGGGGGATCCCTGCCAACTGATCAGGCTCCCAAGCGAATACCTTCTTATTTGCGCGCAGGAACCTGATCAGGGCCTCCTCCTGCTCAGGCTCGAGGTTGGCGCCTATGGTGAAAGTGGCACTGGAGGACCCGTCCTCGTCGACAGGTACCTGCTTGGTTTCTGCCTTGTCCTGGGTGAACAACTGCTTCTTCTTGGACGGTGCAACCCCCTTGGGCTTGGGGGTCCCTGCGTCGGTGGGTTGTGCCGATGCCGCCATCTTGAAGGCGAGCTTGAGTACCCGTAGGGCGTCCCCGGTGTCCCCGTGCACGGTGAGGACACCGCTGCTTCCGGGCATCTTCATGAGGTTATACGCCGGGTGCGTGGCGTCCATGAACTGGGCCAGTGCTGGGTAACCAAGGATGGCGTTGTAAGGGAGGCCGATGGGGGCGATGTCGAAGTCGACCATCTTCGTGCGGAAGTTGTCGTAGGTGCCGAAGGTTACTGGGAGCCGGATCTGTCCCAAGGAGCTGGATGACCCGCCCCCAACGCCCGAGAAAGACCGACTGGGTTGCAGCCGTCCCAGGGGTATGCAGAGGAGATTGAAGGTCTCGACCGAGAGCACGCTGAGGCCCGCGCCGCCGTCGACGAGGGTTCTGGTGACGGCTACCTGGCAGATGGTGGGGGTGCACAACATGGGAAGCGCGCCCGAGCCGGCCGAGTTGGCGGGGTGGTCCTTCGAGCTGAAGGTTAGACCGACCTCGCGCGCCACCTGGTCCGAGGGAGCCCCCTTCCGTGCGGAAACGGCGCTGACCCGGCGGACAAACGGCTTGACATGGCGACTTGTGGGCGGCGCCTGCGAGCCGCCCAGGAGGGCCGCGACGACCGAAGGTGTTGATGTAGCGGCGCGGTCACCTCGTCGCACAGGCATATGCTGGGGTGGCGCTTACTGCTTGTTCCCTGCCGGGCCGGTGGCGGCATTGATGGCGGGCGACGGGGAACGACGAGGATGCCCACCGACGGGAGCCGTCTGGGCAACGCGGGAAGCGATGACGGCCCGACGCTCGGTGCGGGCCCGACGAGCGCCAGGCATGGACGCGACGGTCGGTGGAGAGCGGAGCGGTGGAAGACAAATTCCGGCGCACCCTTACCTAGCGCGCCAAATGTCGGATTTTGGGTTCCGGCAGACCCTTAAGGTTCGAACTCTGGGGTGCGCGCGGAGATTGTGCCCTCTACCTCTCCGTCTCGCAAAGATCTAACTACTGAAAGCACATCACAAGAGACACAGGGTTTATACTAGTTCGGGCCACCATGGTGGTGTAATACCCTACTCTAGTTTGTGGTGGGTGGATTGCCTCTTGGGCTGATGATGATGAACAATACAGGGAAGAACAACCTTGCGAGGGTCTGTTCTTGGCCAAGGGGATGAACTATTAGGGGAGTTCAGTCGCCCTTCTCTCTCTCTCTCTTACTTGTTCTTTACTTGCTCAGATTCTAGATACCCAATTCTCGATCTCCCTACCCTGGGGGTGGCTAGTCCTATTTGTAGGCAAAGGCCCTGGGCCTCTTCCCAAATATTGAGTGGGAAGGGCGCCAACAATTGGCCAATTCGAAGGGGAACATCTGGTACACTTATCCTGACTAAAGTTGGTCCTCGCCTGCCAAAGGCCCTGTGGTGACGCCGTTCTGGGCTCCACGATGACCTCCTTCCCACTGTTGGACCGGTCTTGGTCTCGTTGCACCGAAATGGGTGCATTTGCTTGATCCTCTCGCCTGCGCTTGCCCCCTTTGCACCAAAGGGGAAAGGGAGACGCTGCGCGGGCTGGCGCCCGCCTGGCATCCTCGGTCGTCATGGCTTGCGTCATGGGCACCTCGCGAGGTACCCCGCCTTGATCTCTCCGCCTCCTCGTGAGCCAGCCTGACGAGGCCGTGCCTGAGGATGCGCCGTGTCGTCCGCCCCGCGAGGCTTGGCCCCTCGCGAGGGTCTTGGGTCTTGTGTTGATGAAGATGGGCCGTGCTGGGCCCCCTTTGAGCCACGCCGCAGGCAGGCAAGTCTGGGGACCCCTGTTCCCAGAACGCCGACAGTTTCTGGCCAAGCCAGGACGGCGAGACGGTTGAATTCTTTACCATTCATTCCATGGGACCTAAACATGCACCCCAAGGAAACATGTACGTTTTTCTACCCATTTTGATGCACTGTAGCATGTATTTGTAGTTCGGATTTGAATTATTGACACTAAATGCCTAGAAAACTCAATTAATGAATAAAAAAGGTCAAACGAACCCTGAATAATTTCAAAGTTCACCGCGAATCTCCCGTTGTTCCGTGTTGTGTGTAGAAGAAAATGTGAGGCTAGAAGAGGGAGCGGTTATCGGTTGGTCTACAAGAGGACACGTTTCCCTATGAAAACCACGAGGGTTCTTGCGCCAGGCTCCGGTTTGTAAGAGGTTTGTAATAAAGCTTGGCCCAAATTGGCAATGTTTTTACCATGACATATATGTGCCAAGACGGGATACCATGCCACCTTTGATGACTTTCTGGTGAGTTTTGGATTTATGGGGATTTTAAAACCGAGATTCGAAATGTTTGAGGACGAGCTAGGACACCGGTACGATTGTAATTCGTTCCCATTCCTGGTATGGGACCTAAACATGCACCCAAGGACACATGTATAATTTTTCTAGCCATTTTGGTGAAATGGAGCATGTATTTGTAGTTCAGATTTGAAGTATGGATATTAAATGCCTAGGAAACTCAATTAGTGTATAAAAAGGCCGAACGAACCATGAATAAGTTTGAATTTCAGCACGGATACCATGTCGTTCCATGTTGCCCGTGGAAGAAAATACAAGGCGAAAAGAGGCAATGATTACGTTTCGCCCACAAGGGGAACACGTTTCCCTATCGGAACCACTAGGCTTCTTTGAGAGAAGCTCCGGTTTGTAAGAGGTTTGTAATAAAGCTTGGCCCAAATTGGACAATTTTTTTACCACGACATATATGTGCCACGACATGACACCATGGCACCTTTGATGACTCTCTGGTGAGTTTAGGATTTACGGGGATTTAAAAACCGAGATTCCAAATGTTCAAGGATGAGCCAGGACGCGGGTACGGTTGTAATTCATTCTCATTCCTGGCATGGGACCTAAACATGCACCCAGGGACACATGTATAAATTTTCTAGCCATTTTGGTGAACTGGAGCATATATTTGAAGTTCAGATTTGAATTATGGACATTAAATGCCTAGGAAACTCAATTAGTGTATAAAAAGGCCAAATGAACTCTGAATAAGTTTAAATTTCAGCACAGATGTCCCGTCATTCCATGTTGCTCGTAGAAGAAAATACAAGGCGAAAAGAGGCATTGATTATGTTTCGCCCACAAGGGGGACATGTTTCCCTATCGGAACCACGAGGCTTCTTTGAGAGAAGATCCGGTTTGTAAGAGGCTTGTAATAAAACTTGCACCAAAATGGATGAAAAAATTCCTCGACATATGTGTGCCATGTCGTGACACCATGCCAGGTTTCACGTTTTTTGGGTGAGTTTTGGATTTATGGGGATTTAAAAACCGAGATTCTTCTCATGAAATGTTTTCAAATAGCACACGGTTCACTTACGAAAGCCGTGTGCCTACCAAACCGTGGTCGATGCCCCCTTCCCCTGCTGCGCGCGATTTGAGTCGTGCATTCTGATTGGCCAGAATCCAAACCCCACGAATCGTACTGCACCGTTGGATGCTCCCATATCGAACGGCACCCTGAGCCCTTTCGGCAGCACATGCAGTACATGGGTAAGCACTGTGCGCATGCGTCGTGCTAGCTCACGCTTCCTTCTCTGCTAGGTTTTCTAAACAGGCTACCGTTTCGCGCCACTCCTCTCATCGGTTTCACCTCTTCTCCCATCGTTTTCCCACTACCAGTGTCAGTGCTCATTGAAGGCTAGCGGTGACACATCGGCCATGTAAATATCCCACACAGTTTCTAAAAGCACAAATGTGTGTCGCTCCCTGTGAGTTGTAGTACCGTGCTAGATTTTTGCATAGACCGAAACTCAGCGGAAGTAGCCACATATGTAATTTTATTAGTTGTGCCTTCCCGACCCTGAATGAGCCCTGCCTTGCGGTATTACCGCAAGGGCGCGCGGTAGTACCGCTCCGGCGGTTCTACCGCTCGTTGCCTTGTGCAACAGGGCCTCATCTGGCCCCTACCGCATGAGCGGTAGTACCGCACTTCCCAGCGGTAGTACTGCATGCTTGTGCGGTAGTACCGCGGGTATGTGTGGTAGTACTGCATGTCGTGGGCTGAGTAAGTGGGTAACGGTTGGATCTTTCCTCTCACTATGAAAGGGGGGTCTTCTTCCCCAAGTTTACCACCTCTTCCCTTCCCAAGCTCCATTGTTGCTCAAAGCTCCATTTTCACCCGATCTCTCTCCCTAGCCAATCAAACTTGTTGATTTTCTAAGGATTGGTTGAGAAGGCCTATATCTACACATCCACCAAGAGAAATTTGATCCCCCCACTAATCCCTTCTGGATCTTGTTACTCTTGGGTGTTTGAGCACCCTAGATGGTTGAGGTCACTGCGGAGCCATATTCCATTGTGGTGAAGCTTCGTGGTGTCGTCGGGAGCCTCCAATTGAGTTGTGGAGATTGCCCCAACCTTGTTTGTAAAGGTTCGGTCGCCGCCTTCAAGGGCACAAATAGTGTAATCACGGCATCTCGCATGGTGTGAGGGCGTGAGGAGAATACGGTGGCCCTAGTGGCTTCTTGAGGAGCATTGTGCATCCACACCGCTCCAACAGAGACGTACTTCCTCTCAAAGGGAAGGAACTTCGGTAAAGCATCCTTGTCTTCATCGGCTCCACTCTTGGTTATCTCTTACCTTTACTTGTGCAAGCTTACTTTGTCTTGTATCCTTTCTTGCTTGTGTGCTTGTTGTTGCATCATATAAGTTGCTCACCTAGTTGCATTTCTAGACAACCTACTTTGATGCAAAGTTTAAATTGGTAAAGAAAAGATAAAAATTGTTAGTTGCCTATTCACGCCCCCCTCTAGTCAACTATATTGATCCTTTCAAGCGTGAAATGCCTTAATGGCAAGGAGGCAATTCTTATCAGCAAGGGGCGGCTTCCCATCCGCTAGCCTAGTCGAGTAGCACACAGAAGTTAAGCGTGCTCGGGCTGGAGTAGTCCAAGGATGGGTGACCCGGTGGGAAGTTGCATATCTCAAGCTTCATTTAAATGCCATGACACGGTCATTATAGAGATATATTATATCTCTATAGTGACCTATCCTGGCAATTATATTAATCTTGGGATCCTTGTTTTGCTAATTTGTAGACTATGTTTTTATGGGTTTTTTTGCTCTAAAAAAATTAAAGAATGATTTATTTGACCTGTCATGGCATTATGTAAACCTACTATGTTTTTATGGGTTATTTTTTGCTCTAAAAAATTAAAGAATAATTGACTTGACCTGTCATGGCGATTATATAAACCTTTTTCAGGTTGCATGCAGTGTATAGGGGGAAGGGTGTCCTTCTCGAGCATGTCTTCCTTGTGCGGCTTATAGACGCGACACATATCTGTGGGCTCCCCGAGGTATATATACTATCCTTTACCGACAATTAGGGGGGCCCACACAATCTATCCCTTTGACCCAACAACGAGAAGGGTTTGACCATGACGGTTTCCTATTGATACTAGTAAGGTACACGTGCATTGCACGCATGAGATTTGGTAACCAAATTATGAATAAATACCACACTATAGCATGTAAGCTTTGAGTCATACATGCATGATGTAGATGTTCGTTTAATTCTTATAGTTCATCTCATCCAAAATCAATTAATTTTATAAAAAAATCTATTTAAGATTCATGGAATTGTGCATTGTAAAGCATAAAGTAAAAACAAAAGGTGACCATTCATTTAGAAAAAAAGTTTGTTCAACTAAGATATGGAAGATTCAGGAGAACAAAGGAGAAGTGCTTGTGTTTTGAGGTTTGTGCATTATGCTTAAGTTCAACCATGGAGTCTTCTAGATTGTACATGTGGCAAAATCGGGTGGAATGTAGATGATATCCAACGGCCAGTAGTGCTCGGATGTGCCATCTCTATACTGTCGGATTGGTTCATCCAACGACCAACTTTCGGAGTTATTCGCACACTATATAGGGGTATAGATATAGATGTGTCCCATGCTAGGCCAAATAAAGTTTGAGCGCATGCGTGGGACGACCCCCCCCCCCTGACCGTCGCCGCCTCAAACTTGGGAAACTAACATCGTACGTATTGAACCAGGCTTGGAGTCGGGTATGGTGTTCGGTTTGTAATGTAGTTGGTGGCCCATCAAAGTTGTGCATTCGGGATTTAAACACATCACACACCACCGTACCCATACATATTTTTGGGCCGCATGTAGTGTATACAGGGTCTTCTGATCGACCATGTCTCCCTTGTGCGGTTTTTGTGATGACACGCATATCTGTGGGCTCCCCGAGTGTATATATATATATCATCCCTTTGACCAATAATGAGGGGTATGTGTTGGCCATGAATGGATTCCTCCTAGTTCGTGTTAGGTCCGGTCACCGTCACATGTCGCTCAACCAAAGCTCGAGCTCATGCGTTGTTAGGATTCCCTCCCACAAGCTCGAATTGCTGGGTTCGACCTACATCATACCCTGTGTATCTCGTCCTTAACTACCTTGCCTTCATGGTTGTTGTTTGTATCGAGAGGTAGGCACCACATCTAAACTGTACATTATTCTATATTGAAAACACAAATCACCCCTTCCCAACGTACATCATTTTGGGCCGCATGCAAGAGGTGCTGGTTTTGTGGTCCCTCTCGTGCGATTTTTGATGGTTCAATCTATTGGCCCAAGCGGTTTATCGACAACAACACCTGTCGTTTAACCAAATGATAGATTCATTGGTCCATCTTATAGTAGGTCATGGCGACATGCATGTATGACCAAAGTATCGATCATTACATGCATCCGCCCCACTGACACGAAGTGGGAGGTGGTGGGCCAAGCATCCTAGCTAGGTATGACATTATGTCATTGTAAATATATATATATATATATATATATATATATATATATATATATATATATATATATATATATACATATCCAAGGGTGCTTTTGGGTTTGCGAGGCAGGTGCCACCAAAGTTATGCATTGTGTATTTAAAGTTTTAAACATCCCCAATATTCCTACATATATTTGGCCACTTCCAGGTGGTTCTTGACTTCTGGCCCCTCTCATCTAGCTTCGACGACTCACCCAACCGTGGGCCCGTGCGGTCAAAGTTGTGCATTGAAATTTTGAACATCACAGACCACCCTTTTCACTCATATATATTTGGGCCACATGCTGGTGTGGCTGTCTTCTGACCCTTTTATAAGGATTTTTTTGCTGCAAAGACTCTGATGACGCTCGACGGACACGGGTATAATATCTTAACTGTGTGCGATACAAGTACGTTGTGAATCACCACGCCTGCGCAAGCGCGAGCAAAGGTGGAGGTACTGGCTCAACCGTGTGCGATGCAAGTATGCTGTAAAATCACCACGATTGCGCAAGCGCGAGCAAAGGGTGGAGGTACTGGCTTAATCGTGTGCGATGCAAGTGCGCTGTAAAATCACTACCTGTGCAAGCTAAAGGCGGGTAAGTTTATTTGGAAATTAGGACAATCATGTGCGATAGACCAGCTAGCTAGAAATATAAAAACAAACTACCCACCTTGAGCGTTGCAAAAATCGGCGGTTCCACCACTTTTCCTTATTATCATACACGCATATTGTTATTGGACCGTGCGCGATCTTGGGCACTCCCGCCCCGCATCAATTCCTTTACCCAAATTTTAGTAGTCGCCGTACTTCAACCGTCGCCTACACTCCTCCAGCACCGACCTTATAGTAAAATTGCAGTAGCCGAGGCATTTGAACCGTCGCCCTCCCTCGTCCACCACCATCTCCACCCACCATTACTAAAATTTTCAGTAGCCGCGACATATCCTCAAACACCCCCTCCACAGTCCCCCACCCGCCCCCTCCCCCCTCGAACCCTAGCTTGCGCTGCCGCCGGTGCCGCCGTCAACCCCTGCCGGTCTGCCCGTTCCTCCTAGCTTAGATAATAAAGTTTAGGTTACCCAGTGATTCCCATACCATCACCCCACTCCCCCGAGTTTTTAGATGAGGCCTGCGGTGTCCCTCCCCGCCAGATCCACATCCCCTGCTCCAGAATGTCGCAACCTAAGCTCGATCACGTATCCCGGGGAGCCCGACGAGCGTTCGGCCAAGAAGAGGTTTATCATGGCCTCTCCGACGGACGTTGGCGAGGTGGCCGCCATTCGCCCCGACCTGTCAATCCTGGAGCAACACGTCGCCACGGAAGCCGGCGAAGACGTTGACTACGTTGCCATGCCGAAGGCTTCATGTCAGTGGGCTAGCGTATTTCTGTATCTCGGGAAAGCTGGCTAAAACATCAAGCTCGTCCACAACGATGGCTTCACACGGGCCATGTCACAGGTTAAGTGGTCCATCCCAACCCCTCTTGTTCAACCACCGTTGATCTCTTCGACGGCCCTGTCGCTGATCTCCTCCGCCAAGCGGTCAAGAATTTGCAATCTTTATACTCCATCGAGCCCATTTTGTCATTTCTGAAGGACACGTTCTACGGCGGTGGCTTGGGATCCTCAATTGCCAAGTCAGATCTCATCGACCACGACCACAAGGAGGGCAGCCACGAAGGTTCTTCCAAGGTGAAACAATGCATCTGTGACATCAGAGAGCGCACCATGGGTCTATGCTCTTCCAACTGGAAGGATCCCGTCCATGAAATGTGGGGCAACATTCTATCAGCAAATCTTACCTTTTCTAGCTTGCCAACCCGTACCCTTTGTTGTAGTAGCATTTACCGTGCGGTGCTTTAACTATGTCGTGTTTAATTATTTTAGTTATGCAAAAATGTATTGTTCAATAGGGCTATGTGATGTTTAAGTATGAATTGTCCACTTTAGTTTCATGAATGGCTATATTTGGTTGTTTATAGTGAGTAGATGCCTTATTTATCTGTATTTGGTTGTTAGGTTGGTTGGAGTAAGCATTTTTCCAGTTATCGAGCAAATGCCTTGTTTATATGTATTTGGTTCTTAGTTTGGTTCCAGTGAGCATTTGTCCAGTTATCAAGAAAATTCCTTGTTTATCTGTATTTGGTTGTTAGGTTGCTTTTTTAGCATTTGTCCAGTTATCAAGCAGATTCCTTGTTTATCTATTTTTGCTTATTAGGTTGGTTGCAGTGAGCATTTGCCCAGTTTTCAAGCATATGCTCTGTGTATCTGTATTTGCTTGTTAGGTTGGTTGCAGTGAGACTCTGTCCAGTTTTCAATGGCTATATTTCGTTGTCATACTAGTAATTTATGCCTTGTTTATTTCAGTCATTCACAATGTGTTGTTCATTATGTGCAAGTCGGAACTGTGCTGCTCGACTACATCAATACCAGTTTGAACGGCTATATTTGGTTCCAGTTATTCCTGGTGTAGTTAACACATGCCCTTTATTTCAGTTTTACACATTTATCCAGTGTGATGTTTAAGCATTAACTACGTTCTATTCATTTTCAATAATGCCAGTTTGAATTGCAATATTTGATGGATGTTAAGCTTGCTGTTGGTAACATTCCCTTCCATTTTACATCTGCTTTAACAACATGCTGAAACCAACAAATTCAAGCTATCATTGGAAGATGATGTTGTTTACCTTTGCTATATTTGTTTGATGTTAAGGTTGCTGTACTTATCATGCCTTTCCACTACTTATGCAGGACAACAATGGGAGTGGCCACCATTTTCCGCCGAGGTTAGCTTCATCCCTCGGCTTGTACTCCCCCCACCGTTCCATAATGTAGTGCATATAGATCCAGGCTTGGACACTTGTTAGCTTCTAATATTGACTTGTTGATTGTAGGTACATATGCCCTTGGCAAGGATCCACACATCGACCCATTTTGCGTATGGGGCAATGAGATATTCATGAACAAGCATCAAGTGAGGAAACTGATAAGGATTATTAGCAAAAAGATATGAATGGTGGCAAGCAAATTATTTGTTTATGCTCTATCCAACACAATAGTGAGCTGTAGGATGGTAACTACAAACTCTGCAGCCTTCTCTGTTTACTGCCCATAATGAGCTGTTAGACAACAATGTTTGAATCTTTTTTCGTTTGCAGTGGTTCCCAAAGCAGTCCACTCAAGATTACCTCGCAAAGTACATGATTGGTGGACACGCAATGAAGGTTAAAGTATTTCATCTAGACTACAATGAGAACGGAGAAGTCGTAATGAAGATAGTGAAGGATGGACGGGCAGCCATCACAAGGGGTTGGCCTAGAGTCATGCACGCATTACGCATGGAGGATGGCACAATATGGAAATTCTGCTTCAGCTTCTCCAGCAACCAGAATGTCTTTCGCCTCTATCTTTACATTCTTTAGTACAACTGTGGTTCATCATTCTTTACTTGGTGCTTCTGCAGTTCTTCAGTATATGTACCTGTGCATCGAATTATGCATTCGTGGTTGAACCTATATTTGTAATAAACATGGTTGGATATGAAATAAGTGATTGCCTACTTTCAAATTCAAAACATGTGAATTTTAAATTAGGGATTACACTGCACAAGGTTTGCGAAAGCGAAACGTCTGCGATAGACGTGGAGATCAGAAATGTTTCTAGGATCCACTACGTGTGCGATCAATCTCCACTGCACACACGACATTCTCTTGAAATTTTTTTGCGTTAGGCCACCTTGGGCAAACGTTTACCACATAAAAACTGTGTGTGATGGACAACCTTTTCCACACAGTTTCTTCTACGCACCGTGTGTGATGCATTCAATAATGCAAACAATAAAATTGTTAATATCGTGTGCAATGACAATGCTATCACAAATGATTTAACGGGGAAAATTGTGTGTGATGTACCTGTGAACGGAAACATTTTCCTTGGAGAGACTGTGTGGGATGTACATACGAACAGAAACGTTTAGCAGGGACTGACTTTGTGGGATGTACTTGCGACCGGAAACAATTTCACATGTATAATTGAATTTTTTTAGCTCTACTATACGTATTACCATATTTGAGCGCACGCCGGTCGCACACGACCTCATTTTGCCGAGCGTCTGTGCCAGGAGGGTGTCGGTGTGGAACGACACCTATGGGATCACAAGAATCCCTACTATGGTTGCTGGGGCGCAGGGTTGCAAGAAGAGTAGGATTAGTAATCAGCACAAGGATCGTTTACCCAGGTTCGGGCTGCGAGGATGCGTAAAACCCTAGTCCTGCTTTGGTGGATGTATTGAGTGTTCTTAAGCCCTCGAACTAGCTACGGTGGCTGAGTAGTTCCAGAGAGCCGAATCCTTCTCCAGTACGCCATGGGCCTCCTTTTATAGTCAAAAGGGGCTGCCACAGTGGCACACAGGAGGTGGAAAGGCGTACAGTGCTACGAGCTTATCGCTCGTATTACAGGACAAGACGCATTTAATGCATCACTTAGGTGTCCCCTAGCTTTATCGGGGACGGGGGTGAGGCCCGGCCCGTCCGTCGCCGCTCCCTCTCACTTCGACACAGGAAAGTAGCTGAGGTGGCGCGGCGGTAGGGCCTTCATGAAGATCTGCATGCCACCACGCATGTGCTTGCTGAGTTGGCCTGGGAGCTGCATGTTGCCACGCAGGTGCCTGCCCAGCTGGTTGGGCTGGCAGCTGCATGCGAACAGCGGTGGAGACTCGACTGGTGCGGGCCTGGAGGTGGCCCCGTTGGCGTCCTCGGTGAGGGCCTTGCCAGGTGGCCCGACAAGGGTCTTGCCGTGGCGCGCTGTCGTCCCCGGCAAGTATCTTGCCGGGTATCTTGTGGCTCTCCTCGGCAAGGATCTTGCCGAGGACCGTTGTCTTTTAATCGTCATCTGATCTTGAATATTCCTTGGTCTTGACAAAGATCTACATGTCACCATGGAGGTGCCTCCCGGGCCCTAGTTCCAACGTGGTTGGTTGAGTTGGAACCCGTGGGCTCGAGGGTGGCGCACTCTGCTGGTGTGGGCGAGCCGCCCCGGCAAGGGTCTTGTCGGGGCTGCCGAGGCTGCCCCGGGAAGGGTCTTGCCGGGGGAGCCTGCTTCCTCTTTCCGCTTCTTTGTGTTCTTGGGCTTGGCGTCGCCTTGGGTGTCTTGTACTTCGACTTCTCTCCGGCTTTCCTCCCTTGCCTTGCTTCGTGTGGCCGCGGCGCGTGGCTCTGACTACCCGTGCACAAGTAAAGGGGTCAAAAATGAGAGCGCCTACTTTTGTACACCGATAGGAGCCCTCGGGCCTGGGCCATACATAAGCGCGACACGTTGTTGGGCCAGGCCCAAAACGGTGCGCGAGCAGGCATGGCGGATTTTACCGCGGTAACTGCTTATCCGCTGCACTTCCCCACGACCCGTGCGCGACATGGAGGGTCGTGCGTGACGTGGGCGTCATGCGTGATGCAGTTTCTGCCCGCATGCGTCACTTCGCAGTTAATGGGAAAGGAGGAGGCCCGAGCCTTTCCCGTAAAAAGGAATAACCGCGGGCGTGCTGCTCACTTTACCCCTTCTGCGCCTTCTTCCAATCTCAGAGCCGCCGCCCCCTTCTCCTTCCTCCCTAAGCTTCGTTCTTCCTCTCCGCTGCCGTGTCCCCGTCGTATTCTATCTCTTGCTCCTCTAGCCGCCATGGCGCCCAAATCCACCAAGGGCAAGGCCAGGGACGCCGGAGCGACGGAGCTGCCGGAGAGTGCGCTGGCGGCGTAGCGGACGCAGCTCGCCTGATTTCACTCGACAGTCGACGTGTTTGAGCTCTGGGAGGCCTTCAAACCTTTGTGGGGGGTCAAGACGGGGGGAGATAAGGCGGGGCATCCAGCGACGCGCGTCATCCCCGCCAATTGCGCCGAGGCCGCTCCAAATCGGTACCCTTTCTTCATCGACTACTTTTCCTGCGGGCTCTGTCCCACCTTTTCCGATTTCTTCAGCGATGTCATGCACACCTACGTCTTCCACCTTTTGGATTTTACTCCAAATGCCGTGGAGTGCATGGCTCTTTTCGCGCACCTCTGCGAGGGCTTCTCCGGGGTGCACCCCAACACGGCGCTCTTCCGCCACTACTTCTCCCCTCGGATCCAACGGGGGGGGGGGGGCATCTCTGGCTGCATCACCTGGATCCCACGGTCCAAGGGGGCATACCCGGAGGGCACCATGAAGGAGAGGTGGGAGGAATGGCGGGGCCGGTGGTACTGGATCAAGGAGAAGGACCCGCCGGCGTTCTGTGAGGTTTGCCAGGCGCCGCCAGCCCGCAGGAGCGACTGGGGTGACGTCGACGCCGACGACGAGAAGCTCACGATCGCCACCACCAGGATCCTTTGGCTTACTGAGGCCGGGCTCACCCTCGAGATGACCGGGGTGGATTTCATCCGTCGCCGGATCGCTCCACTGCACAACAAGGGGAGGCCGGCCTGGCTCTTCACGAACGCCGCCGATATCATGAGGCTTCGCCCCGGCCTCGACCATAACTTCACAGTGTTGGGGCACGCTCACTTCTGCCAGCCGCTCTTCCAGCTCGACGTGAACTGCAACGGTGAGGTCGAGCGGACCGGCAAGGCCGCGAGGGCCACCACGAAGGCCGGCAAGGTTGCCATGGGGCCCTTGTTCAAGTTGATGGCAGGAGTGGTCCCGCTGAGCAATAACTCGCGCCAGACCGAGATCATTGCTATTATGCCGGACTTCAACGTGCATGGCCTTGATCCGAGTTGGGTCGAGCCGGAGGAGATTAAGGTGCAGGAATTCTTCGATACCTTGCATGAGGGGTACGTCACCGCTGAGCCGCGGCTTGTCTAGGACACCACCCAGGCAGAGCTTGACTACATCACCGCCAGGGCGATGGAGGCGAAGCTTGCCGAGGAGGCCGGCAGCGCCGGTGGCGTGGAGGACAGGGCCACGATGGCCGCGGAGGAGGAGGAGCTCGCCCGGTGGGTGGACGCCGCTGGGGAGGCCAGCAGCGCCGGCACCGAGGCTCCTTTTGTTGTCGGATGCGGCTGACGAGTCGTCGTCGGAGGAGGCCGGGGTTGTTGATCCTCCGGCCACGAGAAGAGGGCGAGTCCTACGGCGGGCCACTTCTGGAAAGCCGGTATGGCCTGTCAAGGCCGCACAACGGCCAAAGTCTCCGGAGGAGTCCGCACATCAGACGAGGGCCGCGGCAGCGAAGAAGGTGGTGAGAGCCGCTGTGGCGAAGAAGAAAGCATCTGCCTCCTCTTCGTCCAAGCGCACCCAGACTCCGCCCTCCTCCCCTCCTCCGGCAGACGCCGACGCGGGGGTCACCTTCGACTTCGGGTCACTCAGCCCCAGAAGAAAGAGGAAGGCAACAGAGGAGGAGGTGGACGACGAGTGAGTATCCTGTTCCTCTCTTTCATCTCCATCTCTTCAATCTGTGCCGCTTGTGTTGATTTGTTTCTCCCTTCCCAGGGACGCAGAAAACGCTGGCCCAGAGGGTGAAGAGGGCCAAGGCCTCGGCGGGCGGCCAGCCCCCGGCGGGTACTTTGAGGGCGCCATTGGTGGTGCTAAGCAGCCCGGACAACAGCCCCCGGCACAGCCCCCAGCATAAGTCCATCACTCTCCCCTCGTTGACATGTGTCGGGGGTATGACGCTTTGGTATTGACCTCGCCGGGTGCGCAGGAGGAGAACAACGGCATGAGGAGCCACAGAGGGCTACTCCCAACACGCCGCCCCCATCGACCACGCCGCCCCGAGGGGCGTCCCCGGCAAGGGCGCCGAGCGCCGAGCCCGCGCATATGGAGGAGGAGGAGGAGAACTCGGGCGCCGGTGGCTTCGCCTTGGTGCCAAACGTTGGCGGGGAAGGGACTTCTGCTTCCCAGCCTAGCACTGGTAAGTTGTTCACCTTTCATCCCTGTTCCTTTTTCTTTCTGACCCTTGGCCTTGGGCTTGCCTCACTCCCTCCTTTGGTGCCCAGATCCCTCCTCGGCGGACCCAGGGGACGTGGACGCCATCATCGAGGATGTCACCAAGGCCTCCGTGACAGAGGCCGAGGAGATCACTGCCGAGGAGGCCGCCAAGGGCGCTGCTGAGGACGCCGCCAAGGGGCCTGCCGAGGAGTCCAGCAAGGCCACTGCCAAGGAGGCCGGCAAGGGACCTTTCGGGGAGGCTGGCAAGGCCGCCGCCGAGGAGGAGGTGGTCGATGACTAGCCTTCCTCCTCCGCCGCCTCTGGCTCCGGCAAGTACTTGAGGGTGAGTAACGATTTGTTCATCCACCTTCCAGGTGCGTCGAGCACCAGGACACCCGTTGAGGGAGAGGTGTTTGACGATGAAGTGCTTGCCGCCGCCGGGCTCGAAGTCGTCAACGAGCCAAGCTCAGGTGGCGACGGCTCCCAGGAGGAGCGGATCCTCCAGGCCATGGGTGCCAACTTTCGGAGGCTCCAAGCGCTCCATCGCGCTCGCCTGGACAAGGCCAAGTCCAGGATGGCAACGATGGACCAAGCAGAGGCAGACCTCAAGGTGTGCATCGCCGAGGCGCAGGCTTGGTTCCGCCAAGCTAACGAAGAGCTGAAGACCGCCCAGGGCAAGCTGACCAAGCGCGACGTGGAGCTCACCATGAAGCTGGCCGACATCGAGAAGGCCCAGGAGATGGCGGAGGGCTTCGCCGCGGCAGCCGAGGCCGCCCGGACCCAGCACCAGGCCGGGCTGAACTCCGAGGAGGAGGACCTCGCCAAGCGTGAGGCGGACCTCGACACCAAACTCCGCGCCAAGGACAAGGAGGTGGAGAAGCTTGCCGCGCAGTGGACCCAAGAGCTGGAGCAGAGGCACAAAGAGACACTCGATGCCCAAGCTCTGGTTCACGCCGGAAAGTGAAGGAGCTGGAGGTGGAGCGGGACGAGCTGAAGGAGCAGGCCCTGAAGCTGTCCCAGGAGAAGGACACGCTCAACGGCGCCTTGATGGAGGCGCATGGCGCGGACGCCAACAGGGCTGGGGAGCTCTACGAGGCCAACAACTCCATCAAAGACCTCAAGCTGAAGCCGGAGGGTCTCGAGAAGATGCTGTCGGAGGCCAGGGCCTAGGAAGGGACCCTGACTAAAAACCTGGAGACCGCGAAGCAGCTGCGGAAGAACGAGGCCCTCAACTTCAAGGAGCACGTGGAGGGCGAGAACCGCTGGCTCGATCGCCTCGCCATCGTTGCCAACCAGGCCACTGCGCAGCTCGCCACCATGGGGATGCCGAACGTGAGGTACGCCCCGGAGCAGAGTGTGAGCGCCAACTGCAGCCTGACCCTGTTCTTTGAGAAGGTCATCGGTGCTTTGGAGCGGCTTCACGCCAACCGGGCGGCCTCGCTGGACGACGAGGCCCGGAGGCTTTGCCATCTTGGATGATATGATTCATGAGTTTAATTTCTCTAAATTTAGTAAACAACACCGTGAAGAAGAATTGCCTAGTAAGGATGAAATTATTGGTCTTGCTTCTATCGTCGTACCTCCTAGTGATCCTTTAGAACAATATTTGCTAGACCATGAAAATGATATGTTTATGAATGAAAGAAGGGAAATAGATGAAGTATTCTTTAAACATGAACCTATTCTGAAACACAATTTGCCTGTTGAAATCCTAGGGGATCCTCCTCCACCCAAGGGTGATCCCGTGTTTGAGCTTAAACCGTTGCCTGATAATCTTAAATATGCTTATCTTGATGAAAAGAAGATATATCCTGTTATTATTAGTGCTAACCTTTCAGAGCATGAAGAAGAAAGATTATTGAAAACTCTGAAGAAGCACCGTGCTGCTATTGGATATACTCTTGATGATCTTAAGGGCATTAGTCCCACTCTATGCCAACATAAAATAAATTTGGAAGTAGATGCCAAACCAGTTCATGATCCTCAACGATGTTTGAATCCTAAAATGAAAGAAGTGGTAAGGAAAGAAATACTAAAGCTTCTGGAGGCAGGTATAATTTATCCCGTTGCTGGTAGTCAGTGGGTAAGTCCTGTCCATTGTGTCCCTAAGAAGGGAGGCATTACTGTTGTTCCTAATGATAAAGATGAATTGATTCCACAAAGAATTATTACAGGTTATAGGATGGTAATTGATTTCCATAAATTAAATAAGGCTACTAAGAAAGATCATTACCCCTTACCTTTTATTGATGAAATGCTAGAAAGATTATGCAAACATACACACTACTGCTTTCTAGATGGTTATTCTGGTTTCTCTCAAATACCTGTGTCGGCTAAAGATCAATCAAAGACTACTTTTACATGCCCTTTTGGTACTTTTGCTTATAGACGTATGCATTTTGGTTTATGTAATGCACCTGCTACCTTTCAAAGATGCATGATGGCTATATTCTCTGACTTTTCTGAAAAGATTTGTGAGGTTTTCATGGACGATATTTCCGTCTATGGATCCTCTTTTGATGATTGCTTGAGCAATCTTGATCGAGTTTTGCAGAGATGTGAAGAAACTAATCTTGTCTGGAATTGGGGTATAAAGTTTCTGAAAGAGGTATTGAAGTTGATAAAACCAAGGTTGATGCTATTGAAAAGATGCCATGTCCCAAGGACATCAAAGTTATAAGAAGTTTCCTTGGTCACGCCGGATTTTATAGGAGGTTCATTAAGGACTTCTCAAAAATTTCTCGGCCTCTGACTAATTTATTACAAAAAGATATACCATTTGTCTTTGATGATGATTGTGTAGAAGCATTTGAAATACTTAAGAAAGCGTTGGTCTCTGCACCTATTGTTCAGCCACCTGATTGGAATTTACCCTTTAAAATTATGTGTGATGCTAGTGATTATGTAGTAGGTGCTGTTCTAGGGCAAAGAGTTGATAAGAAATGAAATGTTATCCATTATGCTAGTAAGACTTTAGACAATGCTCAAATAAATTATGCTACTACTGAAAAAGAACTTTTAGCAGTTGTATTTGCTTGTGATAAGTTCAGACCTTACATTGTTGATTCTAAAGTAACTGTTCACACTGATCATGGTGCTATTAAATATCTTATGGAAAAGAAAGATGCTAAACCTAGACTTATTAGATGGGTTCTCTTGCTACAAGAATTTGATTTGCATATTGTTGATAGAAAGGGAGCTGAGAACCCCGTTGCAGACAACTTGTCTAGGTTAGAAAATGTTCTTGATGACCCACTACCTATTGATGATAGCTTTCCTGATGAGCAATTAAATGTCATAAGTACTTCTCGTAGTACTCCTTGGTATGCTGATTATGCTAATTATATTGTTGCTAAATTCATACCACCTAGCTTCACATAGCAACAAAAGAAAAAGTTCTTCTATGATTTGGGACATTACTTTTGGGATGACCCACATCTTTATAAAGAAGGAGTAGATGGTGTTATTAGACGTTGTGTACCTGAGCATGAACATGAACAGATCCTACACAAGTGCCACTCCGAAGCTCATGGAGGACATCATGCGTGAGATAGAACTGCGCATAAGGTATTGCAATCCGGTTTTATTGGCCTACTCTCTTCAAGGATGCCCATAAGTTTGTCTTGTCATGCGATGAATGTCAAAGAATTGGTAATATTAGTAGACGTCAAGAAATGCCTATGAATTATTCACTTGTTATTGAACCATTTGATGTTTGGGGCTTTGATTATATGGGACCTTTTCCTGCCTCTAATGGATATACACATATTCTAGTTGCTGTTGATTACGTTACTAAGTGGGTAGAAGCTATTCCAACTAGTAGTGCTGATCATAACACTTCTATTAAAATGCTTAAGGAAGTTATTTTTCCGAGGTTTGGAGTCCCTAGATATTTAATGACTGATGGTGGTTCACACTTTATTCATGGCGCTTTCCGTAAAATGCTTGCTAAGTATGACGTTAATCATAGAATTGCATCTCCCTATCACCCACAGTCTAGTGGTCAAGTAGAATTGAGCAAAAGAGAGATCAAATTAATTTTGCAAAAGATTGTCAATAGATCTAGAAAGAATTGGTCCAAGAAACTTGATGACACATTATGGGCCTATAGAACTGCATATAAAAATCCTATGGGTATGTCTCCATATAAAATGGTATATGGAAAAGCATGCCACTTACCTCTTGAACTAGAACATAAGGCATATTGGGCTATTAAAGAGCTCAACTATGATTTCAAACTTGCCGGTGAAAAGAGGTTATTTGATATTAGCTCACTTGATGAATGGAGAACCCAAGCTTATGAAAATGCCAAGTTGTTTAAAGAAAAAGTCAAAAGATGGCATGACAAAAGAATACAAAAGCGTGAGTTTAACGTAGGTGATTATGTATTGCTATACAACTCTCGTTTAAGATTTTTTGCAGGAAAACTTCTCTCTAAATGGGAAGGTCCCTACGTTATCGAGGAGGTCTATCGTTCCGGTGCCATAAAAATCAACAACTTTGAAGGCACAAATCCGAAGGTGGTAAACGGTCAAAGAATCAAACATTATATCTCAGGTAATCCCATAAATGTAGAAACCAATATTATTGAAACCGTAACCCCGGAGGAATACATAAGAGACACTTTCCAGAACGTTCCAGACTCTTAAAAGGAATAGGTATGTGGTACGGTAAGTAAACTGACTCCAAAACAGTTTTTAAGGCAATATTTCTCCGTTTTGGAATATTTAGAAAAATAGAAAAATAAGTAGCAGTCCGAGAAGGACACGAGGGCCCCACGAGGGTGGAGGGCACGCCTTACCCCCCGCGCGCCCCCCTACCTCGTGAGCACCTCGTGTGCCTTCCGGACTCCGTTTTCTTGCACGATACGTATTTTGGTCGGTAAAAATTCATTATATATTCTCCCGAAGGTTTTGACTCCCGTATCATGCAAATACCCTCTTTTCTTGTTTCGAGCTATTCTTTGTCAGGGTTGTCAAGGCCAGGCATCATGTCGTCCCCCTCCTCCAACAATGGTGACAAAGATGCTTGGCTAATGAAGATAGAGCTAAAGAGGGAAGAACCCATGGAGATCAACAAGGATGAAGGTACCAAGAAGGCCACGGAGAACCAAGCTCCGCCAGCAGAAGACATCCTTCAACTTGATCACAATCTTCTTACCCCAACCGAGATCGAAGCTTTCAAGATGATTGAGTTAGCTCGTATTCAAAACAAGTATCTCACAAGTGAAAATATTTTGTTGAAGGAGCATATCGTTGCACTCAAGGGCATTATTCGCAAGCTGGAGGACCTCTTACACTCGCTGTGTGACTATCCATCACCACCACCTTCCTCACTGACAAAGGAGACATAATCACATGGGTATGGGCACTCCTCTTGGCAACTACCAAGCTTGGGAGAGGTGCCCCGGTATCGTATCACCATCACAACTCCTATCTTTACCGTTTTTTTTCTTAGTTCGATCCTATTAGTAGTATCTTGATCTAGTAGAATAAAGTTTATGGCATGATCTAATTTTGAGTTTTGCTTTATGATCTCTCTATGTAATCGAGTCTGTGAGCTATATAATAAAGATTAGTGTTGAGTCAAGGGCTTGATTATTTTGCTACGATCTTGAGTTGATAAAAGAAAAGAGAAAAAGAATAAAAAGAAACAAAAGTTCATATTGATCTTATTGAGAGTAATGACTTCACATAGAAAGAGTATGATGATTAAAAGTTGTTGGGAGTTGGCAGACATAGCTTTGGTCATTGTTGCAATTAATAGGAAGTAATAAGGAAAGAGAGGTCTCACATGTAAATATATTATCATTGACATCTTTGATGATTGGGAGCACTCATTAAAATATGACATGCTAAAGAGTTGATGTTGGACAAGGAAGACAACGTGATGAGTTATGTTTTCTTATATCCGAGATAAAGTATGTTGTCATGGATCCTCCAACATGTTGAGCTTGCCTTTCCCCCTCATGCTAGCCAAATTCTCAGCACCAAGTAGAGATACTACTTGTGCTTCCAAATACCCTTAAACTAGTTTTGCCATGAGAGTCCACCATACCTACCTATGGATTGAGTAAGATCCTTCAAGTAAGTTGTCATCGGCGCAAAGCAATAAAAATTGCTCTAAATATGTATGATTGATTGGTGTGGGAGAAATAAGCTTTATACGATCTTGTGATGTGGAAGTAATAAAAGCGACAGACTGCATAATAAAGGTTCATATCACAAGGGGCAATATAAAGTGACGTTCTTTTGCATTAAGATTTTGTGCATCCAACCATAAAAAGCGCATGGCAACCTCTGCTTCCCTCTGCGAAGGGCCTATCTTTTACTATTATCTTCTACCTTATGCAAGAGTCATGGTGATCTTCACCTTTCCCTTTTACATTTTATCCTTTGGCAAGCATAGTATGTTGGAAAGATCCTGATAGATATATCTAATCGGATGTAGGGGAGCATGAGTTATTATTGTTGACATTACCCTTGAGGTAAAAGGTTGGGAGGCGAAACTATAAGCCCCTATCTTTCTCTGTGTCCGATTGAAACTCCATAACCTCAAGTATCGCGTGAGTGTTAGCAATTATGAAAGGCTAAATGATAGTTGAATATGTGGACTTGCTATTAAGCTCTGACATAGAATCTTTCTGATGTTATGATAAATTGCAATTGCTTCAATGACTGAGATTATAGTTTTCTCAATAAAGTTTCTGATTCATACTTTTGCATTGTGAATAGATCATCACTTGAACATAAGAAATCATATGACAATATACATATATGTTGCTGTTATGAAAATAATCATGATGCCTTCATGTCCGTATTTTATTTTTATCGACGCCTCTACCTCTAAACATGGGGACATATTTATTGTTATCGGCTTTCGCTTGAGGACAAGTGAGGTCTAAGCTTGGGGGAGTTGATACATCCATTTTGCATCATGCTTTTATATCGATATTTACTGCATTATGGGCTGTTATTTCACATTATTTCATAATACTTATGGCTATTCTCTCTTATTTTACAAGGTTTACATAAGGAGGGAGAATGCCGGCAGCTGGAATTCTGGGCTGGAAAAGGAGCAAATATTAGAGACCAATTCTGCGCAACTCCAAAAGTCCTGAAACTCCACGGAAGTGATTTTCAGAATATATAAAAAATATCCAGCGGAAGAAGTTCACCAGAGGGGGCCCCACCTGGTCACGAGGGTGGGGGGCGCCCCTACCCCCTTGGCGCGCCCCCTACCTCGTGGACCCCTGTTGGCCCTCCGATGCCCATCTTCTGCTATCTAAGGTCTTTCGTCGAGGAAAAATTAATAAGCAACCTTTCGGGACGAAACTTCGCCACCACGAGGCGGAAACTTGGCGGAACCAATCTAGGGCTCCGGCAGAGCTGTTCTGCCGAGGACACTTCCCTCCGGGAGGGGGAAATCATCGCCATCGTCATCACCAATGCTCCTCTCATCGGGAGAGGGCAATCTCCATCAACATCTTCACCAGCACCATCTCATCTCAAAAGCCTAGTTCATCTCTTGTATCCAATTCTTGTCTCCAAGTCCGGGATTGGTACTAGTAGGTTGCTAGTAGTGTTGATTACTCCTTGTAGTTGATGCTAGTTGGTTTACTTGGTGGAAGATCATATTTTCAGATCCTTTATGCATATTATTACCCCTCTGATTATGAACATGAATATGCTTTATGAGTAGTTATGTTTGTTCCTGAGGACATGGGAGAAGTCTTGCTATTAGTAGTCATGTGAATTTGGTATTCTTTCAATATTTTGATGAGATGTATGTTGTCTAGCCTCTAGTGGTGTTATGTGAATGTCGACTACATAACACTTCACCATTATTTGGGCCTAGAGGAAGGCATTGGGAAGTAATAAGTGTTGGAAATATGCCCTAGAGGCAATAATAAATAGGCTATTATTATATTTCCTTGTTCATGATAATCGTTTATTATCCATGCTAGAATTGTATTGATAGGAAACTCAGATACATGTGTGGATACATAGACAACACCATGTCCCTAGTAAGCCTCTAGTTGACTAGCTCGTTGATCAATAGATGGTTACGGTTTCCTGACCATGGACATTGGATGTCATTGATAATGGGATCACATCATTAGGAGAATGATGTGATGGACAAGACCCAATCCTAAGCCTAGCACAAGATCATGTAGTTCGTATGCTAAAGCTTTTCTAATGTCAAGTATCATTTCCTTAGACCATGAGATTGTGCAACTCCCGGATACCATAGGAATACTTTGGGTGTGCCAAACGTCACAACGTAACTGGGTGGCTATAAAGGTACACTACGGGTATCTCCGAAAGTGTCTGTTGGGTGGCATGAATCGAGACTGGGATTTGTCACTCCGTGTAAACGGAGAGGTATCTCTGGGCCCACTCGGTAGGACATCATCATAATGTGCACAATGTGATCAAGGAGTTGATCACGGGATGATGTGTTACAGAACGAGTAAAAGAGACTTGCCGGTAACGAGATTGAACAAGGTATCGGGATACCGACGATCGAATCTTGGGCAAGTATCGTACCGATAGACAAAGGGAATTGTATACGGGATTGATTAAAGTCCTTGACATCGTGGTTCATCCGATGAGATCATCGTGGAACATGTGGGATCCAACATGGGTATCCATATCCCGCTGTTGGTTATTGACCGGAGAACATCTCGGTCATGTCTGCATGTCTCCCGAACCCGTAGGGTCTACACACTTAAGGTTCGATGACGCTAGGGTTATAAAGGAAGCTTGTATGTGGTTACCGAATGTTGTTCGGAGTCCCGGATGAGATCCCGGACGTCACGAGGAGTTCCGGAATGGTCCGGAGGTAAAGATTTATATATAGGAAGTCCTATTTCGGCCATCGGGACAAGTTTCGGGGTCATCGGTATTGTACCGGGACCACCGGGTGGGACCACCTATCCCGGAGGGTCCCATGGGCTGAAGTGGGAAGGGATCCAGCCCAAAGTGGGCTGGGGCGCCACTTCCCCTAAGGCCCATGCGCCTAGGGTGAAGGGGGAAACCCTAAGGAGGAGTCCCAAGGGGGTAAGGCACCTCCCAGGTGCCTTGGGGGGGAGGGAATCCTCCCCTGGCCGCCGCCCCCTAGGAGATTGGATCTCCTAGGGCTGGCGCACCCCCCCTTGGGATCCCTATATATAGTGGGGGTAGAGGGCTTCTTGAGACACACCTTTTGCCTTTGGTGCAGCCCCTCCCTCTCCCAAGTTCTTCTCCTCTCTTGCGGTGCTTGGCGAAGCCCTGCTGGATTGCCACGCTCCTCCATCATCACCATGCCGTTGTGCTGCTGCTGGATGGAGTCTTCCTCAACCTCTCCCTCTCTCCTTGCTGGATCAAGGCGTGGGAGACGTCACCGGGCTGTACGTGTGTTGAACGCGGAGGTGCCGTCCGTTCGGCACTAGGATCATCGGTGATCTGAATCACGACGAGTACGACTCCATCAACCCCGTTCACTTGAACGCTTCCGCTTAGCGATCTACAAGGGTATGTAGATGCACTCTCCTTCCCCTCGTTGCTGGTTTCTCTATAGATAGATCTTGGTGACACGTAAGAAAATTTTGAATTTCTGCTACGTTCCCCAACAGTGGCATCATGAGCTAGGTCTATTGCGTAGATTCTTTGCACGAGTAGAACACAAAGTAGTTGTGGGCGTTGATTTTGTTCAATATGCTTACCGTTACTAGTCAATCTTGTTTTGGCGGCATTGTGGGATGAAGCGGCCCGGACCGACCTTACACGTACTCTTACGTGAGACAGGTTCCACCGACTGACATGCACTTGATGCATAAGGTGGCTAGCGGGTGCCAGTCTCTCCCACTTTAGTCAGAACGGATTCGATGAAAAGGGTCCTTATGAAGGGTAAATAGCAATTGGCATATCACGTTGTGGTTTTGCGTAGGTAATAAACGTTCTTGCTAGATACCCATAGCAGCCACGTAAAACATGCAACAACAATTAGAGGACGTCTAACTTGTTTTTGCAGGGTATGCTATGTGATGTGATATGGCCAAGAAGAATGTGATGAATGATATGTGATGTATGAAATTGATCATGTTCTTGTAATAGGATTCACGACTTGCATGTCGATGAGTATGACAACCGGCAGGAGCCATAGGAGTTGTCTTTATTTATTGTATGACCTGCGTGTCATTGAACAACGCCATGTAATTACTTTACTTTATTGCTAACCGGTAGCCATAGTAGTAGAAGTAATAGTTGGCGTGACAACTTCATGGAGACACGATGATGGAGATCATGATGATGGAGATCATGGTATCATGCCGGTGACAATGATGATCATGGAGCCCCGAAGATGGAGATCAAAAGGAGCAAAATAATATTGGCCATATCATGTCACCTTTTGATTGCATGTGATGTTTATCATGTTTATGCATCTTGTTTACTTAGAACGACGGTAGTAAATAAGATGATCCCTCATAAACAATTTCAAGAATGTGTTCTCCCCTAACTGTGCACCGTTGCTACAGTTCGTCGTTTCGAAGCACCACGTGATGATCGGGTGTGATAGATTCTTACGTTCACATACAACGGGTGTAAGCCAGATTTACACACGCGAAACACTTAGGGTTAACTTGACAAGCCTAGCATGTACAGACATGGCCTCGGAACACAGAAGACCGAAAGGTCGAGCATGAGTCATATAGAAGATACGATCAACATGATGATGTTCACCGACGTTGACTAGTCCGTCTCACGTGATGATCGGACACGGCCTAGTTGACTCGGATCATGTAATCACTTGGATGACTAGAGGGATGTCTATCTGAGTGGGAGTTCATAAGATGAACTTAATTATCCTGAACATAGTCAAAAGATTTTGCAAATTATGTCGTAGCTCGCGCTTTAGTTCTACTGTTTTAGATATGTTCCTAGAGAAAATATAGTTGAAAGTTGATAGTAGCAATTATGCGGACAGTACAAGGCTTGTGTCCTTAATGCACCACTCGGTGTGCTGGACCTCGAACGTGGTCTGTGGATGTTGCGAACATATGACATACACGTTTTGATGACTACATGATAGTTCGGTAGTGACAAATGGTTTAGAATTGAGGCACCGAAGACATTTTTGAAATGTCGCGGAACATATGAGATGTTTCGAGGGCTGAAATTGGGATTTCAGGCTCGTGCCCACGTCAAGAGGTATAAGACCTCCGACGATTTTCTTAGCCTACAAACTAAGGGAGAAAAGCTCAATCGTTGAGCTTGTGCTCAAATTGTCTGAGTACAAAAATCACTTGAATCGAGTGGGAGTTGATCTTCCAGATAAGGTAGTGATGTTTCTCCAAAGTCATTGCCACCAAGCTGCTAGAGCTTCGTGATGAACTATAACATATCAGGGATAGATATGATGATCCTTGAAATATTCGCGATGTTTGACACCGCGAAAGTAGAAATCAAGGAGGAGCATCAATTATTGATGGTTAATGAAACCACTAGTTTCAAGAAGGGCAAGGGCAAGAAGGGATACTTCATGAAACAGCAAATCAGCTGCTGCTCTAGTGGAGAAACCCAAGGTTAAACCCAAACCCGAGACTGAGTGCTTCTATATTAAGGGGAACAGCCACTGGAGCAGAATTACCCTAGATACTTGGTAGATGAGAAGGCTGTCGATAGAAGTATATTGGATATACATTATGCGAATGTGTACTTTACTAGTACTCCTAGTAGTATCAGGGTATTAGATACTGGTTCGGTTGCTAAGTGTTAGTAACCCGAAATAAAAGCTACTGAATAAACGGAGACTAGCTAAAGGTGAGCTGACGAGATGTGTTGGAAGTGCTTCCAAGGTTGATATGATCAAGCATCACACGCTCCCTCTACCATCGAGATTGGTGTTAAACCTAAATAATTGTTATTTGGTGTTTGCGTTGAGCATAGACATGATTGGATTATGTCTATCGCAATACGGTTATTCATTTAAGAAGAATAATGGTTACTCTATTTATTTGAATAATACCTTTAAGGGTCTTGCACCTAGAATGAATGGTTTATTGAATCTCGATCATAGTGATACACATGTTCATGCCAAAAGATATAAGATAGTAATGATAGTACCACCTACTTGTGGCACTGCCATGTAAGTCATATTGGTATAAAATGCATGAAGAAGCTCCATGTTGATGGATCTTCGAACTCACTCATTTCTGAAAAGATTGAGATATGTGAACCATGTCTGTTGGTATATACGCATGAAGAAACTCCATGCAGATGGACCGTTTGGACTCGCTTGATTTTGAATCGCTTGAGACATGCAAATCATACCACATGGGCAAGATGACTGAAAGCTTCGGTTTCAGTAAAATGGAACAAGAAAGCAACTTGTTGGAAGTAACACATTTTGATGTGTGCAGTCCAATGAGTGCTGAGGCACGCGGTGGATATCGTTATGCTCTTACTTCACAGATGATTTGAGTAGATACTGAGAATATTTACTTGATGAAACACAAGTCTGAATTATTGAATGGTTCAAGTAATTTCAGAGTGAAGTTGAATATCGTCGTGACAAGAGGATAAAATATCTATGATATGATCATAGAGATGAATATCTGAGTTGCGAGTTTGGTACACAATTGAGACATTATGGAAATTGTTTCACGACTAGTACCGCCTGGAACACCATAGTGTGATGGTGTGTCTGAACATCATAACTGCACCCTATTGGATATGGTGCGTACCATGATGTCTCTTATCGAATTACCACTATCGTTCATGGGTTAGGCATTAGATACAACCGCACTCACTTTAAATAGGGAACCACATAAATCCGTTGAGATGACACCGTATGAACTATGGTTTAGAGAAACCTAAGCTGTCATTTCTTAAAAGTTTGGGGCTACGACGCTTATGTGCAAAAGTTTCAGGCTGATAAGCACGAACCCAAAGCGGATAAATGCATCTTCATAGACACCCAAAACAGTTGGGTATACCTCCTGTCTCAGATCCGGAAGCAATAGGGATTGTTTCTCAATCGGGTCCTTTCTCGAGGAAAAGTTTCTCTCGAAAGAATTGAGTGGGAGATGGTGGAGACTTGATAAGGTTATTGAACCGTCACTTCAACTAGTGTGTAGCAGGGCACAGGAATTGTTCCTATGGCACCTACACCAATTGAAGTGGAAGCTTATGATAGTGATCATGAGACTTCGGATCAAGTCACTCCCAAACCTCGTAGGATGACAAGGATGCGTACTACTTCAGAGAGGTACGTAATCCTGTCTTGGAAGTCATGTTGCTAGACAACAATGAACCTACGAGCTATGGAGAAGCGATGGTGGGCCCGGATTCCAATGAATGGCTCGAGGCCATAACATCCGAGAAAGGATCCATGTACGAAAACAAAGTGTAGACTTTGGCAGAACGGCTCGATGGTCGTGAGGCTGTTGAGTACAGATGGATTTTGAAAGGAAGACGGACAATGATGGTAAATGTCACCATTAAGAAAGCTCGACTTGTCATTAAGATGTTTTCCGACAAGTTCAAGGAGTTGACTGCGATGAGACTTTCTCACTCGTAGCGATGCTAAGAGTCTGTTGGAATTATGTTAGCGATTACTGCATTATTTATGAAATTGTGCAGATAGGATGTCAAAACATTGTTTCCTCGACGATTTTCTTGAGGAAAGGTTGTATGTGATACAACCAGAAGGTTTTGTCAATCCTGAAAGATGCTAATAAGTATGCAAAGCACCAGCAATCCTCCTGAGGACTGGAGTAAGCATCTCGGAGTTGGAATGTACACTTTGATGAGTTGATCAAAGATTTTAGGTTTATATAAAGTTTATGAGAAACTTGTATTTCCAAAGAAGTGAGTGGGAGCACTATAGAATTTCTGATGAGTATATGTTGTTGACATATTGTTGATCAGAAATGATGTAGAATTTCTGGAAAGCATATGGGGTTATTTGAAGAGTGTTTTCAATGGAAAACCTGGATTAAGCTACTTGAACATTGAGCATCAAGATCTATAAGGATAGATCAAAATCGCTTAATAGTACTTTCAAATGAATACATACCGTGACAAGATTTTGAAAGAATTCAAAATAGATCAGCAAAGAAGGAGTTCTTGGCTGTATTACACATGTGAGTATTGAGTAAGACTCAAGACCTGACCACGGCAGAATAGAGAGAAAGGACGAAGGTCGTCCCCTATGCTTAGACATAGGCTCTAAAGTTGTACCGCACCTGAAGTGTGCCAAGCCATGAGTCAGTCAAGGGGTACAAGTGTGATCCAAGAATGGATCACAGGACAACGGTCAAGGTTATCCTTAGTAACTAGTGGACTAAGGAATTTTCTCGATTATGGAGGTGGAAAAGAGTTCGTCGTAAAGGGTTACGCCGATGCAAACTTTGACACTGATCCAGATTATACTAAGTAGTAAATTGGATTCGTATAGTAGAACAGTTATTTGGAATAGTTCCAAATAGAGCGTGGTAACTGCATCTAGGAGATGACATAGAGATTTGTGAAGGACACACGGATCTGAAAGGTTCAGACCCGTTGACTATAACATCTCTCACAAGCATAACATGATCAAACCAAAAACTCATTGAGTGTTAATCACATAGTAATGTGAACTAGATTATTGACTCTAGTAAACTCTTTGGGTGTTAGTCACATGGGGATGTGACCTTGGGTGTTGGAATCATTGCAATCACATATCGATGTGAGCTGGATTATTGACTCTAGTGCAAGTGGGAGACTGTTGGAAATATGCCCTAGAGGCAATAATAAATAGGTTATTATTATATTTCCTTGTTCATGATAATCGTTTATTATCCATGCTAGAATTGTATTGATAGGAAACTCAGATACATGTGTGGATACATAGACAACACCATGTCCCTAGTAAGCCTCTAGTTGACTAGCTCGTTGATCAATAGATGGTTACGGTTTCCTGACCATGGACATTGGATGTCATTGATAACGGGATCACATCATTAGGAGAATGATGTGATGGACAAGACCCAATCCTAAGCCTAGCACAAGATCATGTAGTTCGTATGCTAAAGCTTTTCTAATGTCAAGTATCATTTCCTTAGACCATGAGATTGTGCAACTCCCGGATACCGTAGGAATACTTTGGGTGTGCCAAACGTCACAACGTAACTGGGTGGCTATAAAGGTACACTACGGGTATCTCCGAAAGTGTCTGTTGGGTGGCACGAATCGAGACTGGGATTTGTCACTCCGTGTAAACGGAGAGGTATCTCTGGGCCCACTCGGTAGGACATCATCATAATGTGCACAATGTGATCAAGGAGTTGATCACGGGATGATGTGTTACAGAACGAGTAAAAGAGACTTGCCGGTAACGAGATTGAACAAGGTATCGGGATACCGACGATCGAATCTTGGGCAAGTATCGTACCGATAGACAAAGGGAATTGTATACGGGATTGATTAAAGTCCTTGACATCGTGGTTCATCCGATGAGATCATCGTGGAACATGTGGGAGCCAACATGGGTATCCAGATCCCGCTGTTGGTTATTGACCGGAGAACATCTCGGTCATGTCTGCATGTCTCTCGAACCCGTAGGGTCTACACACTTAAGGTTCGATGACGCTAGGGTTATAAAGGAAGCTTGTATGTGGTTACCGAATGTTGTTCGGAGTCCCGGATGAGATCCCGGACGTCACGAGGAGTTCCGGAATGGTCCGGAGGTAAAGATTTATATATAGGAAGTCCTATTTCGGCCATCGGGACAAGTTTCGGGGTCATCGGTATTGTACCGGGACCACCGGGTGGGACCACCTATCCCGGAGGGTCCCATGGGCTGAAGTGGGAAGGGATCCAGCCCAAAGTGGGCTGGGGCGCCACTTCCCCTAAGGCCCATGCGCCTAGGGTGAAGGGGGAAACCCTAAGGAGGAGTCCCAAGGGGGTAAGGCACCTCCCAGGTGCCTTGGGGGGGAGGGAATCCTCCCCTGGCCGCCGCCCCCTAGGAGATTGGATCTCCTAGGGCTGGCGCACCCCCCCTTGGGATCCCTATATATAGTGGGGGTAGAGGGCTTCTTGAGACACACCTTTTGCCTTTGGTGCAGCCCCTCCCTCTCCCAAGTTCTTCTCCTCTCTTGCGGTGCTTGGCGAAGCCCTGCTGGATTGCCACGCTCCTCCATCATCACCATGCCGTTGTGCTGCTGCTGGATGGAGTCTTCCTCAACCTCTCCCTCTCTCCTTGCTGGATCAAGGCGTGGGAGACGTCACCGGGCTGTACGTGTGTTGAACGCGGAGGTGCCGTCCGTTCGGCACTAGGATCATCGGTGATCTGAATCACGATGAGTACGACTCCATCAACCCCGTTCACTTGAACGCTTCCGCTTAGCGATCTACAAGGGTATGTAGATGCACTCTCCTTCCCCTCGTTGCTGGTTTCTCCATAGATAGATCTTGGTGACACGTAAGAAAATTTTGAATTTCTGCTACGTTCCCCAACAATAAGTAGATGATGGGTTGCTAGAGTGACAGAAGCTTAAACCCTAGTTTATGCGTTGCTTCGTAAGGGGTTGATTTGGATCCATATGTTTCATGCTATGATTAGGTTTACCTTAATACTTTTGTTGTAGTTGCGGATGCTTGCAATAGAGGTTAATCATAAGTAGGATGCTTGTTCAAGTAAGAACAGCACCCAAGCACCGGTCCACCCACGTATCAAATTATCAAAGTACCGAACGCTAATCATATGAACGTGATGAAAACTAGCTTGACGATATTCCCATGTGTCCTCGGGAGCACTTTTCCTTATATAAGAGTTTGTTCCGGCTTGTCCTTTGCTACAAAAAGGATTGGGCCACCTTGCTGCACTTTATTTACTTTTGTTACTTGTTTCTCGTTATAAATTATCTTATCACAAAACTATCTGTTACCACTTATTTCAGTACTTGCAGAGAGTACCTTGCTGAAAACCGCTTATCACTTCCTTCTGCTCCTCGTTGGGTTCGACACTCTTACTTATCGAAAGTACTACGATAGATCCCCTATACTTGTGGGTCATCACAGCACCGGCCCGGACCCGGCTCGCGGCACACCGTACATGACGAGGAAGGATTGGCTCGACCTCTACTTCGATTGAAAGTAGTTTAACTTAGTTTAAATTTATGTTTTATGTTCAGTTATGGAAAACTATCTATGTTTATGTTTAAATACATGCTACTTTCGGTTGAACCTGCTTTGAACTTGATCAAATTGAAGTTTACAACGTTAAGTTTAGGGGATCGACTAGAGAAGGCCAAAATTTTCTGGAGTATATATATGTATACCCTATATATATCCACTAAGGGTTTTAGTCCTTCAACTTTTAAAGGATCGGCCAGAGATGGCCTTATGACTTGTTTATTTCAGTTCTTCACAATGTGATGCTCTATATGTGCAACTATTTGCTGTGCAATTGAATTTCATCAATAATAGTTTCAACAATACCACTATGAATTACGATATTTGGTTTTTGTTAAGGATATTGCAGTTAACATGCCTTTTTGCTTTTTTAACAATAGCTAGTGTACTTTAGACCTGCATAATACCAGTTTGAATGACTATTTGCTTGTTTTTAAATGTTATGCCTGATGCAGTTAACACACCTTTCCACTTCTTGTTTTGCTTAACTAGCGTGCTTAAGCCTGCACACTGAAGCTACATAGCAACATGCATTGTACTGAATGACTAAATATGCAATTCTAGGATACATAGCAATAAGGAAGAGTGTTACCTTAATGTTTTGATGATGTCTAAATATACATGTAAAAAATCTTATATAATGGGATGGAGGGAGTGTTGTACTACATCATTTTGCAATTGTTGCTTAGCTTCTAATATTAACTTGATGCTTTTAGGTACATATGTCATTGCCAAAGATCCACACTTCGACCCTTTCTGCGTATGGGGCAATGACATATTCATGAACCAGCATCAATTGAGGAAACTGATAAAGGTTGTTATTAAAATGGGTCAAAAGATGTCAATCGAACTATTTGTTTACACTTTATGCAAGACAACAGTGAACTGGAGGATGGTAAGTAAGAACCATGTAGCCTTCTTTTTACTGCCAGTAATGAGTTGTGTTAGATGACAATGTCTAAATCTTTTTTCCTTTGCAGTGGATCCTGTAGCAGTTTACTCAAGATTACCTCTCAAACTACATGATTGGCGGTCGGCCATCACAAGGGGTTGGACTAGAGTCATGTATACCTTCAGTATCCAGGAGAGCACAATAGGGCCATTCCGCTTCACCATCTTCAGCAACCAGAATGTCTGTCGCCTCTTTCTTTTCCATCTCTAATAGTACAAGTATAGAACCCTGGTTCATCATTTTTTATTTGGTGCTTATGTAATTCTTAAACAAATGTACCTGTGAATCGAATAATGCATTGCTTGTTTCAACCTGATGGATATGAATAAAGCTATAGCCTAGTTTCAAGTTTAAATTAGGTACAATTTTAAATAGCAGCAATTAAATTAGGGCGAAATTATGGTGTGCAGGTCATTATGGCGCACACGGTAAATAAAGCACAGCGTGTGCGATATACATCATAATCCGACACGGTTCATGGAGAGGAAACATGTGTAACAGTGCACACAGTTGTCGTTTGCAAAGCGTGTGTGATGTCAGACAATATCACATATGGTGCAGGAAAACTAAATGTGTGTGATTGTCTACCTATCGTAAACGGTTTATAATCATGAACTGTTTGTGAGGTGCTATGCATCGTAAACGTAGAGCCAGTTTGGTACGTGCCTGGAAAACTCCCATGCCTGGAATCCGCCTGGTTTTAGGTAAACCCACAAAACTCCGACTGGGATGGCAATGCGAGGACAAATGGGCAGCAAGGATGAAGCGTTTGGGATATTCGAGATATCGGAAACGGTTATATAGGGACAACCGTATGCATCAAGGCATCCTATCCCCGACGGTTTCTGGGTCGTGTGGGAAGGACCTCCGTATCGCCCACACTCACTTGGCGACGGTTCCAAATGCCGTCGCGGAAAGGGGTTAAAAACCGTTTGTATAGCACCTTGCTGTACAAGTGATATGTCGCTCTTTTGAATAAACTATTACACATGTCCAAATAATTAGTTTCACAATGATACATTATACTTTCACTTTTCGTGGTTAGTATTTCACAATTCAGGACCTACATTTTACATTTCACTGCCCCGTTTCACAAAAAAACACATCTATTTCAATTTCAGATTTTCTAAATAACATATTTCACTCTTTTCAAAAAGTCAGTTTCACATTCCTACATTATAGTTTCACTTTCATAATTACTATTTCACAATTCAGAATCTACATTTCACATTTCACTGTCCTGTTTCACAAATATCTCATCTATTTCAATTACACATTGTAGAAATAACATAATTCACTCTTAAAAAACAGTTTCACATTGATACATTATAATTTCACTTTCTGTGGTTATTATTTCACAATTTAGAACCTACATTTTACATTTCACTAGCATGTTACACAAAAATCACATATATTTCACTTGCACGTAAATAACATTTTCACTCTTCTGGAATAAACTGTTATACATTTTTAAATAATCAATGTCAGAAAGTTGACATTTCAGTTTCATATATGAGTTAAATAGGTTTCTAGTGAAATAGGTTGGTTTCAATTGAATTAGTTTTGTTTTAAAAAAATCTAGTGAAATAGGTTTGTTTCACATATGGAATGTGAAATGTTGAAATTTAAATGTGTTTGAAATGTATTCAAGATTGGTCCTGTTTAAAAGGCCTTGGCACTAGGAGTTCAAATATATAAAACAAATTCAAATAGGAACTTATGGTTAAAAAATATGGACAATTTAATTTAGTAAAGGTGAACTAGAAGGTTGGATTTAAGAGAAGAGAAGAGAAGAGGAGAGAGAGAGAGAGAGAGAGAGAGAGAGAGAGAGGAGTACTGTCACATTCTTGTCATGTATGCATGTTAAGGAAAAAATAACGGGACTACTAGCTGTATTTCGATGATTTATACATAGTGACTAGCCATAGTGGAGTAACTTCAAGAGTAACACCGGGTCCAACTTAGTAAATTTGCCTATGTGACAATGAGTTAATTAGGAGAGAGGTAAATTGAGTAACTTAGTGTAGCGATCCGACCTCAGACGGTCAAATCTCTATGCATAAGTGTCATCCCTGGATCGGTAATGCTGAGACACACAGTACTTATATCGAATGTCTCAGAAGAGAACTTATTACAATAATATGGCTTAAGGCCATCTAAATAAGACAACAGTGGAAGACTTGGAAGAATAAAGTGAGTCCATCAACTCCAACGGCATAGCTGAGTGCACGACAACGACCTAGCGCACCTTACTCTTGGTCTAAAAAGTCTGCAACATGATATGTTGCAGCCTAAAATGGGTCAGAACATGGAATATGCTGGCAATATAACACAATAGAGAAAATGAACAAGTAAATACTATCACTACATGCAATATGGCTGGTGGAGGCTCTATGGTTATATTGTTTTGCGACAAGCCAATTTTTTCCTACAACAAAGGAATATATTTTGTTTAACTATCATGGTGATTGAAACATTGAGAAGGTAACTCCATCTCAATCCCAATGAAGTAGTATTAATAACCCAACAAATTAACTTAGAGTGATGAGATCAACATGATAATCCAAGAACCACATACTCAAGATGTCCATAACCGGGGACACGGCTAATCATGATTAGTTTGTACACTCTGCAGAGGTTTGCACACTTTTCCCCACAAGACTCGATCTCCTCCGTTGGATTTCTCGCACTACATGGTGTTTGAGAAATGGATGACTGAGACACATTCTTTCAGGAACATTAACTCTTTACTCTGGGTAGACAGTTACACCTACTTTCCCCTACATCTGCTAGTCTACCACTAAAAGAGGTCATGCAACATACTCAACTATGCTAGAGCACATAATAGCTTGTGGCTGCACACGGAAGTTTCTAGCATGAATAATCTTATGATCCCTTTGAGCCTGCGCGGCGAACCAAAGGAGAGCACTGGTATATCCCCAGGTGCCCGCAACCAATCCACCCAGATGTGTGTTTAACTAGCCACCTTAAGTTAACCATTAATTTAACAATCTCACATCTGTCATGGATCACTCAAACCAAATCACGTCTACGAGCATAGCATAGCAGTATAAGCATAACGTAGAAGTAACTCCCAGGGGTTTGATAATAAAAGGGCAATAGGTTCTATCTCATCATCTACTTCCCAATACCCATAAGTTAATCACATCCTAATCATGCAGTGTTTGAGGATTGTAACTAATGCATAAAAACTAGATAATAAAGGGGTATGATCAATGTGTTACTTGCCTTGCTAACGATCCACAAACCCTAGAGACTCGTAGAAGCACGCTTCGCACTCTGGAAATTCTATCGCAAACAAACAATAGCATACATAAGCACTCAAGCATAGATGCACGGGTAAAACTCAGATGAGAAGATCCAAATTGAAAGTTCAACTGAAGATCTTCGATTTTCAAAAAGAATCAATCGAATCGGAGCTACGGAATTGAAACTACGATAAAAAAACTTCGAAAACAAATCTGCTTGAAACCAAATTTTAAATGGTCAAAACCATGCTCAAGTTGATTAACCAGAAAGAGGGGTTCGAGATGAATATTTTGGCGTTGGTTTCACTGGATTTGGACGAACGGTTAAAAAGTTGCAAGGTTGGAAGATCAGGGGCTAATCTGCGATAAAAATAATCGCGGATAGGTCGCTGGTGAAAATAAAACAGAAAAGGAAAAATCTATCGGACGAACGTCCGCTAACAGAGACTAACGAACGAATTGGTTCGTTTAAACGAACTAATGAACGAACATCCGTAAATTAGAACTAACCAAAGAAAACCGAGAAAACCGAACCGATCTAACTAAAAAAAAGCGATCTAGGGTTTAATTAAATCGAACGGTTTATACCTAAACCGAAAAACATCCGGTTGGTCAGCGGGGTCAACGGCGGCACATGGCGAGGCAGCTCCAGCGAGGCTTCGCGGCTGCGGCGAGGCGGCGACGATCCGCGGCGACGGTGGTGTGAGGCGAGACGGCGAGGCAGCGGGCGACGCGGCGCGGTGGCGGCAGCAGGCGGCGCGGGGCGGCGGCGGTGGTTGCGGCGGCGGGGCGGGGCGAGGGCAGTGCGGTCGGGGCCGGCCCTTTTAAAGAGGGGGGTGGCGGCGGTTCGACTTTGGGAGGGGGCTGGGCGGCGTGGCGTGACGAGCTCGGACTCCTTCGGGAGTCTGGCGAGGGCACGACAGGGCAGGGCGGGGAAGGCGGCGACGCAGCGGGCCGGCTGGGCCTTCAGCCCAGTGCGGTCCGGGAACTTTTTTTAAATAAATTCCGTCGAAAGGAAAAATCCTAAATAATATTAAAAATTATTCTGAAAATGCCAAAAACAATTTTCACCGTCTAAATAAAATATTTAGAACAAAGTGAACATTTTCTTGGCCTAGAAAGCAATTTTGAAAAATGCATATTTTTTCTAATTCGAAAAAATAGCAATAAAATCAAAATAAAATATTTACTTGATTTTAACATTTTTCCTCCAATATTTCTTTTATTTTGGAGAAGTGATTTTATCTCCTCTCTTTTATTTTTATATTTGAAATATTTTGGAGAGAAAAATAATTAAAACCAAAATGATCGTCTTTTCAATATTTGAGAAAAATTCAAATATGAAAATGACTGAAATCCCCAACTCTCTCCGTGGGTCCTTGAGCTGCTTACGATTTTTAGGTTCAAAACCAAATGCAAATAAAATATGATATGCATATGATGACCTATGTATAACATTTCAAATTGAAAATTTGGGATGTTACAAACCTACCCCCTTAAGATGAATCTCGCCCTCGAGATTCGGGTTGGCTAGAAAACAGGTGTGGGTGGTCTTTCTGTACGTCTTCCTCTCGTTCCCAGGTGGCTTCATCCTCGGTATGGTGGCTCCATTGAACTTTGCAAAAGTTGATAACCTTGCTGCGGGTAACTCGGCTGGCAAACTCGAGAATCTTGACAGGTTTCTCCTCGTAGGTCAGATCACTATCCAACTGAATTGCTTCCAGGGTACTGTAACTCTCAGACGAATATCGACCATCTCTGCATGACACTTCTTCAACTGGGAAACATGAAACACATCATGAACTCCTGACAGTCCTTCGGGTAACTCCAACTTGTAGGCCACTTCTCCCATACGTTCCAAAACTCGGTATGGTCCTACAAATCTCGAGGCTAACTTTCCTTTAACTCCAAATCATTTAACTCCTCGCAGAGGTGACACTTGTAGATATGCTCTATCTCCAATTTCATAGACTACCTCCTTGCATTTTGAGTCTACATAACTCTTCTGCCTGGACCGAGCTACCTTCAGTCTATCGCGAATCAACTTGACCCTCTCTTCTGACTCTTTGATCAAATCTGGTCCAAACAACTGACGGTCTCCAACTTCATCCCACATTAACGGTGTCCTTCACCTTCTTCCATACAAAGCTTCGAAAGGTGCCATCTTCAAACTGGCCTGGTAGCTGTTGTTGTATGAGAACTCCGCGTAAGGCAAACTATCATCCCAACTAGATCCATAATCTAGCGCACAAGCTCTCAACATGTCCTCTAGAATCTGATTGACTCTCTTGGTCTGCCCATCTGTCTGCGGATGAAAGGTCGTACTAAACTCTAGCCTGGTACCCAAAGTCTGGTGCAGCTGATTCCAAAACTTTGAAGTAACCCGTGTTCCTCTATCTGATATGATGGTCCTTGGAACTCCATGCAGACATACGATCCTGGTCATATATATCTTGGCCAACTTTGCACTTGTATAGGTGGTTTTCACTGGGTTAAATTGAGCTACTTTGTTCAAACGATCCACTACTACCCAGATAGAATCATATCCCGATCGGGTCTTGGGTAATCCGGTGATGAAATCCATGCCAAGCTTATCCCACTTTGTAAGTGCATCTAGTGCCCCTTAGTGATTTTGGTGTATTGAAGACTTATAGGTTAAGCATCTGATGTGTTTATGAGTGTACACAGGTCTATAAGTCTATGAGGAGTTTGATATTTGCAGTAAAAGTCGACCCCTAAAAATGAAGTTCTTCGACTGAAGACTTTGATATTCTGAAGACTTTCTGAAGACTTTGAAAGTGAAGAAATTGGTGTGACCTTGAAGACTTGGTATTCGTTCGAGGAACGTGAAGCGTGAAGACTTGTTTTCGCAGTTTCATTTTTCTCTTTCTTGAGTCATAGGAAACACCGTACTGTTAAAGGGGGTTGTCGGTGTACTAAAGTAGGGGTACCTTAGTACCCCGAACTTGTGCACGGGCAGTAGTAGCGTCCCGCGGCAAGGCTTGCCAGGGGAGCGACAAGAGTCTCCACGACCCTTTCTGGGCCGGACGAAGGCCAAGTGATCGAGCCTAGAAGACCAAGCCCCGGCAAGAGGAGCTTGCCGGGCCAAGAAGGCGAGGTCCGGCAAGAGGAGCTTGCCGGGCCAAGGCGACAAGGCCCCGGCAAGAGGAGCTTGCCGGGACGACTAAGCCGAAGCACCAAGGCCCCGGCGGGAGGAGCTCGCCGGGACGGCCAAACCAAGGCACCCCAAGAAAAGCCCGCCGCGGCGCGCCGCGCGCCCCGGCAAGGCTTGACGAGCGGCAAGCTTTCAGGTGCGGCAAGACAACCACCACGGCAAGCCACTTGCCGCGGCAAACCACCACCTCAGGCCTGCGCTCCAGCTCGCCTGCCCACGCGTCACTCTGGAGCTTCCCCAGAGGCACGTGGCGAGGCGCCGCGCAACCTGGGGCGCGCGTGGCATGCAACGTTGGCAGAATCGCCCCCGTGGCAAGCGGAGGCGCCCCTAACGGTCCGCCTCGGCACTGTTCAGGCGATCCAGACGGGCATTTAATGCCTTTGTCCCCCGCCGTGAGAGTTAGGTGCGATAGCACTATGCGGCCACTGTTCGCACAGTTCCTTGCCATTTTTACCCTCACCTGCGTCGCTACCTGTGGGAAACCCCTTAGCATATAAAAGGAGGCCCATGCGCACGTAGGAGGGGGGACCGAGGAGGAGGAGGAGGAGGACACCCAGTAGACCCTCGTCTACGTCCAGCTCCAACTTACTGTAGCTTCTTGCGCTCCAGAGCAAGAACTCGAATCAACCAGACAAGCAGCAGTAGGGTTTTACGCATCCGTGCGGCCCGAAGCTGGGTAAAACCGTTGTGTGTGTGTGTCGCCTCGATCTGCTCTTTGTGCAACCTCCGCCCCCCGCCGAACCGAAAAGGGGCTCCGTCCCCATAGGTGCTCGTGGAGGCCGATTTCCCCCGACATCCTTGGCGCGCCAGGTAGGGGGTGCGTCGAGGTTGTGTGAACCAGATCCGCGTCCGCACGAGCCAGACTCTCATTGTTTGCGCCGGCATGGCGCCGAAGAAGAAAGCTCCGGAGGTGACCGGTCCGTCAGCGTCGAACCCACCGCCCATGGAGCAGACGGGTGCTGGGGAGGACGCCGGCGGAGGAACGGGCGCCGTCGAACCAGTTCTTGGTCCCGCGACGTCCGAGCTCGCCCCGCGCCCCTCTCAGGAGGCGCGAAACCAGCAGCGTCATGGTACCCATGGTACCATACGCTCGCTGGACCCAGACCGTGCTGGTGGGTCCCAGGGCGCTCAGGACCAGCATGCGATCCAGCGTGCCGCAACGAGCGTCGCGCGGCTGCCTGGACCGGGTGCTGCTCCTTCTAACATAGTTAGGAGTTCGAGCACATCCCGCTCCTCGCGCCGTTCGCCGCCTCTGCCCGCCACCCCAGCGGAAGTTCTCGCGTGAGCTCAGCTACTCCTAGACTACCCTCCGAAGGCGGACAAGCTTGACGACTGGAGGGCAACCATCCAGAGCCTCATCGGTTTCGCCAACGGCGACACTCCGCGGCAGCACAGCGCGTCGCAGCCGCGGCCAATCACCCAGGCGAGAACCGATGGCGCCAAGAATGGCGGGGGTGCGACCACCGTGCACTCCCCGCCCCAGAAGCCGCGGTCGCCGACTCGCCGGGCCCACCTCGACAACGACTCCACCGCGTCGTCGAACCCGCGAACTCGCCGCGACCAACGCCAAGTCCTTCACGAACGAAGGGAAGAAGACGCTCGAACCCGCATCGAGCGCAGAAGAGAGGCGCGGCGTCAATCAGACCAGCGCGTTGAGCCCTCTGGAAACATGCACGCACCGGGGGAACCAGGCGAACTGCCGTATTCGGTAGGCTGCCCCGCGTTCACCCACGAGCTGCGGCAAGTCCAGTGGCCCAGCACGAAGAACTTCAAGCCTGACGTGCCCGAGAAGTACGACGGCAAGTCGCACCCGTCAGAGTTCCTCAGCATCTACACCATTGCGGTGCAGGCTGCCGGGGGACGGGACGACAAGATCCTTGCCAACTACTTCCCGCTGGTACTCAAGCCCAACGTCAGATCCTGGCTCATGCACTTGCCGGACGGCTCCATATCCTCCTGGCCAGATCTATGCCATCAGTTCGTTGGCGCCTTCACGGGCGGCCACAAACCCCATGGCCAGGCAAGCGACCTTCATCTACTTGTTCAGAAGGAGGGGGAGCCTTTGCGCAAGTACATCCAGAGGTTCGGCCGTGTGCACTACAACATCCCAAACGTCCACCCCGCCGCGGTGATCAGCGCATTCCACCAGAACGTGCGCAACCGCAGGATGCGGGAGGAGATGGCGATGTGCAAAATCAAGGAGGTCAGCGAGCTTTACGCCCTGGCCGACAAGTGTGCACGCGCTGAGGAGGGGAGGAAGCTCCCCGGAGAAAGTGTTGGAGAAGGAGAATCCGACGGTGAAGGTACCGCCCCGGCAAGGAGAGGCCGGCGGCGGAACGGCAAAAAGAAGAAAAACCCAGAGGTGCTGGTTGTCGAGAAGTCCGGCAGCGAGGGCTCCGCCAAGAAAGCCCAGGCGGGAGGCCCCGACAAGGAGGTTGTCGGTTGCGCCAACTGCCGGGCGGTGGCTGCTGCCGATAAGCGGGACGGTACCGACAAGAAGTACTGCAAGATCCACCGTACCAGGGGCCACGACCTCCAGAGTTGCAAGCAAGTCGAGCGACTCGTTGAGCTGCAGAAGGCCGAGTATGCACGACGCGACAAGGAGAGAGCCCAAGCAGGTGGCGGGGGATCCGGCACGAAGCGTCCCGGCCCGGGGGAGCGCCGCGGCAAGGACAAGCAGCAAGGATGTCCTGAAGAAATTCGGCATGCAAGATTGCAAAGGTCTCAAAATTCCTATGCCCACAAATGGTCATCTATGCACTGATGAAAATGGTACTGACTTCGATCACAAGGTATACCGCTCCATGATTGGCTCTTTATTGTACTTATGTGCATCTAGGCCAGATATAATGCTTAGTGTTTGCATGTGTGCATGATTTCAAGCTGCACCGAAGGAATCACACCATATGGCTGTGAAGCATATTCTTCGATATCTAGCTCACACACCAACACTAGGATTATGGTACCCCAAGGGCTCAGACTTTGACCTCATTGGATATTCTGATTCTGACTATGCTGGTGACCGTGTGGATCGCAAGTCAACATCTGGTACTTGTCATTTCCTCGGACGATCTTTGGTCTGTTGGTCCTCGAAGAAACAGAACTGCGTATCACTGTCTACTGCTGAAGCTGAGTACATTGCTGCTGGTTCTTGCTGTGCTCAACTACTATGGATGAAGCAAACACTCAAGGACTATGGAGTCAACGTGAAGAATGTGCCTCTCCTCTATGACAATGAGAGTGCCATCAAGATTGCTCACAACCCAGTTCAGCACTCGAAGACAAAGCACATTCAGATTCGTCATCATTTTCTTCGTGATCATGTGTTGAAGGGCGACATTTCTATTGAGCATGTGAAGACTGAAGAACAGCTAGCCGATATCTTCACTAAGCCCTTGGATGAGAAGAGATTTAGCAAGTTGTGGTGTGAGCTAAATATCTTAGAATCTTCGAATGTACTTTGAAAATGCACTCATCCTAACACTTATGCAAAATTGATGACTTAGATGTGCAACACATGAAGAAACGTTTTTCTTCAATCAATGAAGAATAACACTCTAAGTGTGAAGAAATTAATGAAGAATTTGATTCTCAGAACCCTACGACAATTGTACGCGGTGTCTGAAATCATCATTCTTACACGGTGGGTCACGCCACCACAAAAGTTGAAAATCTTCAATTTGAGTTTTTTCCTCAACTTTTGAAATTCTTCAGTTTTTCAAATTCTTCAAACTTTACAAAGTCTTCACTTGTGCCGTCGTTTTTCTTCATTCGCTATATATATATATATATATATATATATATATATATATATATATATATATATATATATATATATATATATATGAGTTTATGTCCTCTACAGCATTCACTTATAGCTATTTCTTCAAGTTGGAATTTTTTTTTACTAAGTGAATGTGATCGGACCCTTCCCCTCTATGCTATACTCAATCCAGTCTATTCACAAATTCTTCATGTGCGTTCTATTTGAAACTCGTTCAAATTCTTCACTGTGTCCTGTCAGCTGAAGAAATTGCGAACGGAACATTAAAACTAATCTTATCCAAACCTTCGGTTTTGCCGCTCAATCCGTTCCACTTCTCACGATGGATTATCTTAATCACCCACGATCTTACACGATCTCCACTACACAGTACGTGGGTGACACATGTCAAGTGAAGGAGAACGGCCAGGGGCATGTTAGTCCTAAATCTTCGGACGAGCAGTTTTTACTGCGGCTATAAATACCCCTCCGTTGCCATCCTCACTTCTTTTACCTCACTCGAGCTCTCCAAACCCTAGCGCCGTCGCTACTCCATCGTCGTCGGTGAGGAAAAGCTTCACTGCCTCGACCTCATCGCCGACGTACTCGCGCCGACAGCGGAAATCTTCACCTTCGCCGCTGCCGTAGACGTCTTCCTCCGCCAAGTTAGGGCGTGGAAGATCTGCATTGACGAACTTCTCTGTTCCAACTCACAGTTCGTCGTGTTCTTCATTCAGGGTAATTAAAAGCTATTTTTACTGCCCTCTTTGATTCGAAGTTTTTCTACAAAATCTTCAAAGGTGTTTTTATTCTTCAAATCCTCACACACAAAACACCTCACTTATTCTCTGTTCTTGATTCATTTCCCTAAGTCTAAATTTCTTCAAGATTCCTCAATTGTGTGGACTCTCAATCTATACAACTCTGGAACCTAAGATATATATGGAGCTTAGTGAAATTCCTCAAGACGAATCTGGTCAAAATCCTCAAAACTTGTTCTTTATGAAAAACCCTCTGAGAACGCATATGACCTCTTCAGATTCCTCGCAACTATACTCTATTCACAGGTACACATGTCCGCTGCTGAATCCCTAGGTTCTCATCAACTTAACTCATTTGCAGCGTTCCTCGAAGAAAAGTTGCATACCTCTTCAGAGAATTCCATTGTTCAAATTCCTCATCTGAAGAAAATGGCTGAAGGAAAAAGGCCGCAGAAAGGAGGAAAGAGACCAGAGGTCATGACTGCATTTGAAATCCCTAAGGACATTTATGCTGGGTACTGCACACCTCCTGAAGAAGATAGAAATCAGCGCAAGGTGCGCTTACAGAGGATTGAAAGGAGATGGGCAAGAGAATGGAGGGAGTACAGATATGTTACTCCTAAGTACATGAAGAAATTTGCCGTAAACCCTCCGTGTCAACGCCCTCCACTGGCACCTGGCCAAGTGGCTGATCCCTCTAGCATCAGAAGAGGTGAGGAATTTCCTCGAGAATGGGCCAAGCGCCAGCGTAAACTGCAAAAGCAAGCAAAAGAAGCAGTGAGGAAATTCAATGAAGAATCTGCTGCTGCTGCTGCCACTGAGGCTTCTGCCAAGCCAAGGAAATCAATGATGAAGAAGCCTGCTCGTAAGCCAAGTGCTTCACCTTCAATGCCCTCACGGCCAAGTTCCTCAGCTGCACCCTCACGGCCATAATCTTCAAAATCTTCAAAGCAAATTCCTCATGCTGCTCCTGCTCCCACAAAGTCCTCAGCTCCTGTGCATCTGGCCTCATGCCAAAGGACAACTGGCATCTCTATTGCCTCTGGTGTCTCAGCTAGTTCCTCAGCTGCACCAAAATCTTCAGCTGGACCCTCGTTACTGAAGAAAAAGGCTACCGCTGGACGCGGCACTCTCCCAAGTCCAAAGAAGCAAGTGGTCTTCACTATGCCCTCTGATGATGATGAAGCTGATGAAGAAGAACTCGCTGAAATCATCAGAGACCGCCAAGAAAGGGCTGCTAAAGCCAAAGGCACACCTGTGCCCATGCTTTTGGATCCAAGGGCGATTCTAGACTATATTGATCTCTGGCACAAGGATCCGAACACTCCTATGCCTGATTTCAAGCTGACACCTGGCCAAAGTCACATGCTGACTCACTTCATCCAAGAGGAGAAGTGGAAATATGATAGGGCCAGAGAGATCAAGAAATCCCAGTACCGCAAAGAGAAGCTGCTGAAGAAAAATGTTCTCAAAATGAAGCCTGAGGAACTTGTCAAGATGCAGGCTGAGATCAAAGCCCTCAGCGACAACTTTGACTCGTACTATGCTGATTGGCAAGGAGCCAAGGTCAGATTTGTGAGGCTGACTGATACCTTCACCAAGGGTACTGCCTCAAAGCAACAAATTCCTCAAGCTGAAGCATCTGTTCAGCAAACTGAAGAACATGCCAGCACCGCTGATGAAGTTCAGGCTGCTGAAGAAAATGCTAGTTCCAAGGCTGATGACTCTGCTCCAGCCGTTGATGAAATTGCCAGGGCATCCACTAGTGGTGCGCCTGAAGAAAATGAAGAGACCAGGGCAACTGCATCAGTTGTGCCTGAAGAAAATGAACCAGATTCCTCAGCTCCACCTGCACCAACTCCAACTCCAATTCTTCCCTCTGCTTTAGATGTGAAGAAAACCAAGGCTGCAGAGCGAGCTGCAGTGAAGAAAAGGAAAGCATCAAGTGCTTCAGAATCTTCAGTCCCAAAGAAGATGAAGCCCATGACCAGCTCATCTGCCAATCCAATTGATGCTGTTCCTATCTCCTCCATGCCATCAAAGGACCTTGTTCCTTTTGATGAAGATTATGAGATCCCAAGTGGATCAGATGAAGAAACTCAGTCTGCTGCTTCCTCAGAGCATATTGATGAAGAAATTGAAGTGGATACAATCCCTTCAACCCCAATAGTCTCATCACCAATGTCTCAGTTTGATGCTGAAGAGGCTGGTGTTGAAGAAATTGATGATGAAGATGTGGATATTGGAAGCACAACTCCAGTAATGAATGACGACTTTTGGGAAAGTCAGCATCCCAATTCCCCACTCTTCACTCCCCTGCAGCAAATTCCTCACTCTTCTTCACCAACCATAAAATTGGGCTCTGATGCAACTCATCCCACTGCTTCTGTGAATGAAGAAATTCCAGCCACTAGTGCTGAAGAAACTGCTGCTGAAACAGACAAGGTGATTGCACCTGAGGAAAATACTGAAATTCCTCAGCCTGAAGAACCTGAGCTTGTGATTCCTGAGGTCGTGATGCAACTCACTGACACTCCTCTGCCAAGGCCAAAGGATCCATTCTCACGCAAACAGAAATTCAAGGCTGAAGACTTCTATGGCGAGCACGTATTCTCACTGAATACAATCCTTATGACTCTGCTCGCATAAGGAAGAGACGCTTCTGGACTGCCAGCCAAGCAAACTTCTATTCCTCAGTGCTTTACAACAAAGACAAAGTCTTCGACCATGCACATATTCCTCACGTGGATATGGAATCAATGCCGTGCTTTACGCCAGTCCTCAGTGTTCTTCACGACGCTGGGCTACTCAACTTCTGCACAGATATATGCGCTTAGAATGAAGAACTTATTCTTCAGTTCTATGCTACACTGCACATCACTGGCAACTCTGAAGATGTCAATTCATGGGTTCTGGACTGGATGACTGAAAATACACATTACAAGGCCCCAGCAACTGAATTGCTTCGCTGCCTTTCTCTTAGTCCACCCACTGAAGATGCGCGTTGCGTGTATGATGAACCTGAACTGTCAAACCACTATATGCAAGTGCTCATGAAGCCTCTGAAGCCAGGGCAATCGCCTCGTACCAACTTCCTCGTCAAGGAATTGTTGTATGTGCCTAGGACTGTCTATCGCATTCTGACAAAGACAATATGTCCCATCAAAGGACACGATTCTTCTGATGAAGAAATTGTTGGCATCATGAAGAATATGCTTTTCAATATCATACATGGCGTTCCCATAAACTTCCATGATTTCTTCATGAGGACTCTGGCCAACATTGTTATGTCACCATTTGAGCTGAAGCCTTATGCACCTTGGATTATGAGATTCATCAGGACAAGGTCTTCACTCAACTACAAGGCTGAAACTCTCAACCACTGCAGCTACTTGCCTCCTATTGAAGTCCTCAAAAGGACATTTTCCTCAACTGATGAAAAAGGCAAGGCCACTGCTGTGATAGATGAAGGCATTCGTCCATTGGATGGTCAATTTCGCAAGGCTGCTTCTTATTCCACCAATGATGACTCTGCCACACATGACTCTGCTACTAATACTGCCAAGACAAATCCTCAAGCCACAACACCCAGGGTGATGACTGATCGTGAGTTACTCCTCAGTCTTCATCAAAAGGTTGATCGCAATCACAAATGGGTCAAGCGTCAGTTTGGTTCAATTCTTCACAACATGACTGCCACATATAATGCAGTGAAGAAAAACCATTACTACCTTCATGAAACCTTCAACCGCACCTGGGCTGTTCTGTCTCAAGTATATAGTGTTGAAGATTTAGAGAACATGGGCCTCAAAGAAGAATTTGCCTGGTCGGCACCTCCGCCGAAGAAATTCAAGAAGGTCAAGGTTCCTTCTCTGGTGGCCAGTTCATATTCTTCATCACGCGACACTGATGAAAATGAAGACTTGGACGACACTGCAGCAGGCCCCACTTCAACAACCGACCCCAACAACATTGGCGCTCCTCCATCAACTTGAATTTCATCAGGGGCGTTAGTCCTCAGTTTTGATCCTTTTGGTCATTTGATGACAAAGGGGGAGAAATCTGAGTTAGTCTTCAAGCGGGTCTATAATAAGGGCATATTTTTTTAAGTTGCAACTCTCGTTCTTCCGAAACTTTTATTGGATCGAGTTGTAATCTTAAACCCTATGGTGCTCGGTGCTCTGATACTTCGATACATGCTTGAGCTCTGATACTTTTGATGCGCTATTCTGCATGCTTATTCCTCATTAATGTTATCACACGCATGCTGAATTGCATCAGGCACCATATTTCATCATGCATTTCAGATTCTTCAAATCATATATCAAATGCATGTATGAATTACAAGATATAGGGGGAGATCTCCATGATTTAACTCTTCAAGTGTGCATTGCCTCAAAAGCAAATTCCTCACTGTGCACAACTTCAGGGGGAGTTCTTCTATATCTTGGAATCAAATTCCTCAATATCAGTTTCTACACTTCATATATTTATCCCCGTTGAAAACTTAACCTATGTTGTCATCAATCACCAAAAAGGGGGAGATTGTAAGTGCATCTAGTGCCCCTTAGTGATTTTGGTGTATTGAAGACTTATAGGTTAAGCATCTGATGTGTTTATGAGTGTACACAGGTCTATAAGTCTATGAGGAGTTTGATATTTGCAGCAAAAGTCGACCCCTAAAAATGAAGTTCTTCGACTGAAGACTTTGATATTCTGAAGACTTTCTGAAGACTTTGAAAGTGAAGAAATTGGTGTGACCTTGAAGACTTGGTATTCGTTCGAGGAACGTGAAGCGTGAAGACTTGTTTTCGCAGTTTCATTTTTCTCTTTCTTGAGTCATAGGAAACACCGTACTATTAAAGGGGGTCGAGGAAATACTAAGGAGAAAATTTCCATGTGATGCTCAACTCAAATCCTACACCCACCAATTCCTTCGAGTGAAGCCATTGGAAATCTCATACAGTTCAGTCAATTTCTTCAGTGACAGAGACGCAGTTCTTCTGGTCACTGAGGACTTTGCCCTGACTGAGGAGTTAGGAATTCGCCAGTGCGAATTGCCTACACAGTGAGGAACATGATAGCCCTGAGGAATTTGTACTCCAAATTTCCGACCGTTGCTGTGCCGCGCGCCAGCTGTCCTAAAATATCTTGTCCACCTAACGGTCATATCATTGAAGGGCATTTATGTCTTATCATGTCGGGCTGCTCCCTAGGCTATAAATAGCCGCCCCCTTCAACCACTAGCTGGTTGGCTGCTCCGTGTGAACTTGACACTTGTCATTTGAGAGCAACCCATCCTCCAAGGACTTTGAGCGAAAATCATCAAGTGAGGAAAATCCAAACCCAAACCCAAAACACCTACAAACCCAAAGTGATTGAGCATCACTGAAGAAATTGATCCTGCGTGGATCCGACGCTTGTTACCTTTGAAGACTGTGCTTCTTCTAGACGGTTAGGCGTCAAGGTCTAGAGCATCCAAGAGGAATTGTGGATCGCCGAGTGACCAAGTCTGTGAAGGTTTGGAAGTCACCTGAAGACTTACCACGAGTGATTGGACGAGGACTGTGTGTCCTTAGTTCAAGGAGAATACGGTGAGGACTTGGTCTCCCGAGCTGCGTGCTCAGGACTGGGTGTCCGGGACTGTGTGTCCTCGAGTTTAAATACTCAGCCGCTCCAACCAGACGTACAACTGAGACCGCAGTTGGAACTGGTCTACCAAATCATTGTCTTCACCAAGCTTACTGGTTCCATTTCCTCAACACCTTCATTTCCTCATTACTGTGTTGTCTGTTTGTTCATATCTGTGTTTGAAGACTTTGACTGAAGACTTTCACAAATTCCTCAGCTCAATTTCTTCAGTCTGTTTGTCTTCATCTAGAGTTATCCTGTGCCTACGCCTTCTGTACTCTGTGTTTGTCTTCATTTCATCATGATGACCATGCATGTAATCCGTTATGTTTACTTCTGAGTACTTATTCCGCTGCTAGTATTTCTTCGCTAAGGAATTTCCTCACGAGCAAATTCCTCAGTGAAGAATTTCTTAAAAATCGCCTATTCACCCCCCTCTAGTCGATATAACGCACTTTCACACTTCCATTCGGGTATCGGCATAGGCTGTAGTAATCCTACTGGCTTTTGATGTTCTGCCTTCACTCTTTGACATACATCACATACGGCTACATACTTGGCAATATCCTTCTTCATACCAGTCCACCAGAAAAGCTCCTTCAAATCCAAGTACATCTTGGTGTTTCCGGGGTGTATCGAGTCTGGCGAGTCATGAGCTTCCTGAAGTATTAACTTCCTGATCTCTGCATTATTGGGTACATAAACACTGTCCTCAAACCACAAGGTGTCGTGCTCATCCTCACGAAAACCTTTGGCTTTTCCTTTGCTCATCTTCTCCTTTATCTCAGCGATCTCCTTATCATCCTTCTGAGCTTCTCGAATCTTTCCCAATAATGTTGACTGAACCTCCATCGCTGCAACAAAACCTCTAGGGACTATTTCCAAACGTAGCTCGCTGAGATCTTCGACTAACTCTTTGGGTAATCCTCCGCTCACGAGGGTATTGGCATAACTCTTTCGGCTCAAAGCGTCTGCTAAGACATTGGCCTTTCCTGGATGATAATGCAACTTCATGTCGTAATCCTTTATAAGCTCCAACCATCTCCTTTGCCTGAGATTTAGCTCCTTCTGAGTGAAAATGTACTTCAAACTCTTATGATCCATATACACATCACAACAGTTTCCAATAAGAAAGTGTCTCTAGGTCTTGAGCGCATGAACTACAACTGCTAACTCCAAATCATGTGTGGCATAATTCAATTCATGCGGTCGAAGCTGACGTGAGGCATATGAAACAACTCTTCCGTCTTGCATAAGTACACCTCCAAGTCCTAAGCGAGAAGCATCGCAATACACTTGGAAATCCTTACGTATATCCGGCAAAATCAGCACTGGGGATGTAACCAATATTTTGTTCAGCTCCTGAAAACTTGCCTCACATTCATCTATCCATTTGAACTTGGTATCTTTCTTTAATAGCTCCGTCATGGGCTTCGCAATCTTAGAAAAAATCTCAATGAATCTCCCATAATATCTCACGAGTCCAAGAAAACTACGGATCTCTCCTACTGAGGTGGGTGCCAACTACTCAGTGATAGACTGAACCTTGGTAGGATCCACTGCTATACCTTCTCCTGATATAACATGGCCAAGAAATCCAACTTCCTTCAATCAAAACTCACACTTGCTGAACTTGGCATACAACTGATGTTCCTTGAGCTTCTTGAGAACTAAACGCAAATGCTCCTTGTGCTCCTCTTCATTCTTCGAGTACACCAAGATATCATCAATGAACACCACAATAAACTTATCCAAGAACTCCATGAACACCTTATTCATCATACTCATGAAATAGGCAGGGGCATTAGTCAATCCAAATGACATAACCGTATACTCATATTGCCCGTACCTTGTGGTGAAGGTCGTCTTAGGTATATCCTGTTCTCGGATCTTCAGCTGGTGGTATCCTGATCGTACATCGATCTTGGAGAATACTTTAGCTCCTTGCAGCTGGTCAAACAAGTCGTTGATCATCGGTAGTGGGTACTTTGTTCTTGATCGTCACTTCATTCAATGCATGATAATCAACAAGCATTCTCAACGATCCATCCTTCTTCTCAACCAAGAGCACTGGGGCTCCCCACGATGACAAAATTCGTCGAATGTAACCTTTCTCCAATAACTCCTTAATCTGCTTCTTAATTTCCTCCAGATCATTTGCGGGCATCTGGTATGGTCTCTTCGATATCGGTTCGGTGCTTAGCAACAGCTCTATCAAAAACTCAATGTCTCGGTCTGGCAGCATGCCTGGTAATTCCTCTGGAAATACATCCGGGTAATCCTTCACTAGAGGCACTTCCTCCTGAACAACTCCTGAGAGGTAATTTACTTGGGTCCTCCTTGGCGCATGCCTGGATACATACTTAATCCTTTTTTCCTCCGGGGTAGTGAGCAGAATTGACTTACTGGCGCAATCGATGTTTCCTCCATACATCGATAGACAATCCATTTCTAGTATCACATCCAATCCTTGCGACTCCAGAATTATTAAGTCTGAGGGGAAAACATGCCTACCTATGGTCAATGGAAACTGAAAACATCCTTGGCTTGCCATATACTCCGCTCCTGGCAAGCTTACTAACATAGGTGTCCTAAGAACTTTGGTGCGCAACTTATACTTATCGACAAATCCCCTTGAAATGTATGAATGCGATGCAGCAGTATCAAAAAGAACGATTGTAGTAAATGACTTAACCAAAATCTTACCTATAACTGCATCTGGTTGCTCTTCAACCTCCTCCACGTTAACATGGTTCACTTGTCCCCTATTTAAAGGGTTGGGCTTCTTCCCAGAGCTTCCATTGCCATTTCCATTCTTTGCTTCAGGGCACTCATTGGCATAGTGTCCAGTCTTCCCGCACTTGAAACAAGTAATGTGACTTTGGTCCTTCTTGGCGGGTGTGGTTGGGTTAGAGCGGTTATGATTGCTGCTTGCTCCATTCCCATTTCCATTTTTGGAGCCACTATGGTTATGTGAAATTCCTCCATTGTGGGTATGGCCTCCATGGTTATGGGTATATCCTCCCGAGTTCGGGGTAAAACGAGGCTTCTGCTGAGCTCCTGAATTGTACTTCCCTTGACCATATTTCCTTTTGCGGCTATCAATCTGCTGCTGCTTCCCTTCAATCATAAGAGCCTTGTCTACCAACTCCTGGTAGTTGGTAAATGTTGCCCCCATTAACTGCATACTCATCTCATCATTCAACCTTCCATAAACTTCTCCTGCTTCGCGGCATCTGTGGCCACATCATCTGGGGCATAGCGGGCTAACTTGTTGAACTCATCCACGTACTGCCCCACAGTATGATTCCCCTAGCGTAAGTTGCGAAACTCACGCTTCTTCATGCTCATAGCTCCAGTTGAGACATGAGCAGTGCGGAATGCTTGCTGAGACTGATCCCAAGTGACATTGGCTATGGGGAAAGTGGCTGTGTAATTCTCCCACCATGAGGCTGCGGGTCCATCCAATTGATGTGCGGCAAAACACACCTTCTCAGCATCTGTGCAACCTGCGGTGGTCAACTCCCTTCCAATCCTGCGTAGCCAGTCATCTTCAACTATTGGCTCGGTGCTACTAGAAAACACCGGTGGCTGCAACCTCAGAAAGTGGGCTAAGTTGTCAACTGGTGGTGGCGGCGGTGGGTTGTTGTTGTTGTTGCCTTGGTTCTGGACTAATAACTGCATCAAGGCATTCTGCTGTTGGATCAACTGTGTGAGCTCCGATGGAAAGACAAATCCGGGGTCACGTCTCGGAGGCATCTGATGGGTTTAGAGGGGAGAGATTAGAATAGAATGAGGTCTAGTGAGAAAGCACTACCCATATGCACATGAGACAAACACATCATATCACACCAATCAATTCAAACAAGGGCATACAATCGATCTAACTATCGTTACAGTGCTCGAACTATTACTATATACATGGGGGAATGCTACTGATAATTTGGTGGTCGACTAGAAATTTAGATCGGTGGAAGACTCCATGATATCCGCTCCAGCTTCGTCTTCATAATCATCATCACTACTGTCGGGGTCGGAGTCGATGTCATCGATGATGATGTAGTCCTCCGAACGGATGTCCTCGGGAGGGTCGTCATCTCCTCCTGGCGCGGGGTCTCCCATGAACACTCCTAGCTTCCTTGTCAGGTCGTCATTCTTCTCCACTAGTATTGCAATTTCCTCCTCATATCCATCGCGTGTACACTTGAGTTCCTCTTCTAGCTCCATGTTCCTGGTCATCACCTTCTTCAGATTTATCATGCTTGCACACATTTGGTTCTCCTGGCAACGAATGTGCTGATTTAACTCCTGGATGAAGGCTGCAATGGACCTGTCCCTCCTGGTGCTGAACACCTCTCATTGCTCATCTCGGCGCCCACATATCTGGTAGATAGCGTCCTTAAGATCCTTGTGATAAACTTCGTCGATGCATCCCATGGCAATGTGGGCTGCCATGCTCTTTCCTAGACTCCAGGTTGGTGCATCAAAGGAAAACTCTATGGGTTCAGTAACTAGCGTGAATGTCCTTCCTGGAACTTGAACTCAAATCATCCAACGCTCCTCTTCTGGTAAAGTGGCGGTGTAGGTCCCGGTGAAGCTTGGTATTCCTATGTCCAGGTACCTAGTGACTTCCTTCAAGTGTCGTCCAAAAGGTGTGTCTCATCCGGTTGTGCAAACTTGTTCCTTGAGTCCGCCATCCTAGAGAGTGGAAAATGGAGAGGAGTCAGAAATCAGTAGAGGAGAGTGACCTATGTCTTATCTTAGTGGTCGTGTCCTATAGTCAGCGTGTGCTCTGATACCATCTTGTAGCGATCCGACCTCAGACGGTCAAATCTCTGTGCATAAGTGTCATCCCTGGATCGGTAATGCTGACACACATAGTACTTGAAGGATTTATAACAGAGTGCGATCACACACTTATTACATCGAATGTCTCAAATGAGAACTTATTACAATAATATCGCTTAAGGCCAACTAAATAAGATAACAGCAAAAGACTGGGAAGAATAAAGTGAGTCCAACTCCAACGGCATAGCTGAGTGCACGACAACGACCTAGCGCACCTTACTCTTCATCTGAAAAGTCTGCAACGTGATATGTTGCAGCCCGAAACGGGTCAACACATGGAATATGCTAGCAATATAACACAGTAGAGCAAATGAACAAGTAAATACTATCACTACATGCAATATGGCTGGTGGAGGCTCTATGGTTATATTGTTTTGCAAAAAGCCAATTTTTCCCTACAACAAAGGAATATATTTTGTTCAACTATCATGGTGGTTGAAACATTCAAAAGGTAACTCCATCTCAATCCCGATTAAGTAGTATTAATAACCCAACAAATTAATTTAGAGTGATGAGATCAACATGATAATCCAAGAACCAGATACTCAAGATGTCCATAACCGGGGACACGGCTAATCATGATTAGTTTGTACACTCTACAGAGGTTTGCGCACTTTTTCCCAAAAGACTCGATCTCATCCGTTGGATTTCTGGCACTACATGGAGTTTGAGAAACGGATGACCGAGACACAGTCTTTCAGGAACATTAACTCTTTACCCTGGGTAGACAGTTACAACTACTTTCCCCTACATCTGCTAGTCTACCACTAAAAGAGGTCATGCAACATACTCAACTATGCTAGAGCCCATAATAGCTTGTGGCTGCACACGGAAGTTTATAGCATGAATAATCTTATGATCCCTTTGAGCATGGGTGGCGAACCAAAGGACATCACTAGTATATCCCCAGGTGCCCGCAACCAATCCACCCAGATGTGTGTTTAAGTAGCCACCTTAAGTTAACCATTAATTTAACAATCTCACATCTGTCATGGATCACTCAAACCAAACCACGTCTACGAGCATAGCATAGTAGTATAAGCATAACGTAGAAGTAACTCCCAGGGGTTTGATAATAAAAGGGCAATAGGTTCTATCTCATCATCTACTTCCCAATACCCACAAGTTAATCACATCCTAATCATGCAGTGTTTGAGGATTGTAACTAATGCATAAAAACTGGGTAATAAAGGGGTATGATCAGTGTGTTACTTGCCTTGCTCACGATCCACAAACCCTAGAGACTCGTAGAAGCACGCTTCGCACTCCGGGAATTCTATCGCAAACAAATAATAGCATACATAACCACTCAAGCATATATGCACGGGTAAAACTCAGATGAGAAGATCTAAACTGAAAGTTCAACTGAAGAGCTTTGATTTGCAAAAAGAATCAATCGAATCGGAGCTACGGAACTGAAACTACGATCAAAAGAACTTCGAAAACAAATCTGCTTGAAACCAAATTTTAAATTGTCAAAACCATGTTCAAGTTGATTAACCAGAAAGAGGGATTCGAGATGAAGATTTTGGCATTGGTTTCACTGGATTTGGACGAATGGTTAAAAAGTTGCGAGGTTTGAAGATCATGGGCTAATCTGTGGTAAAAATAATCATGGATAGGTCCCTGGCGAAAATAAAACAGAAAAAGAAAAATCTATCGGACGAACTCCGCTAACAGAGACCAACGAACGAATTCGTTCGTTAAAATGAACTAACGAATGAACGTTCGTGAATTAGAACTAACCGAAGAAAACCGAGAAAACCGAACCGATCTAATTCAAAAAAACCGATCTAGGGTTTTAAAAAAACCGAACGGTTTATACCTAAACCAAAAAAATCCGGCGGGTCGGCGGGGTCAACGGCGGTGGACGGCGAGGCGGCTCCGGCTGGGCTCCGTGGCCGCGACGAGGCGGCGGCGCGAGGAGAGACGGCGGGGCAACGGGCGGCGCGGCGCGAGGGCGGCAGCAGGCGGTGCGGGGCGGCGACTGCGGTGGCGGTGGTTGCGGCGGCCGGACGGGACAAGGGCAGAGGGGTCGGGGCCGGCCCTTTTTAAGAGGGGGGGTGGCGGCGGTCCGACTTGGGGAGTGGGTCGGGCGGCACAGCGTCATGAGCTCAGACTCCCTCGGGAGTCCGGTGAGGGCACGACGGGGCGGGGCGGGGAAGGCGGCGATGCAGCGGGCCGGCTGGGCCTTCGGCCCAGTTTGGTCCGGGAACTTTTTTTAATAAATTCCGCCGAAAGGAAAAATCCTAAATAATATAAAAATATTTCTAAAAATGCCAAAAACAATTTTCACCGTCTAAATAAAATATTTAGAACAAAGTGAACATTTTCTTGGCCTAAATGCAATTTTAAAAAATGCATATTTTTTCTAATTCGAAAAAATAGCAATAAAATCAAAATAAAATATTTACTTGATTTTAACATTTTCCTCCAATATTTCTTTTATTTTGGAGAAGTCATTTTATCTCCTCTCTTTTATTTTTATATTTGAAATATTTTGGAGAGAAAAATAATTAAAACCAAAATGATCCTCTTTTCAATATTTGAGAAAAATCCAAATATGAAAATGAATGAAATCCCCAACTCTCTCCGTGGGTCCTTGAGCTGCTCCGCATTTTTAGGATCAAAACCAAATGCAAATAAAATATGATATGCATATGATGACCTATGTATAACATTCCAAATTGAAAATTTGGGATGTTACACTTAGCTAGTTATCGTAACATCGCATATCTCAAGACAATATGAGTCTATGACCTACTAAATAAATATTTGCATGACAACACACATATGTTACTACCCACTATGAAGATAGTAACATAGCTTAGGGTAATGTGTATGTTACTAGTGTAAGTTACTCTCCACTATGGCTAGTCATAGAGATGAGAATAAAGTGGTCCCACCTGCATGCATCTTGACGTACGCAATGAATGTCAAATTTCTTGCCGCTAGGTACCATCACGGTGCAAAATAACTTTCCGCTTTTCTGACTGCTGCATGCTCCATGGACTGGTGGTTGAAGCATCAAGGCGCTTCTCATCTTGTCCCGTCTTGTCCGTTCCTGATTATTAAGGTGGTTGAGAGACAAAATTTTAGGGTCTTTTCCTTCTACATAATGCTCTAAGGGCATCTTCAAGACGGACCCGCAACCCTCCCCTAACCGTCCAAACCGTGCTGTCCGGACCGCGGCAGCCATCCAACGCGGTCCTGTATCGGTTCGCGGGGCGGTCCAGTATCGGTTCGCGGGGCGGTCCAGACACGATTTCTCCCGCAAAATGGAGACAAAAGTGGGGGATATCTGCGGGAGTCTGGAGACACGAAACATAGGAATCCGACACCCCAGGCCCACCCAAAGCCCTTCCAGGACCCCGCGACTTCATCGTCCCCATTTTCTCTCCTTCCTTCTTTCTCTCTTCCCTTCAACGCCGCTCCACCACCTCGACCACCACTTCACACCCCTGCCCGAACTCTGCGTGTTCGTCACCTCCGGCGCTACAGCAGGCCTCCACCCCACTTCTCCTCCATCTCTGATCAACCCCTGTCGTCCGACCGCCCCGCTAGGTACCATGCGCTAGTTATATTGTCATCATGCCCGACAACTGTTCGATGAATCGCGGGAGCTAAAAATAGTTGTCCCTTCTTCTTTCTAGCAATAGATTCTGATTTGGGCTACATATCTGAGCAGTATGTCGAGTCATCCGATGGCTCGTCGGATGAGGAGGAGTACTCCGATGAGACGGCGATGATGCACGTGGTCCTTGAAGACGCGGATCATGCGAAGGAGCATGTTCCCAATTTCAAGGGCTCGATTATGGGCCATCGAGTGCTCAACCGCAACAAGACGCGTTGGCACTTGACACTAATGGCCGACTACTTTGCCCCCGATGCACTCTTCGCTGACCATTTTGTTGGTATTTTCGGATGCGCAAGACTGTCTTCGATGTTTGTACCATGGCGTCCGGTCCTACGATGACTACTTGCTACTTCTTGAGCTCGCGTTGGTTTTTCCCTTGAATAGGAAAGGGTGATGCAGCAAAGTAGAGATAAGTATTTCCCTCAGTTTGAGAACCAATGTATCAATCCAGTAGGAGAAGAATGCACAAATCACCAATACCTTCACAAACAATCAAACAACTTGCACCCAGCATGATAAAGGGGTTGTCAATCCCTTCACGGTTACTTGCAAAAGTTAGATCTGATAGAGATAGATAAAAAAAAGATAAAGTATTTTTGGGTTTTTTGGTTTATAGATCTGAAAATAAAAGATTGCAAAATAGTAGATTGGAAACTAATATGATGGAAAATAGTAGATCGGAAACTAATATGATGGAAAATAGACCTGGGGGGCATAGCTTTCACTAGAGGCTTCTCTCGTGAAGGAAAATAATACGGTGGCTGAACAAATTACTATCGAGCAATTGATAGAAAAGCGCAAAGTTATGACGATATCCAAGGCAATGATTATGCAATATGGGCATCACGTACGTATCAAGTAGACCGACTCCTGCATGCATCTACTACTATTACTCCTCACATCGATCAACTCCTGCCTGCATCTAGAGTATTAAGTTCATAAAGAATAGAGTAACACATTAAGTAAGATGACATGATGTAGAGGAATAAACTCGAGCAATATCATGTAAACCCCATCTTTTTATCCTCGATGGCAACAATGCAATACGTGCCTTGCTATCCCTACTTTGTCACTGGGTGAGGACACCGTAAGATTGAACCCAAAGCTAAGCACCTCTCCATTGCAAGAAAAACCAATCTAGTTGGCCAAATCAAACCGATAATTCAAAGAGAAATACAAAGATACCAAATCATGCATATAAGAATTCAGAGGTGATTCAAATAACATTCATAGATAAGCTGATCATAAATCCACAATTCCTCGGATCTCGACAAAGACACCGCAAAAAAGTATTACATCGGATAGATCTCCAAGAACATCAAGGAGAACATGGTATTGAGAATGAAAGAGAGAGAAGAAGCCAACTAGCTACTAGCTATGGACCCGTAGGTCTGTGGTGGACTACTCGCGCTTCATCGGAGGGGCAATAGAGTTGATGTAGATGCCCTCCATGATGAAATCCCCCTCTGGCAGGGTGCCGGAAAAGGCCCCTAGATGGGATCTCACGGGAACAGAAGGTTGCGGCGGTGGAAAAGTGTTTTCATGGATGCTTCTAAGGGTTTTGCGAATATTTGCAAAATATATAGGAGGAAGATCTAGGTCAGGGGGGTCACGAGGGGCCCACAAGGTAGGGAGCGCGCCCTCCTCCCTTGTCGCCGCCTCCTGGCTCTTCTGACTTGCACTCCAAGTGTCCTGGGTGTCTTCTGGTCCAAGAAAAATCATCGTGAAGTTTTATTCCGTTTGGACTCCGTCTAGTATTCCTTTTCTACGAAGCTCAAAAATAAGGAAAAAATAGAAACTGGCACTGGTCTCTAGGTTAATAGGTTAGTCCCAAAATAAATACTCCCTTCGTACCAAAATTCTTGTCTTAGATTTGTCTGGATACGGATGTACCTAATATAAAAACGTGACTTGATACATCCGTATTTAGACAAATATAAGACAAGAATTTTGTGATGGAGGGAGTATAAAATAGCATATTAATGCATATAAAACATCCAAAACAGATAATATAATAGCATGGAAAAATCAAAAATTATAGATACGTTGGAGACGTATCAAGCATCCCCAAGCTTAATTCCTGCTCGTCCTCGAGTAGGTAAATGATAAACATAGAATTTTTGATGTGCAATGCTACCTAACATATTTATCCATGTAATTTTCTTCATTGTGGCATGAATGTTCAGATCCATAAGATTCAAAACAAAAGTTTAATATTGACATAAAAACGGTAATACTTCAAGAATACTAATAAAGCAAGCATGTCTTCTCAAAATAACATGGCCAAAGAAAGCTATGCCTACAAAATCATATAGTCTGGCTATGCTCCATCTTCATCACACAAAATATTCAAATCATGCACAACCCCGTTGACAAGCCAAGCAATTGTTTCATACTTTTGGTGTTCTCAAACTTTTTCAACTTTCACGCAATACATGAGCGTCAGCCATGGACATAGCACTATAGGTGGAATAGAATATGGTGGTTGTGGAGAAGGCAAAAAGAAAGAGATAGTCTCACATCAACTAGGCGTATCAACGGGCTATGGAGATGCCCATCAATAGGTATCAATGTGATTGAGTAGGGATTGCCATGCGACGGATGCACTAGAGCTATAAGTTTATGAAAGCTCAAAAAGAAACTAAGTGGGTGTGCATCCAACTTTCTTGCTCACGAAGACCTAGGGCATTTGAGTAAGCCCATCACTGGAATATACAATCCAAGTTCTATAATGAAAAATTCCCACTAGTATATGGAAGTCACAAAATAGGAGACTCTCTATCATGAAGATCATGGTGCTACTTTGAAGCACAAGTGTGGAAAAAGGATAGTAACATTGCCCCTTCTCTCTTTTTCTCTCATTTTTTTGTGTGGGCTTCTTTGATCTCTTTTTGCTTTTCTTTTTTCATCTGGAGTCCCATCCCGACTTGTGGGGGAATCATAGTCTCCATCATCCTTTCCTCACATGGGACAATGCTCTAATAATGATGATCATCACACCTTTATTTACTTACAACTCAAGAATTAGAACTCGATACTTAGAACAAAATATGACTCTATATGAATGCCTCCGGTGGTGTACCGGGTAGTGCAATGAGTCAAGAGTGACATGTATGAAAAATATGAACGGTGGCTTTTCCACAAATACCATGTCAACTTCATGATCATTCAAAGTAATATGACAATGATGAAGCGTGTCATAATAAACGGAACGGTGGAAAGTTGCACGGCAATATATCTCGGAATGGATATGGAAATGCCATAATAGGTAGGTATGGTGGCTGTTTTGAGGAAGGTATATGGTGGGTGTATGGTACCGGCGAAAGTTGCGTGGTACTAGAGAGGCTAGCAGTGGTGGAAGGGTGAGAGTGTGTATAATCCATGGACTCAACATTAGTCATAAAGAACTCGCATACTTATTGCAAAAATATATTAGTCATCAAAACAAAGTACTACGCGCATGCTCCTAGGGGGATAGATTGGTAGGAAAAGACCATCGCTCATCCCCGACCGCCACTCATAAGGAAGACAATCATTAAATAAAGCATGCTCCGACTTCATCACATAATGGTTCACCATACGTGCATGCTACGGGAATCACAAACTTTAACACAAGTATCTCTACAATCCACAATTACTCACTAGCATGACTCTAATATCACCATCCTCATATCTCAAAACAATCATAAGGTCAAACTTCTCATAGTATTCAACACTTTATATGGAAGTTTTTATTATATCCCTCTTGGATGCCCATCATATTAGGATTAAATTCATAACCTAAGCAAATTACCATGTTGTTTAGAGAGACTATCAAAATAATATAAGTGAAGCATGAGAGTTCAACAATTTCTATAAAATAAAGCCACTGCCATGCTCTAAAAAGATATAAGCGAAGCACTAGAGCAAAATTGCCTAGCTCAAAAGATATAAGTGAAACACATAGAGTATTCTAATAAATCACGATTCATGTGTGTCCCTCCCAAAAGGTGTGTACAGCAAGGATGATTGTGGCAAACTAAAAAGCAAAGACTCAAATCATACAAAACGCTCCAAGCAAAACACATATCATGTGGTGAATAAAAATATAGCCTCAAGTAAAGTTACCGATAGCCGAAGACGAAAGAGGGGATGCCTTCCGGGGCGTCCCCAATCTTAGGCTCTTAGTTGTCCTTGAATATTACCTTAGGGTGCCTTGGGCATCCCCAAGCTTAGGATCTTGCCTCTCCTTATTCCATAGTCCATCAAATCCTTACCCAAAACTTGAAAACTTCACAACACAAAACTCAACAGAAAATCTTATGAGATCCGTTAGTATAAGAAAATAAATCACCACTTTATGGTACTATTGTGAACTCATTCTTTATTTATATCTATGTAATATCTATTGTATTGCAACTTCTCCATGGTTCATACCCTCCGATACAACCCATAGATGCATCAAAATAAGCAAACAACACATAGAAAACAGAATCTGTCAAAAACAGAACAGTCTATAGCAATCAGAGAACTTCGAATACTTCTGTAACTCCAAAAGTTGAGAAAAATTAGGAAAACCTGGGCCATTTGTATAACAATCTTGTGTAAAAATTCAGATCAAAATCTCGCTTGTGTGAATTATGAAAATCATTTTGCTGTGTGCAAAAGTTTCTGTTTTTCAGCAAGATCAAATCAACTATCACCATAAGCCATCCTAAAGGTCTTACTTGGCACAAACACTAACTAAAACACAAAAACACATCTAACCAGAGGCTAGATGAATTATTTATTGCAAAACAGAACCAAAAAAGCAAGAACAAAAAAAATTGGGTTGCCTCCCAACAAGCGTTATTGTTTAACGCCCTTAGCTAGGCATAAAACATAGATCCAGGTATTGTCATCTTTGGTATGCAATCCATAAGTAGCTCTCATAATAGATTCATATGGCAACTTAATTTTCTTTCTAGGAAAATGTTCCATGCCCTTCCTTAACAGAAAAAATCTAATGTTTCCTTCTTTCATATCAATAATTGCACCAATTGTTCTAAGGAAAGGTCTACCAAGAATAATAGGGCATGTAGGATTGCAATCTATATCAAGAAAAATGAAATTTACGGGCAAATAATTCCTATTTGCAACAATAAGAACATCATTAATCCTTCCCGTAGGTTTCTTAATAGTGGAATGCGCAAGATGCAAATTTAAAGAACAATCATCAAATTCACGAAAACCTAGCACATCAGATAAAGTTTTTGGAATCGTGGAAACGCTAGCACCCAAATCACACAAAGCATGGCACTCATAATGTTTAATCTTAATCTGAATAATATGTTCCCACTCATCATAAAGTTTTCTTGGGATAGAAACTTCCAATTCAAGCTTTTCTTCAAAAAAAATCATCATGGCATCAACGATATGTTTAGTAAAAGCTTTATTTTGATTATAAGCATGAGGAGAATTCAACAAGGATTGCAACAAGGAAATACAATCTATCAAAGAAGAAAGAAAAATTATCTAATTAAAATCCTTGAAATCCAAAAGAGTGGGTTCATTGCTACTTAAAGTTTTGACCTCACTTTTATCAATTTTTGCATCTAGATCTATAAACTCCGAATCATTGGTACGCCTTCTAACTAAAGTTAACTCATCTCCAGTCCCATATTTATCAAGATTTATATTGGAAAACAAAGATTCAATAGGAGTCACATCAATCACTTTAAGATCTTCATCATTATTTTCACAAAAATTAGAAGAACACGCTTTTACAAATCAATCTTGTTTAGCATGAATCTTAGTGGTTCTTTATTTACACTCATCAATGGAAATTCTCATAGATTTTAGAGACTCATTAATATCATGCTTGGGTGGAACAGATCTTCAAAGAATCAATCTCATGAGAAATTATATCCACGTTCCTAGCCGAATCATCAATCTTAACCAGTTTTTCTTCAATCAAAGCATTGAAACTTTTTTGCGAAATCGTAAATTCTTTAACACTATTCTCAAAATCAGAGCACATCTTATTATAATTTCCATGAGAATTGTTGTAGGAATTACCATAATTACTACAGGAATTACTAGGAAATGGCCTAGGATTAAAATTGCCTCTATATGCGTTATTACAAAAATTGTTCCTACCAACAAAATTCACATCCATAGATTCATTATTATTCTCAATCAATGTAGACAAAGGCATATCATTAGGATTAATAGGATCACTCTTGCTAGCAAATAATTTCATAAGTTCATCCATCGATCTTTCCACTCAAAACATTAATTTCTTCAATCGCATGCATTTTTTTACTAGTAGAAGATCTTTCGGTGTGCCACTGAGAATAATGAACCATAATATTAGCTAGGAGTTTAGTAGCTTATCCTAAAGTGATTTCCATAAAAATACCTCCCACGGCCGAATCTAAAAGATTTCTAGAAGCAAAATGCAATCCGGCATAAAATTTTTGTATGGTCATCCATAAATTTAAACCATGAGTGGGGCAATTTCGTATCATCAATTTCATCCTCTCCCAAGATTGTGCAACATGTTCATGATCAAGTTGCGCAAAATTCATAATCTTGTTCCTAAGGGAGATGCTTAGCGGGAGGAAAATACTTGGAAATAAAAGCATCTTTCACTACAAGAAATATGTCAACTTATGACCTTCTATCAGTGACCCTCGAAGAATTGGTCATAGATTTATGACCATTTGAGACCAATTGGTCAAAAGCTGTTCGGGGGGCTCCAAACCCTAAACCATTGCGACCATTTTGGTCAGAAAGGTCGTAATTTCCTTACACGAAATGGTCATAAAGCAAACAGCGCTAGTCCGCTGCCTTATTTCTAGTTGTTAACGACCAATATAGATGGTCATAGCCTTGTAAATTGTGGTGGGTTGCGATGACTAGGCTCCATCTCATCAGTTTTGCCTATGTGTCATGTCCATGTGGCAGTTTTTGCCCTAGGTTGTGAAGCAACCTATATTTCTGTCATTCCCAAAATTCCCAAAAAATTCTCATAAATTCTTTGGGTCATATATTCGTCAGATATGTGAAAACCTTCCTTGCCTAGTTCAAAAATAATTCAAAAATATTCATTTTCCTATTCTGTTCAGAACAACAGGTTGGGAAGGAAGTACCACTTTGGCATGTCCAAATAGTATCCATTTTCTATAGTGCTTTCCTATGCCCAAATAACCATCCTCCACCAAATGCCAGCTCAATCCATTCATTATTTTGAGCCGAGCTTCAACATTCGTAGTTATGTCAAGTGTGGTAGTTTCCAAAGAAAGTACCACCTAGGCTCCTCCTTTTGAGCTGAAAATTTGTGAAGACGGTCTTCTTAGTAACTGATCACCCTCAGCCAAAACTCACGCCCATTAGCCATGTACATTTCCCATACCGCTAATCAAACACTTGGCTGCTAATTCATGTATCGCCACCAAACCATGTATTTATGATTAAATAGGTCCTTATGTAACTAGAAATGATTTTTGGAAAAAATAAATAACAAACTATGAGGCAGCTGCAGTTCAAATTTGACCCGCTTCCAGCTGAATCGGCAGAAATTTGTCTTTTTCACGAGAGCTGGATCAAAAAAATTTACACCCAACCATTTTGTCAATTTTGCATTAAATATGGCCTAGTATTTTATAAAAATGATTTGTTCCAATTTTGCAATAATTATTTGGTAGTTCCTTCACAAAAAAACCTCCTTTCGGGCACTCGAAAAATGAAAAATGGTTTTTTCGTCCAAAGAAAATGAAAACTTCCTTAGGCAACATTGTTTGCCATTCCAATATGCACCCTTGTGCACAATATGAGATCATTTGAACAAACTATGCCATGAATGTGGCCATAAGATTGATCATTTGGCTTGAAAGCCATGAATCTTCACACATGATAGCTCATTTCTGAGAACACTTTTTTAAAATAATTATCGTATTACAAGTTTATTATTTTTCCCGGAAACTTGGTCACGTATAATGACACAATGCGAAGGTTTTCCAATTTTTTGATTTTTTTGAATTTTTTATGCCCGTTTCAAAATGTGGTCAAAACGGCGGGCTTGACCGTTCCTAGCTAGCGGTTGAATCTTGGAATTTTTTTGGTGTTTCTCTGGTTAAATAGATACTTATGTACCTAGAAATGATTTTTGCAAAAAATAAATAACAAACTACAAGGCAGCTACAGTTCAAATTTGACCCGCTTTCATCTACATCGGCGGAAATTTGTCTTTTTCACGAGAGGTGAATCAAAACTTTTTACACCCAACCATTTGGTCAATTGTGCATTAAATATGTCCTAGTATTTTAGAAAAATGATTTGGTCCAATTTTGCAAAAATTATTTTGGAGGTCCTTCACAAAAAACCTCCTTTTGGACACTCGAAAAATGGAAAATGGTTTTTTCGTCCAAATAAAATCAAAACTTCCTTAGGCAACATTGCTTTCCATTCCAATATGCACCCTTGTGCATAGTATGAGATCATTTAAGCAAACGATGCCATGAATGTGGCCATAAGATTGATCATTTGGCTTGAAAGCCATTGATCTCCACACGTGATAGCTCGTTTCTGAGAACAATTTTTAAAATAATTGACGTATTACAAGTTTGTTATTTTTCCTGGGAACTCAGACACATATAATGACACAATGCGAAGGTTTCCCAATTTTTTGATTTTTTTTGAATTTTTTATGCCCGTTTCAAAATGCGCTCAAAATGGCGGGAATGACCGTTCCTAGCTAGTGGTTGAATCTTGGAATTTTTTTGGTGTTTCTCTGAGAAAATAGATACTTATGTAAATAGAAATGATTTTTAGAAAAAATAAAGAGCAAACTACAAGGCAGCTATAGTTCAAATTTGACCCGCTTCCAACTGAATTGGCGGAAATTTGTATTTTTCACCAGAGGTGGACCGAAACTTTTTACACCCAACCATTTGGTCAATTGTGCATTAAATATGGCCTAGTATTTTAGAAAAATGATTTGGTCCAATTTTGCAACAATTATTTGGGAGGTCCTTCACAAAAAAACCTCCTTTTAGGCACTCGAAAAATGGAAAGTGGTTTTTTCGTCCAAAGAAAACAATTGCTGTATTACAAGTTTGTTATTTTCCTGTGAACTTGGCCACATATAATGACACAATGCGAAGGTTTCCCAATTTTTTTTTGATATTTTTTGAATTTTTTATGCCCGTTTCAAAATGCGGTCAAAACAACGGGAATGACCGTTCCTAGCTAGTGGTTGAATCTTAGAATTTTTTTGGTGTTTCTCTGATTAAATAGATAATTTTATACCTAGAAATGATTTTTGGAAAAAATAAATAGCAAACTATGAGGCAGCCGCAGTTCAAATTTGACCCGCTTCTAACTGAATCGGCGGAAATTTGTCTTTTTCCGGAGAGGTGGATCAAAACTTTTTACACCCAACCATTTGGTCAATTGTACATTAAATATGGCCTAGTATTTTAGAAAATGGATTTGGTCCAATTTTGCAACATGGTAGGTCCTTCACAAAAAAAACTCATTTTGGGCACTTGGAAAATGGCAAATGATTTTTTCGTCCAAAGAAAATGAAAATTTCCTTAGGCAACATTGTTTGCCATTCCAATATGCACCCTTGTGCATAATATGAGATCATTTGAACAAACTATGCATCTTCATATATGATAACTCGGTTCTGAGAACACTTGGCTTAAAAGCCATTGATCTTCATACATGGTAACTCGGTTCCGAGAACAGTTTTTAAGACATTTACTGTAGTCAATGTTTATTATTTTTCGTGTAAACTAGGTCAGATATAATCCCACATTGCGAAAGTTTTTTTTGTTTTTTTGAATTTCTTTCAAAATGTTGTCAAAACGGCGGGTATGACTACGAGTCTTCGGTCACCGGGAAGGTGACGACGACGAACTCCTCGCTCGCGACCACCTCCTCGATGCCCTGCTCTTCTACGTGCCGAGGTCCTTGCTGGCAGCCTTGTGCATTAAATATGGCCTAGTATTTTAGAAAATGGATTTGGTCCAATTTTGCAACAATTATTTGGTAGGTCCTTCACAAAAAAAACTTATTTTGGGCACTTGAAAATGGAAAATGATTTTTTTGTCAGGACCCCAATCCTAAGCCACATCGATCCAGCGTGTAACACATCATATCACTTTGCGGCCTCACGCACGGTACTCCCACGGGTGCCACCTTACCTGGCCCGGGACCGTTTACGCCTTTTGGCTCACGTATATGATAGTGTCGCTAGCATCCATATGACAGAGAACCCGGGCCGACATGGCTAGTCGTGAACCCAAAGCGGCGCTAGCCTATGAGGACAGGCATACATGAATCACATCGAACATGTCGGTCATCAACGTATCTATTCGGGCTGTAGCACTGGGCTAACAGGACTCCGGTAACCCGGGCTGTAGCAGGCTAGGCAGGACTCCGAACATCAGCGCGTGACATTTCCCCGAAGGGACAGACATAGGAACGACGTGAAACACATGCCGGCCAGTCAAGTGTCCAAGCAGTAGTGCTGGGCTAGCAGGACTCCGGTGAACCGGGCTGTAGCGGACTACTATCGCTCAGAAGCACAAGACTTACATTTCCCCATATGAAAGGCTGCCAAGGATAAACAACTAGATAGTCGGATCCCACTCATACCAAGCATTTCAATCATACACACAATATGCCCGATATGAGTAAATACAACATGGCATCACAACAGTACTCTACGACTCAAGTACTTTATTTAGAAGGCTCCGAGGAGCCATACATATCATTCATACAGATAGGGGTCACATGACCCAACACTCAAGTCATACAAACATACAAGCACATGCGGAAGCAAAGTAGTCTGAGTACAGACACTAGAAAGAAAGAAGGCTTGACGAAGCCTGTCTATCTACAACGACCCTTCACAAGTCTTGGATCACCACCTGGGTGATAAGTCACTCGTCAATGTCGAGGTCTACATAGAACCCATCAGAAGGGTTGGTGCAGTCGTCTGAAAAACATGATTAAAGCAACATGAGTACGGAAGTACTCAGCAAGTCTTACAACAGGAACCTATCATACATGCACACTCTCAAGAAGGTAGTGGGGTTATTGCAGCAAGCCAGCTTTGACTCTTGGCTAAGCTATCCTACGATACACACCACTTGCAAATCATTTGTCGCACACGAGTCCACTATCACCATCACAATACTCCACCGTGGATCCTCTCTCGCCATCCTACGAGAGGGCCATCCGCGGTACTCACACTTATCTTGAGATTTTTAGTAGTATCCATTTAACTTGTCTATGAACTGATATAGGCAACCCAGAAGTCCATTACCGCAGACACGGCTATTCGAATAGATCATTTATAACCCTGCAGGGGTGTACTTCTTCACACATGTTTCCACCACTTAGCGTCTGCACACGACATGTGCTCGGCAGACTTCAAGCGAAAGCCGACGTGGGTGTAGACCACGACCTACCTAAACACTCAAGTCTCTAGTCCAGGTTTATCGCCTATTCGGGTTCCATCCGCAGGGAGTCCGGCCGAGGTTTCCACTAACGGCCCCGAACGATGTGAACAGGGTTCCCGAGACACCAAACGGGCGAGTCGGTACACCGTGCCACGTGCCTACCGCAACACAGCCCACCCCGATGGTCAGCGCCGCGTGCGGCCCCCAGCATACTACAAACACCAGAAACTACTTGCAACTCCTGGACAGAGGACAAGGGTGGATAAGAAGTCGAGCGGGGTCATATTTCAGGGCCCAATGTGTGGTAGTAACTGTATCATGGATCACAAACACAGATCTCAGTTCTTAAGGACGGCCTCAATGAAACAACCCACCATGTACTCCTACATGGCCTCTCATCGATTCCTTTACCAAATCGTATTCACACTTCACTCTTGTCACCGACACAACCTTTCACTCCAGTTCATCATCCCGATGAGCCAGACCTGACACAACTCTAAGCATAGCAAGCATAGCATGGTAGGAACACACACACATGTATTGGCTCAATCAACTCCTACACATGCTAGTGGGTTTCATCTAGTTACTGTGGCAATGACAGGTCATGCAAAGGAAGTGGGTTCAACTACCGCAACACACAGCAGTTTGAAACGCGTTGTCTTAATGCAGTAAACGAGAGCAGAAGCGAGAACATGGGTTTGTATCGGAATGATCAATGGGTTGCTTGCCTGATGGAGTGGCCGTGGGATACTGCCCTTCAGTTGGATACTCGGAGATATCCTCGGAGGCAGAACCTACCACGATGAGCACATCGGAACACAATCAATACATGACGATATGCAACAATATGATGCATGCAATGACATGGCAATATGAATGTGTCCTGGTCTTGTGCAAGTTAAACCAGAAGGGAATGACCCCATTTGAACCAAAGATTCAAATGGTAGTGCATTTATAAGATCATATTAGTGCAATATCTTATAATGCCTAAACAGTGGGTTTAACTTGTTTTAACATGCATGAAACCAGTTCCATTGGATAGATTGGATTTTTCTGATAGATTTTCATATATAGAACTTTGCATTTGGAGTTACAGATAATTTTCTATGAAATTTTGAAGTTTGAACTATTTTCTGGATTTTCCTGTATAAAAATAAATCCAGCAAAATAATAACTGCGTCAGCACTGTGTCATGCTTGCGTCAGCAGTCAACCCCGCTGACTGGGTCAAACCTGACGTGTGGGGCCACACGTCAGTGACACAGGGGCTAATCCCGGTCAAACCCGCGCTGACCGGGGTTTGACTTGGCCCTGGGCCCACGGTCAGTGGCTTAGGGGTGGGGGTTTAGGTTGCGGGATTAGGCGCTAATGACGCCACGTCGGCCTCGCCGGAGTTTCGCCGGCGACGACCTCGAGCCGCGGCGGTTCTTCACCGGAGTTGCGCTACAGGCGGCGAATAGGCGCGCGGAGACCACGGGAGCGAAGCCCGCGCTCGTCCGCACCGATTGGAGCAGAAGGGAGAGGCGGGGGCGGCCGGAGCTCGCCGGAGCGAAGCTCAGGGCGGCGGCCGGAGTCGAGCTTGAGCGGGCGCAGCGCTGCGCGGCTCGAAAAGACAGGGGAGGAGGTGGAATCGAGGCGGGAGCTCACAGCGGAGGCAGCGGCGGCGTCAGCGGGCTCGGGGACGAGTCGGAGACGACGGGGCGGCGAGGACGATCTGCGGCGGCCGGCGACGAAGAGGACGGCGAGGGCGACCCTACGGGGCACTCCGGCTCGTGTGGCTCGGCGAGGAGGCAGCTAGCGACGAGGCGGAGCAGCTGGGCTTGTCGGAGAGGCAAGGGAGCGGCTGTGGGCGCGGCAGCAGCGGGCGTCGGCGACGAGCTCCGCTCGGGGAGGGGGAAGAGGGGGATCCAGAGGAGAGGGGGAAAAAATGAGCAAGCGGCGGGGCGTCGCGTGGCGACGTGCGGGGCGTCCAGCGTCGGGGGGGAGGCCCAGGCAGGCAGGTGGCGTGGCGGCACGGCCGTGCGCGCGCGCCGGCCACACGCCCGGCCGACTGGCGCCAGGAGGACGATGGCGCTGGTGGGCTGGCCCAGCTGGGCCGCACAGGAGCGGGCCTCAGCTGGCACAGGTAGGCCTTTTTTTTTAATTTTGTTTTCTTTCCTATTTCTTCTGCAACTTTGTGGAGTTATTTAAATTACCTAGACCACTCCAAAAATTCTCAAACTGCACATGCTTGCTATTTAAAATATAGACAACATGAAACATTTCTGTTTGAGAATATTTGAACATTTAAAATATTTTTATAAATTTTAAATGCCCAAATTCAAATACTTATGTGTTAATTCAATAACCTTCTGTTGACCTAGAAAAATGTGCACTATTTTTGCCAGGGGGTTTAATCCAAGACAAACAGGGTGAACATTTTAGAAGGGCATTTCAGGTTCATTGAAAAAGATTTTAGTAAACCCTAGTTATTTCCAGGGGGGGGGGGAGTGTGTGTTGGGGGTTCTGGCATTTCCCATTTCAGAATTAATAGAATTTAAACATGATGCACACTCTAATGCATGGCCTAGCTAGGGATGTGACAACTCACCCCCACTCAAAAGAATCTCGTCCCGAGATTTAGGTTCCTCCGGAAAGAAGGCGGGGTACTCAAGTCGAAGACGATCCTCCCTTTCCCAAGTAGCCTCTTGCTCGGAATGGTGTGACCATTGAACCTTGAGAAACTTGATATTGTGGCGTCGAGTGGTACGCTCGGCTTGATCAAGGATACGAACGGGGTATTCCCGATAAGTGAGGTTATCTTGGAGATCAAGCTTTTCGTGGTCCACTCCGCGGATAGGATCCGAGAAGCAACGCCTGAGTTGAGAAACGTGGAAGACATCATGAACTCTGGAGAGATGCGGAGGTAGTTCCAGTTGGTAGGCAACTTCCCCTCGTTTGGCAAGAATGCGAAAAGGTCCAATGTAACGAGGAGCCAATTTGCCTTTGATACCGAATCGATGGGTTCCCTTTAAAGGTGTAACCCGAAGATAAGCCATCTCGCCGACTTCATAAGCCATGGGCTTATGCTTGCGGTCATACTGACTCTTTTGTCGGGACTGGGCGGTTTTCAACTTCTCACGAATAATGCGAACCTGCTCTTCTGCATCCTGGATCATGTCCGGGCCAAAGAGTTGTCTCTCGCCGGTTTCTGACCAGTTAAGAGGCGTTCGACATTTTCGTCCATAAAGAACTTCGAAAGGAGCTTTACCCAAACTAGCTTGATAGCTGTTGTTATAGGCAAACTCGGCGAATGGAAGGCACTTCTCCCAATCCATGCCGAAAGAGATGACAGAAGCTCGGAGCATATCCTCCAGAATTTGATTGACTCGTTCTACTTGACCACTTGATTGCGGATGGAAGGCGGTGCTAAAGGAGAGACGAGTCCCCATAGCATTTTGGAAACTTTCCCAAAATCGAGAGGTGAAAAGACTTCCACGGTCCGAATTAATTTCTAATGGAACACCATGAAGAGACACTATTCGAAAGATGTATAAGTCAGCTAGCTGGCCAGCGGTTATACTCTCGCGAACAGGTAAAAAGTGGGCTACCTTGGAGAGATGATCGACAACAACGAAGATAGCATTATTCCCTCTTTTGGTCCTGGGAAACCCGGTGATGAAATCCATACCGATTTTATCCCATTTCCATTCGGGAATATCCAAGGGCTGAAGGGTGCCAGCAGGCCGTTGATGCTCTGCTTTAACACGACAACAGACGTCGCAAGTTGCAATGTATTGAGCGATTTCTCTCTTCATCCTAGTCCACCAAAACCTCTGGCGTAGGTCTTGATACATCTTGGTACTACCGGGATGAATGGTGAGAGGGGATTCATGAGCTTCCTTAAGGATCAATTGACGTAAATGTTGCTTCTTGGGAACCACCAAGCGGTTCTCGAAGAAGACAACACCTCGTTCATCCATGGAAAAACATTTAGCAACTCCGCTAGCGATGTTTTCCTTAATCCGAGATATGCCCTTATCGCGCTTCTGGGCAGCTATGATTTGATCCGTAAGGTTAGGTTTCGCCACCAGGGTGGAAAGGAATCCTCGAGGAACAATGTGAAGGTTAAGCTTATGGAATTCCTCGTGGAGAAGTGGTTGACCTTGTTGTAACATCAGGTTGTTACAATAAGATTTACGACTTAGTGCATCAGCCATGACATTGGCTTTGCCTGGGGTGTAAGTTATTCCTAAGTCGTAATCCGAGATCAACTCGACCCAACGTCTTTGCCTGAGATTCAAATCCGGTTGGGTGAAGATATATTTCAAACTTTGGTGATCAGTGTAAATTTCGCAACGGTTACCCAAGAGGTAATGTCGCCAGGTTTTGAGTGCATGGACTACTGCTGCAAGCTCTATATCATGAGTAGGATAATTATCCTCATGTGGACGCAACTGTCGAGATGCGTAGGCAATCACATGACGATCTTGCATGAGTATGCAACCTAGTCCTTGTCGCGAGGCGTCGCAATAGATAACAAAGTCCTTAGAGAAATCTGGTGGTACCAGTACGGGAGCAGATGTCAGGCGTCTTTTCAGTTCCTGAAAGCTGAACTCGCACTGTGGGGTCCACTCGAACTTTTTATCTTTCTTGAGGAGTTCAGTTAGAGGCTTAGCAACCTTGGAGAAATTCTCGACGAAGCGGCGGCAATAGCTCGCTAAACCAAGAAAACTCCGAACTTGCTTGACCGTTTCAGGTGGAGTCCAGTCAAGGACAGCTTGAACTCGCTCGGGATTGACAGCAATGCCCTTGCCAGAGATTACATGGCCCAGATAGGTCACTTCTGGCAACCAGAATTCGCACTTGGAGAATTTGGCATAAAGGCGATGCTCTCGAAGTTTCATCAATACTAGCCTTAGATGTTCGGCATGTTCTTCCTCATTCTTGGAGTAGATGAGTATATCATCGAGGTATACCACGACGAATTTATCCAAGTACTCCATGAAGATCGAGTTCATTAACCGAGAGAAGGTGGCTGGAGCATTGGTTAAACCGAAGGACATGACGGTGTACTCGTATTGGCCGTAACGAGTAACGAAAGCCGTTTTGGGAATGTCCCCGTTCTTGATTTTGATCTGATGGTAGCCCAACCTTAAATCCATCTTGGAAAAGACTGAGGATCCAGCGAGCTGGTCATATAGGTCGTTGATCCTGGGGAGCGGATACTTGTTTTTGATAGTGACCAAATTGACAGGTCGGTAATCTACAACCATCCGATCCGTTCCATCCTTCTTCTTGACGAAGAGGACGGGGCAAGCCCATGGAGATGAACTAGGACGGATGAAACCTTTTTGCAAGGACTCATCGAGTTGTTTCTTAAGCTCAGCTAGTTCTAGGGGTGCCATCTTATAAGGTCTCCTAGAGATTGGGACGGTTCCTGGAACAAGGTCTATTACGAACTCGACATCTCTGTCAGGTGGAACACATGGCAGTTCCTCTGGGAAGACATCCGGGAAGTCACGGACTACCCGGATATCTTCGAGGTCTGGAAGGGGATTGGCATTTAGAGAGTAGAGCTGACGCTCCGATACTCGGGTCAAAACATTGACTGTCTTGCCCGATGGATGGGTAAGTTGAACAGTTCTAGTTGAGCAATCAATCTTGGCGTAATGAGCTGACATCCAGTCCATACCCAAGATGATGTTTATGTCTGAGGACTTGAGAGCTATTAGCGACGCAAGGAAGACCAATCTGTCAACAAGAATTTCATTTCCATGGCTGATTCTAGAGGTTTGCCACTTAGAACCAGGGGTTTGAATTACCATGGAGGTAGGCATGTCACAAAAAGTGGTGTTGTGCAAACGAGCATAGCTCTCAGAAATAAATGAATGAGATGCTCCAGTATCAAAGAGAACAGTTGCCGGATGGCAATTAACAAGGAGCGTACCGAGAACGACGTTGGGGTCCTCTTGAGTCTCTTCAGCTGAGACGTAGTTGACATGGCCACGAGCAGTGGTGGCTGGCTTGGCGACAAGCACCTTCGCTGTTGACTTACCGCGTCCAACAGACTTTCCGAACTGGCTGGGGTTGTTCTGGGGACACTCACGGATGTAGTGGCCCGGCTCACCACACTTGAAGCAGGTTATCATATTGGGGCGTGGAGCAGCATTGGCAGTGGGGCCACCAAAAGTCTTGGGCGGCACATACTGTTGGTTGGGACGAGGCGCCTCAAAGGATGGCCTCGGGGTATACCTGGGTGGCATAGCAGAATTTGGAATCCAGACCCGGCGCTTCTGAGATCCAGAGCCGGATGAAGAACCATAGTCACGGGAGTGCTTGCGTGAAGCTTCAAAATCATTCTGCCCTGTCTCGGCACTGATGGCCTTATTGACTAGCTTCGGAAAAGAAGTGCATTCATGCAGACGAAGGTCACGACGGAGCTCAGGGCTAAGTCCCTTGCGGAACCTTGCCTGCTTTTTGGCATCGGTGGATACCTCTTCGGGAGCATAGCGTGCAAGCTTCCCAAACTCGCGACTGTATGCATCCACAGTCAGCTTCCCCTGGGTGAAGTTACAGAACTCCTCCCTCTTGCGGTCCATAAGACCTTCCGGAATATGATGCTCACGAAAAGCGGCACTGAAATCAGCCCAAGTAGTGAGTTGGCCGACCGGACGCATAGCTTCATAATTCTCCCACCAAAGGCTGGCAGGGCCTTCGAGGTGATAGGCAGCAAAGGTGACTTTATCATCTTCAGCCACGTTGGCAAAACGTAGCTTGTGGGCGATGCTGCGGAGCCAGTCATCCGCATCGAGAGGTTCGATGGAATGATTGAACTTTGGCGGGTACAGCTTGACAAAGTCATTGATGGACACCGAATTGATCCTCTGCTGGCGTGCAGTGTTCTGCTCAATCCGCTCTAGCAAGCGGTTGGTGTCGCGCCTGTTGCGCTCTGCCTCCAGCATCACTTCGGCCAGAGAAGGTGGTTGAGGCAGACTTTCCTCTCTAGGTGCACTAGCTTCTCCCTGCTCCGAAGCAGCAGGGTTGCTGCGGGTGTTGACCATCCTGGGAAAACAAAACAGCGATTTAAACCAGGATGGCAAAATCTGGCCAAGGAAGTGCGGAATGTAATGGATAACAAGGAATGCAGAGATGATCATCCGTATGGCATGGTAATATAGAAACTGCCATATATATACCAACGGTCATACACATCATACATAGTTTAGTACAAGCTCAAGCTGAGGTACAACTAAGACGAAAGACGTTACATCTCATCGGAGGCATTCCAAGCTCCTATACATTATTTTTCTACACCTCCGGAATTGATACACACTAAGTTATATTCCACAATCACGCAGGACGGTGGACATACAACTATTACAATACCAGCGAGACTGCTACTAGCTCAGACGGCTCCGTAGAAGTCCTCATAGAAGTCACCACCCAGACCTGGAAGCGGAACATGGTCATCTGGGAACAGACGGTCCTGCGGTGCTTGTGGACCATAGGGACTTGGGTGCGGCCTCGGTCCAACAGATGGCGGTAGAAGAGGCCCACGAGGAGGGGTGATGCCTCCCACCTCACGCCATTCCATGAAGTCTGGCAGACTAGCCCGCACAGGGTACAAGTCTCTCGTGTCCATGTATCCGGCTTGCACAGCAGGTGCAAACCTCGTCAAGGTGGCCCAATGATCAGCACGAGCATTAAAGAGCTCCATACGCAAGGCCCGGTTTTCACGGTCCTTATCTTCCAACATCTCAGTAGTGGTGCAAAGGAGTGAGTCCTCATGGGATGCATCACTGTACATGCCCTGAAGGTAACCATGCGCCCCAGGGAGGGATGCTGGCATGTAGCGAAATTCAGTGTTGCTCAACAAGGCAGTTCTAGCTCGCATAATGGTCATCATCGAGTAGGCTGCATCTTGAACGGACATCCCAATAGTGATCCCGAGTCCATAAGAACGGTGGAGTGGTTCCGTGGCTCCGGGATAAGATGGATATATCCTAACCGTGCACAGATATTGGCTCTGGTTGAAATCTCTAAACTGCTCTTCGACGGTGTATTCAGGGTACCATCGGTATCCTGCCTCCACCATCACTCGAACCAACATGGCGGTATGACCACATACACCGATGCAACGGGTCAGACGAACCACTTGGTTTTGGGGACGGGTAGCCATCTGAAAGCACAAATTAGTGCAAAGGCATTAGAATTTCTGGATGAAATTGGACAGCATAACGGCTGTAAATGCTCAGAAAAAGAATTGAGACATCCACAACAGTTTGCGAAACCACTCAACAACATCATATCAAGGTTCTGGTTCAAATGGTAACATACTAAACTTTAGTAGAACTGAACTGGGTTGAATCCAACAATCCTATAAGTTGCTACGGATTTAGTAACACGTGAACCTGATAGAGAGAAAGAGCCTAGTCCTTAACCCACGTAGAATGAGAAGAGAATGACTCAGAATAGAGGGCATAAGGTAAAGGAGTAAAAGAGCCTTACGTTCCCTCCCACAATCAATTCCCCTACATATAGCTAAAGCATTTCTAGACTCGACATCGACCAGTTTGGCTTAGCGAACCTACAGGCAGTCCGGCTCTGATGCCAACGCTGTCAGGACCCCGATCCTAAGCCACATCGATCCAGCGTGTAACACATCATATCACTTTGCGGCCTCACGCACGGTACTCCCACGGGTGCCACCTTACCTGGCCCGGGACCGTTTACGCCTTTTGGCTCACGTATATGATAGTGTCGCTAGCATCCATATGACAGAGAACCCGGGCCGACATGGCTAGTCGTGAACCCAAAGCGGCGCTAGCCTATGAGGACAGGCATACATGAATCACATCGAACATGTCGGTCATCAACGTATCTATTCGGGCTGTAGCACTGGGCTAACAGGACTCCGGTAACCCGGGCTGTAGCAGGCTAGGCAGGACTCCGAACATCAGCGCGTGACATTTCCCCGAAGGGACAGACATAGGAACGACGTGAAACACATGCCGGCCAGTCAAGTGTCCAAGCAGTAGTGCTGGGCTAGCAGGACTCCGGTGAACCGGGCTGTAGCGGACTACTATCGCTCAGAAGCACAAGACTTACATTTCCCCATATGAAAGGCTGCCAAGGATAAACAACTAGATAGTCGGATCCCACTCATACCAAGCATTTCAATCATACACACAATATGCCCGATATGAGTAAATACAACATGGCATCACAACAGTACTCTACGACTCAAGTACTTTATTTAGAAGGCTCCGAGGAGCCATACATATCATTCATACAGATAGGGGTCACATGACCCAACACTCAAGTCATACAAACATACAAGCACATGCGGAAGCAAAGTAGTCTGAGTACAGACACTAGAAAGAAAGAAGGCTTGACGAAGCCTGTCTATCTACAACGACCCTTCACAAGTCTTGGATCACCACCTGGGTGATAAGTCACTCGTCAACGTCGAGGTCTACATAGAACCCATCAGAAGGGTTGGTGCAGTCGTCTGGAAAACATGATTAAAGCAACATGAGTACGGAAGTACTCAGCAAGTCTTACAACAGGAACCTATCATACATGCACATTCTCAAGAAGGTAGTGGGGTTATTGCAGCAAGCCAGCTTTGACTCTTGGCTAAGCTATCCTACGATACACACCACTTGCAAATCATTTGTCGCACACGAGTCCACTATCACCATCACAATACTCCACCGTGGATCCTCTCTCGCCATCCTACGAGAGGGCCATCCGCGGTACTCACACTTATCTTGAGATTTTTAGTAGTATCCATTTAACTTGTCTATGAACTGATATAGGCAACCCAGAAGTCCATTACCGCGGACACGGCTATTCGAATAGATCATTTATAACCCTGCAGGGGTGTACTTCTTCACACATGTTTCCACCACTTAGCGTCTGCACACGACATGTGCTCGGCAGACTTCAAGCGAAAGCCGACGTGGGTGTAGACCACGACCTACCTAAACACTCAAGTCTCTAGTCCAGGTTTATCGCCTATTCGGGTTCCATCCGCAGGGAGTCCGGCCGAGGTTTCCACTAACGGCCCCGAACGATGTGAACAGGGTTCCCGAGACACCAAACGGGCGAGTCGGTACACCGTGCCACGTGCCTACCGCAACACAGCCCACCCCGATGGTCAGCGCCGCGTGCGGCCCCCAGCATACTACAAACACCAGAAACTACTTGCAACTCCTGGACAGAGGACAAGGGTGGATAAGAAGTCGAGCGGGGTCATATTTCAGGGCCCAATGTGTGGTAGTAACTGTATCATGGATCACAAACACAGATCTCAGTTCTTAAGGACGGCCTCAATGAAACAACCCACCATGTACTCCTACATGGCCTCTCATCGATTCCTTTACCAAATCGTATTCACACTTCACTCTTGTCACCGACACAACCTTTCACTCCAGTTCATCATCCCGATGAGCCAGACCTGACACAACTCTAAGCATAGCAAGCATAGCATGGTAGGAACACACACACATGTATTGGCTCAATCAACTCCTACACATGCTAGTGGGTTTCATCTAGTTACTGTGGCAATGACAGGTCATGCAAAGGAAGTGGGTTCAACTACCGCAACACACAGCAGTTTGAAACGCGTTGTCTTAATGCAGTAAACGAGAGCAGAAGCGAGAACATGGGTTTGTATCGGAATGATCAATGGGTTGCTTGCCTGATGGAGTGGCCGTGGGATACTGCCCTTCAGTTGGATACTCGGAGATATCCTCGGAGGCAGAACCTACCACGATGAGCACATCGGAACACAATCAATACATGACGATATGCAACAATATGATGCATGCAATGACATGGCAATATGAATGTGTCCTGGTCTTGTGCAAGTTAAACCAGAAGGGAATGACCCCATTTGAACCAAAGATTCAAATGGTAGTGCATTTATAAGATCATATTAGTGCAATATCTTATAATGCCTAAACAGTGGGTTTAACTTGTTTTAACATGCATGAAACCAGTTCCATTGGATAGATTGGATTTTTCTGATAGATTTTCATATATAGAACTTTGCATTTGGAGTTACAGATAATTTTCTATGAAATTTTGAAGTTTGAACTATTTTCTGGATTTTCCTGTATAAAAATAAATCCAGCAAAATAATAACTGCGTCAGCACTGTGTCATGCTTGCGTCAGCAGTCAACCCCGCTGACTGGGTCAAACCTGACGTGTGGGGCCACACGTCAGTGACACAGGGGCTAATCCCGGTCAAACCCGCGCTGACCGGGGTTTGACTTGGCCCTGGGCCCACGGTCAGTGGCTTAGGGGTGGGGGTTTAGGTTGCGGGATTAGGCGCTAATGACGCCACGTCGGCCTCGCCGGAGTTTCGCCGGCGACGACCTCGAGCCGCGGCGGTTCTTCACCGGAGTTGCGCTACAGGCGGCGAATAGGCGCGCGGAGACCACGGGAGCGAAGCCCGCGCTCGTCCGCACCGATTGGAGCAGAAGGGAGAGGCGGGGGCGGCCGGAGCTCGCCGGAGCGAAGCTCAGGGCGGCGGCCGGAGTCGAGCTTGAGCGGGCGCAGCGCTGCGCGGCTCGAAAAGACAGGGGAGGAGGTGGAATCGAGGCGGGAGCTCACAGCGGAGGCAGCGGCGGCGTCAGCGGGCTCGGGGACGAGTCGGAGACGACGGGGCGGCGAGGACGATCTGCGGCGGCCGGCGACGAAGAGGACGGTGAGGGCGACCCTACGGGGCACTCCGGCTCGTGTGGCTCGGCGAGGAGGCAGCTAGCGACGAGGCGGAGCAGCTGGGCTTGTCGGAGAGGCAAGGGAGCGGCTGTGGGCGCGGCAGCAGCGGGCGTCGGCGACGAGCTCCGCTCGGGGAGGGGGAAGAGGGGGATCCAGAGGAGAGGGGGAAAAAATGAGCGAGCGGCGGGGCGTCGCGTGGCGACGTGCGGGGCGTCCAGCGTCGGGGGGGAGGCCCAGGCAGGCAGGTGGCGTGGCGGCACGGCCGTGCGCGCGCGCCGGCCACACGCCCGCCCGACTGGCGCCAGGAGGACGACGGCGCTGGTGGGCTGGCCCAGCTGGGCCGCACAGGAGCGGGCCTCAGCTGGCACAGGTAGGCCTTTTTTTTAATTTTGTTTTCTTTCCTATTTCTTCTGCAACTTTGTGGAGTTATTTAAATTACCTAGACCACTCCAAAAATTCTCAAACTGCACATGCTTGCTATTTAAAATATAGACAACATGAAACATTTCTGTTTGAGAATATTTGAACATTTAAAATATTTTTATAAATTTTAAATGCCCAAATTCAAATACTTATGTGTTAATTCAATAACCTTCTGTTGACCTAGAAAAATGTGCACTATTTTTGCCAGGGGGTTTAATCCAAGACAAAGAGGGTGAACATTTTAGAAGGGCATTTCAGGTTCATTGAAAAAGATTTTAGTAAACCCTAGTTATTTCCAGGGGGGGGAGTGTGTGTTGGGGGTTCTGGCATTTCCCATTTCAGAATTAATAGAATTTAAACATGATGCACACTCTAATGCATGGCCTAGCTAGGGATGTGACATTTTTCGTCCAAAGAAAATGAAAATTTCCTTAGGCAACATTGTTTGCCATTCCAATATGCACCCTTGTGCATAATATGAGATCATTTGAACAAACTATGCATCTTCATATACGATAACTCGGTTCCGAGAACACTTGGCTTAAAAGCCATTGATCTTCATACATGATAACTCGGTTCCGAGAACAGTTTTTAAGACATTTATTGTAGTCAATGTTTATTATTTTTCGTGTAAACTAGGTCAGATATAATCCCACATTGCGAAAGTTTTTTTTGTTTTTTTGAATTTCTTTCAAAATGTTGTCAAAACGGCGGGTATGACTACGAGTCTTCGGTCACCGGGAAGGTGACGACGACGAACTCCTCGCTCGCGACCACCTCCTTCATGCCCTGCTCTTCTACGTGCCGAGGTGCTTGCTGGCAGCCTTGCCGGATAAAAATCCAGAGCTTCTTTATTCAGTATTGCCGCCCCCGCCCCCTCCCCCGATCGCCACCTAAAGCTAAAATGATCCACACACGCGGGATCCGACGACCCTCCTCACCGCCAACGACCAAGAGGTCACCGGCGGAGGGGAACCGTCGAAAGACGGCGCCAAAAGAGTCGGTTCTCTTAGCCAAAGAGATCTGCACTTTATTTTTAGCCGGTTACGACCTACTTAGATGGTCATGGACGTCGCACACATGTACTCTATTTTGATTGGTTCAGAGGCATGTCACGCGGATCATGGATCGAGCACCGTCCGATCCACCCGGATCCAATGGCAGCGCTCCCTCCTCACCTTCTCACCCCACCTAGCCCAACAACCCACAGGCCACAGCCCGCACTCCTCCCTCGTCCCCTGTGAACCCTAGCGCTCCCCGATCCCTCCCACCCCCCTCCCCTCGCCGCCACCCACCCCTCCCCTCGCTCTCCGCCCTCCCTCCCTCCCCTCCGGCAAGATCCAGCGCGCTTCAAGATCCCCATGCTCTGCTCCTCCCTCCCTCCCCTCCGGCAAGATCCAGCGTGCGACCTCCCTCTCCTCGATCCAGATCGAGGCAGATACTTCCCATATCCATCTCGATCCACCTCCCCCTCGACTCTAGCCGCCTCCCTCGGCGCCACCCTCCCAGCCGCCGCCGCCGCATCCTCCAAGCCCAAGCCCGTGCCCAAGGTGTCGATCCGACGTCCCTTCTCCTTCCCCGGCACCGATCTTCAAATTACTTGCTTGTCCGATCCACTTTTTTTGGGTTGGATTTGCACCGGCAGGCGAGGTCCATGGACGACATCGACGACGACGAGGAGGAGGAGGAGGACGACCAGGACATGCACGACCCCACCCCCGAGCCCGACGAGCTGGACGAGGAGATCGTCGAGTCCGACCTCGAGCTCGACAACGACGGCGTCGTCCACCCCGACCACGACGACGCGCCACAGAAGGTCCTTCCCCTGCTCACCGCCATCTCTGTTACCTTGTTTCCATCGCTGCTCCGCTCTGCTCTGCTAGTGTAGATCCGCAGCCAAACTCCCATCATAGCAAGCGGCCCCGTCGCGGGATCATAGTGGCCTGACTGGATGCAGGAAATGTGCCAATTTCTGTTGGACCTTATACAACACATGATGCTCTTTTCTTTTTTCCTTTATTAGTTCCTCAAGCTTAACTGCCCTGTTACTGTTCTAGGAGTAGTCTTAGTTGATGCTCAGAATTTAGTTGATGCTCAAAATTCTTCACAGTACTATATGCGCGCGCATGCGCCTCTCACTTTGACCGGCGCGCCAGGGCATGGCGCCGCTGCATGGCATGGCAGCATGGCTGTTTTTGTTTCTTTACATTTGTAGTACCACGACCACAACAATGGCCCTTTTATTACGTTGGCCAGTACCCAGTAGGTAGTAGAATATGAGCCTGTTGGTTGCATATATATATAAAGCAGCTTGCGCCCGTCAAGATTTGCACTTGTTTTTTACACTCCTATAGCCTATTGCATGAGGGGTAGTTTTATATGCAAGTGGGAACTGTACCGCATGCTAGTTATCAATAAAATGTTGAGATGCATGCGCGTCGAGATCGTGTGGCTGATGGCGAGATCCACCGCACATATGTATGATGTATTATCGTTTGTTGCCTGACATGACAATGACAATGACGCTGGATTGGAATGGATGCAGGTGGGTGGCCGAGGAGGACCACATCGTCAACTTCCCCATCGTGCGCCTCAAGGGAGGCATGCCCATCAAGGTCACCGCCAAAGACTAGCTGTCTGTTAATCGGACCACCCTCCTTGATCAACTCCCCGCGGTAGTCAAGCCAGCCATGCATATACATGATGCTGCTGCTACAAGTATGGTATCTTCCATAGCAAGGTTGAAAGGATCCTTAAAACAAGCTAGCTAGGCAACATCTGATCTGAGAGTACATAGTTATGGGCATGCATGTATAAGTGCTGTAGGGAAGGGTTAATTAGCCATGGAGTAATTGCCAGTAACTTCTTTCTGTTTATGGAGTGTAAACAAAATAAGAGCCCACATACACTTGCATCTTTTCTGAACATTCAGCCCGTCCTGTTTAGTCGAACGAAAAAAAATGCAAGGACACCAAAAGGTGTGTAGATACACAGATAACAAATATGTGGTTCCATACTAGTTGGAACACTTTTCGCTTAAATGATGTGCATGATAGATTTATCCAGCCGCTGCACTTTACAGAACAGTTGTTTCCTAGACATGTTGGGTTTTTCAAACCTTCTCTTAGGAGTAATTATACTTGTAAACTGTTGTCCTTTTGCAAGAAAAAGAAAAGTTGTTGTCCTGAATGAATGTAAAAATACTATAACAAGCCCTTCTTTGTTGCATTTAGGGGCATTGCAAGGCACTGCAATTACCTCGGAGATCTACTCTTGGCACTGATTAGCTACAGAACCAGAAGGCCATGCTGTATTGTTATTGTAGACCGTGATGATCATGCATAACTAAATGGCAAGTTCTTCTGTACATTGTTCTTTGATATCCAGTTTTGAACTGAAGTTGCACCGATCTCTAGCTTTGACGCCGCGTTGTGATCTAATCTGGTGCGTGCAGGCACTGCGGGCCAAGGACCTGAACGAGATGTTCCCGGTGGTGGACGCAGAGGCGGTGCCCATGGAGGACGCCCTCCACCACTGCTCCGACGCCATCCAGGTCTTCTTACCTTCAGTTTCTTCTTCTTCCCTTACCCTCCATTCCTTTGACTGAGATGTGATGTGGTTTCCTGCCATGAATGAGCAGTTGTCGCCGGATGGATGTAGAACGACCGACCATGGATGAGCAGCAGCAGCACCCCCATGGTGAGCCCCTCCACCCCTTTGTTCCCCTCTGCTTTCTGTGATGCTAGAGTTTGGCCTCGGTTCCATGGCTGATTACTTGATGTACGCCACGTCGAGGACTGAGTGTTTGAGCTGATTTGTGTTGTTGGTGGTCATCTAGCTACTTCTGCTGCAAGTTAGAATGCCTATTGTTCTGTGCTGTAGAAGACTACTAAATTATCTAGTTTGCATCCCTTTGATGTCATGTATGCTACTGATTTGTTGCAGGTAATTAGAATGATGTAGGTTCAGTACTAACATGGCATAATCCATTGGAATAAATTAGATGGGAATATATCTAGTTTGTTAGTATAAATCTGATTAGTATGTTTGCTACCATTTTGTATAAATTAGATGGGAATAAATTAGATGGGCATAATCTATAACAAGCCCTAATTGAACGAATCAATCTGATTAGTATGTTTGCTGCCATTTTGTTAGTCTGCAGAAGCATATCTAGTTTTTTAGTCAGCCACTTTTTGCTAGAACCATAAATCCTGATGCATGCTGATTATGTTCTGGTTTGTTAGATCTGTTCTGCTGTTGCTTAAAATTTGACTGGATTCTGAATGTGTATCTGCTGTTGCCTGGATTCTGAATGAACATGTCAGTATACTATATACCCAAAAAAAACATGCTTACATTTCTTTTCATTTCTATGATCAATTTAGTTAGAGTTGCACATGTCAGTATACTATATACCAAAAAAAAATCCTAGCTAGTGAGAACATTTGTCACTCCATGAACACATACTGGTTAGTGTTAGTCATACTATTTATCTACATGGCATTTGATGTCAATTCTTGCTTATAAGTTATTGGATCACTCCATGAACACATTCTTATTCTTATATTTTCATTCTTATTCTTTGCACAGGTGAAGTGTGAATCCAAGGCCGAAGCTGTGAATCATATCAACAAAGAGGAGCATATTATGTGTTGTAATTGTACGCATATCTGGGTTGTAGTATACTGAATTGTAATAGAATAATGTAGTCTTGTTTTCGACGAATTTCATTTGCTCTCTAGTCCGTTCAAAACAATGATTGTGTATGTGATTTGAATACCCGTGAAATGGAAACCTGACAAGAGGGTCCAAGTTATAATGATTATTTGACTAATTTCGAAATTTCTGACATGTGGGACATATTTTGAGATAAGCATGACATGTGGGGCTGGCTTACTAGTGGTACCCCAATGCATAATGGCTGAAACTAGAAAAATCAATGGACTAAAAAGGCTATGGCCCAAAAATAAAATGGCTTAAATTTTGGGCCTGGCCCATGTAGTTGACCAAAATTAATCAAGAAAAAATATATAAAAAGGCCGAATTGTTGGGCTAGGCCCATGTAGAAAACCGAATTGGACCGGGCTGAATCTTGTGCCACATCAGCTTGCCACGCTGGATGCCTACGTGGCCTGGGGAGGTTGCTAGTGACCAAAACGAAACACTAGGCATATTTTGGTCGTAAACGTCCACGACCTTCTCACAGAGAAGGTCGCTATAGTCAGTTTATGACTGCCAGCTTTTGACCTTCTATTTTTGGTCACAAAAAGGTCGCAAATGAAAAACCATGACCTTTCAGTGACTAATAGTGGTGGTCACAATTTGACATATTTCTTGTAGTGTTTACACTTATTCCATGAATCAATACTATTTTTAGGCAAAGATGAAAACCAAGTTTTAGCACGATCCCGTAGTGAGAACGGAAATAGCTTCAATTTAATAATATCATTATGCACATCTTTCTTCTTTTGCATATCACACAAATCAACGAAATTTTTTAGATGGGATGTGGCATCTTCACTAGGAAGGCCAGAAAAATGATCTTTCATAACAAGATTCAGCGAAGCGGCATTAATTTCACAAGATTCCGCACTAGTGGCGGGAGAAATCGAAGTACTAATAAAATCATTATTAGTAGTATTGGAAAATTGACACAATTTGGTATTCTCTTGAGTCATTGTGACAAAGCAAGCAATCTAACACACGAGCAAACAAAAAGCAAACGAAAATACGAACGGAAGAAGGGCAAAGAAAATTGTGAATCTTTTCGAAAATCATTTTAGGAGTGGGGGAGAGGAAAACGAGAGGCGAATGGCGAATAATGTAATGCAAAAGATGAGAGTTTTATGATGGGTACTTGGTATGTCTTGACTTGGGGTAGATCTCCCCGGCAATAGCGCTAGAAATTCTTCCTGCTACTTCTTGAGCTTGCGTTGGTTTTTCCCTTGAAGAGGAAAGGGTGATGCAGCAAAGTAGAGATAAGTATTTCCCTCGGTTTAAGAACCAAGGTATCAATCCAGTAGGAGAAGAATGGACAAATCAACAATACCTGCACAAACAAGCAAACAACTTGCACCCAACGCGATAAAGGGGTTGACAATCCCTTCACGGTTACTTGCAAAAGTGAGATCTGCTTGAGATAGATAAACAAAAGATAAAATATTTTTGGGTTTTTTGGTTTATAGATCTAAAATTAATAGATTGCAAAATAGTAGATCGGAAACTAATATGATGGAAAATAGTAGATCAGAAACTAATACGATGAAAAATAGACCCAAAGGCCATAGGTTTCACTAGAGGCTTCTCTCATGAAGGCAAATAATACGGTGGGTGAACAAATTACTGTCAAGCAATTGATAGAAAAGCACAAAGTTATGACGATATCCAAGGCAACGATTATGCAATACAGGCATCACGTCCGTATCAAGTAGACCGACTCCTGCCTGCATCTACTACTATTACTCCACACATCGTCCGACTCTTGCCTGCATCTAGAGTATTAAGTTCATAATAAAGAACAAAGTAACACATTAAGTAAGATGACATGATGTAGAGGAATAAACTCAAGCAATATGATGTAAACCCCATCTTTTTATCCTCGATGGCAACAATACAATACGTGCCTCGCTGCCCCTACTTTGTCACTGGGTGAGGACACCGCAAGATTATACCCAAAGCTAAGCACCTCTCCCATTGCAAGAAAAACCAATCTAGTTGGCCAAACCAAACCAATAATTTGAAGAGAAATACAAAGATACCAAATCATGCATATAAGAATTTAGAGGAGATTCAAATAATATTCATAGATAAGCTGATCATAAATCCATAATTCATCAGATCTCGACAAACACAGCGCAAAAAAGTATTACATTGGATAGATCTCCAAGAACACTGAGGAGAACATGGTATTGAGAATCAAAGAGAGAGAAGAAGCCATCTAGCTACTAGCTATGGACTCGTAGGTCTATGGTGGACTACTCACGCTTCATCGGAAGGTCGATAGACTTGACGTAGATGCCCTCCATGATCAAATCCCCCTTCGATAGGGTGGCAGAAAAGGCCCCTAGATGGGATCTCACGGGAACAGAAGGTTGCGGTGGTGGAAAAGTGTTTTCGTGGATGCTTCTAAGGGTTGGGGAATATTTGCAAATATGGATAATTGTATTTATACCCTTAGTTGTGTCCCCCTCAACAGGATTGCCCCTAGTTTTTGAAAACACGTGGTCTTGCCCAACCCACTTTGTCGTCTTGTGCTTTTGCCCTTTGACTATTTGACCATCACTTTGGAAACTTCATAACTAATGCATACTAAATCATAAAAATGCAAATAAGATACCAAAATGTTTGGAAAAACATCACCTGTATGTCAATGTCATTTGCATTCATGACAAAAGTGTTGGTAAGTGCCCATCTGAGTTTTAGCTCTTATCATACCACCATAAACAGGAAAATCTAAAAAAATAAACATTTCAAAAAAATTGGTGACAAATAATGACAAATGTTTTAAGTGCTTTCCAAGTTTAATCAGGGAATGACATTCGTGGAAGTCGTGGCAAAGAAAAACAATCAACACTCGAAAATAGATTGTTTTTTTGCCACGACTTCCACGAATGTCATTCCCTCATGAAACTTGGCAAGCACTTAAAATGTTTGCAATTCTTTGTCACCAAATTTTTCTTAATTTTTTTAGATTTTACTGGTCATGGTGGTATGATAAGAACTAAAACTCGAATTAGCACTTACCAACACTTTTGTCATGAATGCAAGTGACATTGACATATAGGTGATATTTTTCCAAATATTTTGGGTATCTTATTTGCATTTTTCTGATTTAGTATGAATTAGTTATGAAGTTTTCAAAGTGACGGTCAAACGGTCAAATGGAAAAAGCACAAGATGACAAAGTGGGTTGGGCAAGACCACGTGTTTTCAAAAACTAGGGGCAATCCTGTTGAGGGGGACACAACTAAGGGTATAAATACAATTATCCCTTGCAAATATATAGGACGAAGATCAAGGTCAGGGGGGTCACGAGGGGCCCACAAGGTAGGGGGCGCACCTAGGGGGTAGGGCGCGCCCTCCACCCTTGTCGCCGCCTCGTGGCTTTTCTGACTTGCACTCCAAGTCTCCTGGGTGTCTTCTGGTCCAAGAAAAATCATGGTGAAGTTTTATTCCGTTTGGACTCCGTTTAGTATTCCTTTTCTGCGAAACTCAAAAACAAGGAAAAACAGAAACTGGCACTAGGCTCTAGGTTAATAGTATAGTCCCAAAAATAATATAAAACAGATAATATAATAGCATGGAACAATAAAAAATTATATATGCATCGGAGACGTATCACTCCTCATCCTAAAGAAGGACGCCATGGGAACTATCGGCATCTCTTTACAGAAGTGCACGGGCGCACTCTGGATGCTTGTGAAGGAAATATGGCCTAGAGGCAATAATAAAGTTGTTATTTATATTTCCTTATATCATGATAAATGTTTATTATTCATGCTAGAATTGTATTAACCGGAAACTTAGTACATGTGTGAATACATAGACAAACAGAGTGTCCCTAGTATGCCTCTACTAGACTAGCTCGTTAATCAATGATGGTTAAGTTTCCTGACCATAGACATGTGTTGTCATTTGATGAACGGGATCACATCATTAGAGAATGATGTGATGGACAAGACCCATCCGTTAGCTTAGCATAATGATTGTTAAGTTTTATTGCTATTGCTTTCTTCATGACATATACATGTTCCTCTGACTATGAGATTATGCAACTCCCGAATACCGGAGGAACACCTTGTGTGCTATCAAACGTCACAACGTAACTGGGTGGTTATAAAGATGCTCTACAGGTGTCTCTGAATGTGTTTGTTGGGTTGGCATAGATCGAGATTAGGATTTGTCACTCCGTGTATCGGAGAGGTATCTCTGGGCCCTCTCGGTGATGCTCATCACTATAAGCCTTGCAAGCAATGTGACTAATGAGTTAGTTGCGGGATGATGCATTACGGAACGAGTAAAGATACTTGCCGGTAACAAGATTGAACTAGGTATGATGATACCGACGATCGAATCTCGGGCAAGTAACATACGAACGGCAAAGGGAACAACATATGTTGTTATGCGGTTTGACCGATAAAGATCTTCGTAGAATATGTAGGAGCCAATATGAGCATCCAGGTTCCGCTATTGGTTATTGACCGGAGAAGTGTCTCGGTCATGTCTACATAGTTCTCTAACCCGTAGGGTCCGCACACTTAACGTTCGATGACGATTTGTATTATGAGTTATGTGATTTGATGACCGAAGTTTGTTCGGAGTCCCGGATAAGATCACGGACATGATGAGGAGTCTCAAAATGGTCGATAGGTAAATATTGATATATTGAAAGGCTATATTCGGAAATCAGAAAGGTTCCGAGTGATTCGGGTATTTTTCGGAGTACTAGAGAGTTACGGGAATTCGCCGGGGGAAGTAGTGGGCCTTAATGGGCCATACGAGAAAGGAGAGAAGGGCCTCAAGGGGTGGCATCGCGGCCCCCCCATGGCAAGTCCGAATTGGACTAGGGAGGGGGCGGCACCCCCCTCTCTTTCCTTCTCCCTCTCCTACTCCTTCCCTCTCCCCCCTCTTGGAAAAGGAAGAGGACTCCAACTAGGATTGGGAATCCTAGTTGGTCTCCCCCTATAGGCGCGCCCCTCCTAGGCCGGCCTCCTCCTCCTCTCTCCTTTATATACATGGCCAAGGGGGCACCCCAAAACACACCAACCCTTCTCTTAGCCGTGTGCGGTGCCCCCCTCCACAGTTACACATCTCGGTCATATCGTCGTAGTGCTTAGGCGAAGCCCTGTGCCGTAACTTCATCATCACCGTCGTCACGCCGTCGTGCTGACGGAACTCTCCCTCGGCCTCAACTGGATCAAGAGTACGAGGGATGTCACCGAGCTGAACGTGTGCTGATCGTGGAGGTGACGTGTGTTCGGTACTTGGAACGGTTGGATCGCAAAGACGTTTGACTACATCAGCCGCGTTACTAAATGCTTCCGCTTTCGGTCTACGAGGGTATGTAGACACACTCTCCCGTCTTGTTGCTATGCATCTCCTAGATAGATCTTGCATGATCGTAGGTAAATTTTTTGAAATTACTACGTTCCCCGACAGTGGCATCCGAGCCAGGTCTATGCGTAGATGTTATATGCATGAGTAGAACACAAAGAGTTGTGGGTGATAATAGTCATACTGCTTACCAGCATGTCATACATTGATTCGGCGGTATTGTTGGATGAAGCGGTCCAGACCGATATTACATGACCGCGTTCATGAGACTGGTTCTACCGCCGTGCTTCGCACACAAGTGGCTAGTGGATGTCTGTTTCTCCAACTTTAGTTGAATCGAGTTTGACTACGCCCGGTCCTTGTTGAAGGTTAAAAAAGCACACTTGACGAAAAATCGTTGTGGTTTTGATGCGTTGGTAAGAACGGTTCTTGCTAGAAGCCCGTAGCAGCCACGTAAAACTTGCAACAACAAAGTAGAGGACGTCTAACTTGTTTTTGCAGGGCTTGCTGTGATGTGATATGGTCAAGACATGATGATATATAATTTGTTGTATTAGATGATCATGTTTTGTAACAGTTAACGGCAACTGGCAAGAGCCATATGGTTGTTTCTTTATTGTATGAAATGCAATCGCCATGTAATTGCTTTACTTTATCACTAAGCGGTAGCGATAGTCGTAGCAGCAATAGTTGGCGAGACGACAACGATGCTTCGATGGAGATCAAGGTGTCAGGCCGGTGACGATGGTGATCATGACGGTGCTTTGGAGATGGAGATCAAAGGCACAAGATGATCATGGCCATATCATATCACTTATATTGATTGCATGTGATGTTTATCCTTTATGCATCTTATTTTGCTTAGTACGACGGTAGCATTATAAGATGATCTCTCACTAAATTTCAAGGTATAAGTGTTCTCCCTGAGTATGCACCATTGCTACAGTTCGTCATTCCGAGACACCACGTGATGATCGGGTGTGATTAGCTCTACGTTCACATACAACGGGTGCAAGCCAGTTTTGCATTCGCAGAATACTCGGTTTAAACTTGACGAGCCTAGCATATGCAGATATGGCCTCGAAACACTGAGACCGAAAGGTCGAGCATGAATCATATAGTAGATATGATCAACATAGTGATGTTCACCATTGAAAACTACTCCATCTCACGTGATAATCGGACATGTGTAAGTGCATCTAGTGCCCCTTAGTGATTTTGGTGTATTGAAGACTTATAGGTTAAGGAACTAATATGTTTGTGAGTGTACGCATGTCTATAAGTCTATGAGGAGTTTGATACTTACAGAGAAAGTCGACCCCTAGAAATGAATGTCTTCAACTGAAAACTTTGGATTTCTGAAGACTTTCTGAAGATTTTGAAAGTGAAGAAATTGGTGTGACCCTGAAGACATGGATTTGATGCGAGGAACATGAAGCGTGAAGAGTTTTGTTTTCGTAGTTTCATTTTCTCTTTCTTGAGTCATAGGAAACACCGTACAGTTAAAAGGGGTCAAGGAAATACTAAGGAAAATTTTCCAAAGTGATGCTCAACTCAAAATCCTACACCTACCAATCCTTTCGAGTGAAGCCATTGGAAATCTCATACAGTTCAGTCAATTTCTTCGGTGACAGAGACGAAGTTCTTCTACTCTTTGAGGAATTTGTTCTGACTAAGGAGTTAGGAATTCGCCAGTGCGGATTGCCTACAAGTGAGGAACATGATAGCCCTGAGGAATTTGATAGTCAAATTTCCGACCGTTGCTGTGCTACGCGCTAGCTGTCCCAAAATATCTACCCACCTAATGGTCATATCATTGAAGGGCATTTATGTCTTATCATGTCGGGCTGCTCCCTAGGCTATAAATAGCCGCCCCTACAACCACTAGCTGGTTGGCTGCTCCAAGAGAAACTGACACTTGTCATTTGAGAGCATCCCATCCTCTGAGGACTTTGAGCGAAAATCATCAAGTGAGGAAAACCCAAAACCAAACACCTACAACCCAAAGTGATTGAGCATCATTGAAGAGATTGATCCTGAGTGGATCTGACGCTTGTTACCTTTGAAGACTGTGCATCTCCCAGACGGTTAGGCGTCATGGTCTAGAGCATCCAAGAGGAAATTGTGGATCGCCGAGTGACCGGGTTTGTGAAGGTTTGGAAGTCACCTGAACTTACCACGAGTGATTGGGCGAGGTCTGTGTGACCTTAGCTCAAGGAGAATACGGTGAGGATTGTGTGTCCGGGACTGTGTGCCCCCAGGTTTAAATACCTAGCCGCTCCAACCTGACGTACAACTGTCACAACAGTTGGAACTGGTCTACCAAATCATTGTCTTCACCAAGCCTACCGGTTCTATTTCCTCAACTCTTTCATTTCCTCATTACTGTGTTGTGTGCTTGTTCATATCTGTTTGAAGACTTTGACTGAAGACTTTCTCGATTTCCTCAGTTCAATTTCTTCAGTCTGTTTGTCTTCATCCTGTTTATCCTGTGTTTACGCTTTCTGTACTATGTGCGTGTTTTCATTTCATCATGATGACCATGCTCATGTTCTGTCATGTTTGCATGAGTACTTATTCCGCTGCAAGTAGTTCTTCTCTTAGGCATTTCCTCACCCTGAAATTCCTTAGTGAAGAATTCATAAAAATCGCCTATTCACCCCCCTAGTCGACTTAACGCACTTTTAACATGGTTTAGTTGATATGGATCACGTGATCACTTAGATGATTAGAGGGATGTCTATCTAAGTGGGAGTTCTTAAGTAATATGATTAATTGAACTTTAATTTATCATGAACTTAGTCCAGATAGTATTTGCATAACTATGTTTGTAACACCCGGGATGTAACTTGCCATATTTGTATTCCAACTCTTGCCATTTTCGGCTATGTGTTATGATATTCCCTCATGGTTGGGTTTTGTCTTCGTTTTGAATTTTTTCCATGTCATGCATTTCATATCATGGCATCATGTGCACCGCATTTGCATACGTGTTCGTCTCATGCATCCGAGCATTTTCCCCGTTGTCCGTTTTGCATTCCGGCACTCCTATGTTCCCCGGCGCCCCCTTTTGCCTCTTTTCGTGAGCGGGTGTTAAACTTTCTCGGAATGGACCGAGATTTGCCAAGCGGCCTTGGTACACCACCGGTAGACCGCTTGTCAAGTTTCGTGCCATTTGGAGTCCGTTTGATACTCCAACGGTTAACCGGGTAACCGCAAAGGCCTCTTTTGTGTTGCAGCCCAACACCCCTCCAAAACGGCCCAATAACCCATCCAAACCCCTTCTATGTCCTCCGTCGTCGGATCACGATCGTGTGGGCAAAAACTACACTCCATTTGGAGTCTCCAAACTCCCTCTACCTATAAAAATGTGCTCCTCGTCAAAATCCCGCAGTCCAAATACCCTAGCCCCGCTCCTCCGCGCCGCCGGACACGTCCGCCGCCGGCCGGACGTGTCCGCCGCCGCCTGCGCACCAACCAGGACGCGCCACCTGTCCCGCGCATCGCACCCGCCGCCGCGGCCCGCCAAGCCCAGGGCAGGCCCGCCCAGCCCGCGCGCCTTCGCTCCGCCGTCCGCCCGGCGCCGCCCGCTTCCACCGCGCCGCGCCCCGCCGCTGACCGCCCGCGCCACCGCGCCGCGCCACGCCGCCGACCAACGCCCCCGCCGCCTCCTCCTCTTCCCCGGCCAGATCCGGCGAGGATCCGACCGGATCTCGCCGCCCCGCCGTCTCCCTCCTCTCTGACGGATCCTCCGGTGCCACTCCGGCGATCCTCGGGCTCCGTGCCGCCCGGATCCAGATCTGAGAAGACCTAGGGTTGACCCCGATTTCTCTAAGTCATTTTTATTTTGTATTATATTGCCCTGTTTATAGCATCATAAATCATCATCCTTAGCTCCGTTTTGTGTGCACGATATATGGAAATGTTCACAACGATGTGCTCTTCATTTTTTTCCATTGGGTCATGTTTGTTTGAGGTCATCTTGATGCCCAAATCTCTGATGCAAGAGTGCTATAAAATATTTACTGCTGCAACTTATCAGATTATGATGATTTGTCATTTTTGCTACATTTATAGAGTGCATTTTATGGGCATGAGCTCTACATGTGTTTTGGGCTATGCCATGCCATATTTACAGGGGAGTATGTGTTGGGGAACGTAGTAATTTAAAAAAAATTCCTACGCACACGCAAGATCATGGTGATGCATAGCAACGAGAGGAGAGAGTGTTGTCTACGTACCATCGTAGACCGAAGCGGAAGCGTTGGCACAACGTAGAGGAAGTAGTCGTACGTTCTCCTCGCGATCCAACCGATCACAGCACCGTTACTCCGGCACCTCCGAGTTCTTGGCACACGTTCAGCTCGATGACGATCCTCGGGCTCCGATCCAGCAAAGCGTCGGGGAAGAGTTCCGTCAGCACGACGGTGTGGTGACGATCTTGATGTGTTACCGGCGCAGGGCTTCGCCTAAGCACTGCAACGATATGAGCGAGGTGGAATTTGGTGGAAGGGGGCACCGCACACGGCTAAGGAAAGATCTCAATGATCAATTATGTGTCCAAGGGGTGCCCCTTGCCTCAGTATATAAAGGATGGAGGAGGAGGAGGCCGGCCAAGCCAATTGGTGCGGCCAAGATATGGAGTCCTACTAGGACTCCAAGTCCTAGTAGGAGTCCACCAAGAGGGGGGGAAGGGAGAAGGAATAGGAGGAGAAGGAGAGGTGGCCGACCCCCTTTTCCCTAGTCCAATTCGGACTAGAGGGGAGGGGGGGCGCAGCAGCCTTTTTCCTCTTCCCACTAAAGCCCATCAAGGCCCATTACTTCTCCCGTAATCCCGTAACTCCCCGGTACCTCCGAAAATACCCGAACCACTCAGAACCCTTCCGATGTCCGAATATAGTCGTCCAATATATCGATCTTTACGTCTCGACCATTTCGAGACTCCTCGTCATGTCCCCGATCTCATCCGGGACTCCGAACTCCTTCGGTACATCAAAACTCATAAACTCATAATATAATTGTCATCGAAACCTTAAGCGTGCGGACCCTACGGTTCGAGAACAATGTAGACATGACCGAGACACATCTCCGGTCAATAACCAATAGCGGGACCTGGATGGCCATATTGGCTCCTACATATTCTGCGAAGATCTTTATCGGTCAGACCGCATAACAACATACGTTGTTCCCTTTGTCATCGGTATGTTACTTGCCCGAGATTCGATCGTCGGTATCCAATACCTAGTTCAATCTCGTTACCGGCAAGTCTCTTTACTCGTTCCGTAATACATCATCCCGCAACTAACTCATTAGTTGCAATGCTTGCAAGGCTTAAGTGATGTGCATTACCGAGAGGGCCCAGAGATACCTCTCCGACGATCGGAGTGACAAATCCTAATCTCGAAATACGCCAACCCAACATCTACCTTTGGAGACACCTGTAGTACTCCTTTATAATCACCCAGTTACGTTGTGACGTTTGGTAGCACCCAAAGTGTTCCTCCGGCAAACGGGAGTTGCATAATCTCATAGTCATAGGAACATGTATAAGTCATGGATAAAAGCAATAGCAACATACTAAACGATCGGGTGCTAAGCTAATGGAATGGGTCATGTCAATCAGATCATTCAACTAATGATGTGACCTCATTAATCAAATAACAACTCCTTGTTCATGGTTAGGAAACATAACCATCTTTGATTAATGAGCTAGTCAAGTAGAGGCATACTAGTGACACTCTGTTTGTCTATGTATTCACACATGTATTATGTTTCCTGTTAATACAATTCTAGCATGAATAATAAACATTTATCATGAATTAAGGAAATAAATAATAACTTTATTATTGCCTCTAGGGCATATTTCCTTCAGTCTCCCACTTGCACTAGAGTCAATAATCTAGTTCACATCGCCATGTGATTTATCAGCAATAGTTCACATCACCATGTGATTAACACCCATAGTTCACATCGATATGTGATCAACACCCAAAGGGTTTACTAGATTCAGTAATCTAGTTCACATTGCTATGTGATTAACACCCAAAGAGTACTACGGTGTGATCATGTTTTGCTTGTGAGAGAAGTTTAGTCAACGGGTCTGCCACATTCAGATCCGTTATGTATTTTGCAATTTTCTATGTCTACAATGCTCTGCACGGAGCTACTTTAGCTAATTGCTCCCACTGTCAATATGTATCTAGATTGAGACTTAGAGTCATCTAGATTAGTGTCAAAACTTGCATCGACGTAACCTTTTACGACGAACCTTTTTGTCACATCCATAATCGAGAAACATATCCTTATTTTACTAAGGATAATTTTGACCGATGTCCAGTGATCTACTTCCTAGATCACTATTGTACTCCCTTGCTTAACACAGTGTAGGGTATATAATAGATCTGGTACATAGCATGGCATACTTTATAGAATCTATGGCTGAGGCATAGGAAATGACTTTCATTCTTTTTCTATCATCTGCCGTGGTCGGGCTTTGAGTCTTACTCAATTTCACACCTTGTAATACAGGCAAGAACTCTTTCTTTGACTGTTCCATTTTGAACTACTTCAAAATCTTTTCAAGGTATGTACTTATTGAAAAACTTATCAAGCGTCTTGATCTATCTCTATAGATCTTGATGCTCAATATGTAAGCAGCTTCACCGAGGTCCTTCTTCGAAAAAACTCCTTTCAAATACTCCTTTATGCTTCACAGAATAATTCTACATTATTTCCGATCAATAATATGTCATTTACATATACTTATCAGAAATGCTGTAGTGCTCCCACTCACTTTCTTGTAAATACAGGCTTCACCGCAAGTCTGTATAAAACTATATGCTTTGATCAACTCATCAAAGCGTATATTCCAACTCCGAGATGCTTGCACCAGTCCATAGATGGATCGCTGGAGCTTGCATACTTTGTTAACACCTTCAGGATCGACAAAACCTTCTAGTTGCATCGTATACAACTCTTCTTTAATAAATCCATTAAGGAATGTAGTTTTGTTTATCCATTTGCCGGATTTCATAAAATGCGGCAATTGCTAACATGATTCGGACAGACTTAAGCATAGATACGAGTGAGAAACTCTCATCGTAGTCAACACCTTGAACTTGTCGAAAGACTTTTTGCGATAATTCTAGCTTTGTAGATAGTAACACTACTATCAGTGTCCGTCTTCCTCTTCAAGATCCATTTATTTTCTTTGGCTTGCCTATCATCGGGCAAATCCATCAAAGTCCACACTTTGTTCTCATACATGGATCCCATCTCAGATTTCATGGCCTCAAGCCACTTTGCGGAATCTGGGCTCACCATCGCTTCTTCATAGTTCGTAGGTTCATCATGGTCTAGTAACATGACTTCCAAAATAGGATTACCGTACCACTCTGGTGCGGATCTTACTCTGGTTGATCTACGAGGTTCAGTAGAAACTTGATCTGAAGTTTCATGATCATTATCATTAGCTTCCTCCCTATTTGGTGTAGGTGTCACAGAAACTGATTTCTGTGACGTACTACTTCTCAATAAGGGAGTAGATACAGTTATCTCATCAAGTTCTACTTTCCTCCCACTCACTTCTTTCGAGAGAAACTCCTTCTCTAGAAAGTTTCCGAATTTAGCAACAAAAATCTTGCCTTCGGATCTGTGATAGAAGGTGTACCCAACAGTCTCCTTTGGGTATCCTATGAAGACACATTTCTCCGATTTGGGTTTGAGCTTATCAGGATGAAAATTTTCACATAAGCATCGCAACCCCAAACTTTAAGAAACGACAAATTTGGTTTCTTGCCAAACCATAGTTCATATTGTGTCGTCTCAACGGACTTAGATGGTGCCCCTTTTCTCGTGAATGCAGCTGTCTCTAATGCATGATCCCAAAACGATATTGGTAAATCGGTAAGAAACATCATAGATTGTACTATATCCAATAAAGTACGGTTATGACGTTCGGACACACCATTATGCTGTGGTGTTCCAGGTGGCATGAATTTGTGAAACTATTCCACATTGTTTTAATTGAAGACCAAACTCGTAACTCAAATATTTGTCTCCGCGATCAGATCGTAGAAACCTTATTTTCTTGTCACGATGATTTTCCACTTCACTCTAAAATTCTTTGAACTTTTCAAACGTTTCAGACTTATGTTTCATCAAGTAGATATACCCATATCTGCTCAAATCATCTGTGAAGGTTAGAAAATAATGATACTTGTCGCGAGCCTTAATATTCATCGGACCATATACATCAGTATGTATGATTTCCAACAAATCTGTTGCTTGCTCCATTGTTCCGGAGAACGGCGTTTTAGTCATCTTTCCCAAGAGGCATGGTTCGCAAGCATCAAGTGATTCATAATCAAGTGATTCCAAAATCCCATCAGCATGGAGTTTCTTCATGCGCTTTACACCAATATGACCTAAACGGCAGTGCCACAAATAGGTTGCACTATCATTATTAACTTCGCATCTTTTGGTTTCAATATTATGAATATGTGTATCACTACGATCGAGATCCAATGAACTATTTTCATTGGTGTGTATGACCATAGAAGGTTTTATTCATGTAAACAGAACAACAATTGTTCTCTAACTTAAATGAATAACTGTATTGCAATTAACATGATCAAATCATATTCATGCTCAACGCAAACACCAAATAACACTTATTTAGTTTCAACACTAATCCCGAAAGTATAGTGAGTGTGTGATGATGATCATATCAATCTTGGAACCACTTCCAACACACATCGTCACCTTGCCCTTTAACTAGTCTTTGTTCATTCTGCAACTCCCGTTTCGAGTTTCTAATCTCAGCAACTTGAACTAGTACCAAATACTGAGGGGTTGCTATGAACACTAGTAAAGTACACATCAATAACATGTATATCAAATATACTTATGTTTCACTTTGCCATCCTTCTTATCCGCCAATCACTTGGGGTAGTTCCGCTTCTAGTGACCAGTCCCTTTGCAGTAGAAGCACTTAGTCTCAGGCTTAGGACTAGACTTGGGCTTTTTCACTTGAGCAGCAACTTGCTTGCCGTTCTTCTTGAAGTTCCCCTTCTTTCCTTTTGCCCTTTTCTTGAAACTAGTGATCTTGTCAACCATCAACACTTGATGTTTTTCTTTGATTTCTACCTTCGCCGATTTTAGCATCGCAAAGAGCTTGGGAATATTTTCCGTTATCCCTTGCATATTATAGTTCATCACGAAGTTCTACTAACTTGGTGATGGTGACTAGAGAATTCTGTCAATCACTATTTTATCTGGAAGATTAACTCCCACTTGATTCAAGCGATTGTAGTACCCAGACAATCTGAGCACATGCTCACTAGTTGAGCGATTCTCCTCCATCTTTTAGCTATAGAACTTGTTGGAGACTTCATATCTCTCAACTCGGGTATTTGCTTGAAATATTAACTTCAACTCCTGGAACATCTCGTATGGTCCATGACGTTCAAAACGTCTTTGAAGTCCCGATTCTAAGCCGTTAAGCATGGTGCACTAAACTATTAAGTAGTCATCATATTGAGCTAGCAAAACGTTCATAACGTCTGCATCTGCTCCAGCAAAAGGTCCGTCACCTAGCGGTGCATCAAGGACAAAATTCTTCTGTGCAGCAATGAGGATAAACCTCAGATTACGGATCCAATCCGCATCATTGCTACTAACATTTTTCAACACAATTTTCTCTAGGAACATATCAAAATAAACACAGGGAAGCAACACTGCGAGCTATTGATCTACAACATAGATATGCTAATACTACCAGGACTAAGTTCATGATAAATTAAAGTTCAATTAATCATATTACTTAAGAACTCCCACTTAGATAGACATCCCTCTAATCTTCTAAGTGATCACGTGATCCAAATCAGCTAAACCATGTCCGATCATCACGTGAGATGGAGTAGTTTCAATGGTGAACATCACTATGTTGATCATATCTACTATATGATTCACGCTCGACCTTTCGGTCTCCGTGTTCCGAGGCCATATCTGTTATATGCTAGGCTCGTCAAGTTAAACCTGAGTATTCCGCGTGTGCAACTGTTTTGCACCCGTTGTATTTGAACGTAGAGCCTATCACACCCGATCATCACGTGGTGTCTCAGCACGAAGAACTTTCGCAACGGTGCATACTCAGGGAGAACACTTCTTGATAATTAGTGAGAGATCATCTTATAATGCTACCGTCAAACAAAGCAAGATAAGATGCATAAAAGATAAACATCACATGCAATCAATATAAGTGATGTGATATGGCCATCATCATCTCGTGCTTGTGATCTCCATCTTCGAAGCACCGTTATGATCACCATCGTCACCGGCGCGACACCTTGATCTTCATCGCAGCATCGTTGTCGTCTCGCCAATCTTATGCTTCCACGACTATCACTACCGCTTAGTAATAAAGTAAAGCATTACATCGCGATTGCATTGCATACAATAAAGCGACAACCATATGGCTCCTGCCAGTTGCCGATAACTCGGTTACAAAACATGATCATCTAATACAATAAAATTCAGCATCATGTCTTGACCATATCACATCACAACATGCCCTGCAAAAACAAGTTAGACGTCCTCTACTTTGTTGTTGCAAGTTTTTCGTGGCTGCTACGGGCTTAAGCAAGAACTCATCTTACCTACGCATCAAAACCACAACGATAGTTTGTCAAATAGACTCCGTTTTAACCTTCTCAAGGACCGGGCGTAGCCACACTCGGTTCAACTAAAGTTGGAGAGACAGTCTTCCGCAAGCCATCTATGTGCAAAGCACGTCGAGGGAACCGGTCTCGCGTAAGCGTACGCGTAAGGTTGGTCCGGATCGTCTCGTCCAACAATACCGCTGAACCAAAGTATGACATGCTGGTAGGCAGTATGACTTGTATCGTCCACAACTCACTTGTGTTCTACTCGTGCAAATAACATCAAACCATAAAAACCTAGGCTCGGATGCCACTGTTGGGGAACGTAGTAATTTAAAAAAAATTCCTACGCACACGCAAGATCATGGTGATGCATAGCAACGAGAGGGGAGAGTGTTGTCTACGTACCCTCGTAGACCGAAGCGGAAGCGTTGACACAACGTAGAGGAAGTAGTCGTACGTTCTCCTCGCGATCCAACCGATCACAGCACCGTTACTCCGGCACCTCCGAGTTCTTGGCACACGTTCAGCTCGATGACGATCCCCGGGCTCCGATCCAGCAAAGCGTCGGGGAAGAGTTCCGTCAACACGACGGTGTGGTGACGATCTTGATGTGTTACCGGCGCAGAGCTTCGCCTAAGCACTGCAACGATATGACCGAGGTGGAATTTGGTGGAAGGGGGCACCGCACACGGCTAAGGAAAGATCTCAATGATCAATTGTGTGTCCAAGGGGTGTCCCTTGCCTCAGTATATAAAGGATGGAGGAGGAGGAGGCCGGCCAAGCCAATTGGTGCGGCCAAGATATGGAGTCCTACTAGGACTCCAAGTCCTAGTAGGAGTCCACCAAGAGGGGAGGAAGGGAGAAGGAATAGGAGGAGAAGGAGAGGTGGCCGGCCCCCTTTTCCCTAGTCCAATTCGGACTAGAGGGGAGGGGGGGCGCAGCAGCCTTTTTCCTCTTCCCACTAAAGCCCATCAAGGCCCATTACTTCTCCCGTAATCCCGTAACTCCCCGGTACCTCCGAAAATACCCGAACCACTCAGAACCCTTCCGATGTCCGAATATAGTCGTCCAATATATCGATCTTTACGTCTCGACCATTTCGAGACTCCTCGTCATGTCCCCGATCTCATCCGGGACTCCGAACTCCTTCGGTACATCAAAACTCATAAACTCATAATATAATTGTCATCGAAACCTTAAGCGTGCGGACCCTACGGTTCGAGAACAATGTAGACATGACCGAGACACATCTCCGGTCAATAACCAATAGCGGGACCTGGATGGCCATATTGGCTCCTACATATTCTGCGAAGATCTTTATCGGTCAGACCGCATAACAACATACGTTGTTCCCTTTGTCATCGGTATGTTACTTGCCCGAGATTCGATCGTCAGTATCCAATACCTAGTTCAATCTCGTTACCGGCAAGTCTCTTTACTCGTTCCGTAATACATCATCCCGCAACTAACTCATTAGTTGCAATGCTTGCAAGGCTTAAGTGATGTGCATTACCGAGAGGGCCCAGAGATACCTCTCCAACGATCGGAGTGACAAATCCTAATATCGAAATACGCCAACCCAACATCTACCTTTGGAGACACCTGTAGTACTCCTTTATAATCACCCAGTTACGTTGTGACGTTTGGTAGCACCCAAAGTGTTCCTCCGACAAACGGGAGTTGCATAATCTCATAGTCATAGGAACATGTATAAGTCATGGATAAAAGCAATAGCAACATACTAAACGATCGGGTGCTAAGCTAATGGAATGGGTCATGTCAATCAGATCATTCAACTAATGATGTGACCTCATTAATCAAATAACAACTCCTTGTTCATGGTTAGGAAACATAACCATCTTTGATTAATGAGCTAGTCAAGTAGAGGCATACTAGTGACACTCTGTTTGTCTATGTATTCACACATGTATTATGTTTCCTGTTAATACAATTCTAGCATGAATAATAAACATTTATCATGAATTAAGGAAATAAATAATAACTTTATTATTGCCTCTAGGGCATATTTCCTTCAGTATGCCATGTATTTTTGTGATCTACATGGTGACTAGCACAATCATGTAAACTAGGCATCGTGATGTTGCTGATTTCAGGGACTTACAATTTCATAAGTTATTTCCCTGCTGTTATTTTTATGCCATGTATTCATGTTGCTACAGAGAGCTCCATGCTTCTTTTGAGTATGTTCACTAAGGATGTTTTGGACATACGGATGTGGTATACCAATCCATGCCCTTTTTGACAATTATGGAGTGCCATAGCATGACTCAATCTTGTTCTACTTTTGCTACAAAATGTTCCTTGCAGATTGTTTACGTGTTAATCAATTTTGCCAAGGTTGTTATAGTTGATACATGCATGCTATGAGGTTGTTCTTGCCATGGTTAGTTTCATGAGCATGTATTCTTTCTGGTAGTATGATTATTTTATCGTGCAATGCCTTTTGGTGAGTGAGTCGAGCTCGCGAAGATGCCTTCATGATGCTGTTTATGCCATGCTCAGTTTTTCTGCTAAGTCTGTGATCTGTAACGAAACTTGCTATGTTTACATGGGTCCCTTCATATCTTCTGATCCTTTTTGGCTCATGGTCATTAAGGGACTTTTGTTCCATGCTTTGAGTAGATTCATTACGTGCCTTTTTTTGCTATTTTATGTTCCCGTAGCATGTTGTTTGCTTGCTCTAAACATGGCTTCCTGATGTAATTCCTGGCATGTTATTCTCACCAAGTCTGTGAAGCTGATATATTTTGCACTTTTGCCATGCTTGTTTGAACCTGTTCTTGTGTGATTTAGCCATAGCTCAGTGTTCATCCTTTGTCAAGCATCTTGAGTACATCACTTCAATATACTTTGTTGGTATGTTTGAGTGCAGTAGCTTAGTTCCATGTTGCATTCTATGTGGCATCGTGCTGTTAATCGCAGAATCGTACCATCCTTGTTTTGCTTGTCATTTGCAAACCGTGCATCCGAATCCGGTGATATTTATATCGATTTCAACCGAAATCATCTCATCTTTCCAGCGGCATACTTGGTTTGACAAGTTGATGCCTTGTTCACCTTTTCCCTTCCGGAGCACGCATATGCATTGCATATCACATCTCGCATATCATGAGCTGTTTTGCATCATGTTGCCTGTGCATCGCCCGTGATTTGATTGTTGGTCCTTTGCTTGTGTTCTTGATTTGGGTAGAGCCGGGAGACGAGTACGTGACCGAGGAACCTGTTGAGAACGCTTACGAGGATCAAGCTTTCGACAACTCTGAGAACTTTGCAGGCAAGATGACCATACCCTCGAAATCACTTCTATCTTTGCTTGCTAGTTGCTTGCTCTTTTGCTATGCCGCGATACCTACCACTTGCTATATCATGCCTCCCATGTTGCCATGTGAAGCCTCTAACCATCCTTTCCTAGCAAACCGTTGTTTGGCTATGTTACCGCTTTGCTCAGCCCCTCTTATAGCGTTGCTAGTTGCAGGTGAGATGAAGTTTGTTCCATGTTGGAATATGGATATGTTGGGATATCACGATATCTTTTATTTAATTAATGCATCTATATACTTGGTAAAGGGTGGAAGGCTCGGCCTTATGCCTGGTGTTTTGTTCCACTCTTGCCGCCCTAGTTTCCGTCATACCGGTGTTATGTTCCTTGATTTTGCGTTCCTTACACGGTTGGGTGATTTATGGGACCCCCCCTTGACAGTTCGCTTTGAATAAAACTCCTCCAGCAAGGCCCAACCTTGGCTTTACCATTTGACCACCTACCACCTATACTTTTCCCTTGGGTTTTCGCGAGCCCGAGGGTCATCTTTATTTTAGCCCCCGCCGGGCCAGTGCTCCTCCGAGTGTTGGTCCGAACCGGGCAGCCTGCGGGGCCACCACGGGGAAACTCGAGGCTTGGTTTTACTCGTAGCTTGACTTATCTGGTGTGCCCTGAGAACGAGATACGTGCGACTCCTATCGGGATTTGTCAGCACATCGGGCGGCTTTGCTGGTCTTGTTTTACCATTGTCGAAATGTCTTGTAACCGGGATTCCGAGACTGATCGGGTCTTCCTGGGAGAAGGAATATCCTTCGTTGACTGTGATAGCTTATAATGGGCTAGGTTGGGACACCCCTGCAGGGTATTATCTTTCGAAAGCCGTGCCCGCGGTTATGAGGCAGATGGGAATTTGTTAATGTCCGGTTGTAGAGAACTTGACACTTGACTTAATTAAAATACATCAACCGCGTGTGTAGCCATGATGGTCTCTTCTCGGCGGAGTCCGGGGAGTGAACACGGTTTGGGTTATGAATGAACGTAAGTAGTTTCAGGATCACTTCTTGATCACTTCTAGCTTCACAACCGTGCTTTGCTTCTCTTCTCGCTCTCTTTTGCGTATGTTAGCCACCATATATTCTCAGTGCTTGCTGCAGCTCCACCTCATTACTCCATCCTTCCTATAATCTTAAATAGTCTTGATCTCGCGGGTGTGAGACTGCTGAGTCCTCGTGACTCACAGATTCTACCAAAACAGTTGCAGGTGCCGACGATACCAGTGCAGATGACGCAACCGAGCTCAAGTGGGAGTTCGATGAGGAACGTGTCCGTTACTATGTTTCTTTTCCGGATGATCAGTAGTGGAGGCCAGTTGGGACGATCCGGGATCTAGCATTTGGGGTTGTCTTCTTTTATTTTGGTTCTGTAGTCGGACCTTGATTGTACTCTGAATGATGCTTGTTTAAGTTATGTATAGTGTGAAGTGGCGATTTAAGCCAACTCTTTATCCCATTCTTGTTCATTACATGGGACTGTGTGAAGATGACCTTTCTTGTGACAAAACCACCATGCGGTTATGCCTCTAAGTCGTGCCTCGACACGTGGGAGATATAGCCGCATCGTGGGCGTTACAATATTGTAGATCAATAGCTCGCGATGTTGCTCCCCGTTTATTTTTTATATATTCCTAGAGAAAAACTATGTTGAAAGATGATAGTAGCAATGATGCGGACTAGGTTCGTGATATGAGGATTATCCTCATTGCTGCACAGAAGAGTTATGTTCTTGATGCACCGCTAGGTGACGGACCCATTGCAGGAGCAGATGCAGACATTATGAACGTTTGACAAAGCTCGGTATGATGACTACTTGATAGTTTAGTGCACCATGCTTTACGGCTTAGAATCGGGACTTCAAAAATGTTTTGAACGCCACGGAGCATATGAGATGTTCCAAGAGCTGAAATTGGTATTTCAGACTCATGCCCAAGTCGAGAGGTATGAGACCTTTGAAAAGTACTTTGCCTACAAGATGGAGGAGAGTAGATCAACCAGTGAGCATGTGCTCAGAATGTCTGAGTACTACAATCGCTTGAGTCAAGTGGGAATTAATCTTCCAGATAAGATAGTGATTGACAAAGTTCTCTAGTCACTGTCACCAAGTTACTGGAACTTCGATATGAACTATAATATGCAAGGGATGACGAAAACGATTCTCGAGCTCTTCGTGATGCTGAAATCAGCGAAGGTAGAAATCAAGAAAAGTATCAAGTGTTGATGGTTGACAAGACCACTAGTTTCAAGTAAAGGGGCAAGGGAAAGAAAGGGAACTTCAAGAAGAATGGCAAGCAAGTTGCCACTCCCATGAAGAAGCCCAAAGCTAGACCCAAATCTGAAACTGAGTGCTTCTACCGCAAAGAAAATGGTCATTGGAAGTGGAACTGCCCTAGATACTTGGCGGATAAGATGGATGGCAAAGTGAACAAAGGTATATTTGATATACATGTTATTCATGTGTACTTTACTAGTGTTTGTAGCAACCCCTCAGTATTTGATACTGGTTCAGTTGCTAAGAGTACTAACTCGAAACGAGAGTTGCAAAATAAATAGAGACTAGTTGAGGGTGAGGTGATGATGTGAGTTGGAAGTGATTCCAAGGTTGATAAGATCACCATCGCACACTCCCTTTACCTTCGGGATTAATGTTGAACCTAAAATAAATGTTATTTGGTGTTTGCGTTGAGCATGAATATGATTGGATCATGTTTATTGCAATACGATTATTCATTTAAGTCAAAGAATAATTGTTGTTCTATTTACATGAATAAAACCTTCTATGGTCATACACTCAATATAAGTGGTTTATTGAATCTCGATCGTAGTGATACACATATTCATAATATTGAAGCCAAAAGATGCAAAATTAATAATGATAGTGCAACTTAGATGTGGCACTGCCGTTTAGGATGAGGGTGACGATGCTACCGCAGCTCTGGAATTTGAGAACATGGGTGATCCTATCCAACTTCTGGACCAAAATCCAACCACATTTGAGGAGTTTATTCAAATGCATCAACAAATTCGGCATCGACCAACTCACAAGCAACTGAAGGAATATCTAATTGAGCATCAGTGGGAGGTGAAAGGGGACAACAATATTGGGATGTAATATTTGAACTATTTGAAATTTGACTAGTGCTGCATGCGGCTATTTGAACGTCTGTACCCTTCGCGTGTGGCTATTTGATCGTGCGGACTTGGAAAAAAAGAGGAAGGTTGAATGTATGAGCTACGTTGGATGGCGGCCTCATGCATCCGTGTCCACAGACTGGTCCCTCCTGTCCACGGACGAATGCCGGAGGAAATTTGCGGGTTGCCATTGGAGATGCCCTTAGAGCATCTCTAGCAGATCCCGTAAAAGCGGTCAGACCTTCGTATTTATGGTACCAGTACAAAAAACCGACCCAAATAGATCCTGTAAAATTGTGTATCCCGTAAAAAATTTTTGCAGTCTCCCCTATATGCGAGTTCCCATCTGTCATATATGAAGGATTTCTGCCGTTTTTGAATGATCCTGTAAAGCCGGTCAACGCCGGAGTAGGGGGCCTCACGACACCGCGCATGAGCAAGCGAAGGAGCTCGCCGGCGGCCGGCTAGAGCATCGCCAGAGCATCGTCGAAGCAGGCAGCGGGCCACATCAGGCGACGAGCCGGAGCGGCGCCATTCTGGCCAGAGTTCGAGTTCGTCCATGCGTGCGTCCCGGAGAAGAAGTTTGAGGAGAAAAAAAACACGTTTATGGTACGGGTTTACGGGATTTGTTCCGCCTCATGACTCACGGTACTCGAAATTTGTTTTAGGGGGCCCCGTACTATATTTTTACAGCTGGTGTTTTAGGGGGCCCCGTACTATATTTTTACAGGTGGTGCTTTACGGGATCTGCTAGACATGCTCTTACATTGTTATAAGATCCATATTTGGGTGATAGAATATGGTTAATAAAGTAATGGTTCTAGAGTAAAAAAAAAAGATGCAATGTTGTTACATGGAAGTGGGTTATAAAATTGAACAAGTTTTATCCGTCTGAAAGACAATGAATTCTCTATCTTTCAGGTTAAGATGGTCAAGCGTGACTTCCTGTCCTCTTTTCTTATCTAGAGTAGGTTGCTTAAATGGTCTATGCATTTTTGCCATAGTATACACAATTAGCATTACAATATAAAAATCACAAAATGATCATAACAGTTCAGGAAATTTAGCTTCGGTTTCTAGCTTCAACTTTTTTGCTCAAATCAGGAGAATGCTAAAGCTCACAACTGGTTCTCTTACAGATCATTAATTTGCTCGGAACTGTGGTTCTCTTACAGATCAATAATTTGCTCAAACCAAAAAGTATTGATGCGCCCTAAACAAACAATGCATACTAAGAGATGGAGCAATGCAAAGCAGGGAAAGGTGGCACCGTACTTTTTTGGCATGATAACTGGCAGAACCAAGGACTCAGCACAAAGTACCCAGAGCTTTTCTCATTCTCCAACAGTAAAGAAGCTACACTGCAGCATATGATGGAAGAGCAAAACCTGGATGAGCATTTTCATAGGCCTCTATCATACCAAGCATATGCTCAATTTCAACAACTGCAAACAGATCTCAACACCAGACAAACCAATGACCAAAATGACAGATGGCAACTGTCAGGTAATTCACCACATTTCTCTTCCATGAAGGTATACAAGAGCATCTCTGGGCCAACAAACAATCACCACATTTTCAAACACATTTGGCAATGTGCTTCTAGACTCAGGCATAGGAACTTCTGGTTTCTCCTTCATGATAGAGTCAATACCAGAAACTTGCTGAAAAGGAAGAAAATGTACATGCAATCCTTAATTGTGTCTTATGCAATGATAATGTGGAGGAAACACTGGCTCATCTTTTCTGGGACTGCCCATTCGCCCTGAGCTGCTGGAATTCTATCTTCCCAGCTAGAAAACGAGGGACATCAAGCTATGATGAAATCTGTCTTATGACCCAACTCATGCCACCTGAGCTTGCCATGGATGTTAATATTGATGAGCTGCTGGAGTATCTGGTCGGTCCGTAACGATAAGATCTTTAGATTATCACCTGTTCATCATAATTAATGGTTGGAAATACTACCTCACAAGATCAAGTACTGGACAGAACTTAAACTACCTTAAATGTTTGATATTGCCAAAAACTGGCATAGGTTGACTGTACTTTTATGTTTTCTCACCCTTTCTGTACATATTTTATTTAATGAAAATATACTGTAGAACTATTGCTCTACGGTCGCCCACTCAAAAAAAAAGAAAGAGATGCAGCACTTCTCCAGCAGAATGCTATGTAAACCTTCTGGTTTGCTTCCAAACAAAAACAAGCAACCCACTGCCATGTCTCATCAGTCCTGACCTTCCAAAGGAAAACATAGGATACTGTCGATTAAAATACTTTGGAAAACAAAACACAACAGTCAGGCATGTTCTATCTAGTTAAACTAAACCTACCGGTTAGCGTCTAATTTTCACACTCCAGATTCATACGGAGTTACGAAGATATTCAAGCATGCAAAGAATTATCTCCTTCAGACTTTGATCGTACATCCATGCAAGGAGTTCTGTAGATTTTCACGAATGAAAATAATCGTCTCTCCTAGTTTACCCATCAAACAGGACAAGCTAAAAGCCCAAAACTGGAGCTCATGCTAATTATAATTTCTAGCCTTAGAAGTAGGGCGACCAAGGCCAACACAAGTAACTTGTCAGTTTTCACAATCCACGAGCTTATAGAATTATATTGCCTAAGGTCCCTTTAGGAGAAAGACTTATTGTCCATTAATAAGGTCTACTTATTTCTCACAACAGATTATTTGAATGGAACTGCTTTTTTGGCTAATACTATTGTCACAACACTTGTTCTTAATCATTTCCAAGTACTAAACTTTTGAAGTAATGCTGGTTGGTTCTATACATTGTTGATATGTTCATTACCTGAATTGGTGTCGTCGGCAAAGGAGCTATGACCTCGATTGCATCATCTTATTAATTAACCAACATAAAAAAATACACGGCCAAGAAAAACATTTAAATCAACATCTGGATGATTAATCCATAAGTGTAGTTTGCGACGCGTAGCCATTCTTGGAACCCACTGAATTAAGCAAGAGAAATACAACATTTCATTAAATGCATGACACTTAACCATCTGGCATTGCTTTGAGGTGTTGGCAAGAATTAACATACTGTGATTAACAATGTGATCAGTATTCAGCAACTTCTCAGCTGTCTGGTGTGTCATGGTAGGGAAGTGATGATATAATACAGTGTGAAAACGGGAAACACATGGCAAGACACAAACCTTGGCAAGTTGGCATCACGACATTTTGTGATAATTGACAACATCCGTAGAATTATACGCAAGTGCAAAGGTTTGTACCCAATTTATTACTACGACATGTAAGTAAATGTACAATTCTGTAGTGCAAACATGAAACCAATAATGGTGTCTGGAGAGGGGGGCTCTGAACTTTCCACTCCGAATCCTGTGGCAGATATGGCGTCCTTCTGCAATTTCAAGGCAAATCATGTCACATGGAAATTCATTTCAATCTTAAGCTACTGATAAATTTCAAAATCGCACGCCCGAATGATTAGATTGGTGTATCCACCGGTATAATAGCATTTCAGTGATTTAAAGAAGCAGTCACCAACACATTAATGGTAAGTGCCATTGATGGTAAGTGCATATACAAAGCATACGACTAGTCTAATCAAGAGATCATACTGAATCTAATTAATCACCAGCTGTATGGATATGTTTTTTCATTGAAGCTACTACCTGAAAGAACCAAATATGTATTCAAGCCCTGAAGATTTTTTGTATCCGTGAAAGCCTTCAATTACCACTCCAATTCAAATAGCCCGCATTTAATACTAAGCCATCAAGGCATCAAGTGAACTCGAGAAACCAACAATCGTTCTATGTCCTGCATGAGCCCCTTCGCCATGTCCTGAAGGTTGTTGTCGTCGTCAGCGGACTCCTTGGAGTTGGAGGCGGTCCTAGACTCATCCATGAGTGCACGCGCATGGGCAAGGATGTTTTGCGCCTTCTCAGCTATCTGATGGACCATCTTAGTCGCGGACTCGGCTTCACCGAGCGCCTCAAGCTCCTCACTCATGGAGTCCATGTCGTCGTTGTCGAACTGGATGTCGGGGTCGTCTGTGACCAAGTTGTCGAGCAGCTGCCTGATTCCCATCAGTGCAGTGGCAATCATCCTGAGGTTTTGGATTCTCCCTCTCTCGTGGCAGATCCAGTGTGGGGGCCGAATATCTAACAATGCCAGCACTTGCACCGCGGCATCCAAGCGCTCGATCGAGACAATTTGGATATGCACACGATCAGGGACTCCAGCATATTCTTGCAGCGCTTCTTGAAAGCCGCTAACAGAGCTTATGAGCACACTTAACTTGAGAGCAGAACGTGGCGACGACGACATATCAGAAAATAAGGACTCGATGGAGGAAACCGAGGCGGTACTGACCGATCCAGCAGACCCGGCAGACGACGAGGACGAGCCGCCAGAGCCTGGAGAGGAGGCGGAGGAAACGGCAGAGACCGATCCAGCAGACCCCGCAGACGACGAGGACGAACCTGAGCCTGGAGAGGAGGCGGAGGAAACGGCACTGACCGATCCAGCAGACCCCGCAGACGACGAGGACGAGCCTGAGCCTGGAGAGGAGGCGTAGGAAACGGCACTGACCGATCCAGCAGACCCCGCAGACGACGAGGACGAGCCTGAGCCTGGAGAGGAGGCTGCCGTAGGCGAGCTGTTGGGGGACAAGGGGGCGACGACTGCGGCGGGGAACGAGGAGGGGGGTGAGATGGTGGCGTCGGCTGACCCGGTGGGGAAGATGGCGGGCGACATTGAGTCCCCGACTGCAGCGGACGGCGAGGAGGGGGACGAAACAGCGGCGGCAGTGGTAGGCGACGATGTGACGAGGGACATGGAGGCAAGGAGTGAAACTGCAGATGATAAGGATGGGGAGGAGATAGCAGCGGCAGTGGTAGGCGACGAGGCGATGGGCGACATTGAGGCAAAGGTCGCTGCGGCAGATGAGGGGGAAACAGCGGCGGCGGCGGCGGCGGCGGCTGCGTCCACAGGCGAGGAAGTGATGGGCCACATGGAGGAGATCGCTGCGGAAGACTAGGAAGGGGAGGAAATAGCGTCGGTGGCGGCGGCAGTATTCGCGGTCGGCGACATGGCGGCGGTGCTGGAAACGCGGACGATTGCCTCGCTGGTGGACTGAAATGGTTCGGTATGGCGAGGTCTTCTCTTTGCGTCGACCAAACGCACCTAGGTCTTCTCTTTGTTTCTGGGCCGGCGCCCACTTATCTTTGCTTGCAACCCTCGGCCTGGTTTCTGGGCCGAATACCGAAATACCACCCGTTTGGTTCATCTTGGCATTCTGTTGTGGCACTCGGGATTTGCTGAAGAGTTAAATACACTGTAAGTGCCTAAACTTGTCCTGTGCTGTCAGTTTAGTGCCCAAACTTGCAAAATACACAAAAGTGGTGCCACAACTTGTCTCGTGGTTCAAATACAGTGCCTCCAGACGTATTCCGCGGTATGCACCGCCCGCGTGGCATGCCAGCGTGTCACCGGCCCACATGTCAGTGGCTCGGGGCGACGGAAGGGCTGGGTGAGGCGCACAGCCTGGTTTTTAAGCAGAAAACCTCCTGGGCTTTAATTAATTCTCTCAAAAAAGCCCTCGATCTGTATAAGACTCGATCCCCAAATCCCTCCGATTCACAAAACAGAAACCAATCCCTAAACGTAGGTAGGCGACGGCGGCGGCGGCGACAGTGGAATTCTTTGGTTGCTCACCGGCGACGAGCAGTTGAATGAGAGTAGGAGGCCAGGGCACGGCGGGAGTACTCGCGCAGCGGTGTGAACTCTTTCTCTGCTCCCCCTTCTCCTCTGCTGCTAGGCGAGATGGGTGGCGCCGGCGTTCCGAAGCGCAACGACGAGGAATGGAAGCAGACGACGGTGTACAACTGGGGATCAAAGAGAAGCGCTCAGGTGATGGTTCCCCATTCTTCTGAATCATGTATGCATGTGTGTTGTGTTATTTGCTTACAAAGATTTGATTTTTAGGATGAGGAGATGCCGGGATTGGACTTGAGAAGGAGGTTGAGAAGCATGCTGATAAAGAGAAGCACAAGATGGAGAAGAAGGTCATTGCTAGGATGAACAAGGAGCAAATTATATGCAGAGATAGGATGCTACTGTTTGTAATCAGTATGTGTGCTAGCTTGTGTGTCATCCTGTTTGCAGTAGCAGGAAAGTAGTAGAAGTGGGATGATGTTTGCAGTACGAGGAAATGAGTTTGTATTATGAACATGATCTATGTGTAAATGGCAAAGGATATGTTTGTGCTTTTATTTGGAATTTGGCTTATAACAATCGCATTTTCAGTTGCATTTTAATGTTTGAACTCATAAAAAATTGCTGCTTCATTTGCAAACTAACATACATTAACTGACTGAAGCAGCAGTAAGCTAACTGAAGATAACTGAAATAATCTAACATACATCGGCTCGTTGTGTCTGGCAGCGATGGCGCGTAGGTTGGCCGCCCTGCGCTTGGCTTGTGCAATGGACAGAGAAGCCGCGAGGATGGCCTGGTTCAGCTGCCGCTGCGCTGCTCGTCGTGCCTCCTCTGACTGCGCCGCGGCAAGCACGGATTTGTTACAGAAACAAATGAGCATACAAATTAGATAGGCGACATGGATTTGACAGAAACAAATGAACATATAAATTTAGCTACAGTTATTATGAAAATATGCCCATGCATTGCATACTGAACTGACATTACATAACCATTTGAAGTAGCATTTGACAAACCAAATCCTTTGCCAAACTAGCATCATGTCACTCATAGGCATCAGGTTCCATCCATAGCAATCCTTGTAGTTTTCCACTGTATAGCACTCATGAACCATGCTCTCTGGTTCAATCCTCTCGTGCCTGAAACATGCAATAGCATGATGGCAAGGTATGGCAGATAGCTCCCATCTCTTACATTCACAGCTGTTCATGTTGAGATCCACAACATATGTGTTGTTCAGAGACATAACCTGAAATACACCTTTGCCATATTCTTTTACCCTGCAGTTCTTTGCCCACTCAACATATTTGTCTAATTTCTTCTGAATTTTGGGGCATAGTCTACCACTCTACTTCTCAGCTTCTCTCTGCTTCCCAACTATCATGTTAGCTAGCTTGTGGAAAATATAGTCCAACATGGACTTTATTGGCAGCTCTCTTCCATCCAGAATATAACTGCGAATCAATATAATTGGATCAATGATTATGTAGGCAGAATAAAAAGAGGATTATAAAAAATGAATGCATCTACAAAAGAGGATTTTGGATCAAACCTGTTGAAAACTTCACTCATGTTGTTTAGAAGGATGTCACATTTGCAGAAAGGGGAAAAAATGCTTTGATCCATGTTTTAGGTGCCAACTTCTCCACCCACTTGTATGCAACAAGGCTGTGTTCCTTCATCTGCTCCATGTTTTTACTGTAAGCAATTTCATGTGTAGATCTTGCTATTGCCCATAGATCATTCTTGAGTTGTTCTCCCTTGTGTATTTTATGAAAGTTCTGGTAGATGTGCCTAACACAGTGTCTGTGTTCAGCATAAGGGAAAACTTTTTGCACTGCTGCTATTAAACCCTAAAAAAGAAATGTCATTTGGTGAGTAAGTATTGTAAGCAGATGATTACCATGCAATAAATTAAAGAGGTAGCAAGTGCTAACCTTTTGCTTGTTGCTCATTATTGTATATGGAGAAGAGTTGCTTATATTCAAGTCATCCTTTAAAGTGGCTAAGAACCACTCCCAACTATATGTTGACTCAACTTCACATAGCCCAAATGCTATGGGGAAAATACAATCATTGGGATCAACACCAACTGCTGTAAGTAAGTTCCCTTTGTATCTAGTTTTTATGTGGCACCCATCGAGAAAAATTATTGGTCTGCAAGCCTTAAGGTACCCTCTCTTACATGCATCATATGACCAGTACAGTGTTGAGAAGTGGTCTTTTGTTTCTTTAGTTTTATCATCAAAAACCTCCTTAGTGCACAGGAAGAACTTGCTTCCTGGGTTAGTCCTCCTAAGCTCTTGGCCATAGTCCCACAACATATTGTATTGGTCATCATCTTCACCTCTAATTTGTTTAACTGCTGCTCTTCTTGCTCTTCCCAGCTTACTTCTCTTTGCAACCATGTTGAATTCCTGCTCCACTTTATCTGAAAACTTTCTCAAAGGCATCTTCTCATTATCTCTGAATTCTTCTCTGAATTGTGCACTCAGGAATGGTGCAGTCAAAGCTTTTAGATCCCAAGCCTTGGTGCATGTGTGATTGTCAAGGTATTTCTTTATCTGAATGCTAGTACTCCTGTTATCTTTGCCTGCCTTCAAGTACCAAGTACATCCAGGCTTGCATACTGCTTCAAATTTGGTGGTCGTATTCCTTATCTTCTTAACCTTTACTCTGTTTCTTACACTGTATGCAACCACATCAAACCTTAGCTCTTTCATATCAGCAAAAAGCATGCCAACTCTAAAAGTTGGTGCTTTAAGGTCAGTGGACGGATTGAATGTGCTGAATTTGTATCTAAGCTTGTCTCCTTCTTCTTTTGATAGGTTTAGATGACTGTCATCTAGGGCATCTTCAGGAAGTTCTCCTTCAAAGTCAGGCACAATCTCCTTCTGTCTATGGTCATCAACATCTTTGTCTACATAGCTCTCAAACAGATCATCATCACCTTGTGCTACTTCGTAATCACTCTCGTCGAAATCCTTATCAGTTTCAACTTCTGCATCTACATGTTCTTCACTACTGTCACCTGCATCTTCAGCACCACTATCATCACTGTCATAATTGCCATCTTCTTCCTCAAATTCTCGATCTGGAACCCTAGAGCCACAGCCCTCACCAAATGACATGAATCTCTTTGCTTTCTTGTAGTTACATCTCATCTCTGTTGCAATTTCTGGTTTCTCAAAGTTGTCCACATTTTCCTTTCCCTTTGCTGACTTAACTTGAGTAATAACCCTTGGCAGCTCAAGCATCCCCTCTACCAACACATCATGAGCAGTTAGTGACTCCAGGGTGTCACCATGGTCTACAAGCAAGACCAAGTTCTTGTGATCTACTGTTGCAGCAATCATAAGGACAATGTCTGCATCACATGCAATCAACCGAAGGCCATCACACAAAGACATTCCAGGTTTGCTCCAATACACATCTATCTTGGACATTGCTCTGTCATAGCCCAATTGGAGAAGAAAATCATCAATCCATAGAATTGACCAAGTATCACTGTCGTAGCTATCAAACCAGTCCACTTCATGATCCATGTAGGTCATGTTGCTATCACTTCCACAAAAAAACCTTTGTGATGTATCTCAACTGAAAACAGTCCATCAAATTGCCCTGCATTATGAAATAGCACATACTTTCAGTTAAATGCATTGCACACATTCAGAAAAATTCAGTTAAATGTACTGCAAACATTCAGACATATTCAGTTAACATAATGCGCATAACTTCAGTTAAATGCACTGCACACATTCAGACAAATTCAATTAAATGTACAACACACATTCAGTTAAACAGAGTCTGCACAAATTCAGGTAAATGTATTGCACAAATTCAGTTAACAGTGTCGACACATTCAGAGTCCGCGCACATTCAGTAAACTCCATTCAAATTTACTACATGAATCACACTACAGCTTCAGTACTAATCTGAATCAATCTAACTAGAGGAATCATAGCACTTCTATACCCTGATTCGATGGCCACATAACCAAGACCATCACCTTTCAGAGAAAAAGTACGCTGACTGATAACCCCCAAATAAACCCAAGCCCTATTTTGACGTGAAAAGGGCCCAATGCTGTCCACAACAATCCGCATCTTGTAAATAACACGGATAAGATGAACACCAACCACGAGAAATCGAAGCCCATTACAGTGGTTAACCCTACCCCGTGATTACGTCGCGCAGGCGCGAGAAAATTGAGGAGGAACAGAGCGATGATGCTACTAACCATAGGAAGAAACTGCCTCGCCTGGACGTCGACGACGCGGGCCATCCATCGCCTCCGTCGCCGGCCGCCGTGCCGTGCCGCACCACCTCCGCCACCGCCTTGGACTGATCAGAGACCGAGGGAGACGAAAGGAGAGGGATACGTAACGATGGGGACTGTGAGCGAAGGGGCACGGGATTAAGGGTACCAAATAGAAAAACTGAACACGGTCCCTGTTTTTGCTTAAAAACCAGGATGTGCGTCTCACCCAGCCCCTCCATTGCCCAGAGCCACTGACATGTGGGCCGGTGCCATGCTGGCGTGCCACGCGGGCGGTGCATACCACGAAATACGTATGGAGGCACTGTATTTGAACCACAGGACAAGTTGCGGCACCACTTTTGTGTATTTTGCAAGTTTAGGCACTAAACTGACCGCACAGGACAAGTTTAGGCACTCACAGTGTATTTAACTCTTTGCTGAAAGTTGTGGCATTCGGGGGAGCAACTAGTTAACGAGCGCTCCTTCAGAAGCCTCGCACATCAGCGTCACTTGGCGCACTCTCAGCCATTCGTCACGTGTCGCGCTCTGGTCGCTCCCTTCGGATTTTGTTTTTTATTTTATTTTTCCGCACGCGTTTTCGGCTTTTTAAACGGTTTTTTGTTTTTTCTCTACGTTTCGATTTTCCACAAATTTTCCTTAGCTTTTCAAGCAAATTTTTTTAACGCATTTTCTTTTTTTTATTTCACAAGAGTCACGGTTTTGCTTCCGCGAAAGGCACGGTTTTGCTTTCGTGAGAGTCATGGCCGTGCTTCGCGAAAACGGGAAAAAACGTGTTTTCTATTTTTTTTGCTTCCGCGAGAGTCACGGTTTTTCTTCTGCGAGAGGCACGGTTGTGCTTTCGCGAGAGCCACGGCCGTGCCTCTCGGAAAGGGAAAAAACGTGTTTTCTGTTTTTTTCTTTCTTTCGCGAGAGTCACGGTTTTGTTTCCACAAGAGGCATGGTTGTGCTTTCGCGAGAGTCATGGCCGTGCCTCTCGGAAAGGGGAAAAACATGTTTTTTCTTTTTTTTTCTTTCGCGAGAGTCACGGATTTGCTTCCGCAAGAGGCACGGTTGTGCTTTCACGAGAGTCACGGCCGTGCCTCCTCAGAAATGAAAAAAAAACGTGTTTTCTCTTTTTTTTCCTTCCGCGAGAGGCACGGTTGTGATTTCGTGAGAGGCACCTGCGTGCCTCTTTCGGAAAGGGAAAAACCCGTGCTCCCGGTTCGGTTTTTTCGTCCGGTTTTTTTCATGAAAAAAAAAGTTCGTCAAAACCTATCAACATGGGATCTAGTTTTGAAGATCTCGACGCGAGGAATCCAACAGTGAAAGCGGTTCAAGATTTGGACGCACGGTTTGAGAGATAAAACATTTTGAATAAACGGATCTACGAAAAAAGGAAAACTCCCAGGTTACGACAAGTGGCGCGCTGCATGTGCGCCACTTGTCGCAACCACGGGAATTGGAGTGATCTTTACAACGAGTACTCCTCAATTAGTGATTTCGGGCATTCGGGCACCGGTCAGAACAAAATTGGCATTCGGGGTTGATATCGAGCGACCCGTCCCAAAGGCAAAAAGACTTCCGACCCAATTTGGAGGGGGAATTTGATTATTTGCCACCCCTTATTTGACACATTGACAATTTGCCACTTTTTACTTTGTATTTGATGTGGTGACACTCTTTACATGGGTGTTTGATATTTTGCCCTCTGTCAGATGGGTCCCACAAAAAAGGATGAACTTACCCTTGCCTCTCGATTGACCAGGAACGAGGAGTTGTCGGTCATTCTCATCCCATCTCTCGCACGCAACACAGGGTGAAAACGCAGACAACAACGAAGGCGGCCCTGGTGGTACTCGACGGCGACGCCCCTGGTGAGTCTCTCTCTCCCGCTCCCTTCCTCTTTCTCGCTCCCTCCCTTTCTCTCCTCGGCGGCGCCCCTAGGGTTAGGGTAACCTGCAAGCGGAGCAGCGGCGGCCTGTTAGAGCCTCGCCGCGACTCGCCAGCTCGCGACTCCCCGTAGAGCCCCCGGCTTGCCCGCGCATTGACGACCGCCGCTGCACCTGGAATTTGCTGAAGTCAAGTCATGTGATGCAAGTATTTTCAGTTTTCGTTAGTTAACTAGCTGTGGCCGCTATGTGCTGCTGATGTCTGTTGTAGCTGCTCCCGCTGCTGTGTGTTGCTTTTGTCGCCGCTGCTGCTTACTTGCTGTTATACATCTCATGAATTTTGCTTGATTTCTTACTGTTACAGACCACATAATTCAGATGAGCTAGGTGTTGAAGATGGCTGAACCAGAGAGAGGTGACCATGTCGTAGTAGACGGCTTCGACTTTCCTCCTTTGATTGTTCCTGAGCCGAGGTGAGAAAGCAAAGTAGCTTCTTTTTGGTGCTCATTGTCCAGTACATTAGCGAATACACGCTAACTCCATAGTATGTTGCTCCTTATTGGTCATTGTCGAGTAGGCCGGCTCCACTGCCGCTGGTCCTCACATTAACTATTAGAGTACCTCGTTATGTCTACAAGCTTGACGATGGAAGCAAGCAAGTTGTTGACAAACATGACATTGTGTTTGATTTTAACATTTCCGGTATGTCATGGGTTAGCTTCAATGAAGCTGTGGGACATCATATGAGAATGGGGATAGGCCAGGAGGTGCCACTATTTGCATTAGATACCACTCAAAATACAGTTGATCTTGTACTTAACGGTCAACAACTAGCGGTGCACTTTGTTGTCAATCACTGGGACTTGGAGGCAAAAAACCATTTTTGTTAGCTGAGGTTGTTACAATGGAAACACCCAGTGCAAAGAAAGTAGGAAAGAAGAGGGCTCCCAAACAGCCAGCTCCTAAACAGGCGCGTGTTCTGAAAAAGCCAGCTGCTCCCAAACCTTGCATTGATGGCTTTAAAGCTGGTTGTAGACCATATCTTAGTATAGATTCAACTCCACTCACCGGTAAATGGAGAGTTCACTTAGCAGCTTGTACAACATTAGATGGGAATAATTGGATGTATCCTGAAGCATTTGCATTCATTGATGGTGAAACCGATGAAAATTGGACATGGTTCATGTCACAACTCAACATGGCATTAGGTCATGTTTCCCCTCCAGCTATATGCACATATGCATGTAAAGGTTTAGAGAATGTAGTCAAAAAAATATTCCCTCATGCAGATCAAAGAGAGTGTTTTAGGCATCTGATGGCTAACTTCTCTAGAAAGTTCCAAGGAGATGTGTTTCGGAGAATGTGGCCAGCTAATAGGGCATATAGGCCACAAGTTTTTAACTACCACATGAATAAAATCCTAGCAGAAGCACCTGATGTGCATGAATACAACTTGCGACATGTTGTGAAGAGTGACCAAAGTGAGTGCACATGCTTGGAGTGGCAACACGCAGGGAAGCCTTGCGAGCATGCACTTGCTTTCTTGCTGGATAGAAGGAACCCAAGATGGGAGGACTATGTGCGTGACTATTTCTCTCTAGAGAAGTTCCGAGCAGCATACGCTAGAGAGGTTGAGCCATTGACAGATAGGTCTCAATGGCCGCATGTAGAATTTCCATTTGACATGGAGGCTCCAATAGATAAGAAAAGAGGTGTTGGAAGGCCTAGAAAGAATAGGTACAAGAGCTTCCTTGAAGGTGGAGATGGTGGTCCTAAAAAGAAGAAAGAGCCAAAACAACTAGGCACCAAGAATAGATGCAAAAGATGCCACATTTTAGGCCACAGGCAGTCCACATGTCTGTTGAATGGACCAAGGCCAAGGTACCTATAAATGATCAATGTTTATTTCATCACTTGTTTTACTATGTACTGACTTGTTTATGTGCAGGAAAAGAAAGAAGAGAGCACCAAGATATCCAGGTGATGATGACGCCTCGGCACCGGAACCTGAAGTGGCAGCCCAACAACCTGAAGATCTCACCCCCAATAGGCACATGATCACTATGCCACAAAGTCTTCAAGGCAGTCCCAATCCAGTGACAGGTAACACATCCACATACTACAACAATGTCTATTTTAACTTGCACTTATTACATTTCTCTATACATGCAGCATGTTGGCTTCATAGTTGGCTGATGAGGCAACACATGCAGCACCACAACTTGATGTGGCTGTCACTCCAACAAGGCACATGATCACTATGCCACAGAGTCTCCAAGGAAGTCCCAATCCAGTGACAACAAGGATGTTGGCCATGGCATTGGCTGATGAGGCGTCGCAGAAACCTACCCCTACCATGGAGGACACCATGATAGCATACGACATGGCCTCAAGCTCAAAAGCTAGAAAGTTGACCCCGAAGAGAAGGAAGTACTAGTGTTCTGCTTGATTTTCTCTATGCTTTTGGTTGTAGTATGGCAGGCTTAGCATCCTTTACTTTGGATGTGACATGGTAGCAACTATTGACATATGCTTTTGGTTGTAACGTGGCAACAACTATTGCCTTATGTAGATGAGATATGACTATGATGTATGGACATGTTACATGCTTTATTTTGCTATGTTCTCTTCATATCATGCCAGCCATATGAATATGTCCATATGGAAAGATATGTTTGAATTTGGATATTATGTGCACAAATTTCTTGAAAAGCCAAAAAACAGCCAAAATGCTGTCAAAATTTTCAACATTTTTTTTGAACTACTCGGAAAAATTAAAAAAATCCATAAAAACAAACATATAAGTGCGACTAATCTGAGAAAGTTTCATCGAATTTGGATCGACGGTTCAACAGTTCTAACTAGTTTGACCAAATTTTGACCGAAATTTGAAAGTTGTCAGAATAATTTCAAAATTTTACAGAAATAATTCATATATGTGCGACTAATCTGGGTAAGTTTCATTCAATTCGGATCAACGGTTCAATGGTTCAATGCATTACAACTAGCTTGAGCAAATTTTAATGAACAGTAGGGGATGAAGAGACTGCACTACCAGGGCCCTGGGGTTTTTTTAGTAACAGCAGGGCGCTGGTGGCTGGGCAAAAGGTGCAAGAGGGGACCAAGAGGGGGCGGCGACAGAAGGGCAACAAGAGCCCATGACGAGCAGCAAGGGCCAGGGAGAGAAGCAGGAGGTGTAGTAGGGGAGCACTGAGTTCATCCCCTTCCATTTTGGCTTACGGATGTGTAGTTTGGGTCAAACAGGTAAGGGTATATTAGTCCTCTGTTTTGTTCACTTATGTTCTCTATCTTTTCAAAGGTTTTTTTTTGTTGAAAAGTGGCAAATGTGCAAAGCCCAAAGAAAAGAGTGTCATTGAATCAATTACAAAGTAAATGGTGGCAAATTATCAAAGTCCAAAGTAAATGGTGGTAAATAATCAAATCCCCCAATTTGGAGCGTCTCTGCTTGACATTGCCTAGGTATTAGGAATAGTGTACCTGTTCGTGACTGAAACAAGCATCATCATGAGGTCACTCATTTAAAAAACAGGAGGTCTCCCCCGCGCCTGCCCTAATTAGCAGCAGCGGCACAAGTAGCCTATCCTCATTCAAGCTTCGGCGACCGGCGTGCCTCCACCCTGAGCTTCATCGTATCGTGCATGTGTGTTGCTAACCGCCTCGCTCCCCTCTTTGTAGAGCTCTGACATTCTCCCCTCTCCCCTGTCCAGCGTCCTGCGGACCTCCTCTTTGCTTGATCTCTCATCTCTTTTCTCTATGCAGAATGCGCGACCGAGAATAAAAATACAAACCACGACCTCCACCCCGGATTATTATTTGCTTATTGTCATGATTACTACTTCCTCCGCCCCATAATATAAGAGCATTTTTAGACTAGTGCAGTGTCAAAAAAGCTCTTATACTATGAGATGGAGGAAGTACAATGCAGTGGCTATTGTCAATGTTTTTGTCTGATATATAGTTATTTAGATGTTAAACATAAAATCAGAGTCGCATACGACTCAATTCCTCACTTTGACCGTCCAAACAAATTTGGCATTTAACCTAAGTATCAAGTATGTGTTCCGAATACCTAAACATCCAAACTGAAATATTGACATTCAATCTCAATACCAATAACCAATGATATTGGTATTCAACCCAATGTAATGCCGAGGTTGCCAATGCAAACATCCAAATAGAGCGCTAGGGTTTCCTTAGGGTCCAACCTATCCTCTGGTGATCATCGCCAAACCCCACGTGGATCCTACCTTCCCGTTTGGATTCAGGTCACTAAAGGGTAGAGCACTACAAATCATTAGTGAGAGTGTGTACATAGCGAAAAATCGGGGAAGGGGAAAATGATCTAGCGGCGATAGTGGAGAAGGGTGGAGTTAGGATAGTAGGGACCTCGATCGCTGGGGCATCGGAGGTTAACAAGGAGAAGTGTAGAGTAGGAGGGGGAGGAGGTAGAAGATGACACATTGGCAATAGAGGCGAGGCTGGGTGAAGGGAAGGAGAGCGGTAGAAGGGAGGATCAGAGGGAGGGAGATGAAGGGGTCTAGGATTACTTCAGCCTAGAACCAAGGTTGGAGGAGTATCTTGCTGGTATGAAGCTTCACATGGGAGGAGGATGAGGATCTGGATTTTTTTGGACGAGGTGGATGATCTCATCAAGGACATCAGATGGCTAGGGCTCTTACGTGTTCATTCTTTAAGGCCCTTCAGCCACGCAACACTCCTAAATTCCATATACAATGTGTGGTCTTCAGGTAAGGGTGTGACCTTCAACATTAAGGGAAAAATCTGTTTCTGGTGCAATGCTGTTGTTTGGGGTACTGGAAGAGAATCATGGATGGAGGTGATGTGGACACAGACCTAGGGTAGGGTAATAGGCCTGACCTATACGTCCTACCTAAGGTTCTTGTCCTAAGAACAAAGAAGTTCAAGAATCAGAAGAAGAGGTCCAGCAGAGGTGTCGAGCGAAGTCCACTCGACCTGTCAATCACTCGGAGACCTCTCTTACCCAGGTCACTCGACCATAAAACCACTCGACATATTAGAAGACCTAAAGCCGCTCTGCTCAACAACGGTCGGGCATTTATTAACATACTTAATGATCATTTGTAGCACTTTAATACAGGCGTTACCTGTAACGCCCCCTCTTGATGTACATTGAACCCTGTGTAACGGAGGGGAGCTGGGGTCCTGGCGTACTCTATATAAGCCACCCCCTCCTCTGGGACAAGGGTTCGCACCCCCTGTAACTCACACGCGCATAATCTAGTCGACCGCCTCCGGGCTCTGAGACGTAGGGCTGTTACTTCCTCTGAGAAGGGCCTGAACTCGTAAACCTTGCGTGTACAACTCCTCCATAGCTGAGATCTTGCCTCTACACTCCTACCCCCCCTATTCTAGTGTCAGACTTAGAACCACGATAGTTGGCGCCCACCGTGGGGCCGGTGTCTTAGCGACTTGTTGGAGAAGTTGCAATTTTTTCCGATCCCCTTCATCATGGTTTCAGGTGGAGTTCTGGCTAAGGGCCGCGAGATCCGTCTCGATGCGCTCGTGTTCGTCGCCGACGACCCCGCTTGGCTTCAGGACGCTCCACTCGACGTCGACGCGCTCCCCGTCAGTGGGGCAACGCACTTTCGTGCGTGTGTCTGTGGCGTCCTCTTGTGGCAGCCGTCGACCCAATATCGGTCGGCTCTTGTGGTGTCCTCCCTCCCTGTGGCCCGCCAACGCAAACGTTCCGGTCGGTCGAGGCTTCAGTGGTGGGTGAGGCACGCGGTGGCTCGTCAATCGGCCACCCCCCAAGTCGCGGCGATCGAGCCCGACAAATCTCTCTACGGCCTGTTCGACTGGCTCCGCAGAGACTGCATCCGAGTGCGACAGCAGTGATCCTGCGGCAGAGGTCTTGATGGTCGATGGACCACGCAGTCCTCCCAGCTTTCCCCGCGCCGACGATGGCGACGGCGGAGGCGATCCATCGCATGCCCATGAAGAGTACCTCCCCGAGCCCCTCACTTCGCTGCAGCGGGAAGAACTTCGCCGCCGGAACATGGATGTGCTTCACACTCCTATCATTGGAGAGACCCCCGAGGCCCGTGCCTTAGAAGACGCGCGCTTGGCCAATCTGGCTGAGTGCACTCGACTGGAGAACCTCCAGCGAGCACTCGACGAGCAAGCGCGACAACGGGTTCCAGAATCCAGTCGACGTCAGCTCTTCCCACCTCCGACCCAGGTATATCGAACTCCGATCCAAAATCTTACAGTTGCGGCTCGAATAGCAGAGTCAATTCAGCCTTCCTAGTCAGAAGCCGGCAGAGGTCTAATACAGATCAGAGCTTTACTCCAAGCAGCGGGAGAGCAGAATACAGCTGTGTCGCAGTCACAGAATAGGATCCATAGCAGGTCCATTGTTGCATATACAGTCGAGTTGGCCCACAGCCCAAGATCGCCCCCGAGGCGTGAGGGACGTGGAGACCGGCGTGACCAGTACAGAAACCGTGAGCAGTATGATCACCGACTCGATCGTGATGATCGTCGTCGAGTGCCCACGCCTCCCCCAAGGAGTGGGTCATACGTGCTTTGGCAGCAGGATGACAGACACCCTCACAGTGTTGGGCGAAGGATTCCAGTCGACCCAGGGAACCCGGCTTTGATGCGAGATCCATTCTCGTTCAAGGTTTGGTCGACAGGAACAGGGCGCACAGAGAAGGCCCTGACAGAGATTTACCAGCAAGCAGCAGAGTGCATGTCTCAGGTCCAGAGTGCTTCAGCAGAGCCATCAGGGCCACAGTGATTCCTCCCAACTTCAGGTTGGCGACTGGGGTCAGTAAGTTCACTGGGGAGTCCAAGCCTGACACTTGGCTCGAGGACTACTGAGTGGCTGTTCAGATTGGCGGCGGCAATGATGAAGTGGCCATGAAACACTTGCCTCTGATGTTAGAGGGCTCGGCTAGAGCATGTCTGAACCAATTAGCACCCAGCAGCATTTATACTTGGGAAGATCTTGCCCGAGTGTTTGTCAGAACCTTAGAAGGAACATGCAAGCGACCAGCAGGGTTAACAGAGCTGCAGTCTTATGTGCAGAAGCCGAATGAAACTTTGAGGGATTATATCCAGAGATGGATCACACTACATCACACGGTAGAGAACGTGTCCTATCATCAGGCAGTCTGTGCCTTCAAGGAAGGCGTCTAGTATAGAGAGTTAAATCTGAAGTTCAGTCGGACAGGAGACATGTCTCTGATTCGAATGATGGAGATAGCCACCAAGTATGCCAATGGTGAAGAAGAGGATCGACTCCAGAGTGGCAAGCACAAATCAGTCGTCCATGAAACCGGAGGAGGAAATTCCAGTCGGAAGCAAAAGCGCAAAGCCGAGCCAGTTGCTCCTGGAGAAGCCTTGGCCATGACTCAAGGAAAGTTTAAGGGAAAACCCAAAGGGCCTTGGAACCCCAAGAAAGTGAAAGACCAAGATGGAAATGATGTGTTGGATTTGTCGTGCCACATTCACACAAAGAAAGATGAAGAGGGTAAACTCATTTACCCGAAACATACCACTCGACAGTGTCGGCTCTTGATCCAGCAGTTCCAGGGGAAACAACCCAAAGATAAGGAAAAGGAGTCGGACAAAGTTGAGGACAAAGAAGATAGTGATGATGGATACCCCCAGGTCAATTCCACCCTGATGATTTTTGCTGATGTTGAAAGCAAAAGTCGATTAAAAGTTATCAACAGAGAAGTGAATATGGTCGCTCCGGCGACACCCAGTTATCTGAAATGGTCTCAGACTGCCATCACATTCGACCAGTCCGATCACCCGGCGCACATAGCCACCCTTGGGAGGCAAGCTTTGGTGGTCGACCCATTTGTCAAAGGCACTCGACTGACTAAAGTTTTGATGGATAGTGGCAGTGGCCTGAATATACTATATGCAGAGATGTTAAAAGGGATGGGCATTCCGATGTCCAGGCTCATTACCAGTAATATGAGTTTCCATGGAGTCATTCCAGGCAAGAAAGCTGAATCACTCGGCCAGATTGCTCTTGATGTGGTTTTCGGTGATTCCAAGAATTACCGCAAAGAAAAGTTGACGTTTGAAGTTGTGGATTTCCAGAGCGTCACGCTATTCTGGGCAGGCCAGCTTATGCGCGTTTCATGGCTCGATCATGCTATGTGTACCTCAAGTTGAAGATGCCTGGTCCCAGAGGTGTGATCACTGTTATTGGCAATCGGAAGAAGGCGGAAGAGTGCTTCTAGAAAGGCTCAAAGATCGCCGATGCTCAGATGGCAGTGGTGGAATTGCAGGAGTATCAGAAAAGTGCAGATCCGAGTGATTTGCTGCGAGCTAAGAAACCTGCAACCGATTCAGCATTTCAGTCGTCCGGGGAAACAAAACCGATTCATATCCACCCGACCGACTCCAACGCTGCTCCGACCCACATTTCGACGACACTCGACTCCAAATAGGAAGAAGCGCTCATCCAGTTCCTCCGTGAGAACTGGGACATCTTCGCATGGAAACCGTCTGACATGTCAGGTGTTCCCAGGGGACTGGCTGAGCATCGTTTGCGAGTCGACCCAAAGGCAAAACCGGTCAAGGAACATCTTCGACAGTCCACCGTACAGAAGAGAAAAGCAACCAGTGAAGAAGTGGCTCGACTCCTTGCGGCTGAGTTTATCCGAGAGATTTACCACTCCGAGTGGTTAGCTAATGTCGTCATGGTCCCTATGAAGGACGATTCACTTTGCATGTGCATCGACTTCAAGCATATCAATCGGGCCTGCCCAAAGGATCACTTCCCTCTCCCCCGCATCGATCAAATAGTCGACTCGACTACGGGGTGCGAGCGTTTGTCCTTTTTGGACGCTTATTCCGGGTATCACCAGATCCGTCTGTATGGACCCGATGAAATTAAAACAGCTTTCATCACCCCATTCGGGTGCTTCCGTTATGTCACTATGCCATTCGGTCTGAAGAATGCTGGAGCCATGTTCATGCGAATGATCCAGAAGTGTTTACTCACTCAAATCAGTCAGAATGTGGAGGCATACATGGATGACATTGTGGTCAAGTCACGTAAAGGTTCTGAACTACTGGCTAACCTTGCTGAAACCTTTGCCAACCTCGGAAGGTACGATATCAAGCTTAATCCATCAAAGTGCACATTCGGAGTTCCAGGAGGAAAATTACTCGGTTTCCTCGTTTCCGAATGAGGGATCGAAGCTAACCCCGAGAAAGTTGGTACCATACTCCGGATGAAACGCCCCGTGCGTGTGCATGATGTCCAAAAGCTTACTGGTTGCTTGGCCACCTTAAGTCAATTCATTTCCAGACTCGGTGAGAAGGCACTACCCCTCTACCGACTGATGAAGAAGTTAGATAAGTTCGAGTGGACTCCCGAAGCTGATCCAGCATTTGCAGAGCTAAAAGCCCTGCTTTCCACCCAGCCGGTGCTTGCTGCTCCAATCAGCAAAGAGCCTTCGCTGCTTTATATTGCAGCCACTGGACAAGTTGTCAGTACAGTACTTACGGTCGAGCGAGAAGAAGAAGGAAAATCCTATAAAGTTCAGCGCCCAGTTTACTATGTTTCTGAAGTTTTGACTCCGTCAAAACAGAGATACCCGCACTATCAGAAGCTTGTTTATGGGATTTACATGACCACGAAAAAGGTTGCACACTATTTCTCTGACCACTCTATCACAGTCGTCAGCGACGCTCCATTATTGGAGATTCTGCACAACAGAGATGCAATTGGTCGAGTGGCAAAATGGGCGATTGAACTCCTTCCCTTAGATATCAAGTTTGAGGCAAATAAAGCTATCAAGTCCCAAGCAATAGCTGATTTCCTTGTCGAGTGGATTGAACAGCAACTGCCGACTCAAGTTCACTCGGAGCACTGGACTATGTTCTTTAACGGTTCCAAGATGCTGAATGGTTCTGGTGCCGGGGTGGTACTTGTATCCCCCCGAGGAGACAAGCTCAGATATGTACTCCAGATTCATTTTGATTCCTCCAATAATGAAGCAGAATATGAGGCACTCTTGTATGGGTTGCACATGGCCATTTCACTCGGCGTCCGTCGCCTCATGGTCTATGGCGACTCAGATTTGGTGGTCAATCAAGTGATGAAAGAGTGGGATGTCAGAAGCCCAGCCATGACGGGTTACTGCAATGCAGTAAGAAAGCTAGAAAAGAAATTCGAGGGGTTAGAGCTTCATCATATACCCTGACTGAAAAATCAAGCAGCTGATGATTTGGCTAAAATAGGTTCCAAGAGAGAAGCCATTCCCAGCAATGTGTTTTTAGAACACATCCACGCACCATCAGTTCAAGAGGATCCTTTCACTAAAGAAACCCTACAGCCAAAGAGTGTCACCGATCCGACTGAAGTTGAGGTTCCAGCAGTGGTCGACCCGGTCATGGAAGTTTTGGTCATCACTCCCGACTGGACGATGCCGTACATCGCATACATCCCGAGGAAAGAACTCCCAGAGAATGAAGAAGAGGCTCGACAGATCGTCCGTCGATCCAAGGCCTTTACTGTGATAAAGGGACAGTTATACAGGGAAAGCGCGACTGGAGTCAGTCAGAAATGTATAACGCCAGAAGAAGGTCAAATAATTCTTGATGATATCCACTCGGGGACCTGTGGTCATCATGCGTCCTCTCAGACCATTGTGGATAAAGCATACCGAGCGGGATTTTACTGGCCAAGAGCAAATGAGATGGCGAAAGATATAGTTGATAAATGTGAAGGATGTCAGTTCTACTCCAATATGTCACGCAAACCCGCGTCGGCCCTGAAGACCATTCCACTCGTCTGGCCCTTCGCTGTTTGGGGATTGGATATGGTTGGGCCACTGGGAACTGGCAAGAGCGGCTTCACTCATGTGCTAGTGGCAGTCGACAAGTTTACTAAATGGATCGAAGCTAAGCCTATTAGGAATCTTGATGCTTGCACTGCTATCAGCTTCATCAGAGAATTGATATTCAGATATGGAGTTCCGCATAGCATTATCACAGATAATGGGTCAAACTTCGACTCCGACAAGTTCAGAGACTTTTGCGCCTCTCAAGGCACACGAGTCGACTACGCTTCAGTCGCTCACCCCCAGTCGAATGGACAAGCGGAAAGAGCAAACTGCCTAATTCTCAAAGGACTGAAGCCCCGACTAATGCGTGATCTCAAGCACGCAGCAGGCGCATGGGTCAACGAACTTCCATCAGTTCTTTGGGGATTGAGGACCACCCCTAATCAGTCAACTGGACGAACTCCATTCTTTCTGGTCTACGGAGCGGAAGCTGTTCTGCCGAGTGATTTGCTTCACAATGCACCCCGAGTCGAGCTCTACTCTAAAGATGAAGCAGAACAAGCCCGGTAGGACGCAGTCGACCTCCTAGAAGAAGAAAGAGAGATGGCCATGATCTGGTCGACTATCTACCAGCAAGATTCGCGTTGATTCCACGCCAGAAATGTGAACAGTCGAGCTTTCCAAGAAGGAGACTTGGTCCTCCGAGTGGATTAACACAAACCACACAAGCTCGCTCCTACTTGGGAAGGTCCCTTCATCGTCACCAGAGTTCTCCACAATGGAGCGTACCATCTTTACAATATCGATCGCCAGATTGATGAGCCACGAGCTTGGAATGTGGAGCTGCTCCGCCCCTTTTATTCTTAAGCACTCATTCGGATGAGATGTAATAAGAAATACCTTTTTAGTTTATCAGTAATAAGAGCTTTGCAGTTTTTCTTTTTTGGAATAATTGTTGTCGCCTGTGTTAACATTCTGAAATCCCCCAGTGGGTGACTTAGCTGCGAATCCGCTTCGCCTAAGTTTAAAAATCCTACCGAGTGCGGAGCCAGCCTCTCACTCGGAGGCATAGATGCGAATCCGCTTCGCCTAAGTTTTAAAAATCCTACCGAGTGGTGAGCCAGCCTCCCACTCGGGGGCTTAGCTGTAGTCCAAGTACTCGCCTAAGTTTAAAAAATCCTACCGAGTGGTGAGACAGCCTCCCGCTCGGGGGCTTAGCTGTAGTCTAAGTATTCGCCTAAGTTTAAAAAATCCAACCGAGTGGTGAGCCATCCTCCCACTCGGGGGCTTAGCTGCAGTCCAAGTACTCGCCTAAGTTTAAAAAATCCTACTGAGTGGTGAGCTAGCCTCCCGCTTGGGGGCTTAGCTGCAGTCTAAGTACTCGCCTAAGTTTAAAAAATCCCACCGAGTGGTGAGCCAACCTCCCATTCGGGGGCTTAGCTGCAGTCCAAGTACTCGCCTAAGTTTAAAAAATCCTACCGAGTGGTGAGCCAGCCTCCCACTCGGGGGCTTAGCTGCAGTCCAAGTACTCGCCTAAGTTTAAAAAATCCTACCGAGTGGAGAGCAATCCTCCCACTCGGGGGCTTAGCTGCAGTCCAAGTACTCGCCTAAGTTTAAAAAATCCTACCGAGTGGTGAGCCAGCCTCCCACTCGGGGCTTAGCTGCAGTCCAAGTACTCGCCTAAGTTTAAAAAATCCTACCGAGTGGTGAGCCAGCCTCCCACTCGGGGGCTTAGCTGCAGTCCAAGTACTCGCCTAAGTTTAAAAAAATCCTACCGAGTGGAGAGCGATCCTCCCGCTCGGGGGCTTAGCTGCAGTCCAAGCACTCGCCTAAGTTTAAAAAAATCCTACCGAGTGGAGAGCAGTCCTCCCACTCGGGGGCTTAGCTGCAGTCCAAGCACTCGCCTAAGTTCAAAAAATCCTACTGAGTGAAGAGCAATCCTCCCACTCGGGGGCTTAGCTGCTGTCCAAGTACTCGCCTAAGTTAGAAAAACATCCCGATCCGCAAGGACGACAAGGTGCGGGTCGACTGCTACCTTCTCCTTCGGAGCTACACCACAAATACAACGAGGGCTCCGTCCCCATCAGCAAGGACGACGAGGTGCAGGTCGACTGCAATACGTGCTCCATCCCTACCTGCAAGGAGGATGAAGTACAGGTCGACTGTATTTTCCACCTCAGAGCTGCATCCCAAGCACAAAGATTATTTCGAGTGAAAAACAAATTCCAGTCGAAAGCAAACACCAGCATATTCGGAAATAAACCAAGTTCGGATAAATCCCAAAGTTCCAGACGGCAGATCAAAAGTATTCGAGCATCAAGCCCGAAGAAGTTTAACGGTTACACAATCACTCGGCATTCTGAGGCAAATAGAAGTGAAGCATAATGTTTTTGGTCACGCATCAGGAGAAGGACTGGCTGGGTCGCAGAAACTATCAAGGTCAATGATGTCTGCAATGCGAGTGGCGGCGTCAAGGAAGGTGTCCATGAAAGACTGGAACGTGTGTCTCTTCGTGTTAGCAACCTTGAGCTCTGCCAGCTTGTCTTCTTTGACATCCTTGAAGTGCACTCGAACCAGAGACAGAGCGACGTCAGCACCACAGCGAGCAAATGACTTCTTCCATTCTTGCACGCGCTCAGGGATTTGATTCAGTCGAGCCATCAAAGACTCGAGATCTTGAGACAGTTCCGCCTGAGGCCAAAGTTCAGCATCAACCCGAGTCATTGCAGCTTTCAGGTGGGCCAGATAAGCAACCGCGCTGTCCATGCGAGAATCCAACCGCAGCACATTCATCGCAACATCATCTTTGACTGGATATTTGATGGGATCAAGAACCGTCTTGACCCGCCCGGTTTCTGCTTTAAAGTCTTGGAAAAATTCTGCACGGTCGAGTGAATGATGAGTCGACGACACCATTAGACTTGTCAGTCGACAGAAATAAAACAGAGTAGTCAGTACCTTCAAGTTTCAAGACTAGCTTCGCAGCAAGTTGGCCCAGATAAGACTCTAGCTCGCCATTCTTGGCCTTGAGGCTTCCAAGTTCGTCGGTCAGTTTCGCTTGTCCTTCTTCAGTCGCTCGACCTCTTGATTGGCGTCAGATACAACAGTCTTTAGCTTGGAGTTTTCTTCTTCTAACTTGCCGACTTAAGCAAGCTTCTTGTCAGCAAGCGATGTCTTCTCGCGCGCCTCCTTCCGTGCTGCGACAAGATCAAGATCTTTCTTCTCCAAAGCTTGCTTCATTTTCTCTAAAGAAATAACATTCTTCAGACGGGCTAGGAGTTAGCGGTTTTCACTACATACATCTGCTCGAGTGAAGCCCACTCGGTTCAAAAATGGAAGGGAAAAATGCCAGCGTTGGGATATAAAGTGGTCGATTAGTTACCTCCCATGGCAGCTACTTCATCACGAGCGGTCTTGAGATTCTTCTTGGCCAGTTCCAGATCAAGGTTGAGGCTGATTTGTTGTTTGTACATGGCAAAAAGTTGAGCCCCAAGATCACAAGATTTCTGCAGTTACAACCATATCAGTCGACAGAGATAAAAAGACATCACAATGATAATTATTCTAAGACTACCGCCGAATCAAACATTCAACGGCAGTCTCGGGGACTACACCCAGTGGGTGCACTTAGTGTGCCCCCACTGATTTTCAGACCACAGTCGACAGTCGACTGACTTTCAAAAAAAAAGAGAGAGAGATCCAAATTCTCAGACCACAGTACACTGCCCGCAGTCAACTATGGTCTCGGGGACTACACCCAGTGGGTGCACCCAGCGTGCCCCCACTGATTTTGACTCCACTCGGCGTGGTCTGCCCAGCTTTAGTTTCAGAAAAAAAATAAAAACAAAAAAGGGGGGAGGGTTCCTATTCTTAGACCAAAGTCTACTGCCCGCAGTCAACTATGGTCTCGGGGACTACACCCAGTGGGTGCACTCAGCGTGCCCCCACTAGTGCAAAAGAACCAGTTCGAATCGACACAAAGGGATATACACTTTCCGAACAGCCACACCCCAATGGGTGATCAGACAAGAAATACGGTCGATCGAAAAATCAACTAACCTGGACATTGGCTTGCATAGCAGCTCCAGCGTTGAAGGCCACCTGACTGGCCTCATGCACCACCTTCATCTGCCCCATCACAAGATCCAGCTGAAGAAGAGCTTCTTTGGCAGCAGCCGGTGGATCGTCCGGAGTTTGATATGTAGTAAAAAGTGACGAAGGTAGAGCAATTGAAGCAGCCGCCGAATCTGAAGCATGGAGTGGCGTCGGTGCAGCAGGAGTTTGAGCAGCTGATCCTGAGGGGCAATTAGTCGACAGAGGAACAACGAAGGTGACGTTGGTTTCAGCCGGATCTGTCGATCGCTCGACCGTCGTTCGAGGCGTCACAGTCGACCGAGGAACCTGGGCTTCAGATGCCTTCCCGCCCGGCTCCTTGTCCTTCCTCCTCCTTCCTCTCAGCGGTACTTCTTCTTCATCGTCTGGGAGCACAACAATGTCTCGTGGGGATGCAATAAACAAAGAGAGCCATAAAAACAACTGACAAACATTCCAGCCAACCAGACAAACTTAGAATGGGGCAGACTTACTGGCTTTGGAGGTGACGGCGTCATCAGCTTCCTCGTCGGCAGGGGTCTTGTCAACATCCATATCAATCGCAGCTGAGGTCGGGCTATACAGATTCATCATCCACTCGGTCAGAACAAGAAAATCGATCGGAACGAGAAAATACGAGAAGAACATTTACCCAGAGGCAACAGGGACGCCCATCTTGATTCTAGGTAAGGTCTTCCGAGCCTTCGAAGGATTAGCTTTGGGCTGCTTGGGGACTGTCTCAGTCAGTTCTGGAGTCGGAGATCGAGCGCGCTTGTGAGATGGAGCACTCGACGCCACAGCATTGCCGCGCCTGTTCGCGGGATCATGCCGCTGCTTGGATGGACGTTCAGAGCGAGGCGGCGAGTCAGCTACCTCCTCATCGCCAGACTCGTCACTCTCGTCATCATCATCATCAGCCGGGGACTCCCACTCACCGCTCTCCTCGGCACTGTCCCCGCCCTCTTGGTCTTGCTCCAGGGCTTGTTCACCATTGGGCATCGAATACATCTCCGTGTAGATCTGCAAAACAAGGAACCGATCATAAGTCAGTCGGAACCACAATCAGTCGGAAAATATGTTCAAAAATTCAGTTATGACGACCAGACCTTGTCTGGCAGGTTGCTGTTGCTGAAAGGGTCGACTCTCCTGACACCCCTCGGGTTGTCTTTGTTCCCACTAATACTCATCAGCCACTCGACCACGGTTTTGGCCTCCACCTCCTTCGGATGAACCCGAGCAGTGTTGCCAGCCCCGGAGTACATCCACATAGAATGATCGCGATCTTGGAGGGGTTGGATCCGCCGACTGAGGAACACCTCGAGCAGATCCATACCAGTGACACCTTGATTGATTAGTTGGACTACTCTCTCAACTAGCATGCCTGTCTCCGCCTTCTCAGCAGCGGTCACTTGGGAAGATGGAGTTTGGACACGGTCAAAAGAAAAAGGGGGAAGTCTGGTCGACTGGCCTGGGGTCGTGATATCCTGGCAGTAGAACCAGGTCGACTGCCAGCCCCTGACCGACTCAGGAAGAGTCATCGGAGGAAAAGACATCCTCTTCCTCTTATGAATGCCCAGGCCCCCACACATCTAGATAACATGGGTTTTCTCGTCTTTTGAGTTCGCTTTCTTCACGGTTTGGGATCGGATGGTAAAGATGTTCTTGAAAAGGCCCCACTGCGGTCGGCACCCCAAGAAACTCTCACACATGGAGACAAACGCAGCAAGATACGTGATGGTATTGGGAGTAAAATGATGGAGTTGGGCATGGAAAAAGTTTAAGAAACCCCGAAAGAAAGGATGTGGTGGAAGCAAGAAACCGCCGTCGACATGGGTGGCGAGCAAGACACACTCACCCGGTTGCGGCTGCGGCTCCGACTCCCCCCTCGGCAGGCACGCGGACTTATGGACGATCAGCCCTAACTCGGCCATATCATCCAAGTCCTCTTGCCAAAGCGAAGATCGGATCCAGTCTCCCTGGATCGAACCTGACGGCAGCCCCGAGCATGAAGAAGACCCCTGATTCATCTTTTTGTTCTTCGCGCCCCCGTCGCCTTCTTCGCACGCTCTAACGCCACCGTTTTGTCCTTCCCCATGGCGGCGGAACAACGGCGTTGAGAGTGGTTGAGCTAGGCGAGGTGGAGACGCGAGAGGAAGAAGAAGGGGAATGAGCGAATGCCTCGGCCTCACCGCTTTAAAAGGCCTACTTCCGAGTGGCTGACGCGTGGGCCCGAGCAATCCTGTCAAATCCCCCCAACAGTTGCACATGTGATACGTGGCAAAAAAGGTGGCGCGGAAATCGAAACATCCGATTTATCTACTCCACTTACCGCGGGACGCTCTGCCTGGCGCGCTTCCACCCAAATTTCGAATCCCATGAGATCCGGGATCCTCTGCAACCGATCACGCCAAAGATTCTATGTCAGAGATATTACTCGACAGATGTCACAGAATAAATCAGTCGGTAATTTCTGAATCGATCAAGGCGAGTGAAATGAAGTCAAAAGTTTTAGCAACTGGCCTCCACTTGGAGATGAAGACAAGGTAGATCAAGAGCAAAAGCAAGATCAACTACCATCCTTCTTTTTCACTCAAACCTCGATCCATTTGGGGGCTAATGATGTGGACACAGACCTAGGGTAGGGTAATAGGCCTGACGTATACGTCCTACCTAAGGTTCTTGTCCTAAGAACAAACAAGTTCAAGAATCAGAAGAAGAAGTCCAGCAGAGGTGTCGAGCGAAGTCCACTCGACCCGTCAATCACTGGGAGACCTCTCTTACCCAGGTCACTCGACCATAAAACCACTCGACATATTAAAAGACCTAAAGCCACTCTACGTAGCAACGGTCGGGCATTTATTCACATACTTAATGATCATTTGTAGCACTTTAATACAAGCGTTACCTGTAACGCCCCCTCTTAATGTACATTGAACCCTGTGTAACGGAGGGGAGGTGGGGTCCTGGCGTACTCTATATAAGCCACCCCCCTCCTCTGGGACAAGGGTTCGCACCCCCTGTAACTCACACGTGCATAATCCAGTCGACCGCCTCCGGGCTCCAAGACGTAGGGCTGTTACTTCCTCCGAGAAGGGCCTGAACTCGTAAACCTTGCGTGTACAACTCCTCCATAGCTGAGATCTTGCCTCTACACTCCTACCCCCCTATTCTACTGTCAGACTTAGAACCACGACAGGAGGTTCGTGGGTGTTCAAGAGAGACTCGATTGTGATACACGAATATGATGGATTCACCAGCGTGAACGACTATAGACCTGATAAGGTTCTGGTGTGAGCGAGGGTAAAGGGACTCCTGGATGGCCTAGTGATGAAGAAGGAGCTACCTGAGAAGGATGCTAAGAAAGTGGGGGAACCAACCTGTCAAGCATGTTGAGAGTTCAGGTGTTCCTGGATCTGAATAAGCCCTTGATTTGGTTTGTACCAATCACTTTAATCCAGATATTTGTTATTTCTATAGCCGAGTTGGGAATTTGGTCGAGGAGTGTGAAGACTGACTTCACGGTCCTAATACATGTGAATGGTGAGATTGGCTCTTCTAAATTTTTGAACCAAGTGTTAATCGCCCTAGTGGTGGACATGGTGGAGGTGATTAGGGGAGTCATTGAAGGATGGGGGAAGAGGCAATAGAGGAAGGGTGACAGGAGAGGGCATTACAGAAGGAGGGATGGAAGGGGCGAGGTGGGAACAATGATGCAGAATATGAAGACATGGATTACACGCAATGCACCCATTAGAGTATCTAGACAGAAATAAAAGTGCTCGTAAATGGCTTGTGTCGTATAGTGGAAGTTTGAACGTCAATGGAGATATGTTGTCGCAACTTGCTGGCTAGCTTGGTGGGAACTAATTTTTTCTTGAGAATGCAAGTCCTTCAAGAGGTGCTAAGGCACCCTCTTCGATACCGGGGAAGGCTTCAATTGTTAAGAGGATGAGGTAGGAGGGAGATGATACAAACAAGAATGCCATGATAACTGTGGTGGCCTCCAACGAGGAGGGCCTTTGGGATTGTAGGATCAAAAGGAGTGGTCAAGGGGTGGGGTGAATAGACACTAACAAGGCAAAAGGTGAAAATTTTAATTTCCTTTGAATGTAGGCAGATTTTAGCACAAGTTAAGTGGCAAGCAATACAATCTACACAAGCATATCTAGAGTATGGGAAGTGGGTTGTAAATGACATGCAAGTGTAAGAAAGTAAAGCGGTACAATTTGGAAGATCAATCGCAATGAATACATAGTGATTTTTCTCGTGGTTCTGATAGGTAGTGCTATCGTACATCCACGTTGATGGAGACTCCAATCCATGGAGGTAACGACTTGCCAACCTTTGGTTACCTATCGATTTCATGTCGGAATTTCCGAGTGGTTTTGATCGGTGTCACCTAAGCATGGAAATTAATTAGGTCATCACCCATCAGTTTCTCCGAGATGTTCCATCCGGTCTCACCGAATAGCCAAAAGTTCAAATCTATTGTACTAGTCGGTCTCACCGAGTGTTTCCACCCGATCCCACTAAATAGTGCATAAACATGTGTAGTGGTTAAATTTTTGGTGCTACCTATATATACCCCACCCATTCCACCAACTCTCGTAGAGCTACCACTTCCCATATCCATTTTCTGAGAGAGAACCACCTAAACTTGTGTTGAAATCAAGGGGATTCTGCTCCAACCTTTGATCCTTGATTTCTAGTCTCCCCAAGTTGCTTTACACTCAAATCCTTCTCCTACCACACACAACCAAATCTGTGAGAGAGTTAATGAGTGTTGAGGATACTATCTTTTGAACCACATGAGCAAGGAGTTCATCATCGACAACAACATATGTTATGCTCTTTGATGGCACCGAAGGGTCATCTCGATGGAACCGAATTGCTAGGGTTTAGGGACTATCTATGTCAGGTATTTCTTGGTGGGTCTGGGTAGATGTGTTTCGGTGGGATGAGATAGACTTTAGGATTTTGGACATAGATGAGTGTGAGAGTGTGCCTGACAGTTTTGGACCAATGTCTCTAAGAACTTGAGCAGTTAGTCCATGATCAAAAGCACACACCCTTTGATAGTATTGGCTTTCCTATAGACTCAATGTGATCTTGGATCACTTAACCAAAAATGTAGAGTCTTTAAGCTTTGCCAATATTTGTCCTTTACATTTTGAGGGGTCGAGATCTCCATCCATGTACTTGCCTAAGATGAAATTTCCTTGAAATGTACTCAAGGGAAACATTAGTTAAACAATATGTATGTTGACATGAATTACCAAAAACACCAAGGGAGCAAATATGCTTTCAGTCTCCCCCTTTTTGGCAATTGATGACAACATACATCAAAGCTTCAACTGAAGGATAAACTTAACATATATTAAAGCTTTGAGACTTGAGAGACATGTAACATGTACAAGATCCCCCTACAATTGTGCATATTTGGAATTTTGCTTTTGGAATGCAAATACAAAGTTGAGTAGGAAGACTCTATATGTCACATGAATCTTGGCCATATGTTAGTGCTAAAACCAGGGCCGGTCCTGAGGGGGGGTAGGGGGCGGCCGCCCCGGGCCCCCCAAAACCAGGGGCCCCTCCCAGTTTCTCACGTAGCCCATGGCTTCCTCTAGAAAAATGGCCCAGGAAATGAATTAGCAGTTACGCATGTCTCCAGCACTGGGGCCTCCGATCACGATACATGCCCTACCCTTCCAATCACGAGTCAATGGCACCAGGTCTCCAACACTGGTGCCTCCGATCGCCAGGCCCTAGGGCCCTGATCTAGGAGATGCGAGTCGGCCGGTCGATCTTAGCGCTGGACAAAGGGTATCAGCCGGCACACGCGGCATGAGCATCACCGAGAGTCCCCTGTAACACAGATCCGACAGATCCGAGGTAATGCCATGTTGCCTTTCGTATTCCCCATTCATATGTTTAAGTACTCCAGAACGATGCATAGCTTGCATCGTAAAACCTTTGATGCAATTTTATCTATTTTCAACAGTACGTGTTATGACGTTGTCCACAATGTATGCATAGCCTATTGTTATGATGTTTATTTATATGGGAAGTAACCTAGGGAACAATTGCCTAAAAGTGAAGTTTGAGTCGATTTCCTCCTTCATCCGTTCGAGTCATTTTCTAATAGAACTATGGAATGCCTGAGCGGTTGCAGTTGTGCTTGTACCACAGGAATAGGAAAACTCAATATTCACTCAATTTATTTCCCCTCGCCGCCCCACTTCTCCATTGATAGTGACATTGCAATGATCCGTCTCCTCCTCGCCGGGCAAGGTTCTCGCGAGCCCTCATCAGCCACGGCATCCTCATCCAGAGCTCGTCCGCGGTCTAATCTAAGTTATGGTAAAAAAAACACCCACCCACCCACATGTGAACCATCATTCTCTCTTGCATCAGTGATGTCGTGCTAGCCATGATTTCCCTGATCGGCCCAGTGAGGACACGCATCGTCTCATCTAGGCAACATAGTGCTACTATCTTTATCCATGCTCTCGTAAAATGACTGATTTCTATTGCAAGGCAGTTGAGAAATAGCAACCCGCAAAAAAACTGAGAAATAACAAATGTGTGTTTATATTAAGGGGCCCCGAGTTTTAGTTTCGCCCCGGGCCCCCAAATTCTCAGGGCCGACCCTGGCTAAAATCGGCAATCTTGTGTAGGGGGTCCCAAGCTGGTGTTCTTGGCACGATGGTAACATGAAGTAAAAGGGAAACAATTTTTACCCATGTTCGGCCCCTCTCGAGGAGGTAAAATCCTATGTCCTGCTTGTATTGTATTGATTGTGGATGGGGTAGAAAGTACAGGATGATTGATACGTCTCTAACGTATCTATAATTTTTTATTGTTCCATGCTGTTATATTATCATTCTTGGATGTTTTACAATCATTTTATATCATTTTTTGGGACTAACCTATTGACATAGTGCCTAGTGCCAGTTGTTGTTTTCTGCTTGTTTTTTACATCGCAGGAAATCAATACCAAACAGAGTCCAAATGTAGCAAAACTTTTTGGAGGATTTTTTTGGACCAGAAGACAAAAACATGGGTCGGAGAAGTACCATTGGGGTGCCCCGAGGGGGCACAACCCACCTGGGCGCGCTTGGGGGCCCAGGCGCTACCTGGTGGGTTGTGCCCACCTCGGTGGCCTCCCGCACTGCCTCTTCGCTCTATAAATACCCCAATATTCTAGAAACCCTAGGGGAGTCGACGAAATTTTATTCCAGCCGCCGCAAGTTCCAGAACCATGAGATCCAAAGCCCTTTTCTGGCACTCCACCGGAGGGGAACACGATCACGGAGGGGTTCATCATCCTCATTGGTGCCTCTCCGATGATGCGTGAATAGTTTACCACAGACCTACGGGTCCGTAGGCAGTAGCTAGATGGCTTCTTCTCTCTTTGTATCTCAGTACAATGGTCTCTTGGAGATCTATTTGATATAATGACTTTTGTGCGGTGTGTTAGTTGGCATCTCATGAATTGTAAGTTTCTGATCAGATTTGCCTTGATTTAATATCCATTCTTGATTATTATAGCCTCGTATTTCTTCTCTGATATTTGTGTTTTGTTTGGCCAACTTGATCTATTTATATTGCAATGGGAAGAGGTGCTTTATAATGGATTCGATCTTGCGGTGTCCTTCCCAGTGACAGAAGGGGCAGCAAGGCACACATGTATCGTTTCTATTAAGGATAAAAAGATGGGGTATATTGCTACATGAATAGATCCTTTCTACATCATGTCATCGTTCTTATTGCATTACTCCATTTTCCCATGAACTTAATAGACTAGATGCATGCTGGATAGAGGTCGATGTGTGGAGTAATAGTAGTAGATGCAGGCAGGAGTCGGTCTACTAATCTTGGACGTGATGCCTATATATATTATCATTGTCTTTGATATTGGCATAATTATTTGCTTTTCTATCAATTGCACAATAGTAATTTGTCTACCCACCGTTGCTATTTTTTGAGAGAAGCCACTAGTGAAATCTACAACCCCGGGGTCTATTTTCCTATCATATACTTCCAGATCTACATTGCTATTTGCTTTTTCCTCTATTTGCAACTTTTATTTTCAGATCTATAATATTAAAAACACCAAAATACCTTGCTACATTTTATTTGGCGTTATTTGCATCTTTCAATTTACTACAATTTTTATCCCATCAACTTGACAATTTCTGGCACCGTTACCCGAAAGGGATTGACAACCCCTTTTACACGTCGGGTTGCGAGTATCTGTTCTTTGTGTGAAGGTAGCGTTTACATAATGTTGCTTAGTTCTCCTACTGGTTCAATAACCTTGGTATCATCACCGAGGGAAATACCTACCATAGCTGTGCTGCATCACCCCTTCCTCTTTGGGGAAATTCCAACGTAGTTCAAGCGACATCAACATGAATTTCTGGCGCCGTTGCCGGGGAGACATCATCAACATTTATCAGGTTCCTAATCACAAATCTCATCTCCTTGCAATTTACATATTTGCCATTTGCCTCTCGTTTTCATCTCCCCCACTTCCAAAAAATTTGTCGTTTTTATTCGCTTTTTTTCATTCGCCATTTTCCCATCAGATCCATCCTTTTGCTTTTTGCTATGGCTAGCATGACTACCCCTCCTTTGTCACCAGATTTTGAAGGTTTATACTTCAAACAGAAACAAGGAGAAAATCTAAAAGATGCTTGGTATAGGCTAATGGAATCCTATCACATTTGCAATCTAAATGGGGGATAAAAAGATTTTGCTTCGCATTTTTTACATAGGACTAGTCTTGCATCATAGACAACTTTTGGATTTTGCCGCTAAAGGAAATTTTACTGAGCTCGATGCTAATGCTGCTTATGAAATCTTGGAAGGAATATTGGGAATTCCTCCACTAAAAAAGGGGTTTTCTGTCACACCAGAAGGGGTTCAAATTTTAGACAAATTGAGTGATTTGCATAAACATATGGTCGAGTTGCAAGAATATAACAAACCTCTCAAACATATTAGTGGAAATCTCAATCGCATGAATACTTTGATTACCCTTTGCAATAAACGGTTGGATATTTTAGATCTCAAGTTCTTTTTCGGAAAACTTGGGGAAGCGTAAAGAGCCTCCCGGGTTTGAAAAAGACCTCGCTAAAGTGGCTAAGTCCAAGGATGAAAACACTTGAGATCTATGTGTTTTGCCTAGCTAAGGGCGTAAAACAATAGCGCTCGTTGGGAGGCAACCCAACTTGTATCTTTTTGCTTTTTGGTTTCTTGATGTTTTCGATAAATTACACAATTATACCTCTGGTTTGATGTGTTTTTGTGGTTTAAATAAGTGTTTGTGCCAAGCAAAGCTTTGGGATGATTTAGTTGATAGTTGATTTGATTGCGTTGAAAATCAAAAACATTTTGTGCCAGCACCACAATTATTGACGGCTACTGGAACGTGATCAATACTTTAATATTTTACACGTTATCTATATACAAATTTCCCATGTTGTCCTAATTTTTCAGTATTTTCAGAGTTACAGTAGTATGATGAAAAATCGCGTCTTTACAAACTATTCTGTTTTTGACAGATTATGTTTTCGTTGTGTTATGTGCTTGTTTTGATGATTCTATGGTTTCCTTTGAAGAGTTTTTGCCACGGAAATGTTAGAATACAGTAGATATAATACAATTACAAAATATGAATTGGTTTGCTACAGTACTTAAAGTAAAGATTGGTTTTGTTATACTAACGGATCTCACGAAGTTTTGTTGAGTTTTGTGTGATTGAAGCTTTCAAGTTTTGGGTGAGATCACGATGGATGAAGGAATAAGGATTAGCAAAAGGCTAAGCTTGGGGATGCCTGAAGCACCCCAAGATAATATTCAAGAAGTATCTAAGCTTGGGGATGCCCCCGTGTGGCATCCCCTCTTTTTTCAAATGACCATCGGTATTTTATGTGAGACTATATTTTTATTCGTCAAATATTATGAGTTTTTCTTGGAGCGTCTTGTATGATATGAGTCTTTGTTTGTTTTTCTTTTTTATTTTTAATAAGTATCCTTGCTGGACACACCTATTTGAGAGATCCAAAGTCATGCTATGTTTTCTCTTATGCTTCACTTAAACTTTTTGAGAGCTGTGGAATTGCTCTAGTGCTTTACTTATATCTTTTTGAGCACGGTGTGCTTTGTTATTTTTGAGGAAATGCTCTCATGCTTAACTTAGATTTATTTGAGAGTTAGTAAAAAATTTGAAGAAATTATGTCATGCTTCACTTAGATTTATTTGAGAGAAAGAAAATTTTATGCTCATGTTCTTCACTTAGATTTGTTTGAGCTTATCAAAAGCAACATATGAAATTAGTCCCAATATGATAGATATTCAAGAGGGATATAATAAAAACTTTCATGAAGATCATTGGACAAAATAAACTCGATTCTTTGTAATAGTTTTGAGATATGATGATAGTGATATGTGAGCCATGTTAATGAGTAATTATGTTTTAGTAAGAATATTGATGTTAAGGTTGGTGATTCCCTATGCAAGCATGAAAGTCAATAGTTATGCAATGAAATTACATCCTACTTGTGGTGCATTATTCGGTGTTAGTTATGCTCAAAGCTCGCTTATGTGCTTTTTTGTTTCTTGGTTGGTTGCTTCTCAACCTATTGCTAGCCTCCACTTGTACTAAGTAGAAATAGTACTTGTGCATCCAAAATCCTTAAACCCAGTTTTGCAACATGAGTCCACCATACCTACCTATATGTGGTATTCCCTTGCCGTTCTAATCAAATTTGTATGTGCCATCTCTAATTTTCAAAATAAACTTCTCTTTTGTGTGCATGTACCGCTCATGAGGCGGTGAGGGGTGCCGATATTTTTCCATGCTAGATGTGTTATTCTCAAGATGATTGTTTATTCACTTGTCATTGCACGAGAGTACGACAAAGGTATTAGGGATGCCCAGTCCCAAAATGAATAATGATTTTACTTTATGTTGTCAAATAATAAATTCCTTATAAAGTGTTGGTATGGAGGGCACCTGTGGATGTGGATAGCCATGGATTGTGAAAGAATGGTGGGAAAGGAATAAACTTTAATTTCTATTTGGGAACCGCCTATGATGTATCTAGCATGGAAAGTATTGGAAACTCCAAGTCGTTTTCATTAAAGGGAAAAGTATGCCTCCCAAATTTTTTATCTCTTAATTTAAGCTCTGAGCTTTGGCACCTCTACAAATGCCTACTTCCCTCTACGAAGGGCCTTTCTATTTACTTTATGCAATTTTATTTTTATTTGAGTCTCCATCTTCTCTTATAAGCACCAACTAAGGGGCACTATGATCGTACTTGAGCATTGGTTGTAGCTAATATGCGAGTGTGTTTCATGAATGGATCAATGACTGAGCATGATGGGCTAAGGATAACTTGCTTTAGTATTGATATTTTGAAAGACATGGTTGCTTGTTGGTATGCTTGAGTATTAAAGTCTTCATGTCAAAACTAGACTATTGGTTTGAACCATATAAAAGTCCAAATGTCCATGCTATAAAGAAAAGAATAAGTGATGAACATGATAGGCAGCATTCCACATAAAAAATATGTTTTTATCATTTACCTACTCGAGGACGAGCAGGAATTAAGCTTGGGGATGCTGATACGTCTCCAAAATATCTATAATTTTTTATTGTTCCATGTTGTTATATTATCATTCTTGGATGTTTTACAATCATTTTATAATTATTTTATATCATTTTTTGGGACTAAGCTATTGTCATAGTGCCTAGTGCAAGTTGCTATTTTCTGTTTATTTTTTACATCACAAAAAATCAATACCAAACGGAGTCCAAATGCAGCGGAACTTTTTGGAGATTTTTTTTGGACCAGAAGACACAACATGGGCCGGAGAAGTACCAGTGGGGTGCCCCGAGGGGGCACAACCTACTTGGGCGCGCCTGGGGGTCCAGACGCTCCTGGGGGGCCAGGCGCGCCTGGTGGGTTGTGCCCACCTCGATGGCCTCCCGCACCGCCTCTTCACTCTATAAATACCCCAATATTCCAGAAACCCTATGGGAGTCGATGAAATTTTGTTCCAACCGCCACAATGTAACACCCCAAAAATTTAATCATGATTTGTTTATTAAAATTTTGCCAGGAAATTAAATTTTTATTCTCTGGACTTATCTTTTGATTTCAGAACCACTATTTTCTTTGATATTGTGGAGTTTTTACCCCAAGTGAAAATTTTCCAAATATATTGTTGGACTTGTATACCCTCTAAAGAAAACATTTCTTTTATCAATGGAATTATTTATATAATTATTTTTGCTGAGCTTTATTTCTTTCAAAGTGGATTTTCATAAGTGTTGGAGTCAGTTTGCACTACAACCCTTTGATAAATTTATTTAAGATTCCAACCAAAATTTGGGGATGCCATGTGATGTTTCCACATCACTTTTATGCAAAAATATATTTTAGTCATTGGAGATTTTGGGCTCTACCCCAAGTTTTCAAAACTGGTCTAGTTTGTAAAATTGCACTACAACCTATTTAAAAATTTCTTTAAAGTTTCCACCAAAATTAGGGGATGTTAGTAGGAGTATATAATTAAACTTTATGCAAAAACCCATTGATGTTCTTTGAAAAATTGGAGCAAATCATCCTCATCTTCATTCTGGTCCAGCTTGGTGAATTGTATTTCAACTATATTTTCTCTTGCACTTTTTGCCATCGGATTTGTCCTGCTTGAAGTACAACCTACCAAACCCTTAAGTCCAGGAGATTGGACCCATTGGAGTGTTTTTGGTCCATGCAATAATGCCCTTTAGTTTTTGTCCAGAGTTGGTTTTCTCAAAAATTTGCACTAACAAGTTTCTGGTTTTGCCCAAATGACCTTTCCATCATCACCTACATCTAAAGAGACCCCAATCTGGAGATTTTGGCCACCCCAAAAGTTGCCTAGATGCCCATAGCATTCTATCAAACACGTTGAGTGCACGGATAGAATTGGCATGAAACCTAGTTTGCATTATGAACCTGCTTGCTTTGCCTCAACAGCATGTCTCATGGCTCTACCTTAGTCTATAGCCCCACCCTGCTAAACCTCATGTGGATTAGAGCCCCCTGGCAGGCATTGGCATTTTGCCGAGCACCTCGCGTGCGTGCTCTGGGCGCGCCCAGAGCGCACGTTTTGCACGCGCGCGCACCAAGCTACCGCGTCTCGCTGCCGCCCTCCCCGCGCCCGTGCTGACCCTTGGCCACTCGCAGCCAGCGCCCTGACCCCTCCCTCGCCGCAGAGCTGCCCTGGCCCCCTCCTAGCGCCCCACAACACCACCACCGCAAGCCGCCACCATCGCTCCGCCAGCTCTGCCATGGACGGCGTCGCCCGAGCCACACCAGCGCGCCAGCCCGCTCATGGAACAACCGAGCTCATCCACGAGCCCATCCGCTAGCGCCCGTCTCCGCCATGTCGCCCTGCCCGCTACAGAACGGCGGTTCGCCGGCGTCCTTATCCACGGCCGCGGAACCGACCTATTTACGCTATAAATGGGGACCCCCGAGCTCATCCAAAACCCCAGGCAGCCTCAGGCCATCACTCTAGAGCCCACACGGCCAGCAATCGATGGAGGGAGGCTTTCTTCCTCGACTCCGATCAGTTCGGCCGCCGCCACGTTCCGGTCCCATTTGTCGCAATCAAGGCCTTCCCCGTCCACCTGGTGCCACCGTTCAACTCCCCTGAACCTTGCGAAGCCACCCCGCCTCTCAAACGCGACCAAGAACCACTGTAGCCCAAACCCCCAAATCCTCCCGAAGCCACCTCCGCCGCGGAACTCGCTGTCGGCGACTCCCTCCACCCCTGCCAACCTAGCGACCACTGGGCGGACCGCCCTGGACTGGCGGATCCATCCCTGCCCTCGGAACCCAGTGGGAAGCCGCCGTTCGTCGGCAGCGATCGCCGGAACCCCGCCCTCGCTCGGACAGAGGAGGAAGAAGGCGCGAGCGACTGGTCAAACCTGACCAGTGGGCCCAAGGGACCCACTGTCAGTGACCCCGAGCCGGCCCGCACTAGTTTAAGTGGAGGCATAAACCCAGAAGTACGTTTCCTCCGTCTCGAAAACGTATTCCTACTCGAAACATTTTCTTTTTCTATTTTAATTAAAAACAGAGTTTTCACTAAACTTTGATTGGCTATAACATTTTAAATATAAGTCCAATTGACTTGATTCTTTTTCTGTTGTTTCTCAAATTCTGTCTAGTTTATTTTCATATTTATTTGAAAAAAATTCAAACAACTTTTTTATACTATTTTGGAACAATGTGTTGATTTGAATTTTTTCAAAATAGGAATTTTGGAGAAGGAAGCAACTTTCAAAAAGTGCACCCCCACTTGCATACTCTTGAAGGCAAGCATTCTGAACCCTGGCATAATATTTTTGTGTGTTGTTTGATACGGTTACAACACCACCTTGACATGGAGCACTCGTACTTTATGTGATGATATGATCATACGCATGAGTGCATAATGAAGATTCTTTGTTGTTGGAAATGGATATGCTTGTGATAGTTATCACCTTTGTATGCCTTTCATGTCTACCGGAAGGAAGCCGGGAAAGTCTCTGTCTTGGGTAGACACGAGCTTATCTCTAGTTCCTCGTCGAGACGATTGTGTCCGGTATGGCATGATAAGGTATGATGGGTGGTGATTCTGTCTGTCGGTTGATATATATATTTGTTACTAATCATGCAGGGAATACTTAAACCTCCTGAGTCGACCATAGATCGAGTCTTGTTCCGGTAACCCCCATACTTGTTTCGTGCTACCACTTGTCCCTGCCATAGGTAGGGTACGGTTCAGTAAGTTGTCAACCCCTTTCTAGCACACACCGTACAGAGAGACCATGGTGGAAGATACCGACTGCAGCCGGTAGGCATGCCACCTGGTCCGGGGGCATGGGTGTTTCGGTTGGAGCTGAAGGGGTAGCTCCCCTAGTTTGCGCGCGGTATAAATTTTGTGATCCCATGCTAGTCGAGGTTGTAGCCTCCCCACTTAGAGTTTCGCTTAACGAGTGTCGTGGGTGATTCCAGACACCGGTAAAGTTAAGCTGGTGTGTGCGAGTCAGGTGTGTTTTCAGTTAAAAGACCGTAGACTGAATTAGTCCCGATGGACTAAAGGAATCCGTTGCTCATGGGTAAAGAGTACACCCTCTGCAGAGAATTATATCTATTCGAATAGTCGTGTCCATGGTTAAGAACTACAGTCTGGGATGGGTCAAGTGTCGGTCTTCGGAGGAAAGATTGCTAAACCAAAACATGGATCATGACTTGTGACACATGATGATTATGATTACTATTATTATGGACTAACAATCTACATTATTTGAATTATTGAGTATCCCTGGGACGGTTCTACCTCCTGGATATTCACTGTGATTACTCTCATATAAGCCCTTTATGTGGTGTCGCTGAGACGCCCGACTGTGGCATGCTTGTTATTTATTTACTCTATAAGCCCTTTATGTGGTGTCGCTGAGACGCCCGACTGTGGCATGCTTGTTATTTATTTACTCTATAAGCCCTTTATGTGGTGTCGCACAGACGCCCGACTGTGGCATGTTTCCTACTTATTTCCTTTATAAGCCCTTTATGTGACGTCGCTCAGACGCCTGACTGAGGCATGCTTTATATTATCATCCTTTCGAGGCATCGCTTTAGACACCTGATCGGTGCGCTTTATTTCTATTCCCGGATCGTTTATTCATGCTTTATTTTGAATAACCTGCTTGCGTGCATCATGAATTTTATTTCGTAACTGACGAAGTGATTCATTGCATATTTCAGAGCACGATTATCATTGGTTATAAATGTTTGCGAGTACATTCAAAGTACTCACTGGCTTGTCCCTGGCTATTGTCTTGGCCAATTTTCTTGCATGCAGAGGAGCACTGCGATGACAGCCCAGAACCTAGGCAGTGATGAGAACAATCTCGCGAAGATAGGAGTTATCCAGGTCAGCTGTTCTTGTGGGAAATGGAGTCCCATAGACGCTGATGATCCGCAAACCGCTTCCGCCATCAACCACTAGAAACCTTTTGATGTACTCATAGGCCAGAATGGTCTTGTACTACATATCTTGTATTTTGCTTGGAGTTTCTGTATCAAGTTGGTGCCTCATCAGCTAAAAGTAATCCTAGGGCTGGTGAGCACAAGGGCCATTTTCTAGGAAATTAATATCCCGAAAATCCGGTCCTGACACGCAAGTTCCAGAACCACGAGATCCAATCTAGAGCCCTTTTTCGGCACTCCGCTGGAGGGGAACACGATCACGGAGGGGTTCATCATCCTCATTGGTGCCTCTCCGATAATGCGTGAGTAGTTTACCACAGACCTACGGGTCCGTAGGCAGTAGCTAGATGGCTTCTTCTCTCTATGCATCTCAATACAATGGTCTCTTGGAGATCTATTTTATGTAATGACTTTTGTGCGGTGTGTTGGGATCCGATGACTTGTGAGTTTATGATCAGATTTGCCTTGATTTAATATCCATTCTTGATTATTATAGCCTCATATTTCTTCTCCGATAATTGGGTTTTGTTTGGCCAACTTTATCTATTTATCTTGCAATGGGAAGATGTGCTTTGTAATGGATTCGATCTTGCGTTCTCCTTTCCCAGTGACAGAAGGGGCAACAAGGCACGCATGTATCGTTGCTATTAAGGATAAAAAGATGGGGGTATATTCCTACATGAATAGATCTTGTCTACATCATGTCATCGTTCTTATTGCATTACTCCATTTTTCCATGAACTTAATACACTAGATGCATGTTGGATAGCAGTCGATGTGTGGAGTAATAGTAGTAGATGCGGGTAGGAGTCGATCTACTAATCTTGGACGTGATGCATATATACATGATCATTGTCTTGGATATAGTCATAATTATTTGCTTTTCTATCAATTGCCCGATAGTAATTTGTCTACCCACCATTGCTATTTTTTGAGAGAAGCCACTAGTGAAACCTACGGCCCCTGGGTCTATTTTCCTATCATATACTTCCAGATCTATATTGCTATTTGCTTTTTCCTCTATTTGCAACTTTTATTTTCATATCTATATTATCAAAAACACAAAAATACCTTGTTGCTTTTTATTTGCCGTTATTTGCATCTTTCAATTTACTACAATTTTTATCCCGTCAACTTGACAATTTTTGGCACCGTTACCCGAAAGGGATTGACAACCCCTTTTACACGTCGGGTTGCAAGTATTTGTTTTTTATGTGCAGGTACCATTTACATAGTGTTGCTTGGTTCTCTTACGGGTTTGATAACCTTGGTCTCATCACTGAGGGAAATACCTACCGTAGCTGTGCTGCATCATCCCTTCCTCTTTGGGGAAATACCAACGTAGTTCAAGTGGCATCAATGATCTACCTCTAGATCGTATGAATGAGTTCTAAACTCTAAACCATCAAAAGCGTGTCGACTAAACCCCTTGGCTTATATATGCATACATGCATGCCTCAATAACATCCTTGGCCTAGCTACATTTGAATCAATTGATGTATCATCTATATAATGGAACAAGTAATGTAACATTATCTGCCCCCTATGAAGTATCTTGACTAGTATGTAATCAAGATCCTAGTAATGATAGGGAGGCTAATGATGTGAACATGCATTTGGTTATGATATTTATGACATCAAGAACTCTAACATAACGGTAAGGAGTTTCTCACTGTTCACTAATATAAGATGTTTTAGATATTTAAATTTAGACTACACCCATACTGAAATGAGTGAATAGACACATTATAATGTGTCTATATACATATGATTTACAAAAGGTTAGAAGATCTTATAGTAGTGAGTGGAGGGAGTATTAATTAGTGGCCCAATGACTGGATTACAAGTGAACAACCCTGCGCAAGCACAATGTCAGACAAATAGCATGTCCTACTAACTGTAATACAGTGACTTACCATAACTGGTTGTACAGGCTCAGCGCCGCTCCTCCTTCTCTTGCAAGGCTCCTTGTTTACATCTTGTACATGGAAATCCTAAATATTTGCTTCATTGCACCCCCTCTGCAAGGTGACACAAATTAGTTACTAGTCTCCTTACATAGAAGATAAATATGCATACTAACGACACCACATAATGAAACATGCCACATCTCTTGCACACACTCAAATGAGCATTTATTGTGTGTGCTCCATGTAAAAACTAGGCGTACCCTCGAACTGGACCTCCAGTTACTCTTGGAGAGCCTAGTTTAGTGTACATGCAAACCTTTATGCCACATGTGAGTTATACAAGCCCCCACTACAACAGCCCTTAGTGTTTAAACCATTGACAAGCTCTGTTAGGTCAAGAACAACAAGTAATCAAAGCAATCAGTTCTAGTATGGATGGCTGATACAAACAAGCAATTGAACACATGTGTGAGCAAATCTTGCACGACACTGAATTACATATCAAGAAAAAAGCATAGAAGGAGGCTTAAAGACCATCACTTGACTGGCCAAATTTAGGAGGCATTTAAACATCATGTGAACGTATGAATTAACATAGACATTGCATATTTCAGATTCTATAATGAAATGCACATGTATTAGGTTATGCCATGTATGATGCCTAAATCTACACTATAGTAGGTAGGATTGATTCATCATTGCACGCAAAATTGAATTGCAGGTTAAGGGCCAGTTCTATTCCACCTTTTGAGAGCTTATTATCAAAATTAGCCATAAAAGATGTAAAGAACTCGTTTTTCAGTTATGGGCATGGGCTTAACTTATTTCCACCACCAATTCCTTCACAATGAGAAAAAGCTTGGGGGTGCTTCCCGTGGAAGGTCACTTAAAATTGAAGGGAAGGGAATAGATAAATGACTTTGTTGTGTGCCTATATTACACTCAAAATGCCAGTGCTCACGCCCGCGTAACAACTGACCCCAATAAAAACAAACATGCAATCATTCATTGCCCTGTCCGCTCGCATTTCCTCTCCCCTTTCCCTCTACCTTGATCCCCTGCCTGCAGTGCTAGGGTTCATCAAGCGAGCCACCGCCACATATTCCATCTGGCGTGCTCCTCGACAATGCTCTTTCCAGCTAGGCTACATGGCCGGCGGGTAGGGCACCATACCCTCGGATACTCCTCCCTTCGGTCCCGCCCCTCACTCTCATCGTCTCTAGCAGCCGCTCCACTATGGTCCATCCAACGCTGTACTCCGACAGTCGCCGCACAACTACGACCGACGCCCCACTTCGGTAGAAGGCACCTCGTTCCGCCTCCCCTCCTATTAGGCCCTAACCTTGAGGTGCTGTTGTGGGATGAGCTCATCCAACAAGGTGAGGATCTTTGATTTTTTTGCTAAATTTTATTTCTACTCTGTTATGTGATGAATTGCTATGAGGTGCTGCTGCTATATGATGTATTCGTATGAGTTGTTGCTGTTGTTGTATGCTGAATTGCTATGAGCTGTTGCTGCTATATGATGGATTGCTATGAGTTGTTGCTGCTATACGATGAATTGCTATGAGTTGTTGCTGCTATATGATGAATTGCTATAAGCTGCTACAGCTGCTATATGATGAATTGCTATGAGCTGCTGTTGTTATTTGATGAATTGCGATGAGATGTAGCTGTTGTTGTGTATGATAGATTTCTATGAGCTCATGCTGCTACTATGTGATGTTTTCAGGTCGTGCTGCTATATGATAATAACCAGCCACTTGGACCATGGAATTTTAATAAATCATGGTTGTTCATTTAAATTCAGGCAATGGGTTCTTCTTTAAATTTAGGCAATTGGCTCTGTTTGGAAGACATTGACCAAAATAGATTGTGCCAAGTAGATGGTATCTTTGTATTTGCATTTTGAACAAATAGTGATGGTATCTTTTCCTATCATATTAATTAATGCAATGGGTTCAATTTGTGATGTTTGCAGGTCAAATTAATTTCTATATGGGCAGCAAAATGACAAAATAAAATGCAATCTAGACTTTTCACTGATTATAGAATAGATAAGCTGAAAAGGCAAGCAATGAAAAGAACCGGTTGGCTTATTATTTGGAGCTTATTTTCTTCCGATAACTACAAATAACTGTCCCTAAGAACCCTGGCCAACAGCTCTGACATACAAATAACATGTCATGATGATTGCAATGGGGTCACCTACCATACCATGCTTTATAGGCTCACCGCTGCCCCTCCTATTTTTGTGATGTTCCATGAAAATGCCACATACATCTCGTACTTTTTCACTACGACACCCCATCTGCAAGTTGACACAACTAGTTAGAGATATCTCTACATGATAATACATTGCATATCCCTTGCACATATTTAAACCACCATTTAATGATTGTGTGCATCAGCATAAACTAGCCATGACTTTGTGTACTGGACTTGTAGACACTCTAAGGGAGCCTAATTTAGTGCACTAGAATACCTTCATGCCACCTATGATTTTGTCTAATGTATGATGTCTAAATCTCTAATTTAGTAGCCAGTGGTGGAAATCATTGGTTGCACAAAGGGATTACTGGTCGGAAATCCTAACAAAGCACACTGACAGGCACACAACAATACAAGAGAGAGAGACACTTACAAAATCACAGCAATATCACTTTCATTTACCACTTGAGGAGGGAAAGGAAGGAGGGGCCTTCCCTCCCCTTTCCTTCCCCTAGGGCCTGCTGTCCAAGTAAGGGGCGCACCAGGGGCTGATCTGTCCCCCCCTTGGCCCATTAGGCCCATACACTTACCGGGGGTGTCCAGAACCCCTTCCGGTGACCCGATGACTACCCGGTGCACTCCGAAACTCTTCCAGTGTCCGAATACCATCGTCCTATATATCAATCTTTACCTCTTGACCATTTCGAGACTCCTCTTCATGTCCGTGATCTCATCTGGGACTCCGAAAAATATTCGGTCACCAAATCATATAACTCACTATATCGTCAATGAACGTTAAGCGTGCAGACCCTACGGGTTCGAGAACTATGTAGCCATGACCTAGACACCTCTCCGGTCAATAACCAATAGCAGAACATGGATTCCCATATTGGCTCCTACATATTCTACGAAGATCTTTATCGTTCGAACCGCTATGAGAACATACGCAATTCCCTTTGTCTATCGATATGTTACTTGCCCGAGATTCAATCGTCGGTATCTTCATACCTAGTTCAATCTTGTTACTGGCAAGTCTCTTTACTCGTTCCGTAGTACATCACCTCGTGACTAAACTCCTTAGTCATTTGCTTGCAAGCTTATGATGTGTATTACTGAGAGGGCCCAGAGATACCTCTCTGATACTCGGAGTGAAAAATCCCAATCTCGATCCATGCTAATTCAACAAACACCTTCGGAGATACCTGGAGAGCATCTTTATGATCACCCAGTTACGTTGTGACGTCTGATAGCACACATGGTATTCCTCTGGTATCTGGGAGTTACATGGTCTCATGGTATAAGGAACATGTATTTGACATACAAGAAAGCAGTAGCAAAAACTGAAGGATCATACGCTAAGCTAACAGATGGGTCTTGTCCATCACATCATTAGAATGATGTGATCCCATTATCAAATGAAAACTCATGTCTATGGTTAGGAAACCCTAACCATCTTTAATCAATGAGCTAGTCTAGTAGAGGCTCACTAGGGACACTGTATTTCTTTATGTATTCACACATGTATTTATGTTTACGGTCAATACAATTCTAGCATGAATAATAAACCTTTATCATGATTAAGGAAATATTATAATAACCATTTTATTATTGCCTCTACGGCATATTTCCATCAGCATCCCCAAGCTTAGACGCTTGAGTCTTCCTTGAATATTACTTTGGGGTGCCTTTGGCATCCCCAAGCTTACGGACTTGCCACTCCTTATTCTCCTTCTATAGTCATCTCACCCAAAACTTGAAAACTTCAATCACATACGACTTAACGGGACTCCTGAGATAGGTTGGTATGATAAAGAATAAATCATACACTTTGGTACTGTCAAGACAAGATTCATAATTATTCTCACATAATGCCTAATGTACTATCATTTCTACAATTTATATATTTTTTGACTATTTACTGTAGAGCAACAGCCCCACAGTCCTTTCTATTCTAGAAGTTTTTGCCCAGGCCTGTTTAAATCCGCTCCCATCGGGAGTCGAACCCAGGACCTGGGGTGCTACTAAGGTCACCACAACCACTAGGCTACATGCATGTTCACTTCTACAATTTATATTGAACAATATAAGCCATAGAAACTATACAACAATCAAACTATGCATTGAAAACAGAATCTGACAAAAACAGAATAGTCTGTAATGATCTGAACTAAAAACCGTACTTGTGTAACTCAAAAATTTCTGAAAATGTAGGAAAACATAAACAATTTGCACAATAGTAGTATGTAAAAAACTCAGAGCAAGACTCAATTGTCACCACGGGTACCATATATCACCATATATCAAGTGACTCAATAGAATACCCCATTGTCACACGGGTATCCACATGCAAGACATACATCAAGTGGTCTCAAATCCAAAGTATTCAATCCAACATAATGAAACATCAAAGAGCAAGACTCAATTCATCACAAAAAGATAGAGAGGGGAGAAGACCATATGATCCAACTATATTAACATAGCTCATGGTACATCAAGATCATGCCCTTCAAGATCACGAGAGAGAGAGATGAAACACATAGCTACTGGTACATACCCTCGCCCCGGGGAGTGAACTACTCCCTACTCGTCATGGAGGCGGCGAGGATGATGAAGATGGCCTCCGGTGATGACCTCCCCCCTCCGACAGGGTACCGAAATGGAGCTCCGGATGAGATCACTTCGGAATAGAGGCTTGCGGTGGCGGAAAAACCCATCTAGGTTTACCTCTGATGATTTTCCAAAATATCGGATTTTTCAGCGTCGGAATCATGCCAGGAGGTTCCACAGGGGGGCCACAAGACATCAGGGCACGCCCAGGGGGTGGGTGTGCCCTCTTGTCTTGTGGAGCCCCTGCGGGTCTTATAGTACTCCCTCGAAGCTTCCCGTGTCTCTTTCCTTCCATAAAAGTCTTTAAAAAATTGGCACGTTTGGACTTTGTTTGGTATGGATTTTCTGGAAAACCAAAAACAAGCAGAAAACAGCAACTGACATTGGGCACTAGATTAATATGTTAGTGCATGAAAATCATATAAAAGTGTACCAAAACCATATAAAATTATTGTAAACATGGCATGAATACTTCATAAATTATAGATATGTTGGAGACGTATCAAGGCAAGGGTCAGCACGGGGACGGAAAAAGGAAAAGTCGTAATACGTCTCCAACATATCTATAATTTCTTATTGTTCCATGATATTATATTGTCAATCTTGGATGTTTTATATACATTTACAAGCAACTTTATATCATATTTTGGGGTTGGCCTATTAACTTAGTGCCCAGTGCCACTTGCTATTTTTTTTTGCTTTTTTGCTTTGCAAAATATTAGTACCAAACGAAGTCCAAATGCCACAAAACTTTTTGGAGATTTTTTTCTTGCAATAAGAGACCCTGGAAGCTTCAGGAGGGAACCCGAACACGAAGGGGTGGCCCACTAAGCAACAGGGCGCACAAGGGGCCTCTGGCGCGCGCTGGTGGGTCATGGGCCCATGAGCCTGCGTTGACCTACCTACGCCTCTATAAATACTCTAAAATCCCAAAACCTACCAGGCAGTCCAGGAAATACTTTTTTTGCCGCCGCACATTCCAGAAGCATGAGATCCAATCTACATGCCTTTTTTGGCGCTCTGCCAGAGGGGGAAACGATCACAGAGGGGTTCTTCATCATCCTTGATGCCCCACCGATGATGCGTGAGTAGTTTACCATGGACCTATGGGTCCATAGTTAGTACCTAGATGGCTTCTTCTCTCTGTTTGATCTCCAATACAATGTTCTCCTCGGTGTTCAAGATCTATTTGATGTAATGACTTTTCTCGGTGTGGTTGTTGTGATCCATTTTTATGATCAGATCTATCCATGAATATTATTTGAGTTTTCTCTGAACTCTTTTATGCATGATTATTATAGCCTCGTATTTCTTCTCTGATTTATTGGTTTGGTTTGGCCAACTAGATTGATTTATATTGCCATGGGAAGGGGTGCCTTGTGATGGGTTCGATCTTGCGGTGCTCAATCTCAGTGATAGAAAGAGACATAACACACACGTATCATTGCTATTAAGGGGGATTTATTTCATCTGTGAGTTTATCTTGTCTACATCATGTCATCTTGCTTAAGGCGTACTCTGTTCTTTCGTGAACTTAATACACTAGATGCATGCTGGATAGCGGTCGATGTGTTGAGTAATAGTAGTAGATGCAGAATCATTTCGGTCTACTTGTCTCAGATGTGATGCCTATATACATGATCATTTCCTTGGATATCGTCATAATTATTTGCTTTTATGTCAACTGTCCAACAGTAATTTGTCTACCCACCGTATGCTATTTTCTCGAGAGAAGCCTCTTGTGAAAACTATGGCCCCCGGGTCTATTTTTATCATATATTAAAACCAAAAATACCTTGCTGCAATTTAATTTTATTTTGTATATTTGTCAGATCTATCTATCAAAAACTATATCTTTTAATGTTGCGCGTAACCATGGAGGGATTGACAACCCCTCTACGCGTTGGGTTGCTAGTATTTGTTGTTTGTGTGCAGGTGTTGTTTACATAGTGTTGCTTGGTTCTCCTACTAGATTGATAACATTGGTTTCATAACTGAGGGAAGTACTTATCTCTATTGTACTGCATCGTCCTCTCCTCTTTGGGGAAATCTCAACGCAGCTCATAAGTAGCAGGAAGAAATTCTGGCGTCGTTGCTGGGGAGTGATACGTCCATTTTGCATCATGTTTTCCTGTTGTTATTTATAGTCTCTTAAACCAATATAACACTTTGTGGATTAACTCTAATGCCTTTTCTCTCATAATATGCAAGGTTTACATAAAGAGGGAGATTGCCGGCAGCTGGAATTCTAGACCTGAAAAAGCTTTGTCAGAGATACCTATTCTACACATCTCCAAATGAGATGAAATTTTACGAAGATTTATTTGGGAATATATAAAATATATTGGAGAGTGGGCCCCTGGGCAGCCTCCAGTGCCCATCTTCTGGTATATAAAGCCATTTTACCTAGAAAAAAAATAAGGAGAGGACTTTTGGGACGGACTGTCGTTGTCTCGAGGCAAAACTTGGGCATGAGCACTTTTGCTCACTACAAGAAATATGCTATCTTGTGACCTCCACTATTGGTCACTGAAAGGTCATAGTTTTTCATTTGAGACCTTTTTATGACCAAAAACAGAAGGTCAAAAGCTGGCGGTCGTAAACTGAAATTAACGACTTTCTCTGTGAGAAGGTCGTAGACGTTTTTGACCAAAATATGCCTATTGTTTTGTTTTGGTCACTAGCAGCCTCCCCAGGCCACGTAGGCATCCGACGTGGCAATCTGATGTGGCACAAGAATCAGCCTGGTCCAATTTGATTTTATACATGGGCCTAGCCCAACAATTCAGCCTATTTGTGTTTTTTTCTATCTGTCAATTTTTGGTTGGGTTCATGGGCCAAGCCCAATATTGCAGCCTTTTTATTGTTGGGTTGTGGCATTTTTGTCTAAACGAATTTATGAGAGGATCGAGAAGAGGTGTGTAGAGGGGGGGTGATTAGACACTAAGTGCCAAAAGTTGCAGTTTTTAAAATTCTTAAGTTTAGGTGGAGTTTAGGCACAAGTTTAACAAGCACAATACATATCAAGCAAGCATGCAAAGAGTATATGAGCAGCGGAAAGTAAAGCATGCAACTTGCAAGAATGTAAAGGGGAAGGGTTTGGAGGATTCAAACGCAATTGGAGACACGGATGTTTTTGTCGTGGTTCCGATAGGTGGTGCTATCGCACATCCACGTTGATGGAGACTTCAAACCACGGAGGGTAACGGTCGTGTGAGTCCACGGAGGGCTCCACCCACGAAGGGTCCACGAAGAAGCAACCTTGTCTATTCCGTCATGGCCGTCGCCCATGAAGGACTTGCCTCACTAGCGATAGATCTTCACGAAGTAGGCGATCTCCTTGCCCTTACAAACTCCTTGGTTCAACTCCACAATCTTGTCGGAGGCTCCCAATTGACACCTAGCCAATCTAGGAGACACCACTCTCCAAGAAGTAACAAATGGTGTGTTGATGATGAACTCCTTGCTCTTGTGCTTCAAATGATAGTCTCCCCAACACTCAACTCTCTCTCACGGGATTTGGATTTGGTGGAAAGAAGATTTGAGTGGAAAGCAACTTGGGGAAGGCTGGAGATCAAGATTCATATGGTAGGAATGGAATATCTTGAGCTCAACACAAGTGTAGGTGGTTCTCTCAGAAAAAGTGTATTGGAAGTGAAGAACTGTTCTGATGGCTCTCTCCACGAATGAAGAGTGGGTGGAGGGGTATATATAGCCTCCACACAAAATCTAACCGTTACACGCAATTTGCCAAACTCGGTGGGACCGAATCGTTAAACTCGCTCGGACCGATTTAGCAAACCTAGTGACCGTTAGGATTTTCGGTGGGACTGAGATGCAACTCGGTAGGACCGATATGGTTAGGGTTAGGGCATAACATAATCTCGGTGTGACCGATTACACAAACTCGGTGGGACCGATTTTGGTAATAAGCTAACCAGAGAGTTGGTCAGGTAAACTCGGTGGGACCGATTCGCTCTTTTCGGTGAGACCGAAATGTTACGAAAGGGAAACAGTGAGTTTACATTGCAATCTTGGTAGTACCGATTGCACAAACTCGGTGAGACCGATTTTGGCACTGGACATACACAGTGAGATTGCAATCCCATCTCGGTGAGACCGAGATCCCTATCGGTGAAACCGATTTGTTAGGGTTTGTGGCAGTGGCTAAGACATGTGAAACTCGGTGGCTCCGGATAGAAAGAATCGGTGGGGCCGAGTTTGACTTTAGGTTTGGGTCATATGTGGATACGGGAAGGTAGTTGAGGATTTTGGAGCATATCACTAAGCACATGAAGCAAGAAGCTCATTAAGCAACACCTCATCCCTCCTTGATAGTATTGGCTTTTCCTATAGACTCAATGTGATCTTGGATCACTAAATAGAAAATGTACAGTCTTGATCTTGAAGCTTGAGCCAATCCTTTGTCCTTAGCATCTTGAGGGGGTTCCACATCCTTTAGTCTATGCCACTCCATTGTTGAACTTATCTGAAACATACTAGGTAAAAGTGTTAGTCCAACAAGAGATATGTTGACATTAATTACCAAAATCACCCAGGGAGCACTTGTGCTTTGAATCTCCCCCTTTTTGGTAATTGATGACAACATACATCAAAGCTTTAGATAAAGATATAGAGAATGGCAAGTAAAGCTTTGGACAGACATGTAACATGCATAGGCTCCCCCTACATGTATGCAATCATGTGAATATGGAATATAGGAGCATGTGAATGCATAAACATGACAGAGTAAGCAATGTGTTACATGTATCTTGGCTATATGCATCAGAGCAAATGATGTGAATATGAGAAAAGTACCTTCATGCTCATGAGTCCTTCTTGCAAACAGTATGTACATCAGCAAGAACTTCTCATTCACATGACTGTGATGCATATACTTACCTTGTGGTCTTGAGTTGGCTTAGGATGGGATGAACCTGCGCAAACAAGGTTAGATAACACAGATACACCTACTTACTAGAGCAAACAAGAGGACCACAATAGAACCAAGACTGGGATGACATGTAGAGTGAGTACTAAGTAGTACATTGGATATAGACATGTCCCCAAAGGTAAAGATATGCAATAAAATCAGAGATTTCATTTCCTTAGATGTCTTGCTCCCCCTGAATCTAACATGAGATATTGGGAGAAGATAGGGAACAGAAAATCGGAGCAATAGAAAATAGACAACAGAGCTTGAGCTAAAGCAAGCAACCAAACATGTCTTTCCCCTCTTAAAGACATGTGACATCTCTCCTCTTGAACACCAAGCATCTGGGGTCATTGATGATATTACTTTCTCTCCCCCTGAATATTCTCTTTTCTCCCCCTATAGGAAAGATTAAGCTTTGATGTGATCTCTCTCTCTCCATAGGGAAGATTAATGGAGAAGATTAAGCTTTGATGTGATCTCTCTCTCCCCCTTTGACATCAATTTCCAAGAAGGGTCTTCTGGACATGTGATACAAATGGGTTGGTCCTTGAGTCACAGAGCAAAGAAACATGTGTAACATGATGCTGGTAGAGGACAAGAATCATTGAGTGGAGCTGGGGCAAATAGAAATCAGGAATAAGTGGCAAGTTGGTTTTCCTGTGATGAAATCGGTGACTCCGAGTTGTGTGCTTCGGTTGCACCAAAAGATTTCGGTTAGACCGAAGAAAACAAACCGGTGTGACCGAGTTCATCAGTGTAAAACCGCTTGTCACCTCAGCTCACTAGAAAAGTAGTATCTCACAAAGATTTGCAAGGAATTAACTGAAGGATTTGCAATGAATTGGATGCAGAAAATGCAGAACAAAAAGAAAAGAGAAGAAGAATAAAAGTTCTAGATGAAGTTTTTTTTGTTTGAAAAGGGGAAACAAATATGCAAGGGACAAGTGCAATAACACAGAAAAGAACACACGAGATAACTTCATCTAGAGTTGGGCGGTGACAAAGTCACCTATGTTAGAGTATATTGACTTAGGAGTCAAGTGAGAACACTTGATCATAGGTCATACTCATCGTTTAAGCTCAAAATGGGGTTACCATTTTTCGTTTAAGCATCTTGATGTATTCACATCTTGTTGAGTTGCTTTGACTCATATCTTGGAGTAAAGCTTCTCTAAGATGGAATAACATACCTTGGGTGGTGGTGTGGGTCTTGCTCATGTAGTTGAACTTGTGTGGGTTGCTCAAGGTTGATGTAGTTCATCAAGAGTTGGGAGCACCACTTAGAGTTTGAGTTCATCTACCTACATGGGTTAGTCTTGCAAGGAAGAGCACTTGTGTATCCAAAATGACAATTCTAGGATTAACATAGAATTTGTCAAAGGATATATTTGAATGGCTTCGTGCTTCCTTGTCTTCAACCACCATTGTGTAGAGACTTGGTGATGTAGAGATTGCTCAAGATGTGAGTGAGTTGCAATCTCATAGAATTGGATTCAACCAAGCACCTACACAGGTTAGATGACATGCAAGGTACAAATATATCCAAGACATGTGAATAGTATCATGAGAGAAATATCAAGGATTAGTCATAAGCTCATGCCCCGCATGTATCAAATGGAGTTCCTACTCCAAGTTTGAAGCATCAATGATGTTCAATTCACCTCTTAACCTGCAAAACACTTTCTCATCAAGTGGTTTAGTGAATATATCCGCCAATTGCTTATCGGTGCGAACATGCTTAAGGTTAATGTCCCCTTTGGCAACATGATCTCGAATGAAATGATGACGAACTTCAATATGCTTAGTTCGAGAATGTTGCATGGGATTGTGAGCAATCTTAATAGCACTTTCATTGTCACATAGCAATGGAACATGTTTCACATATATCCCATAATCTTTAAGAGTTTGGGTCATCCAAAGTAATTGAGCACAACATGAACCACTGGCAATGTATTCCGCTTCGGCGGTGGATAAGGATACCGAGTTTTGTTTCTTAGAAGACCAAGACACAAGAGATCTACCAAGGAATTGACAAGTACCCGAAGTGGACTTTCTATCAACCTTGTCTCCGGCGCAGTCCGAGTCGGAATAGCCAACAAGATCAAAAGAGGACCTCTTAGGATACCAAATGCCAAAATTTGGTGTATGGATTAAGTATCTCACTATCCTTTTCACAGCCTTAAGATGACATTCTTTAGGAGCAGCTTGATATCGTGCACACATACACACACTTAGCATAATATCGGGACGTGAGGCACATAGATATAATAATGAACCGATCATAGAGCGATAAACCTTTTGATCAACCGGTTCACCATCTTTGGTCAAATCAAGATGTCCACTAGTAGGCATGGGTGTAGGCATACCTTTGCATTCTTGCATATTGAACTTCTTGAATAAGTCTTTGGTGCACTTCGTTTGAGAGACAAATGTACCTTGCTTAGTTTGCTTGATTTGCAAACCGAGAAAGAATTTGAGTTCACTCATCATTGACATCTCAAACTTCTCCGACATTAGCTTTCCAAACTTTTCACTAAAATGAGGGTTAGTAGAACCAAATATGATATCATCAACATAAATTTGGCACACAAATAGTTCTCCATTAACCCTTTTCGTAAAAAGAGTAGAATCAATTTTACCAATTTCAAAGCCTTTTTTAGTAAGGAACTTGGTCAAGCATTTATACCATGCTCTAGGAGCTTGTTTAAGACCATAAAGGGCTTCGTGAAGTTTGTAAACATGATTAGGTTTCTTAGGATTAACAAAGCCGGGAGGTTGCTTAACATAAACTTCCTCCTCAATTTTGCCATTTAGAAAAGCACTTTTAATGTCCATTTGGTATAAGGTGATATCATGGTGATTAGCATAGGCAAGTAAGATGCGAATGGACTCAAGTCTAGCAACGAGAGCATATGTCTCACCATAGTCCATACCTTCAACTTGTGTATAGCCTTGGGCGACGAGACGTGCTTTGTTGCGAACCACTTGTCCATCTTCATCTTGCTTGTTGCGAAACACCCATTTGGTACCAATGATGTTGTGGTTGTTGTCGCGCTTCTCGAATAATGTCCACACTTGATTTCTCTCAAAGTTGTGTAGCTCTTCATGCATAGCATTTATCCAATCCGGATCCTTCAATGCTTCTTCAACCTTCATAGGTTCAATTTTAGAAATGAATGAGTAATGTTCACAAAAGTTAGCTAAACGAGTTTTAGAGCGAGTGATTCCCCCGGTTTGGATATCTTTGTAGATTTGCTCGACGGGATGATCTTTGGCAATTCTCGCTCGAACTCGTGTAAGCTTTTGCTTGGGTCGGGGTGGAACATCCTATTCATCTTGTTCTTCTTCTTCTTGGCCTTCTTCTTCTTGGCATTCTTCATCGTTGACGTTGTTGTTATCTTGTCGTGGTGGAGAAGGAGGTTGTTGATGTTCATCTTGGTGTACTTCCTTGTATTCTTCAACTTCACGTGTCCCACTTGTGGATGCTTTCGTATCAACTCTTGGTTCACCTTGACGTGAGGTAGAAGCTTCCACTTGGACGGACGAGGTACTCTCCTTCATTTCCGTTGGATGAATCTTGCCAATGGACAAGTCTTGAATTGCTTCCGAAGGGTCTTTGTCTCCTACATCAATTGGCAATTGCTCTACTTGCGAGCCGTTAGATTCATCAAACTTCACATCCATTGTCTCTTCAACCTTTCGGGTGAAATTGTTGTAGACACGGTAAGTGTGAGAGTTTGAGCCATAAGCAAGTAGCAAACCTTCATGAGACTTAGGAGCAAATTTAGAACGACGATGCTTATCAAGAATGTAGCACTTTGAGCTCGTATGCCGTCTTGCCGAGTAGCTTGTGAAGATACAAGCGATTTGTTGCATGACAAGCTGTCTCGACTGCTTTCGCCCAAAAGTGCTTTGGCATCTTGTACTCATCAAGCATCGTTCTTGCCATCTCGATAAGAGTCCGGTTCTTCCTCTCAACAACTCCATTTTGTTGAGGTGTGTACGTAGCCGAGAACTCGTGTGAAATCTCTTCTTCGTCAAGAAAGGTGTCCACATTTGCGTTCTTGAACCCCATTCCGTTGTCACTCCGAACCTTCTTGATCTTCACGTCAAACTGATTTTGGGCCTTCCTAGCGAAGTTTTTGAAGATCTTTTGGACCTGCGACTTGTCATCAAGAAAGAACACCCACGTGAATCTTGAAAAATCATCAACTATGACTAGACCAAATGAGTTACCACCGAGACTCTTGTATGCATTTGGACCAAAGAGATCCATGTGAAGTAGCTCGAGTGGTCTTCTTGTGGTCATGATGTTCTTCGCGCGGTGACTTCCTCCAACTTGTTTCCCTGCTTGACAAGCACTACAAAGTCTATCCTTGTCAAATACGACATCTTTTATTCCAAGGATATGATCACCTTTAATAATCTTATCGAGATTTCGCATTCCAACATGACCTAGTATTCTATGCCACAACCAGCCTTTAGAAGATTTAGCGATTAAGCAAGTTTTAGGTTGAGCCTTTTTAGTGAAATCAACAATGTAAAGATCTCCTCTACGTATACCGGTAAAGATCATTTTATGATTGTCTCTACGAAACACTTGGCAATCTACTCTAGTGAATAAGACATTGAAACCAAAATCTGCAAGTCTAGAAACTGAAAGAAATTGTATCCAAGGGATTCAACGAGCATGACATTTTGTATGGAGCTATCTTGTGAGATGGCCACCTTACCAAGGCCAACCACCTTACCATTTGAATTATCACCAAAGGTGACATATTTTCGAGGGCCGTCATTTTCAGCAAGCTCACGGAACATCTCTTCATCTCCGGTCATATGATCAGTACATCCACTATCAAGGACCCATTCCTTTCCTCCAGCCATGTAGCCGCGAAGATTTGCCATAAGACCAAAATGTCTCATTGCATCATCAAGATCATAGTCACTATCATCATCTTCATCATAATATCCATGTTCAACATCATCTTGTGATTGATCAAATCCTAGAGAGGGTAATTCATTAGGTACATGATCATCAAAGTGGTTACCTTTATGAATTCTTATAGCTTCGGATATGATATCACTAATGATTCCAACATTTCCTTTAGCATGCATGAGATTTGTAAGCTCAAATAGACAATCACCAAAACTAGGATCACTAGAGTTCATCTTACTCAAGGCAATAGATTTATGGAGAATTTCGTCTAAATTTTTCAAGGAATAATCGGGAAATCGTTCCTCAAGAAATTTCCATATAGTATAGGCACACTTAAGAGTAGGCAAACTAGCAATCAGATTTTTGGGCAATCCTCTAATGATGAGCTCAACAGTTCTAAGATTGCGAATCATGTCAATATCTTCATCTAGGGTAGGGTGCAAAGGATCAATATGAGGTGCACAAGGATTAGCAATGTACTTGTTCAAATGATATTCATTGAAAATCTCAAGCATTTAATTTTTCCACTCATGAAAATACTCTCCATCAAGAATGGGCACTCTATGTCTAATACTCCCTAAAGTAGACACATCCATCTTCCTCCAAAGGTGTTTAAACCAAGGCAATGGAGACCAAATCTCTGATACCAATTGAGAGGATCGAGAAGAGGTGTCTAGAGGGGGGGGGGGTGATTAGACACTAAGTGCCAAAAGTTGCAGTTTTTACAATTCTTAAGTTTAGGTGGAGTTTAGGCACAAGTTTAACAAGCACAATACATATCAAGCAAGCATGCAAAGAGTATATGAGCAGCGGAAAGTAAAGCATGCAACTTGCAAGAATGTAAAGGGGAAGGGTTTGGAGGATTCAAACGCAATTGGAGACACGGATGTTTTTGTCGTGGTGCCGATAGGTGGTGCTATCATACATCCACGTTGATGGAGACTTCAACCCATGGAGGGTAACGGTCGCGCGAGTCCACGGAGGGCTCCACCCACGAAGGGTCCACGAAGAAGCAACCTTGTCTATTCCATCAAGGTCGTCGCCCACGAACGACTTGCCTCACTAGCAGTAGATCTTCACGAAGTACACGATCTCCTTGCCCTTACAAACTCCTTGGTTCAACTCCACAATCTTGTCGGAGGCTCCCAAGTGACACCTAGCCAATCTAGGAGACACCACTCTCCAAGAAGTAACAAATGGTGTGTTGATGATGAACTCCTTGCTCTTGTGCTTCAAATGATAGTCTCCCCAACACTCAACTCTCTCTCACAGGATTTGGATTTGGTGGAAAGAAGATATGAGTGGAAAGCAACTTGGCGAAGGCTAGAGATCAAGATTCGTATGGTAGGAATGGAATATCTTGAGCTCAACACAAGTGTAGGTGGTTCTCTCTCAGAAAATGTGTAGGAAGTGAAGATCTGTTCTGATGGCTCTCTCCATGAATGAAGTGTGGGTGGAGGGGTATATATAGCCTCCGCACAAAATCTAACCGTTACACACAATTTGCCAAACTCGGTGGGACCGAATCATTAAACTCGGTCGGACCGATTTAGCAAACCTAGTGACCGTTAGGATTTTCGGTGGGACTGAGATGCAACTCGGTAGGACCGATATGGTTAGGGTTAGGGCATAACGTAGTCTCGGTGTGACTGATTACACAAACTCGGTGGGACCGATTTTGGTAATAAGCTAACCAGAGAGTTGGTCAGGTAAACTCGATGGGACCGATTCGCTCTTTTCGGTGAGACCGTAATGTTACGAAAGGTAAACAGTGAGTTTACATTGCAATCTCGGTAGTACCGATTGCAAAAACTCGGTGAGACCGATTTTGGCACTGGACATACACAGTGAGATTGCAATCCCATCTCGGTGAGCCTCCTAGCAGAAAATCTCTGCAGAGAACCATTACCACCAATCAGTTGCGACTCAATTCTTCTTTCTTGACCCAAATGCATTCTTTCAGGCCAAACAGAATTGAGCCTCCTAGCAAAATCTTCAACTTCCCTGTTTGTTCAGAAATGAAGCATGTCATTAATTCGCACGAGGGCTTTTGTACAGGAATATGAGCAGTAAATTCGTTATAGCATTTTCAGTACACATAATAATAGAATAATCAAATATAAACAACAGTGAGCCCAAGTACTAACAAATAGATCTTCTGCATAGAACACTACATCTTAGGAAAGAGAACTAGGGGTAGGAGAGGGAGCCGCTCACCGATGAGCTTGTGGTCACTGCCATACATAGCCGCCGTCACGCCGGTCACCGTGCGCAAGAGCAGAGCACCGCTGCACCGGAGACACACACCCTACGCGAGAGCAGAGCACCTGCTGCATCCAAATCCAAACCGAACAAAAATTAGGAATGGTTGCAGCCATGATTTTTAAGGCACACAATACATTAGTTCAGATTGCTGTCATTGAGAGACACAGAGACCAGACAAAACAGTGGACTATTTAACCCTGTAATAAAGAAGCAAAATCTCACAAGACAGTGAAGTCACTAGCAAAAGGAAGAGTAACAGATGAAGAAAAAATCCTGACATACAAAGGTAAGTCATTGTGCATTTTCTTTTTCAATGTGATACAAAATAAGCATAAGTAACCACCGGCATTAAATAGACACGTTCCAACATAGGGAAAACAATTATAGAGGTGTGACTTCAGGTACAAACATAGCAAGGCCACAACAGCCACGCATTCACTTAACTACAATGAGCTCCCGAAGTGTGGCATCCTTCCACGTGTAAATCTGAACTTCATCTTTTGGCTCCTTCCCTCTCTCAGAAAATTCTTCATTTAGGTGATGGCCACCAACCTAGAAAAAAAATAACCAGGATCAGTTTTCTGTATTACTGTGTATTTATTCACAAATCTGCAGTCTGCGCCGAGAAGACATCGTTCAGAACTGTTACAGAAGATAAAAGTTAGAGAGTGTAAGGATCTCTACTTGTCTATTTTCCATATCGCCCACAACAAAAATTCTTAGATTTCTTAAGCACTGCATGCTTACTGCAATTCTTTCTGGCAAGGATTAAGAATAGCCATAGCTGACTTGAAAATTGAAATGCAGAATCCAGTGACTATATGAATAGCATCCATCTTCCTAAAAAATAATGTCCATTTTTTCAGCCAAAGATGGTGACCCAACATTGGCAGCTAAGTACTTCCCCTTAAATTGAGCTCACAGTTCCAACACCAACAGATACTCCTTGAGCAATGAAAATATGTGCTGTTTAAATTGTTGGGTTGAAAAATTGTATGACATGTAGTGACTTAAGAGTGCTAAAAAATAATGGAATTTGCAAACTGCACGTCTGTCAGCCATGATAAATAGGTTAGTGCTGAACTTCTGATGGCCTTCACCAAAATTTGTTAAGATTTAATGATTGCGACATCCAAAGTGTGTGATTTATATGTTCAATCCTTAAGAGTTTATACAGTCAAAAAAATCCTTAACAATTTATTACGGATAAATGGGTCTAGCTATGTTTACATGCCCTTTGGCCCCTGATTAGCCAGGTTTCATGTTGAATTAAAACTGTACATAAGGCCTATCAAACAAACCAACATTATGATAAATAAGTTTTGGGATCCTCCGTTGTATCACCAAGTCATGCTTGTTATTAGCCAAAACTAGAGTTAAACACCTGATCAAGTGCTGCTCAACTACAGGTGCCATACGGTCGAACCGACCTACACAGCACCATCAGGAACAGAACTTATACATCCTTAAAAAATGCAAAAGTGTGAGCACAGTGGTAAAGGACCATGTTTTAGTAGCATCATTCGGATAGCACCATACGTTTCCGGTTACTTCGCTACCGACCATCCATGGACCACAAGATCCAATCAAATATTGCACAAACCAAGCGAATTGAGGATATCATAATGCGCTCTCGACTGTAGGTGCGCTAAAAAGAAGACGAAAGAGTAGAAGAAAAGAGACAACTGGGCCTTACCTTGGTGAAAACCCGGAGCAGGAGGAGGCAGGTCTGCACAAGAAGAATTCAGTCAATCAGTCCTCGCAATCCTCTAAACACAAAACGAATAACATGCCTAAATTCAGTGCTTACTGAACTGCACACTAGCATCTGCCCGCACGCTAGTATAACAAGTAAATACATTAGGGTTGCAGAGGCCTGGCTGACCTTCTCACGGTCGATGGGTCCGGGGCGGGGGCGCGCCATGGTAGGCGGGCCGTGGTGCGTCGGTGGGTCACCTGGACCATGCTGGAGGAGTCGCGGAGGGTGAGGAAGGTGAGGGCAGCGTGGGAGCGGCGGAGGGCGACCCAGCCGCAGAGCCGGACCCGGCGCCCGATGTCACCCGCCCCGAGCTCGCCGCAAAGAGCGTCCCTCTGGGGCCACTCCAGAGGCTGCATCCTCTCCAGCTTCGCCCCGGCCGCGGGGAGCGTCGCCGCCTCCTCCGGTGGGGTCGCCGCATCGATGGGGTCGGAGAAGGTGCGGCTGAAGAGCGGGGCGGCGTCGGCGGGGCGGAGGAGGTAGAGGAAGCACTAGGCGGCGAGGAACGCGAGGAGGGCGATGAGGGAGAAGGGGTGCGCGAGGAGGGAGAGCACGGCGTAGTTGACGTGGAAGTAGGCGAGGTTCTTGCGGAGGCGGGCGGTGGCGTCGAAGAGGGAGTCCGGGCGCGAGAGCGTGGCATGGTCCAGGAGCTCGGGCCAGGGGCGGGCGCCCGAGAGGGAGTGCTTGGCCGAGTCGTAGAGGCGGCCCAGGAAGGCGCGTGTGGCGGCCGGGTCCGGGGAGGCAATGGAGGTGCCGGCGGCGTCCGAGGCGGCGGGGAGGACCTTCGCGGGCGCGGCGGCCGGGACGGTGGTGGGGAGGACAGTGGCCGGGACGGTTGTAGCACCTAGATCGGGGATCGGGGAAGAGGGAGGCGGCGGAGGAGGGACCTGGATCTGGATGGGGGGAGGGCTAGAGTCCTAGGGTTTCTCGGGAAGGAAGGGGATCGAGGGAGGAGAGGTGCTGGATCCGTAGGAGGTGGCGGCTTAGATCGAATATAATGGGGTGATCCGTGGGCTGCGTCCTGATTGGTTCAAAATATGAGCCATTAAAAATTACTCTATTTCTTAGTGCTAGAAACAAGGGGGTGTGAAGAAGCTACCAAAAATATTTTGCAAAATGCCATCACTAAAATTTTCAATTAAGTTAGACCATATTTTATGGATGATCACCAATTTGATTGCATTTTCGATCTTTCTACCTACGAGCGGTCATGCCTGCCGTTTTGACCGCATTTTGAAACAGGGCGTAAAAATTCAAAAAATGGAAAAACCTTCGCATTGTGCCATTATATGTGGCCAAGTTACCGGGAAATGGCAAACAATGTTGCCTAAGGAAGTTTTCATTTTCTTTGGACGAAAAAACCATTTTCCATTTTTCGAGTGCCCAAAAGGAGGTTTTTTTGTGAAGGACCTCCGAAATAATTGTTCCAAAATTGGACCAAATCAATTTTATAAAACACTAGGACATATTTAATGCACAATTGACCAAATGGTTGGGTTTAAAAAGTTTTGATCCACCTCACGTGAAAATGAAAAATTTCCGCCGATTCAGCTGGAAGCGGGTCAAATTTGAACTGTAGCTGCCTCGTAGTTTGCTCTTTATTTTTTCCAAAAATCATTTCTACGTACATAAGTATCTATTTAATCTGAGAAACACCAAAAAAATTCCAAGATTCAACCACTAGCTAGGAACGGTCATTCCCGCCGTTTTGACCGCATTTTGAAACGGGCATAAAAAATTCAAAAAAATCAAAAAATTGGGAAACCTTCGCATTGTTTCATTATATGTGGCCAAGTTCCCAGGAAAAATAACAAACTTGTAATACGGCAATTATTTTAAAAAAGTGTTCTCAGAAACGAGCTATCACGTATGGAGATCAAGGGCTTTCAAGCCAAATGATCAATCTTATGGCCCCATTCATGGCATAGTTTGTTCAAATGATCTGATATTGTGCACAAGGGTGCATATTGGAATGGCAAACAATGTTGCCTAAGGAAGTTTTCATTTTCTTTGGACGAAAAACCCGTATTCCATTTTTCGAGTGCCCAAAAGGAGGTTTTTTTTGTGAAACTCCTCCCAAATAATTCTTGCAAAATTGGACCAAATTAATTTTTTAAAATACTAGGACATATTTAATGCATAATTGACAAAATGGTTGGGTATAAAAAGTTTTGATCCACCTCTCGTGAAAAAGACAAATTTCCGCCGATTCAGCTGGAAGCGGATCAAATTTGATCTGTAGCTGCCTCATAGTTTGCTCTTTATTTTTTCCAAAAATCATTTCTAGGTACATAAGTATCTATTTAATCTGAGAAACACCAAAAAAATTCCAAGATTCAACCACTAGCTAGGAACGGTCATTCCCGCCGTTTTGACCGCATTTTGAAACGGGCTTAAAAAATTCAAAAAATTCAAAAAATTGGGAAACCTTCGCATTGTTTCATTATATGTGGCCAAGTTCCCAGGAAAAATAACAAACTTGTAATACGGCAATTATTTTAAAAAAGTGTTCTTAGAAACGAGCTATCACGTATGGAGATCAACGACTTTCAAGCCAAAGGATCAATCTTATGGCCACATTCATGGCATAGTTTGTTCAAATGATCTGATATTGTGCACAAGGGTGCATATTGGAATGGCAAACAATGTTGCCTAAGGAAGTTTTCATTTTCTTTGGACGAAAAAACCATTTTCCATTTTTTGAGTGCCCAAAAGGAGGTTTTTTGTGAAGCACCTCCCAAATAATGCTTGCAAATTTGGACCAAATTAATTTTTTAAAATACTAGGCCATATTTAATGCACAATTGACAAAACGGTTGGGTGTAAAAAGTCTTGATCCACCTCTCGTGAAAAAGACAAATTTCCGCCGATTCAGTTGGAAGCGGGTCAAATTTGAACAGTAGCTGCCTCGTAGTTTGCTCTTTATTTTTTCCAAAAATCATTTCTAGGTACATAAGTATCTATTTAATCAGAGAAACAACAAAAACATTCCAAGATTCAACCACTAGCTAGGAACGGTCATTCCCGCCGTTTTGACCGCATTTTGAAACGGGCATAAAAAATTCAAAGAAATGGGAAACCTTCGCATTGTTTCATTATATGTGGCCAAGTTCCCAGGAAAAATAACAAACTTGTAATACGGCAATTATTTTAAAAAATTGTTCTCAGAAACGAGCTATCACGTATGGAGATCAATGGCTTTCAAGCCAAATGATCAATCTTATGGCCACATTCATGGCATAGTTTGTTCAAATGATATGATATTGTGCACAAGGGTGCATATTGGAATGGCAAACAATGTTGCCTAAGGAAGTTTTCATTTTCTTTGGACGGAAAAACAATTTCCATTTTTCGAGTGCCCAAAAGGAGGTTTTTTTTGTGAAACACCTCCCAAATAATTCTTGCAAAATTTCACCAAATTAATTTTTTAAAATACTAGGACATATTTAATGCACAATTGACAAAATGGTTGGGTGTAAAAAGTTTTGATCCACCTCTTGTGAAAAAGACAAATTTCTGCCGATTCAGCTGGAAGCGGGTCAAATTTGAACTGTAGCTGCCTCGTAGTTTGCTCTTTATTTTTTTTTCCAAAAATCATTTCTAGGTACATAAGTATCTATTTAATAAGAGAAACAACAAAAACATTCCAAGATTCAACCACTAGCTAGGAACGGTCATTCTCGCCGTTTTGACCGCATTTTGAAACGGGCATAAAAAATTCAAAAAATTCAAAAAAATTGGGAAACCTTCGCATTGTTTCATTATATGTGGCCAAGTTCCCAGGAAAAATAACTAACTTGTAATACGGCAATTATTTTAAAAAAGTGTTCTCAGAAACGAGCTATCACGTATGGAGATCAATGGCTTTCAAGCCAAATGATCAATCTTATGGCCACATTCATGGCATAGTTTGTTCAAATGATCTGATATTGTGCACAAGGGTGCATATTGGAATGGCAAACAATGTTGCCTAAGGAAGTTTTCATTTTCTTTGGACGAAAAAACCATTTTCCATTTTTCGAGTGCCCAAAAAGAGGTTTTTTTGTGAAGCACCTCCCAAATAATTCTTGCAAAATTGGACCAAATTAACTTTTTAAAATACTAGGCCATATTTAATGCACAATTGACAAAATGGTTGGGTGTAAAAAGTTTTGATCCACCTCTCGTGAAAAACACAAATTTCCGCCAATTCAGCTCGAATCGGGTCAAATTTGAACTGTAGCTGCCCCGTACTTTGCTCTTTGATGTTTCCAAAAATCATTTCTAGGTACATAAGTATCTATTTAATCTGAGAAACACCAAAAAAATTCCAAGATTCAACCACTAGCTAGGAACGGTCATTCCCGCCGTTTTGACCGCATTTTGAAGCGGGCATAAAAAATTCAAAAAAAGTCAAAAAAAGGGAAACCTTCGCATTGTGTCAGTATATGTGGCCAAGTTCCCAGGAAAAATAACAAACTTGTAATACAACAATTATTTTAAAAAAGTGTTCTCAGAAACGAGCTATCACGTGTGGAGATCAATGGCTTTCAAGCCAAATGATCAATCTTATGGCCACATTCATGGCATAGTTTGTTCAAATGATCTCATATTGTGCACAAGGGTGCATATTGGAATGGAAAACAATGTTGCCTAAGGAAGTTTTCATTTTCTTTGGACGAAAAAACCATTTTCCATTTTTCGAGTGCCCAAAAGAGGTTTTTTTGTGAAGGACCTCCAAAATAATTGTTGCAAAATTGGACCAAATCATTTTTATAAAATACTAGGACATATTTAATGCACAATTGACAAAATGGTTGGGTGTAAAAAGTTTTGATCCACCTCTCGTGAAAAAGACAAATTTCCGCCGATTCAGTGTGAAGCGGGTCAAATTTGAACTGCAGCTGCCTCATAGTTTGCTATTTATTTTTTCCAAAAATCATTTCTAGTTAAATAAGTACCTATTTAATCATAAATACATGGTTTTGTGGGGATACGTCGAGGTTTGGACGGTGGCCGAGGGCTCCAACTCTAGAGCGCGTAAACTCGCATGCCCGCCGCGTGACCGTGGCGTTGCCATGTGTTCTGGGCGGCCTATGCATGTCTAGTGGGTTGGGCACTCCCCAGGTAGGTGCTACGAAGAAAATTACTACATAAGATTCTCACGAGGAGACGGATCGATGCTCAAACATGAATTAGCAGCCAAGTGTTTGATTAGCGGTACAGGAAATGTACATGGCTAATGGGCGTGTGTTTTGGCTGAGGATGATCAGTTACTAAGAAGACCGTCTTCACAAATTTTCAGTTCAAAAGGAGGAGCCTAGGTGGTACTTGCTTTGCAAACTAGCACACTGGACATAAATACGAATGTTGAAGCTCGGCTCAAAATAATGAATGGATTGAGTGGAATTTGGTTGAGGATGGTTATTTGGGCATGGGAAAGCACTGTAGAAAATGGATACTATTTGGACATGTCAAAGTGGTACTTCCTTCACAAACTATTGTTGTGAACAGAATAGGAAAATGAATATTTTTTAATTATTTTGGAACTAGGCAAGGATGTTTTTACATATTTGACGAAGATATGACCCAAAGAATTTATGAGATTTTTTTGGGAATTTTGGGAATGACAGAAATATGGGTTGCTTCATAACCTAGGGCAAAAACTGCCACATGGACATGACACATAGGCAAAACTGATGAGATGGCGCCTAGTCATCGCAACCCACCACAATTTACAAGGCATGACCATCTATATTGGTCGTTAACATCTAGAAATAAGGCAGCGGACTAGCGCTGTTTGCTTTATGACCATTTCGTGTAAGGAAATTACGACCTTTCTAACCAAAATGGTCGCAATGGTTTAGGGTTTGGAGCCCCCCGAGCAGCTTTTGACCAATTGGTCTGAAATGGTCATAGATCTATGACCAATTCTTCCAGGGTCACTGACAGAAGGTCACTAGTTGACATATTTCTTTTAGTGGCTCTCCGGTGGGGATACTTACCACCGGGAGGGGGAAATCAGAACCATCATCATCACCAACAACCCTTTAGGGAGTCCTGGATTAGGGGGTATCTGGACAGCCGGACTATAACCTTTGGCCAGACTGTTGGACTATGAAGATACAAGATTGAAGACTTCGTCCCATGTCCGGATGGGACTTTCCTTGGGGTGGAAGGCAAGCTTGGCAGTACGGATATGTAGATCTCCTTCCTTGTAACCGACTCTGTGTAACCCTAGCCCCCTCCGGTGTCTATATAAACTGGAGGGTTTAGTCCGTAGGACATAAGAACAACAATCATACCATAGGCTAGCTTCTAGGGTTTAGCCTCTTTGATCTTGTGGTAGATCCACTCTTGTACTACCCATACTATCAATATTAATCAAGCAGGAGTAGGGTTTTACCTCCATCGAGAGGGCCCGAACCTGGGTAAAAACATCGTGTCCCTTGTCTCCTGTTACCATCCGCCTAGACGCACAGTTCGGGACCCCCTACCCGAGATCCGCCGGTTTTGACACCGACATTGGTGCTTTCATTGAGAGTTCCTCTGTGTCGTCATCGTTAGGCTCGATGGCTCCTTCGATCATCGTTGGCGATGTGGTCCAGGGTGAGACTTTTTCCGCGGACAGATTTTTGTATTCGGCGGCTTTGCACTGCGGGCCAATTCGCTTAGCCATCTGGAGCAGATTGAAAGTTACGCCCCTGGCCACCAGGTCAGATTTGGAAGCTTAAACTACACGGCCGACATCCGCGGAGACTTGATCTTCGACGGATTCGAGCCCCGGCCAAGTGCGCCGCACTGTCACGATGGGCATGATCTAGCTCTACCGCCGAACAGTGTTGAGGAGACCACACCTGCAACTGCTCCGACCTCCAATTCGGAGCCGATTGCGCCATCCATGGACGGGTGGTTAGACCCCGCCATAGATGCCGCAGCCTCAACGGCAATCGAGCCGAACACCAACCTCACGCTTCGCAAGGCCCGTGACTCCACATTGCCGGATTCCCCTCCGGACTTCGAGCCACCCGCGCCCCTGCCAATCGAATCCAATTGGGCGCCTATCACGGAGTTCACCGCCGCGGATATCTTTCAGCACTCGCCCTTCAGCGACATACTGAATTCACTAAGGGCTCTCTCCTTGTCAGGAGAGTCCTGGCCGGATCATGACCGGCAGGATTGGGATGTGGATGACGAAGAAATTCGACTCCCACCCACCACCCACTACATAGCCACTGTCGATGATTTAACCGACATGCTCGACTTTGACTCCGAAGACATCGACGGTATGGACGACGATGCAGGAGACGAACATGAACCACCGCCCACAGGGCAATGGACAGCCAACTCATCATATGACATATATATGGTGGACACACCCAAAGAGGGCAATGGCAACGGAACAACGGAGGATGACCCCTCCAAGAAGCAACCTAAGCGCCGGCATCAGCGGCGCCGATCTAAGTCTCGCCAGAGCAAAAACAGTGATACCGACACAGGAGAAAATAACACCCCGGATAGTACCAAAGACAACCCCCTCCGGCAAGATTCAGCGCAGGAGGATGGAGAAGCCAGCCCTCCTAGGAGAGCGGCAGATAGAGAGGTAGAGGATGATAATTACATGCCTCCCTCCGAAGACGAGGCAAGCCTCGATGACGACGAATTTGTCGTGCCTGAGGATCCCCTTGAGCAAGAGCACTTCAAGCGCATGCTTATGGCCACAACGAATAGCCTTAAGAAAAAGCAGCAGCAGCTTAGAGCTGATCAAGACCTGCTAGCTGACAGATGGACTGAAGTCCTTGTGGCCGAGGAATACGAACTCGAACGCCCCTCCAATAGCTACCCAAAGCGCAGGTTGCTACCCCGATTAGAGAAGGAAGCATTTAAACCTACATCTCCAGCGTATGACGTAGCTGATCGGCCACCTCGTGGCCGCGACAGAGAGGCCTCTCGGCCCACAGCTCAAGCCGCACCCCCCGTCACTCAAAAAATACCAAGGCACGGGGGAATGCCCTAGACCTGCGAGACATATTGGAGGACAAAGCAAAGCAAACAAGATCGATCTACGGATCGCGTGGGCGCCCCACCACACGAGACAATAACCGTCACGCCGGATATAGCAAAAGTAAATCCGGCCGGGCCGAACACAGCAGACAAAACTCATCCGAGCTACGTCGTGATATAGCCCAGTATAGAGGCGCCGCACACCCGCTATGCTTCACAGATGAAGTAACGGATCATCAAATCCCAGAGGGTTTCAAACCCGTGAATATCGAATCATACGATGGTACGACAGACCCCGCGGTATGGATTGAGGACTATCTCCTTCATATCCACATGGCCCGCGGTGACGATCTACACGCCATCAAATACCTCCCACTCAAGCTTAATGGACCAGCTCGGCATTGGCTCAACAGCTTGCCAGCAGAATCCATTGGTTGTTGGGAAGATCTGGAAGCCGCATTCCTCAACAACTTCCAGGGCACATATGTGCGACCACCAGATGCCGATGACTAGAGCCACATAATTCAACAGCCAGAGGAATCGGCCATGCAATTCTGGACACGGTTCCTAACAAAGAAAAATCAAATCGTCGACTGTCCGGATGTAGAGGCCCTAGCGGCTTTCAAGCATAACATCCGCGACGAGTGGCTTGCCCGGCACCTTGGACAGGAAAAGCCGAAATCTATGGCAGCCCTCACGACACTCATGACCCACTTTTGCGCGGGAGAAGACAGCTGGCTGGCTCGCAGCAATAACATGTCAAAGAGCCCTGGTACTCCGGACACCAAGGACAGCAATGGCAGGTCACGTCGCAACAAACACAAGCGCCGCATTAACAGCGACAACACTAAGGAAACGGCAGTTAATGCCGGATTCAGAGGCTCTAAGCCCGGTCAGCGGAAAAAGCCATTCAAAAGAAGCACTCCGGGCCCGTCCAGTTTGGACCGTATACTCGATCGCTCGTGTCAGATACATGGCACCCCCGACAAGCCAGCCAACCACGCCAACAGGGATTGTTGGGTGTTCAAGCAGGCCGGCAAGTTAAATGCCGAAAAAAAAGACAAGGGGCTACATAGCGATGACGTGGAGGAGCCCCGGCCACCGAACAACAGAGGACAAAAGGTTTCTCCCCCACAAGTGCGGACAGTGAACATGATATATGCAACCCACAACCCCAAGAGAGAGCGGAAGCGTGCGTTAAGGGATGTATACGCGTTGGAGCCAGTCGCCCCAAAGTTCAACCCATGGTCCTCCTGTCCGATCACTTTCGATCGCAGGGAGCATCCCACTAGCACCCGTCATGGCGGATTTGGCGCATTGGTCTTAGACCCAATCATTGACGGATTTCACCTCACTCGAGTCCTTATGGACGGCGGCAGCAGCCTGAACCTGCTTTATCAGGACACAGTGCGCAAAATGGGCATAGATCCCTCAAGGATTAAACCCACAAAAACGACCTTCAATGGCGTCATACTAGGTGTAGAGGCCCATTGTACAGGCTCAATCACACTAGAAGTGGTCTTCGGATCCCCGAATAATTTCCGAAGCGAGGAGTTAATCTTCGATATAGTCCCGTTCCGTAGTGGCTATCATGCACTGCTCGGGCGAACCGCATTTGCAAAATTCAATGCGGTGCCGCACTATGCATACCTCAAGCTCAAGATGCCAGGACTTCGGGGGGTCATCACAGTTAATGGAAACACCGAGCGCTCTCTCCGAACGGAGGAGCACACGGCGGCCCTTGCAGCGGAAGTACAAGGTAGCCTCTCAAGGCAATTCCCCAGTCCCGCGACAAAACGTCCGGACACCGTCAAGCGCGCTCGGAGTAATCTACAACAAGACCGCCTGGCACATTCCGAGCAAGCGTAGCAATACGGCCCCAACCCCAGCCCCAGTGAAACGGCGAAATCCATGTTACGCGTAAATAATTACGCTCTGAAAATACCATGGGCACAGGGGGAGGGGCACGACCACGGCATGCCCCAAAATGCGGCTCAACCGCACTAGGGGCTTCCGACTTTGTCATTTTTTTCTCACTTTCAGGACTTTACTCTCCGGAGGACCTGTTCGGCAGTACAATCGCCGAACACACGATACAACAACCAGGGAGGCAGAAAGCTACGTCACACTATGGAACTCCCAGGTGGTCTCTATAACGAGCAAAATACCTGCTTTAAGTACCATTCCGCAGCTCGCCCCTGGAGGGGACATGTCAAATAGTCCCATCTCTTGCTTATCGCACTATTTGTATCGTTCTACTTTTAATGCACCTTTTTTTGAATAAATAATGCATAGCTTCAGTCTATTATTGCATTCTCTTTCCCTTTCTCTTTTATGTATATATGTTCATTCATGACATTTAGCACCCATACACTTTGGTACGGCTAATACGCCAGGGGCTTAAGCACCCTGTAATACGGCGTGAGAAGTTTGAACACTTTCACAAGTGCGGCACCCCGAACTTATAGCATTATATGCATCAGCTCCGAATCATGTCTTGGGTCAATAGTTGGGTTTGCCCGGCTCCCATAATTTGGTACCTTACATTCCGCTATATCGGCTAAGGTAGCGCTGGGAGAACTACTGCGATTGTGCCCCAGTTCAGCTGGGCTAAGCACCTCAGTAGAGAAAGCTAAAACTGACCGTCATGATAAGGACAGAGCCGGTCGCTGTTCGAGAGGTTTTCGAGTCCTTAAAGACTTATGCCGCTTAGGGCGAGGAGTCGGCTTTGTCCGGCTTAGGCGTGTATAGCGCCCCGAAGTCGGTCTTTCGAACACTAGGGGCTTCACCAAAATTTAAAATTATAGAATTCTATGGCTAAGTGGGAGTGATAAAGCATTATAGTCTGATTGCCTTGTTCGTTGCGCTGAGCACCTCCCTCGAAGCACCCAAGAATGGGAAAAAGAGTGCTCAGGTCTACCCCGAACACCCCAGCACTCGTGGCACGGGGGCAGAAGCTGACGACTCGCCATCTCTCAGATTTAATAAACGGCCGCACAGAAGATAATATTTTAAATTCAAACAAGCGTTGCATAGCGCATATGAACAAGTTTTCAGCGTATAGGATCACACGAGCAAGTTCATTCAAATATTACATCTTTGGAACATTCATCCGCCATAAGGTGGTCACCCTTCAGGACGCCCTCATAGTACATTTCAGGGTGGCGATGCTCCTTGCCCTGCGGTGGCCCATCCTTCACCAGCTTCTCAGCGTCCATCTTGCCCCAGTGTACTTTAACACGGGCAAGCGCCCTGCAGGTGCCTTCGATGCAGACGGAGCGCTTAATGACCTTAAGCCAAGGACAGACATCCACAAGCCGCCTCACCAGCCCAAAGTAGCTCCCTGGCATGGCCTCTCCGGGCTACAGCCGGACTATAAGACCCTTCATGGCTTGTTCGGCCGCCCTGTGGAGCTCGACCAATTGCTTCAGCTGGTCGCTTAAGGGCACCGGGTGTTTGGCCTCAGCATACTGAGACCAGAACACCTTGTCCGTCGAGCTCCCCTCCTCGGCTCGGTAGTGCTTTCAAGCATCCGACACACTACGGGGCAAATCTGCGAACGCTCCTGGAGAGCTCCGGACTCGGGTAAGTAACAAGTAATTTACTTTCACATGCTTGCTTTGCATAATGAATGCCTTACCCGCCACTATCTTCTTCATCGCCTCAATTTCCTGGAGGGCCTTCTGGGCTTTGGCCTTAGCATGCTTGGCGCTCTCATGGGCCGAGGCAAGCTCGGACGCTTGCTTCTTCGAGTCAAGCTCCAAACTCTCATGCTTTTTCACGAGAGCCTGGAGCTCTTGCTGCACCTCGGAAACCCGCACATCTTGCTTCCCCCGCTCGGTGCACTCCACGGCCGCTTTGTTTTCGGCCTTGGACAGTGCTTGCTTTAGGTTCGCCACCTCGCTCGTGGCCCCTAGCACATTAATAACGATCCTATCATTTTTTTCAACTTCATCTTTTTATTCACACATAGACAAGGCATTACTTACCTTGGTTCTCCTCGAGTTGCTTCTTGGCAGGCCGAGCTCTTTCTCGGATCGCTCAAGGGTCTGCTTTAGCGCATCGACCTCCGCAGTCAGTGCGGCAGAGGTCAGCAGCGAAGCCTGCATACGCATATCGACATAATTACGTTAGACTCCTGTGAATATTATTAGATCCTCTATTCGTATTTTCTTCATGAACACCGAATAGAGCATCAGGGGCTACTGTCTATGTGATAATATTTTCATATATTTTCAATACATACCTCAAAGCCTGTTAGAAGGCCAGCACAGGCTTCAGTCAGTCCGCTCTTGGCAGACTGAACCTTCTGGACCACTGCACTCATAATAGTGCAGTGCTCCTCGTCGATGGAGGCGCCGTTCAGCACCTCCAGCAAATTATCCGGTTCCTCTGGTTGGACGGAGGTCACCGGCACGGTAGGCTTGCCCCTCTTAGTGGGGGGCCACCTGGCGGAGTCCGGAACCACTGTAGGTTCTAGCGCGATGTTCGGCTGAGGGCCGGACTTGGAGCCGTTGGGAGCCTTGCTCCCTTTGCGCCTGGAGTCCGGGATGTCGCCTTGAGGCGCCCCCAGGACTACCTCCCCTCGGTTTGGAACCCCTTGGAACAATACCTCGGCATTGTCCGTAGGACGAGGAGAGGAGGCGGCCAGAAGTGAAAAGCTATTCACATCCGATGCACCCAAGGAACCGCTCGACACTACATCGACACGGGCTCGGGGCGGACTGCATGATTATATTCGGCGTTAAGAGGAGCCGTGCAATAAAGGAACGCTATGAGCCACTCTGGTGTCTGAATACTTACAACTTCGCCAGGGGCTTGGCCCTGGGTGGCCACTCATCTTCGCTGTCGTCGGCGTTGGTGGAGTAGTCCAGAGGAAGGGTCCTTCCCTTCTTAGACCCTCCGGCCTCCCTGGTTGGGGCAGCCTTCCTTTTCTTTTCTCCCCTTGCTAGAGGGAAGAAGCTTCTTTTTCCTCCTCCTCATCTTCGTGGGAGGAGTGCGCCTTAGAGTCATCGGACGATGAGTCTGACGCCACCGGGTGCCGGGAACTCTTTCGGGTTCCTGTGTCCTTCTTCTTAGCCTTCTTCTCCGGCACCAGTAAGGTGCCGGAACCAGCAGCTCTGCTAAGCGAGCGTCTACTGGGCCTTCGGGCAGAGGAGTCGGATAGTCAATCTGTTTGGCCGTCTCCTGCCATTCCTGTCAAAGGTATGGGAGCTTAGATACCGCATATGATTAAACTATGAAAAATGAATACCCTATAAGAGGTAAAACAGCTTACTGCGCTGGCTTGGCGCTTCGCACTGAATCCGTGATCCTCCGTAAGGGGAGGAGGAACCTCGGCAATCTTAAACAGCACCTTCCAAGCATCCTCGTGTGTTGTGTCGAAGAGCTCGCTCAGAGTTTGGTGCTGGGCCGGGTCGAACTCCCACAAGTTGAACGCCCGTTGTTGACACGGAAGGATCCGGCAGATGAGCATGACCTGGACTATGTTGACAAGCTTGAGTTTCTTGTTCACCATGTTTTGGACACAGGTTTGGAGTCCGGTCAGCTCTCCCGGACTACCCCAGGCTAGGCCCTTCTCTTTCCAGGAGGTGAGCCGCGTGGGGATTCTGGATCGGAATTCGGGGGCCACTGCCCATTTGGGGTCACGCGGCTCGGTGATGTAGAACCACCCCGATTGACACCCCTTTATGGTCTCCACGTAGGAGCCCTCGAGCCATGTGGCGTTGGGCATCTTGCCCACCATGGCGCCTCCGCACTCTGCCTGCTGGCCGCGCACCACCTTCGGCTTGACATTCAAAGTCTTCAGCCATAGGCCGAAGTGGAGCTTGATGCGGAGGAAGGCCTCACACACGACAATAAACGCCGAGATGTTGAGAATGAAGTTAGGGGCCAGATCGTGGAAGTCCAGGCCGTAGTAGAACATGAGTCCCCGGACAAATGAGTGGAGAGGGAATCCCAGTCCGTGGAGGAAATGGGTAAGGAACACTACCCTCTCGTGGGGCCTGGGGGTGGGGGTGAGCTACCCCGCATCTGGGAGCGGTGTGCGATATCGTCGGGCAAGTATCCGGCTCCCCTCAGCTTCTTGATGTGTTCCTCCGTGACGGAGGAGACCATCCACTTGCCTCCCGCTCCGAACATGGTTGGAGAAGGTTGAGGAAGAAAACATGAGCTTGGGCGCTGGAGCTCGAGTGTGCGAGAATGGATGAGCAAAGGAGGAAGAAGGCGTGGGTGGAGAAAGGTGAATCCTTATCCCTTTATATGGGCGGATGGAACTATGCGTCCCCACCGTCCTGGTAAAACTCGCTCATCCCCCAAGTGCCGTAATTGATGGCGTGGTTGGGTTACCCACGTCCGTATTGATGAGAATCCCGCGATAAGGGGACACGATCTCTGCTACGACAAGACGCGCCAAGGAAACCGCCTCGCGAAACGCGTTGAGGTTGGCTGCAAAAACGATTCGAATAAAGACTTGGCTGTGGCATGATATCACATTACGGATACGTCAGCAGATTGGATTTGTGGAAATATTATTCTCTCTATGGTGGTATGTGGAACTTGTTTTGCAGAGCTAGACACGATCCTCGTGTTCAAAACCTTCTATGAAGTATTCGGAGGAGGAACCCGCCTTGCAATGCCGAAGACAAATCTGCGCACCCTACTCATCGTCATTGAAGCCTGGTTCAGGGGCTACTGAGGGAGTCCTGGATTAGGGGGTATCCGGACAGTCGGACTATAACCTTTGGCCGGACAGTTGGACTATGAAGATACAAGAGTGAAGACTTCGTCCCGTGTCCGGATGGGACTTTCCTTGGCGTGGAAGGCAAGCTTGGCAGTACGGATATGTAGATCTCCTTCCTTGTGACCGACTCTGTGTAACCCTAGCCCCCTCCGGTGTCTATATAAACCGGAGGGTTTAGTCCGTAGGACATAAGAACAACAATCATACCATAGGCTAGCTTCTAGGGTTTAGCCTCTCTGATCTCATGGTAGATCCACTCTTGTACTACCCATATCATCAATATTAATCAAGCAGGAGTAGGGTTTTACCTCCATCGAGAGGGCCCGAACCTGGGTAAAAACATCGTGTCCCTTGTCTCCTGTTACCATCCGCCTAGACGCACAGTTCGGGACCCCCTACCCGAGATCCGCCGGTTTTGACTCCGACAACCCTCTCATCATAGGAGGATCATTCTTCATCAACATCTTCACTAGCACCACCTCATCTCAAAACCCTATTTCATCTCTTGTGTTCAATCTTTGTATCAAATCCTCAGATTGGTACCTGTGGGTGACTAGTAGTGTTGATTACATCTTGTAGTTGATGCTAGTTGGTTTATTTGGTGGAGGATCATATGTTCACATCTATTATGCTATTTAATACCTCTCTGATCTTGAACATGAATATGTTTTGTGAGTAGTTAGTTTTGTTCTTGGGGACATGGGAGAAGTCTTGTCATAAGTAATCATGTAAATTTTGTATTTGTTCGATATTTTGATGATATGTATGTTGTTGATTCCCTTAGTGGTGTTATGTGAACGTCGACTACATGACACTTCACCATCTTTGGGCCTAAGGGAATGCATTGTGGAGTAGTTATTAGATGATGGGTTGCTAGAGTGACAGAAGCTTAAACCCTAGTCTGTGCGCTATTCCTTAAGGGGCTGATTTAGATCCATATGTTTAATGTGTGGTTAGATTTTATCTTAATTCTTCTTTCATAGTTGCGGATGCTTGCATGAGGGGTTAATCATAAGTGGGGGGCTTGTTCAAGTAAGAACAGCACCCAAGCACCGGTCCGCCCACATACCAAATTATCAAAGTAGCGAATGCGAATCAAACAAACATCATGAAAGTGACTAGATGGAATTATCGTGTATTCTCAAGAATGCTTTGCTTATTATAAGAGACAGTTCCGGCCTGCCCTCTGCTACAAAAAGGATTGGGCTACCTTGATGCACTTTTGTTACTGTTACTATTACTTGCTCGTTACAAATTATATTGCTATCAAACTACCTGTTACCGACAATTTCAGTGCCTGCAGAAATCACCTTACTGAAAATTGCTTGTTATTTCCTTCTGCTCCTCGTTGGGTTCGGCTCTCTTACTTATCGAAGCGCTTGTGGTGAGTGGAATTGGTAAGGAAAAATTTATATTATTACGTGCTGAAATTTACTGTCACTTGTTACTATGGAAACCAATCCTTTGAGGGGTTTGTTCGGGGTATCTTCACCTCGACCGAAAGCACAAAGAGTTACTCCTCAACCTACTGAACCTACTGAAAATATTTATTATGAGATTCCTTCGGATATGATAGAGAAACTATTAGCTAATCCTTATGCAGGAGATGGAACACTACATCCTCATATGCACCTAATCTATGTCGATGAAGTTTGTGGATTATTTCAGCTTGCAGGTTTACTGTGACGCCCCCGATTCAATCATACACTAATCATGCATGCAAACGTGTACGATCAAGATCAGGGACTCACGGGAAGATATCACAACACAACTCTAAAACATAAATAAGTCATACAAGCATCATAATACAAGCCAGGGGCCTCGAGGGCTCAAATACAAGTGCTCGATCATAGACGAGTCAGCGGAAGCAACAATATCTCAGTACAGACATAAGTTAAACAAGTTTGCCTTAAGAAGGCTAGCACAAATGGGGATACAGATCGAACGAGGCGCAGGCCTCCTGCCTGGGATCCTCCTAACTACTCCTGGTCGTCGTTAGCGGGCTGCACGTAGTAGTAGGCACCTCCAGTGTAGTAGGAGTTGTCGTCGACGGTGGCGTCTGGATCTTGAGCTCCAACATCTGGTTGCGACAACCAGGTAGAAGGGATAGGGGGAAAAGAAGGAGAAAGCAACCGTGAGTACTCATCCAAAGTACTCGCAAGCAAGGAGCTACACTACATATGCATGGGTATATGTGTAAAGGGCCATATCAGTGGACTGAACTGGAGAATGCCAGAATAAGAGGGGGATATCTAATCCTGTCGAAGACTATGCTTCTGGCAGCCTCCGTCTTGCAGCATATAGAAGAGAGTAGACTGAAGTCCTCCAAGTAGCATCGCATAGCATAATCCTACCCAGCGATCCCCTCCTCGTTGCCCTGTTAGAGAGAGATCACCGGGTTGTATCTGGCACTTGGAAGGGTGTGTTTTATTAAGTATCCGGTTCTAGTTGTCATAAGGTCAAGGTACAACTCCGGGTCGTCCTTTTACCGAGGGACACGGCTATTCGAATAGATTAACTTCCCTGCAGGGGTGCACCACATAACCCAACACGCTCGATCCCATTTGGCCGGACACACTTTTCGGGGCCATGCCCGGCCGCGGAAGATCAAAACGTCGCAGCCCCACCTAGGCACAACAGAGAGGTCAGCACGCCGGTCTAATCCTAAGGGCACAGGGGTATGGGCCCATCGCCCATAGCACACCTGCACGTTGCGAACGCGGCCAGAAGCAGATCTAGCCCCCTTAATACAAGCGCGAGCTTATGATCCAATGCGGCGCGCGCCACTCAGTCCCTGACGTCACGAAGGCTTCGGCTGATACCACGACACCGAGTGCCCATAACTTTCCCACATAGTTGGTTAGTGCGTATAGACCAAATGGCCAGACTCGGATCAAATACCCAGATCTCGTTAAGCGTGTTAAGTATCCGCGAACGCCGACTAGGGCCAGGCCACCTCTCTCCTAGGTGGTCTCAACCTGCCCTGTCGCTCCACCACAAATTAACAGTCGGGGGCCGTCGGGAACCCAGGCCCACCACTACCTGGGTGGAACCACCTGCCCCTTCAGCCCCCATCTCCGAACAGTATCATAAGTAATGTAACAGTATAAGTATATATCATATGCCCGTGATCACCTCCCGAAGTGATCATGGCCCAGTAGTATAGCATGGCAGACGGACAAGAGTGTAGGGCCACTGATGTAACACTAGCATCCTATACTAAGCAGTAGGATAGCAGGTAAAGGTAACAACAGTAGTAGCAAGGACAGGCTATGCAGCAGTATAGGATTAACTGAAAGCAGTAACATGCTACACTAATCTAATGCAAGCAGTATAGAGAAGAATAGGCGATATCTGGTTATCAAAGGGGGGGCTTGCCTGGTTGCTCTGGCAAGAGAGAGGGGTCGTCAACTCCGTAGTCGAACTGGGGGTCGCCGGCAGTCTCGGGGTCTACCGGAAAGAAGTAACGGAGGGGGAACACAATAAATAACAGAGCAATCAAAGCATCACAAAGCGTAACATGGCAATACGCGGTGCTAGGTGTGCCCTAACGCGGCAGTAGGTGGTACCGGCAAAAGGGGAAACATCCGGGGAAATATCCCCGTTGTTTCGCGTTTTTGGAGAGATGAATCAGAGAGAGAAAGTTGCGTGTTCTCTATGCTAGGGATGCGTGGCGGACGAACGGGCTGCATATCCGGATTCGTCTCGTCGTTCTAAACAACTTTCATGTACAAAGTTTTTCCATCCGAGCTACGGTTTATTTTCTATTAGTTTTAAAAGATTTAAATCATTTTCAGGATTTATTTAATTATTTTAAAGCAACATTATCCAGACCAGTGTCTGCTGACGTCAGCATGACGTCAGGAGTCAACAGAGGTGTTGACCGGTCAAACTGACGTGTGGGTCCAGTGGGACCCACCCGTCATACACTGTTTAGGCTCAATTAGGGTTTTGGCTTAATTAGTTAACTAAAACGATTATGTTAAACTAATACAGAATTAATTAAGTTAATTAATTATTTTAATTATTTTACTATTCTATTTTATTTATTTCCTTTTTTAAAACGTTTCAGGGGACGTCCCCACTTGTCATTGGGCCAATGGGGGTTTACGGGCGCCGGGTGCAGAGGGCAAACGGGCGCGGGCGACGGTTACGGGCGCCAGGCGGATCGGGCGATGAGCACCAGCCCAACAAGGCGCCGCGAGGCAGCGGGCGAAGGCGCGGGCGTGCGGCCTGGCTCCGATGACTGGAGTACGGCGGCGCGGTTTGCGAAGAGAGCCGCCGCAGGGGCGTCGGGGCGCGGCGGCAGGTGCGGGCAAGCGCGGTCGAGCGCGGGCGCGTGAGGCGGGGCATCGGGGGCGCGCACACCGGAGTGGACGCGGCCGCGGTGAGCGCGGAGGCGTGCGTAGGGGAAAGGAGGCCGAGGGCCTCACCGGGGCCGTAGGGTCTGGGCAGCGGGGGGTTGAGGAGGAAGACGGCGACAACGTCGTAGAGGAGGCAGTCCGGCGGGGTTGCTCTGGCGATGCGGTCGGGCACCAGCGACGACGAGCGATGGCGTCGGGTTGGTGACGAGGCGAGGCCGCGGCTTCAGGCAGCGCCGCTCGAGGGAGAGGAGGGGGTGCGAAGGAGTCCTGGAGGGGCAGGGCCTGCGCCGGCTGGCGATGTGGTTCCTGGGCGACGGCGGACGACGGCGAGCCCGATCCCGATTGGATCAAGGGGAAGAGGGAGAGCGCGGGCGTGAGTGTGGGGGGGAGTGGGAGCGAGTGGGGTGGGGAAGTTGTGCGGTCAGGGGTTAGGGTTTCTGGGGGGTGGAGGCCAGACAGGCCAGGCACGGGGTGGGCCGGCTAGCTGTTGGATAGATGGGCCAAACGGCCCTAGGGGAGGGGGTTCGACCTTTCTTTTATTTATTTTTCTGTTTTGTTCTTTATTTTTCTTTTAACTTTGGGTTATTTGAGTTTTATAAAATATGGAACTTGTTCCTAAATTAGTAATTCCATTTATATCACTGCCACAAAAAGTTTGACTTTATTTAATGTAGTTTGCTTTTAGAAATTATAACATGCATTTATAATATGGTTTAAGCCAATGTTTTAATTATTTTTGAGCACTTAGATAAATTATAAAAAGATGATTTCTCCACCAATATTTTCTATGGATTATTTGTCACAATTTGCACATTTTAGTTTAGACATTTTGAAAACTTTTGTTGTTTGCCTTTAATTAAATTTTGAATTTGAATCATTTTGAACTAACGCGAGTTTTGTCAATAGTAACTGGGGTGACGTGGCATCATTACGAGGGGGGTTACTGTAGCTAATTACCCGGGCGTCACAATTCTCCTCCACTACAAGAAATCTCGTCCCGAGATTTAAGAGGGAGAGTAAGGGGGGAGATCTGGTTACGAAACTCTAACGAGTCTTCTCGGTCTTGGTTGCTGTTCTCGAAGAGATCGATTGATTACATTGATGTCTTCATTTCTCTACTTCATGTCAACATGATGAAGTTGGCATCCTTTCTTCGGGATCTTCATCGTATTTACGAACATGTAACGGGGCAGGTCGGCAATGACAGAATGTTATAAGGGTAATAATCTGGGTTTAACCCATGAATGAGCATATGAGTACCTCTCGAGTTGAACAAATAAAACACATCGAGAGTAAAGTTGGAAGGTACAATAAGAAGTTTCAAGCAGCCAGGCAATCGTTCAATGCCTAGTCAGAAGGTGAAAGTGGTTTCAAAGCAACGGAATAATTATTGTGTCTGATGCCAGAATTGATGATCTCATCGGAAGGTGGCTCATGAATTACATACGAGTCCACGCGGGAGGAATAAGTTTGGGTACAGGGCTATAGGAGAGTCAGGTTTCGATCCTGTGGAACTGTGGGTTATGGGCCAACCATGTGGGTTAAAAACAGAAAGGCGTTGACAGCTTGCATGGTCATGATAGCAAGGCGCGTCAGAGAAGAGACTGTCAGATATGTCGGCAACAACTTTGGTACCAAGGGCGAGGGACGAAGAGAACCATTTTCCTGCTCGTTGAAATGAGGCGGACCTATAGGGAAAGTTCTCGTCCATCGGTGGTTACCGGAATGTCATCAACAATAGTAATAAGGCCTTACCGACGTGGTTGTACGCCAAGGTGTTTACATAAGAAGAAGAATATCACTGCTTAGATCATATAGGTCACAGGGAAGGTTAAACCAAACAATGGAAAGGAAAATGTGTTTAAACACATAATTTAGGGGTATATCCTTCCCAAGGATAAGCAGAGCATGATATCCATGACAGGATATAATGTAGAAAACTCTTTAGGTAGGGGAGATAATTTTCATGACATTACCCATACATCGGTGTTTGGATAATTGAGCAAGAAACATTTAGCATTGGGCTTCAAATGTTCTTGTTGAAAATCGGAGTACCACAGACATGCTTCGAGATAGCATTGACATGGTATTCAAGCAAGGTCAGACTTTGGATACACTAAGGATCCATCGGGATAAACTTAATAAACAGGGCATTCAATTTCCTCATGGAAAAATGGTTAACCTTGTTAAAAAGGAAATTATAACACTTGGTCCTCCATCCAGGTGTGCTAGGCATGACATCACCTTACCGGGTCATATAAAGGCCAATGTTATAACTCTTGGAAATGTCCCAACCATCATATCTGACCGAGATTCAGATCTGATAGGTGTCTTGATACCTCAGACTCGGGATGTTCGAGAAGAAAAGGTGCAACACAAATAGATGAAATGACATTGCAAGATTCTCGGGAAATGAACTATGGGAGCGGGTTCCTGAAAAAAATAGTTCATCATTAAACCAAGGAGGGGATGAGAAGGTGGCTGATGGGCTTAGCGACAATTCATCCAGAATTCCAAACGGATGGCTTTCCACAATAATGTGAACAAGAAGATGACACTTGTCAATTCAAATGATATAATGTTGTATGCTCTAGGAAAACATACACCATCAATCATTAGTTGAAAGGTGTGCCCGAAGTATGACCTTAGGCAGCAAGATCAATGTTAGAGTGACGACTCAATAACCAACAGTCTAAGAACGAACTGTCGATCATTAACTTCAAAGCAATAGGGTTGCTAGAAGTACAGAACTCAAACAACATCGTTAGCATATTGGTATCCTGGTTGAAATTAACATGGGGACCAAGGAAGTATGGTGATGGTTAGAAGTATCATCATGCCGAGAATTTGTAAGAGGTGGAGCAATCCCAACAACATTCTCGACATAAATGACAGTAATACTTCAAGGCAGAACACAACACTAGCTGGAGAGCAAGTTGCATTCATTATGTGGGCAAGTTCGCGATGAAAGGAAGTCAAGGGTGTTGTCAATGATAATAAAAATCATCGAGGGCAAGGAGGGTATTTCTCATCATGAACACAGTTGACATCTCGGAAGAAGTCAAAGTGTTGAAGGTGATCCGACACATTTGCCGGGAGGTTTCAAGAGGATGCAATCAAATAACAACGGCAACAAGCAAGGAAATGACGAACTGGCAAGTTATAGGATCAATATATAGGAGGCAAGCTCGGAACCAAAGTTGCATTCCAAGACAAGCAACAAGATGGTGAAAGCTTGACGTAAGTCGTGCTCACACACTGAAGAATACGTGCACCAGAGAATGACAAGGTAGCACAGTCAAAGGTAGCAAGACCAGGATGCAGCCGATAGTCTCGGAATGACTAGCTTGAGTTCAGAATTTCCTTGTAAAAATACTAGGGGTATTTGATTTGTAGTGCAGAATAATTTCACTAGTCGGTGTCCTCGGTTGATAACAACCCAGAACCCATAGAGTGATTACGACAAGGAAAGACATTACTTCAACAAAGTTAGTAAGTTGTGGTGCAATGGCAAGACATCTTCGAGATACCAGGAGGTAATACTCAAAGGTAGAACCTGATAGAAGTAGAACCGGTTCATTGACCTGTGAAAGTAGATACCTCAACCTTGCCAAAAATAGACGAGGCACTGGAATGAATTCCCATAAGATATATCAGATCAGGACAGCATGGTCGAAACCATAACTGTAAGGAATCAATTTCAAGAATACTGAACGAATCAAAGCTGGATAATAATTTTGCAAGAAGCTTCCGAGACGGTCTACATCATTTTCATGGGCATGAACACAAGTTCAAGGTCGACTCCCACTTCTTTAATGCAGATCATTTCATTCACCTCTCACTTGATATAACTTTAGTGTTGGAATTTTATCTGGTAGAACACCATAAGAGTATGACTTGTGAAAACTTTCGGGTTCTCACGAATTAGGGGAAGGCATAGGTTCAACCCATCGGGCATCTTAGTAACATATACCACAAGTTTCAAAAGTAAATACACAAGCTCAAAGGCAGAGCATGGTTGGCCAAGCAGAGAATACAATTTACCAAAGGCATTATGTATCAGGGGAAGAACTCACAAGGTGATTGAATATGAAGGACACTGTCAGATAAAAATCCAACAATGGATTGGGCGATCCACAACAAAGCTGATGTGAGTATCGGTACTCACTCAGAGAAAGAAAGAATGCAGAGGCATCAGATTCAAGAATCATCTGATTAGTCTAATGCTTAGGTAGAAATAAATTATGGTTCCTAAAACGAAGGATCAGAAGCAGACGCTTTGATCAAGGATGGGTAAGTTGGATAGACCAGAGGCACAATTGACGACAAATAGTTTGGTCGAGAACCAGCTCATGTTCAAAGATGATGTCTGAGCTGGAAAGATAATTTAGAAGGGTTGATAGATTATTGTGTGCATTCGCACACATGTTGAATAAATAGGATCAAAATGACGGTGTCAAAAGATACTAGTGAATATTGCCAGATATATGGGAAGCATCCATAATGCAAGTAGACAAGTATTTGCAGAGCAATAAAGCTGCTAAGGATTTTCGGAGGATTGAATAGTATTTCAAAGACTTTTGTGAAACACCTGAACAACTGGGGATGAGCGGATACTCGGAAAGTGCGAGAAATTATTCTTAGGGGTATTCAGGTGGCAAAGAACTGCAAGGTAGTAGGCACAAAATATTCTCGGGGTATCTTGTAATAACAAGATCGACTGGGAATAAAAGTAAGCACGACAGGTGTAATTATTTATCCATAGGGATATTTCGGTGGAAGGGAATTGCAAAAGCAACGGGCACAAGGTCTCGAGAGAAAATCGGAGAGTATCTTCGAAATCTTCGGGTGCAGCAGGGCGGTCATCTGTATTTACGGGCTCTCCGGGTAGAAGCGATCACGAGATACTAGAGTTAGAGTTAGTAAAATCATTTAACCCGATTAGAAGAGAGATCAGAGTCCCATAGTATAGGTCGAGGAATAAAATATCCTAATACCACCCAATGGCGACGTGGGCCCATAGGCCACACAGCCATGTTAGTAAAGGTTTTGCAATGACTAGACTCAACTTCGGCCAAGGAGTTGGAAAGGGGATTCCTACAGGTAGTCAGCTCTGATACCAACTTGTGACGCCCCTGATTCAATCGTACACTAATGATGCACGCAAACGTGTACGATCAAGATCAGGGACTCACGGGAAGATATCACAACACAACTCTAAAACATAAATAAGTCATACAAGCATCATAATACAAGCCAGGGGCCTCGAGGGCTCGAATACAAGTGCTCGATCATAGATGAGTCAGCGGAAGCAACAATATCTGAGTACAGACATAAGTTAAACAAGTTTGCCTTAAGAAGGCTAGCACAAACGGGGATACAGATCGAACGAGGCGTAGGCCTCCTGCCCGGGATCCTCCTAACTACTCCTGGTCGTCGTTAGCGGGCTGCACGTAGTAGTAGGCACCTCCAGTGTAGTAGGAGTTGTCGTCGATGGTGGCGTCTGGATCCTGAGCTCCAACATCTGGTTGCGACAACCCGGTAGAAGGGATAGGGGGAAAAGATGGAGAAAGCAACCGTGAGTACTCATCCAAAGTACTCGCAAGCAAGGAGCTACACTACATATGCACGGGTATATGTGTAAAGGGCCATATCAGTGGACTGAACTGGAGAATGCCAGAATAAGAGGGGGATATCTAATCCTGTCGAAGACTACGCTTCTGGCAGCCTCCGTCTTGCAGCATATAGAAGAGAGTAGACTGAAGTCCTCCAAGTAGCATCGCATAGCATAATCCTACCCGGCGATCCCCTCCTCGTTGCCCTGTTAGAGAGCGATCACCGGGTTGTATCTGGCACTTGGATGGGTGTGTTTTATTAAGTATCCGGTTCTGGTTGTCATAAGGTCAAGGTACAACTCCGGGTCGTCCTTTTACCGAGGGACACGACTATTCCAATAGATTAACTTCCCTGCAGGGGTGCACCACATAACCCAACACGCTCGATCCCATTTGGCCGGACACACTTTTCGGGGTCATGCCCGACCGGCACGTCGCAGCCCCACCTAGGCACAACAGAGAGGTCAGCACGCCGGTCTAATCCTAAGCGCACAGGGGTCTGGGCCCATCGCCCATAGCACACCTGCACGTTGCGAACGCGGCCGGAAGCAGATCTAGCCCCCTTAATTCAAGCGCGAGCTTACGATCCAATGCGGCGTGCACCACTCAGTCCCTGACGTCACGAAGGCTTCGGCTGATACCACGACGCTGAGTGCCCATAACTTTCCCACGTAGTTGGTTAGTGCGTATAGACCAAATGGCCAGACTCAGATCAAATACCCAGATCTCGTTAAGCGTGTTAAGTATCCGCGAACGCCGACAAGGGCCAGGCCACCTCTCTCCTAGGTGGTCTCAACCTGCCCTGTCGCTCCGCCACAAAATAACAGTCGGGGGCCGTCGGGAACCCAGGCCCACCACTACCTGGGTGGAACCACCTGCCCCTTCAGCCCCCATCTTCGAACAGTATCATAAGTAATGTAACAGTATAAGTATATATCATATGCCCGTGATCACCTCCCGAAGTGATCACGGCCCAGTAGTATAGCATGGCAGACGGACAAGAGTGTAGGGCCACTGATGTAACACTAGCATCCTATACTAAGCAGTAGGATAGCAGGTAAAGGTAACAACAGTAGTAGCAAGGACAGGCTATGCAGCAGTATAGGATTAACTGAAAGCAGTAACATGCTACACTACTCTAATGCAAGCAGTATAAAGAAGAATAGGCGATATCTGGTGATCAAAGGGGGGGGGGCTTGCCTGGTTGCTCTGGCAAGAGAGAGGGGTCGTCAACTCCGTAGTCGAACTGGGGGTCGCCGGCAGTCTCGGGGTCTACCGGAAAGAAGTAACGGAGGGGGAACACAATAAATAACAGAGCAATCAAGGCATCACAAAGCGTAACATGGCAATACGCGGTGCTAGGTGTGCCCTAACGCGGTACTACACAACCTTCTTCTTGTAGACGTTGTTGGGTCTCCAAGTGCAGAGGTTTGTAGGACAGTAGCAAATTTCCCTCAAGTGGATGACCTAAGGTTTATCAGTCTGTGGGAGGCGTAGGATGAAGATGATCTCTCTCAAGCAACCATGCAACCAAATAACAAAGAGTCTCTTGTGTCAATACAATGGTAAATTGTATAGGTGCACTAGTTCAGCGAAGAGATGGTGATACAAGTGCAATATGGATGGTAGATGTAGGTTTTTGTAATCTGAAAATATAAAAACAGCAAGGTAACTAATGATAAAAGTGAGCACAAATGGTATTGCAATGCTAGGACACAAGGCCTAGGGTTCATACTTTCACTAGTGCAAGTTCTCTCAACAATAATAACATAACTAGATCATATAACTATCCCTCAACATGCAACAAAGAGTCACTCCAAAGCCACTAATAGCGGAGAACAAACGAAGAGATTATTGTAGGGTACGAAACCACCTCAAAGTTATTCTTTCGGATCGATCTATTAAAAAGTTCGTACTAGAATAACACCTTAATACACATATCAACCAAAACTCTAATGTCACCTAGATACTCCAATGTCACCTCAAGTATCCGTGGGTATGATTATACGATATGCATCACAAAATCTCAGATTCATCTATTCAAACCAACACAAAGTACTTCAAAGAGTGCCCCAAAGTTTCTACCGGAGAGTTAAGACGAAAACGTGTGCCAACCCCTATGCATAGGTTCATGGGCGGAACCCGCAAGTTGATCACCAAAACATACATCAAGTGAATCAATAGAATACCCCATTGTCACCACGGGTATCCCATGCAAGACATACATCAAGTGTTCTCAAATCCTTAAAGACTCTATCCGATAAGATAACTTCAAAGGGAAAACTCAATCCATTACAAGAGAGTAGAGGGGGAGAAACATCATAAGATCCAACTATAATAGCAAAGCTCGCGATACATCAAGATCGTGCCACCTCAAGAACACGAGAGAGAGAGAGAGAGAGAGAGAGAGAGAGAGAGAGAGATCAAACACATAGCTACTGGTACATACCCTCAGCCTCGAGGGTGAACTACTCCCTTCTCGTCATGGAGAGCGCCAGGATGATGAAGATGGCCACCGGTGAGGGTTCCCCCCTCCGACAGGGTGCCGGGACATGGTCCCGATTGGTTTTTGGTGGCTACAGAGGCTTGCGGCGGTGGAACTCCCGATCTATTCTGCTCCCCGAAGGTTTTAGGGTATATGGATATATAGGCGAAAGAAGTCAGTCAGGGGAGCCACGAGGGGCCCACGAGGGTGGAGGGCGCGCCCAAGGGGTGGGCGCGCCCCCCTGCCTCGTGCCTTCCTCGTTGCTTCCCTTACGTACGCTCCAAGTCTTCTGGATTGCTTCTGTTCCAAAATTAACTCTCCTGAAGGTTTCATTCCGTTTGGACTCTATTTGATATTCCTTTTCTACGAAACACTGAAACAAGGGAAAAACAGAAACTGGCACTGGGCTCTGGGTTAATAGGTTAGTCCTAAAAATCATATAAAAGTGCTTAGTAAAGCCCATTAAACATCCAAAAGAGATAATATAATAGCATGGAACAATCAAAAATTATAGATACGTTGGAGACGTATCAGCATCCCCAAGCTTAATTCTTGCTCGTCCTCGAGTAGGTAAATGATAAAAACAGAATTTTTTATGTGGAATGCTACCTAAGATATTTGTCCATGTAATTCTCTTTATTGTGGCAAGAATATTCAGATCCATAAGATTCAAGACAAAAGTTTAATATTGACATAAAAATAATAATACTTCAAGCATACTAACAAAGTAATCATGTCTTCTCACAATAACATGGCCAAAGAAAGCTATCCCTACAAAATCACAAAGTCTGGCTATGCTCTATCTTCATCACACAAAATATTTAAATCATGCACAACCCCGATGACAAGCCAAGCAATTGTTTCATACTTTTGATATTCTCAAACTTTTTCAATCTTCACGCAATATATGAGCGTGAGCCATGTACATAGCACTATAGGTGGACTAGAATGGTGGTTGTGGGGAAGACAAAAAGGAGAAGATAGTTTCACACAACTAGGCATATCAATGGGCTATGGAGATGCCCATCAATAGATATCAATGTGAGTGAGTAGGGATTGCCATGCAACGGATGCACTAGAGCTATAAGTGTATGAAAGATAAAAAATAAACTAAGTGGGTGTGCATCCAACTCGCTTGCTCACGAAGACCTAGGGCATTTTGAGGAAGCCCATTATTAGAATATACGAGCCAAGTTCTATAATGAAAAATTCCCACTAGTATATGAAAGTGACAACATAGGAGACTTTCTATCATGAAGATCATGGTGCTACTTTGAAGCACAAGTGTGGTAAAAGGATAGTAGCATTGCCCCTTCTCTCTTTTTCTCTCATTTTTTTATTTGGGCCTTTTCTCGTTCTTTCTTTTATGGCCTCTTTTTTCCTTTTTTTTCTTTTTTTAGTCCGGAGTCTCATCGCGACTTGTGGGGGAACCATAGTGTCCATCATCCTTTCCTCACCGGGACAATGCTCTAATAATGATGATCATCACACTTTTATTCACTTACAACTCAAGAATTACAACTCAATACTTAGAACAAAATATGACTTTATATGAATGCCTCCGGTGGTGTACCAAGGTGTGCAATGACTCATGAGTGACATGTATGAAAGAATTATGAATGGCGGCTTTGCCACAAATACGATGTCAACTACATGATCATGCAAAGCAATATGACAATGATGGAGTGTGTCATAATAAACGGAATGGTGGAAAGCTGCATGGCAATATATCTCGGAATGGCAATGAAAATGCCATAATAGGTAGGTATGGTGGCTGTCTTGAGGAAGGTATATGGTGGGTGTATGATACTGGCGAAAGGTGTGCGGTATTAGAGAGGCTAGCAATGGTGGAAGGGTGAGAGTGCGTATAATCCATGGACTCAACATTAGTCATAAAGAACTCACATACTTATTGCAAAAATCTATTAGTTATCGAAAAAAAAGTATTAAATGCATGCTCCTAGGGGGATAGATTGGTAGGAAAAGACCATCGCTCATCCCCGACCGCCACTCATAAGGAAGACAATCAAAAAATAAATCATGCTTCGACTTCATCACATAACGGTTCACCATACGTGCATGCTACGGGAGTCACAAACTTCAACACAAGTATCTCACAAATTCACAACTACTCAACTAGCATGACTCTAATATCACCATCCTCATATCTCAAAACAATCATAAAGAATCAAACTTCACATAGTATTCAATGCACTTTATATCAAAGTTTTTATTATATCCCTCTTGGATGCCCATCATATTAGGACTAAATTTATAACCAAAGCAAATTACCATGATGTTCTAAAGACTCTCAAAATAATATAAGTGAAGCACGAGAGTTCATCTATTTCTTCAAAATAAAACTACCGTCGTGCTCTAAAGGATATAAGTAAAGCACTAGAGGAAACGACAAACTACTCTGAAAGATATAAGTGAAGATCAATGAGTAGTTAAATAATTATGTAGCTTTGTGAAGACTCTCTATCATTTAAGAATTACAGATATTGGTATTTTATTCAAACAGCAAGCAAAGCTAAAGAAAATAGAATGACGCTCCAAGCAAAACACATATCATGTGGTGAATAAAAATATAGCTTCAAGTAAAGTTACCGATGAACGAAGACAAAAGAGGGGATGCCATCCGGGGCATCCTGTAGCGACCAGACCTCAAACAGTCTGATCTCTGTGCTCAGGTGTCATCCCTGGATCAGTAATGCTAACACCACTCAGTACTTGAAGGAATTATAACAGAGTAGCAATCACACACTTATTACATCGAATGTCTCAGAAGAGAACTTATTACAATAAATATGGCTTAAGGCCCTCTAATAACGATAACAGCGGAAGGCTTGGAAGATAAGCGAGTCCATCAACTCCAATGGCATCACTGAGTATAGAACCACGACCTAAGGCACCTTACTCGTCGTCTGAAAAGTCTGCAACGTGAAATGTTGCAGCCCGAGAACGGGTCAGCACATGGAATATGCTGGCAATGTAACACATAGAGAGTAATGAAGGAATGAGCTATACTACATGCATATATATGGCTGGTGGAAAAGCTCTATGGTTACAGTTTTGTGTAAAGCCAATTTTTCCCTACTGCAAAGGAATAAAATTTTATTTAACTATCATGGTGGTTGTTAAACATTGAGAATGGTTGACAGCATCCTCAATCCCAATTAATCATCATCATTAAAACCCAACAATATTAAATTAAAGTAACATGATGAGATTCACATGATAATCCAAGTACTAGATACTCAAAACGTCCATAACCAGGGACACAGCTAACCATGATTAGTTTTATACACTCTGCAGAGGTTGCGCACTTTTCCCCACAAGACTCGATCTCCTCCATTGGATTTCTCGCACTACATGGTGTTTGAGAAACGGATGACCGAGACATAGTCTTTCAGAAGCGCTAGCACCTTATGATGGGTAGACCGTTACACCTACTTTCCCCTACATCTGCTAGTCTACCATTGTAAGAGTTCGCACGACTTAGTCAACTATGCTAGAGCCCATAGTAGCTTGTGGCTGCACATCGAAGTTTCTAGTATGAATAATCTCATGATCCCTTTGGGCCTGGGTGGCGGTCCATAAAGAAAAACAACAGGCAATCCTGGAATACCAAGGTACCTCAATCCATCCAGATGTGTGTTTAAGTTGCCACCTTAGATAAACCATTAATTAACAATCTCACATCTGTCATGGATATCACTCACCCAATCCACGTCTACTAGCATAGCATGTCATAATAAGCAACGTAGAAGTAACTCCCAAAGGTTTGATAATAAACAGGTAATAGGTACTACCTCAACTACTTCCCATCCCACAATTTAATTAGATCCTAATCATGCAGTGTTTGAGGATTGATCTAATGCAATAAAACTTGGTAGTAGAAAAGGTATGATCAAAGTGTTACTTGCCTTACTGATGATCCGCGAAACCTAGAGATTCGAAGTAACAGGCGGCGCACTCCGGGTACTCTATCGCAAACAAACAGACAAGCATACAATAAGTACTCATCTAATGCACACGTAAAACTCAAATAAGAGACCTAACCAAAAAGTTCAACTTAAGAACTCCGGTTTGCATAAAGAATCAAATCAAACGAAGAAACGAAAGTCAAACGGCGAAAGAAATCAACTTCGTTTTAGTAATCTGGACCTAAGTCAAATTTAACAGAAGCAAAAACTTGTTTAAGTTGGTTAAATGGAAAGAGGGTTTCGAGACGAAACTCCAGGCGCTTGAATCGCCTAATTCCGATAAACGAGCGAAAAGTTATACTAAAACGAAAATCGGATCAGAAATCGCGATCAGAAATAATCGCGGAAAATACGAGAAAAAGAAAAACGACGAACATATTAATGAATGAACGTTCGTTATCTGGATCTAAACGACGAACACGTTCGTTAAAACGAATGAACGAGCGAACACTCGCTAAATAAACTAAACCGAAAAAAAGTAAACCGATCTATATAAAAAAGGATCTAAGAAAAAAACCGACGAAAATGGGGCGGCGGCGGGTCGGCGGCGGCGGCGGAGGCTCCGTTGGCGGCGGCGGGCAGCAGCGGCGGCGCGGCGCGCGGGTCGAGGCGGCGCGGGCGGCGGCTAGGGTTAGGGTTTCGGGCGCGGGCGGCGGCTTGGGCTGGCGGCGGCGGCTTGGGCTGGATCGGGCCCGGGGCAGCGCTATATAAAGCCCCCGGCCAGGCGGAGTCCTGGCCGGTTAGGGCCCAGAGTCGGTTCGCGTTTTTTTTAAAAAAAATAACGCGCCAAAAAACAAATAAAAGAAATAATAAACGGACTCCAAAAATCTCGAAATAAATTTTCCCGGACTTCTGAAATCAAGCCGGACAAAGTGAACATTTATTTGGGACCTAAATGCAATTTTGAAAAACGCATATTTTTCCTAAATTCAAATAAAATAGCAAAAAACTCCGGAATAAAATCTTATTTGATTTTATTATTAAATCCTCAATATTTCTTTATTTTGGGAAAGTCATTTTATTCCCTCTCTCATATTTTTGAAATAGAAATAATTGAAGTTAAAATAATTAAAATCAAATGATCCTATTCTCAAAATTTGAGAAAACTCAAATATGAAAATAAAGAAATCCCCAACTCTCTCCGTGGGTCCTTGAGTTGCATAGAATTTCTAGGGTCAAAACCAAAAGCAAATAAAATATGATATGCAATGATGACCTAATGTATAACATTCCAAATTGAAAATTTGGGATGTTACAAACCTACCCCTTTTAAGATGAATCTCGCCTTCGAGATTCGGGTTGGCTAGAAAATAGGTGAGGGTGGTCTTTCAGCAAATCTTCCTCTCGCTCCCAGGTGGCTTCATCCTCGGTGTGGTGGCTCCACTGAACTTTGCAAAACTTGATAACCTTGCTGCGGGTGACTCGGCTAGCATACTCGAGAATCTTAACTGGCTTCTCTTCATAAGTCAAATCACTGTCCAACTGAATCGCTTCCAACGGCACGGTATCTCTCAATGGTATGTCAGCCATCTCCGTGTGGCACTTCTTTAATTGGGAAACGTGGAATACATCATGAACTCCTGACAATCGTTCGGGCAATTCCAACTTGTAGGCCACTTCTCCCATACGTTCCAAAACTCGATATGGTCCTACAAAACGTGGCGCTAACTTTCCCTTAACACAAAAATGCTTAACTCCTCGAAGTGGAGATACTCGAAGATAAACTCGGTCTCCGACTTTGTAAACTGTCTCCTTGCGTTTAGAATCTGCGTAGCTCTTCTGCCTGGACTGGGCTATCTTGAGCCTATCGCGAATCAACTTCACCTTCTGTTTAGACTCTTTAATCAAATCAGGTCCAAACAACTGGCGGTCTCCAACTTCATCCCACAACAACGGTGTCCTGCACCTCCTTCCGTACAAAGCTTCGAAAGGGGCCATTTTCAAACTGGATTGATAGATGTTGTTGTAAGAGAATTCTGCATATGGGAAATTGTCGTCCCAAATAGATCCATAATCTAGCGCACAAGCTCTCAGCATGTCCTCCAAAATCTGATTGACTCTCTCGGTCTGTTCATTTGTCTGCGGATGAAAAGCTGTGCTGAATTCCAGCCTAGTACCCAAAGTTTCGTGCAACTGATTCCAGAACTTTGAGGTAAACTGGGTTCCTCTATCTGATACGATACTCCTCGGAACTCCATGCAAACATACGATCCTGGTCATGTATATCTTAGCCAACTTAGCACTAGTGTAAGTGGTCTTTACTGGAATGAAATGAGCTACCTTCGTCAAACGATCAACTACAACCCAAATCGAGTCATAGCCTGAACGGGTCCTGGGTAATCCTGTGATAAAATCCATGCCTAACTTATCCCACTTCCATTCGGGTATTGGCAATGGCTGTAACAATCCTGATGGCTTCTGATGCTCTGCCTTTACTCTCTGACATACATCACAAACTGCTACATACTCCGCGATATCTTTCTTCATTCCGGTCCACCAGAAAGTATCCTTCAAATCTAAATACATCTTGGTATTTCCTAGGTGAATCGAATATGGTGAATCATGGGCCTCTTGCAGAATTAACTTCCTGATCTCTGGGTCATTTGGCACATAAACACGATGTTCAAACCATAGGGTATCGTGCTCATCCTCACGAAATCCTTTAGCCTTCCCTTTGCGCATTTTCTCCTTTATAGAGGCAATCTCCTTGTTAGTCTTCTGAGCTTCCTTGATCTTATCCATTAGGGTTGACTGAATCTCCAATGCTGCTACATAGCCTCTCGGAACTATCTCCAAACATAGCTCACGAAGGTCCTCGGCTAACTCATTTGGCAACTCTCCCGTCATTAGTGTATTGACATGGCTCTTACGGCTCAATGCGTCAGCTACTACATTAGCCTTTCCGGGATGATAATGCAATCTCATATCATAATCCTTGATGAGCTCCAACCATCTCCTTTGTCTGATGTTTAACTCCTTCTGCGTGAAAATGTACTTCAAACTCTTGTGATCCGTGTACACCTCACAATGGTTTCCAATGAGGAAATGTCTCCAAGTTTTCAATGCATGCACTACGGCTGCTAACTCCAAATCATGCGTGGCATAATTTAATTCGTGAGGCTTCAGTTGTCGTGAAGCATACGAAACAACTCTTCCCTCTTGCATAAGCACGGCTCCAAGTCCTCGACGTGAAGCGTCACAATACACCTCATAATCCTTGTTCTGATCTGGCAGAATCTACACTGGTGAGGTAACCAAACGTTTCTTCAACTCCTGGAAACTAGCTTGACACTCCTCAGTCCATATGAACTTGGTATCCTTCTTCAACAAATCCGTCATAAGCTTTGCAATCTTCGAGAAGTTCTCAATAAATCTCCGGTAGTATCCCGCGAGTCCAAGGAAACTCCGGATCTCTCCAACTGTTGTTGGTGCTTCCCAATTGGTCACAGTGATAACCTTTGTGGGATCAACTGCTATTCCTTCTCTGGATATAACAGTGTCCGAGGAATCCCACTTCCTTCAACCAAAACTCACATTTGCTGAACTTGGCATATAACTGATGTTCCCTAAGCTTCTCAAGTACCAATCGCAAATGTTCTTTATGCTCCTCTTCATTCTTCGAGTAAACCGGAATATCATCAATGAACACCACGATGAACTTATCCAAAAACTCCATAAACACTTTGTTCATCATGTTCATAAAATAGGCAGGTGCGTTAGTCAGTCCAAATGACATAACGGTATACTCATACAGCCCATATCTTGTGGTGAATGTTGTCTTAGGTATGTCCTGCTTCCGAATCTTCAACTGATGGTACCCTGATCGTAAATCGATCTTGGAAAACACTTTAGCTCCTTGCAATCGATCAAACAGATCATTGATCATTGGTAGTGGGTATTTGTTCTTGATTGTTACTTCATTTAATCCGCGATAATCGACAACCATTCTTAACGATCCATCCTTCTTCTCCACTAGAAGTACGGGCGATCCCCAAGGCGAAGAACTTGGGCGAATATAACCTTTATCCAGTGTCGGTGTACTAAAGTAGGGGTACCTTAGTACCCCGAACTTGTGCACGGGCAGTAGTAGCCTCCCGCAGCAAGGCCTGCCAGGGGGGCGACAAGAGTCTCCACGGCCCTTTCCGGGCCGGACGAAGGCCAAGTGATCGAGCCTAGAAGACCAAGCCCCGGCAAGAGGAGCTTGCCGGGTCGAGAAGGCAAGGTCCGGCAAGAGGAGCTTGCCGGGCCAAGGCAACAAGGCCCCGGCAAGAGGAGCTTGCCGGGACGACTAAGCCGAAGCACCAAGGCCCCGGGGGGAGGAGCTCGCCGGGACGGCCAACCCAAGGCACCCCAAGAGAAGCCCGCCGCGGCGCGCCGCGCGCCCCGGCAAGGCCTGGCGAGCGGCAAGCTCCCAGGTGTGGCAAGGCAACCGCCGCGGCAAGCCACTTGCCGCGGCAAACCACCATATCAGGCCCGCGCTCCAGCTCACCTGCCCACGCGTCGCTCTGGGGCTTCCCCGGAGGCACGTGGCGGGACGCCGCGCAACCTGAGACGCGCGATGGCATGCGACGTTGGCAGAGTCGCCCCTGTGGCGAGCGGAGGCGCACCTAACGGTCCGCCTCGGCACTGTTCAGGCGATCCAGACGGGCATTTAATGCCTTTGTCCCCCGCCGTCAGAGTTAGGTGCGATAGCACTGTGCGGCCACTATTCACACAATTCCTTGCCATTTTTACCCTCACCTGTGTCGCTCCCTGTGGGAAACCCCTTGGCATATAAAAGGAGGCCCATGCGCACATAGAGAGGGGATCGGACCCAAGAGGCCCTCGCCTACTCCCAACTCCACTTACTGTAGCTTCTTGCGCTCCAGAGCAAGAACCCTAATCAACCAGACATGCAGCAGTAGGGTTTTACGCATCCATGCGGCCCGAAGCTGGGTAAAATCGTTGTGTGTGTGTCGCCTTGATCTGCTCTTTGTGCATCCTCCGCCCCCGCCGAACCGACAAGGGGCTCCGTCCCCATAGGTGCTCGTGGAGGCCAGATTTCCCCCGACATCTTTGGCGCGCCAGGTAGGGGGGCGTCGAGGTTGTGCAAACCAGATTCGGCGACCACAGGCAAGCTCAGGTACGGCCAGGTACCTTTCCGCTCCAGCCCGCGGGGCGGAGGCATTCCTCCTCACGGGCCCGTGCACAGCCCTCCTCGAGTACCCACTCGCGCAGAGTCCGGGCAAGAGCAGCTGCTCCTTGAGGAGGACCGCCTTGCGGCCGCTGAGCGAGTCTCTCGCCTCCAGCAAACTCTGCGCCGCTCCTGTAGCCGCAGAAGTTAGCGCCGGAAGTTGCGGGAAAGGCGACCTCGTTCTTCGGCGAGCCCAGGACGCCAAGATCCAAACGAGTCGACGCCGACCGTGGGAGGGGCCTAGCCCGCGCGGCGGTCGGAACCGTTCCGACGGCCATCCCCTCTGTCCAAGTCTTGCCGCAGTTGCATGTAATCCTTGGTACAGAGGCGGGCGCAGATCCCGAGCGTGGCTTATGTGCCCCACACGTCTTGTCGATTTCGCACCTCTCCGCTTGGCGCAGGCATCATTCGACACGATTGTGCAGCACTCGTCTCCGGCAAGCGGTGGCAGGCCGTCAGGCCCCGAGCCTGGGCTGGGCGTCGCCCAAGGAAGCTGCGCCTTGCCGGACGGCAAACGACAGAGAAGCTAAGTTGCCAAAGTTTGAGCGACTAAGCTCCTTTTTATTCTTAAGTTACCTTCCTCGAACGGCCGAGCTTCGTACGGGAAACCTATGCGCGGAGGGGCCAGCTCGTGGCTGGTTGCGCCCTTACTTCGTTTCGAGCCCCGCTCAACGACTTAAGTGTGCTACATCCCGAGTAGCGTCCTTACTTGTTTCGAGCTCGCTCGGCAGCTCGAGCGTGCCGCGACTGCAGTCGCCACGCCTACCGCGCCTCGAGCCTGATCAACATTTAAGTGAGTTGCGCTAGCCGCGGCAAGGTTTCTTGCCGGTGGGAGCCCCGTCAGCGGGTTGCTGACGTCCCGCACTCAGCACCCGTGGCAAGGCGGAGACTTTCGCCGACAAGTTCCCGTGAGCGTAGGATGCGAACGTACGAAGCATAAAGTCAAACGAGGGAGATAACAGCGCAATGAACTGCCTAAGATAAAAGTTATATTACAAAATAACTTGCCGCCGTTCTAATCAGCTATTTCTGTGGCGTGCTCGGCAGCAATGAGAGAAGAAAAGAAAGAGGTGGGCGGCCTAATCCGCGCGGTCGCCCTCGACCCGCCTGATCCCCGCCACCCCTTCCACGCTGGGGGTGACGAGGGCCCTGATCTCCGTCAGGTCAGCATCTTCCGGCAAGTGCCTGAGGACGTTGGTGAGCCTGATGGTGGGGTTGCGGAAGACGATCTTCACCAACACCCTCTCGAGGGCCCCGGAGACGGCTTCCCGCGTCTCCTCGGCCAGCTGTGCTGGGATCGATTCCCGGAGGTGCCGGAGCACCCCCACCAAGCCCTTGAAGAAGGAAGTGAGATTGGCGCTCGGCGGGACGTCCTCGCCGGAGGGGTACTCGTGGCCCTCCACCCCCAGCAGCTTCAGCTCCTGGTCGATGGTGGAGGCGATGTCGACGAGGCCTTCCGTCCACCGCTCCACCGTCTCTCGGAAGGCGTTCTGGGTAACGGCGGCGCTCCTCAACAGCTCCTCGTTGCCAGCAATCTCCTTCCGCAAGGCCGCTTCCTGCTCCTTGGCGCTCTCCAGCGCCTTGGCCAGGGTGTCCAGCTTCAGCTCGAGGATGGCCTTGGAGTCCTTGGCGGCGTCGAGCTCCTGGATCTTCTCGGCGAAGCGGCCCTGCAGCTCGCCAAGGGAGTGAGCGCCCTTCTCGCGCTCCAGTTTGAGCGCGGCAAGCTCCTCGCCGCGCGCCTTGAGGTCGCTGACGAGCTGCGCCACCCTCGCCTCCAGCTCCCCCTTGGCGACCTCGGCGGCCGCGGCGGCATCCTGCGCTTTCTGCAGGTCCCCGCCAAGCGCCTGCTCGCGCGCGGCAACCTCCTCCTCGTGGCTGGCGAGGCTGGCCCTCTGCGCGCCAGCTCGCTTTCCCGCGCGGATAGCCCCGCAGCGGCAAGCCTCTGCTGCTCTTCAGCCTCGGCCTTCTCGAGGATGAAGGCCGTCCGTGCCTCGTCGAGCAGCCTCCGCTCCTCCGCCAAGGACCGGAGAGCCTCCTGGTTGAGCTCCCGGAGCTCCCCGGCGCGCTTCTCCATGTCCGCGCCGGCCTTCACAATGAGTGCCTCCTGGCGCTCCACCTTGGCCTGCCGGGCGCGGTAGAGCGACACAAGCTTCCGGAGCAGCCGCTCCTCCTCGGGCTCGCCGCTGCCGGTGTGTGGCGCGTCGACCACTGTCAGCCCGACGGAGGCGAGCACTTCTCCGTCCAAGGCCTCCCCCTTGACTGGCGCCCTGGAGCTAGGCTCCCAGGGGAGCCTGATGAAGACGCCATCGCCGGCCTGCAGGTAGGCGCCTGCCGGGGGCTCCTCGGGGCCCGACGTGGTAGCAGCGGCGGGGTCGCCGGGCTGCGGAGTGTTTGACGCCTCTGCCTCCCCAGGGCCGTCAGCACGGTCGCCGGTCCCCTCGCCGCCTGCGGCCGCGGCGGCCTTGGCGGCTTTAGCCTCCTCGCCGCCTACGGGGGCGTCGGTGCCTTCCGCCTCCTCGATGACGACGACGTCGTCGCCATCGCCACGCGCGCCCTCCTCAACGACGACCTCGATCTCCATCGGGTCCACGGTGGGCGGGTCTGATGGTCGGAAGAGGGGAGAAGAGTCAGCTGAACAGCCGGCGAAGAGGCTCATAAGAAAAGATAGCCAGGGGAAGTTTTCCATGCAGGGGGGCTTACCGGTGGCAGGGTCCGTGGCCGCGGCCTCCGCTGCCAGGGGATCGCTGGCCGCGTCCCTCGCCGGAGATCCCTCCCTTGCCGGAGAGGTCTTCCTTGCCGGGGGCTCCTCCCTTGCCGGGGAGGTCTCCCCTGCCGGGGGCTCCTCCCTTGCCGGAGTTTTCTCCCTAGGCGGGGTGCTCGAAGCGGACGGCGCGGCAGGAGTGCCCCCCGGGGTCGCCTGCTGGGGCTGCTCTGCTCCTACCCAACGACAACAACAACAACCACATGTTAGCAAAGGGAAGGGAAGCTCGCGCGCGCCAAACGGCAAGAGCTAGCCGTGCCCTCACCCTGGGGGCTACGCTGCGGGCTGCCCTGCGGGCCCGCTGCCAGGTCCGGCAAGGTCGTCTCCGGCACCTCCCAAGTTGCCGGAGGAGATTCGCCCTCAAGGACGACCAGCAGGATCTTGGCCCTCTTCGCCCTCCTTTGGGCCAGCGTCCTGAAAAGGGAACGGTTTCGGGGGGGATGAATGGGCTGCGAAACAAGGCGAGGCAACAGAAATCAAGAAGATACAAGCTCTACCAGGAACTTACTCTCCGTCCTCCTCTTCGTCGTCGGAGCTGAGCGCGGAATAATCAAAAACCGGCTTGCTCCAGGCGCGAGGAGACAAGGGAGTGGGTTCCCGGGACCACTTGGCGGGGGCGGTGGACGACCCCGCCCCCGTTGCCACCGCGGAACGAGGAGCGGCAAGAGCAGAAGCCGTGGCCCGTGAGGACCCCGCACCCACTGCTACAGAGGTGCGCGTCACCCGGGGCTGCAGTTGCTGGTCGGCCTGCCGCACCACCTCTCCGGCCCTGCGGAGACGCCTCCTCGGCTGGGCAGGGGGCTCCGCCTGCGACGAGCTGCCCGGGAGCTGCGAGGAGGGCGCGTCCGCCTCCGGCAAGCCACCCGCGTCCTGGGCGGGCTCGCCCGCACCACCGTGCCCGGCTGGCTCCTCCGCGCCGGCGAGCTCCATCTGGTCGGCGAGGCTCTCCGCCTCCGCCGCGTCTGCCTCGGCCAGGGTGAAGCCAGATTTGCCCGCGGCCGCAGCGGCCGCCGCCTCCTCCATCCTGGAGGCGATGTAGGCCAGCTCCTCGGGGGTGGTGTCCCGCGTGAGGCCCCTCTTCTCGTCGGGGTCGACCGGCACCTCCTCCAAGTTGTCGAAGAAGGCCTGCACGACGTCGTCCGCCGGCTCCTGCCAGGTCGCGTCGATCCCGTGCGAGTCGCACAGCGGCATCATCGCAAGGATGCGGCTGAGCGCCGAGTTGTTGCACAGGGGGACGACGCCCAGCGGCAACCTGAACCATTCTGGGTGCTCGGAGTCGTGCTTGAACAGCTCCTTCAACACTCTGTCGAGCTCCAGAACGGTGAAGTTGTAGTTGAGGCCCGGACGCAGCCTCATGATGTCCGCCGCGTTTTGCAATTCCCAAGCCGGTTTCCCCCTCTCCTGCAGGGGGGCGAGACGCCGGCGAAGGAAATCCGCACCGACGGCGCCGACGGTGAGCCCGGCAAACCTGAGGCGCAGGATGCGGGTGGCGGCAATCTTCAGCTTGGCGTCGTCCGGGGCCAGGTCGCTCCAATCGCGGCCACGCACCACTGGAGTTCGCCGCACGGCGGTGAACGGCGGTGGATTCTCCTCGACGATCAGGCGCCACTCGGCCCTCCACTCCTCCCATCTGCCGCGGAGTTCCCCTTCCAAGTAGGCCTCTTTCTTGCCGGTCCTGGAGACCCAAGCGACTCCACCGGACAGCGGCTCTCCTTTCTCCACCCGGGGAGTAAAGAAGTGCTGGAAGAGGGCTACGTTGGGGCGGACTCCGACAAAGTTCTCGCAAAGGTGTGCGAAAACCGCCATTGTCAGAACGGCGTTGGGGGTGAAGTCGAGGAGGTGGAGGTTGTAGGTGTGCATGATGTCGCAGAAGAACTCAGAAAAAGGCGAGCAGAGCCCGTAGAGGAAGAACACGGCGAAGAAAGGGTACCCGGTCGGGTACAGCTTCTGGGCGATGGCGGGAAGGACTCGCGTGCGCGGGTGCGCTCGCGTCGCCGTCGACCAGAAGAGGAGGTATTCGTTCTTCAGCCTCAGCGCGTCGAGCTGAGGAGGGAACGTCGCCGTCTCCTTCCGGAGCGCTTCCAGCCGCAGCGCCTCAGCTGACTTCACGGCCTTCCCCTTCGCCTTGTCGCTCTTCGGGGCCATGGCCGAAACGGGAAGGGGGAGTTGTCGGCGTTGGCGGCGCCGGGGGCTGCGAGAGCGAATCGCTGCTTTCTCTAGCAAGGAGGAGGCGGCGGAGATTTTCGAGGAACAGCAATCGGCGGAATGGCGAGCTGCCCCTGTTCCCCTCCACTTATAAAGGGGGAAAGGAGCGGGGGCGTACGCTCCGCCTTCCCAGATAAAGGAGATCGTGCCCGACGTGACGCATGCCAGCGGGCCTCAAGCCCCGCGCACGCCACCCACGTCACGCACGCCTCGCACGCCTTGCCCCCCCCCCCCCACGATGCCGTGATAAGCGCGCGCCAGTTGGGGAGGGTGCGACGGGCACGGAGTTAAGGAGCAGTGCAACCCAGGCCACGCGTGCCCGTGCACTGTTAGGGCCTGGCCCAACAACGCTCGGCACCATGTATGGCCCAGACCCGGGGGCTCCTGTCGGTGTACTAAAGTAGGGGTACCTTAGTACCCCGAACTTGTGCACGGGCAGTAGTAGCCTCCCGCGGCAAGGCCTGCCAGGGGGGCGACAAGAGTCTCCACGGCCCTTTCCGGGCCAGACGAAGGCCAAGTGATCGAGCCTAGAAGACCAAGCCCCGGCAAGAGGAGCTTGCCGGGTCGAGAAGGCAAGGTCCGGCAAGAGGAGCTTGTCGGGCCAAGGTGACAAGGCCCCGGCAAGAGGAGCTTGCCGGGACGACTAAGCCGAAGCACCAAGGCCCCGGCGGGAGGAGCTCGGCGGGACGGCCAACCCAAGGCACCACAAGAGAAGCCCGCCGCGGCGCGCCGCGCGCCCCGGCAAGGCCTGGCGAGCGGCAAGCTCCCAGGTGCGGCAAGGCAACCGCCGCGGCAAGCCACTTGCCGCGGCAAACCACCATATCAGGCCCGCGCTCCAGCTCACCTGCCCACGCGTCGCTATGGGGCTTCCCCGGAGGCACGTGGCGGGACGCTGCGCAACCTGAGACGCGCGGTGGCATGCGACGTTGGCAGAGTCGCCCCCGTGGCGAGCGGAGGCGCACCTAACGGTCCGCCTCGGCACTGTTTAGGCGATCCAGACGGGCATTTAATGCCTTTATCCCCCGCCGTCAGAGTTAGGTGCGATAGCACTGTGCGGCCACTATTCACACAATTCCTTGCCATTTTTACCCTCACTTGCGTCGCTCCCTGTGGGAAACCCCTTGGCATATAAAAGGAGGCCCATGCGCACATAGAGAGGGGATCGGACCCAAGAGGCCCTCGCCTACTCCCAGCTCCACTTACTGTAGCTTCTTACGCTCCAGAGCAAGAACCCTAATCAACCAAACATGCAGCAGTAGGGTTTTACGCATCCATGCGGCCCGAAGCTGGGTAAAATCATTGTGTGTGTGTCGCCTCGATCTGCTCTTTGTGCATCCTCCGCCCCCGCCGAACCGACAAGGGGCTCCGTCCCCATAGGTGCTCGTGGAGGCCAGATTTCCACCGATATCCAGTAACTCCTTAATCTGCTTCATAATCTCCTCCAAAACTTTTGCGGGCATCCTGTATGGTCCCTTTGATATTGGCCCTGTGCCTGGCAAAAGCTCAATCAGGAACTCAATATCTCTATCCGGTGGCATGCCTGGCAACTCTTCTGGAAATACATCCGGAAAATCCTTTACCACTGGTACTTCCTCCTGCACAACTCCTGATAAGGAATTTACTTGATTCCTCTTCTACACATGCCGGGATAAAACCTTGACCCTTTTCTCTTCTGGCGTCGTAAGTAAAATTGTCTTACTGGCGCAATCGATGTTTCCCTCATACATTGACAGCCAATCCATACCTAGAATCACGTCCAAACCTTGCGATTCCAGAATAATTAAATCCGAAGGGAAAACATGCCTTCCTATACTCAGTGGCACTTGGAAACATCCTTGACTGGCCATATACTCTGCTCCTGGTGAGCTTACTAACATAGGTGTTCTAAGAACCTTAGTGGGCAGGTTATACTTATCCACAAATCCCCTTGATATGTATGAATGTGATGCACCAGTATCAAAAAGAATGAGTGCAGTAAATGATTTAACCAAAAACTTACCGATTACTGCATTAGGTTGAGCTTCAACCTCCTCCACGTTAACGTGGTTCACCTATCCCTTGTTGAAAGGGTTCGGCTTCTTTCCAGAGCTTCCATTGCCATTCTGAGCTTCAGGACATTCATTGGCATAATGTCCGGTCTTCTGACACTTAAAGCAAGTGACTTGGCTCAGGTCTCTCTTGCCTGGGGTTGATGGGGTGGTACGGTTCTGGTCGTTTCTTCCTCCATTCCCATTACCATTCTTGGGGCCATTATGGTTGTGCGAGCTACCTCCTCCATGGGTATGCTGAATATGTTTACTGGTTCGTTTTGACCGGAGGAGGCAGCTAGAAATCCTGTTTTGTCAGTAGGTTGGCGTACAAGGAGGATAAAGGAAAGCTCGTTTGTAGTTCAATTCGTTAGAACCAAATGGCACGTTGAGAAACGAGAACTTCCACATGCCGAGCATCATTACCGTACTGGTGACTTCACCACTTGTTCAACTATTAGCTTTCTTGCCTTATCACAATCGAATGAATTGAGACAACCAGAGCAACTAGAACTACTACATCTGAGAGAGATGAGGAACCTAACCTACGTTGAAAGCCAAAAGCCTTACGCGTTGCTTTAAGAATGGGTCTAGCGGGCATATTGAATCTGTGACCCCTATCTCTTCACTTCTGATCGATTAGGTAGGGGGGACGCCTCTTACTTGAGTTCGCCTTTTGGGGGTGCGCGTTGTCCAACCGGCTAGTCGGATCCTTCTTCTATAGAAATTGGAAACAGAAATCCCTGTTATAGCGAAGGTTATATTCCACTTCTGAAACGATCTCATTAATGCATAAATAGTGATAGGTTATTTAATGGCGGGAATCATAATTCAAAGATGGCGGTAAAGCATCAGACTGCGGAAGCAAAATCACACTAATCTAGTTGGCCAAAGCAAGGGAAGTTCATCTCTTTCTTATTTTGCCTACGGCGCATAGTGAAAGGCATTCTCTCGATCCGCCATTAAGCTTCGATCGATCGCCTACTTTCATTCCTGCCGGGGAAGTCTGGCTCCTCGAGCACCTATGGGGACGGAGCCCCTTCTCGGTTCGGCGGGGGGCGGAGGTCGCGCAAAGAGTGGATCGAGGCGAGGCACGCGAGGGGTTTTTACCCAGCTTCGGAGCTCTCCGGAGAGATAATACTCCTACTGCTGCTTTGTGGATTGTATTGAGTTCTTGCTCGGGAGCGCTGGGTGCTACAGTACACACCAGCAGCTAACGAGACCGAGCGGGAGTGTTCTACTATTCGTCCTTCTAGGGCCGATCCTCCTTTACGTTGTGCATGGGCCTCCTTTTATATGCTCAAGGGGTCTCCAACAGGTGGCAACATAGGCAGGGGCAAAAATGGAAAGGTGGTGCGGTAGGTAAAGCTACCTACATAGTGAATCATACCTAACCCTGACGGCAGGGGACAAAGGCATTAAATGCCTATCTACGTCGCCCAGACGGTGTAGAAAAGGGACCGTCAGGGGCGCCACCGCTTGCCACGATGGTGATCTTGTCAGCGCTGCATGCCACAGTGTACCCCTGGCTGCACAGCCTCCCGCCACGTACACCTGGAAGGGTCCCGGAGCGACACGTAGGTGGGTGAGCTGGAGCGCAGGCACAGAGTGGTTGCTTGCCGCGGCAAATGCCTTGCCGCGACCGTTGTCTTGCCGCGTCTGGGAGCTTGTCGCTCGCCGAGTCCTGCCGGGACGCGTGGCGCATCGCGGCAAGTTCGTTGAGATGCTCTGGTTGGCCTTCCCAGCAAGCTTCTCTTGCCGGGGTCTTGTGCCTCGAGTGGCCTTCCCGGCAAGCTCCTCTTGCCGGGGACTTGTCTCCTTGGCTTAAATACTTTGTTCTTGAATGGCTCCAAAGGAACCATAGAGGGCCTTGGTGATCACCTGGCAAGCCTCGCCGCGGGGTGCTGCGACTGCCCGTGCACAAGTTCGGGATACTAGGGTACCCCTACTCTAGTACACCGACAGGAGCCCCCAGGCCTGGGCCATACACGGTGCCGAGCGCTGTTGGGCCAGGCCCAAAACAGGGCACGGGCACGCGCGGCCTGGGTCACGTCGTGCCTTACTCCGCATCCACCGCACCCTCCCCGAACGGCACGCGTCGATTGCGGCGTCGTGGGAGAGGTCGTGGGTGGTCCTTTATTCGGAAAAATGAAACGCCCGCCTCCTGGCGGTCCATATCTTCCTCATAGACGGAGGGAGGTGTGGAGGCGTGGTCTTCGAGGCGTCCACTCCCCACGATCACGGGGTGGGGAGAGGTCGCCTCATCCGTCGCCTCAGCTCTGCACGCCTGCCACGCGGCCTCCATGCGCTTGGAGTGGCGAACGGTGGAGGCGGGAAACCGGGCCGTCACGGGTTGAGGCAGCGGGTCGGGCCCAGTTCCCTGCACCTTCCGTGTCTTGATTGGCTGAGCGGGGCGGCCGAGCCCCCACCCCGCTCCTTTATAAGGAGCGGGATAGGGGGGACGGAAACCCGCATTATCTCATCTCTTCCTTTCTTTAGCTTCTGCTCCCCTCTCTCTCATTCGCCATGGAGAAAGGGAACCCTGGTCCTTCGACGGTGGCGACGAGGGTTGCCGCAAGGCAACGCGTCCCTCCTCCCCCCGCACCCGTGGTGGCAGAGCCAGCCGCAAGGGGAAGAGGGAGGGGACGAGGCCGCGGGCGAGGTTGAGGGCGAGGCCGAGGCGGTCGGGGAAGAGGTGGGCGAGGCAGTCCGCCGGCCTCGCCTCTGCCAGCAGATCCTCTCCCCGTGGCGGACCATATCGGGGACAACCCTTGCGAGTTCTTCGTCAGGCTGCGTCGGCCGCCTCGTCGTCGCCTTCATCTCCCGACTCCATTTGCGAGCGAGATGGAGTTGGATCCGCCCGAGACACTGAGGTTGCACATGAGGGGCTGTGGAATTAGCGGTACGCGAGTCCGCGTTGGTTTCCCGGCCCCTAATGTGATGTATCTTGGTCGAGGGTGGAAGACGTTCACACGCATCCATAGCTTGACGGCAGGGCTCACCCTCCATTTTAAGCTGATGGAGGGCGGTCTCCTCTCCGTCAAGGTCTTCGGGTGCTTCGGGACTCGGGCACGGTGCTGCGTGGAGAGCTCCTCCGATAGCGAAGGCTCCTCCTCGGGCGGGAGTGACGAGGAGGATAGTGACAGCAACGACGAGGGTGGCGGGCGGCGGGATGACGGGTCCGACAAGGTGTAGGGTGTCGCTCCGCGTGGCACCGGCGACCCCATCATTCGAGTCGCCGGCTCCTGGAGCATCTCGGCGCCGTCTCCTTGGGCGGCTGGCGTAGGGAGGCTGCGGAAGAGGAAGAGGGTGGGCGGCAAGGTCGTCAACTCGGAGTACGAGGGCGTGGCGCCCTCGACAGCGTGCTGACGTCCTGCCGCTTCGTCTTCGAGCCCTCTTCCGACGCCGCCATCACCATCCAGCCTCTGGACGACCACCGAGAGGCTCTCCTGGTGTCTTCTGCCACCCGTAGCTCGTCTAGGCGCCCCTTTTGCCCTTTTCGCTTTCTTGCCCTACCTCCTGAAGATGGGAACAAGAAAAGGATTACGGGGACCTTATCTCTTTTTAATTTGTAAGCCCTCGGGCCTTAGTTGCATTTAAAGCTTGTAATCCCATCATTCATGTTTTTCATTCTCTTATGAACTGTACCTGAGTGGAATGCTCTTTACTGAAAAGGGGATGCTTGCCGGGTCACTTGTCTCGTGGGTGGAACCCACGTCAAGGAGCGAATCCTTTGTATCTTTAAGATAGACACTTCCTTTCCCGGCAGCAGGCCCTGCCTTCTTCCCGTGTCACTCGACCTTTCTCACGCTTTTGGCGGAGGCAGGGAGGTGGCGGGTTCAGGCTCCTCGTTTCGTCCCTTTGCTGCCGCGACTACGACCAAATCTGGCCCCGGGAACGAGCCCTAGGGCCTAGAGTTAAGGGAGCACGGTAGCTTTTAGGAAGAAATGAGGTTTCGCATACCTCAGTCCATAAGAGGATGCATGATAAGGGATGAAAAACTTATCTGAGATTGCAGCCCCCGGCAACTCTGGTTCGCCGCGGGTTAATCTTTGTACTTGCAGCCCCCGGCAACACTGGCTTGCCGGGGTCTTGCAGCCCCCAGCAACACTGGCTTGCCGGGGTCTAGATGTTGGTCCGCCCTTCTTCTCCTTTTCGTCCTCAAGTGGCCTGGTCAGGATATGCGAGCCCTGCGAACCAAGGGAAACGAAAAGAACGGCAAAGGGACGCGCACTCGACCTCTAAGTTAGGGGTTAGCCGCAACTAAGCACTGTCAACCCTAACCAAGGACGAGACTCGACTCAGCATGCATGCTAAAACTTAGGGTGCCAGCGCTTTATCTTCGCTCAGGGTCTGCACCTGGCTTTGTACAAAGGATTACATGCAACAGCGGCAAGACTTGTACAAAATGGTGGTTGCCGGACAGGGTCCGACAACCGCGCCTTACGGGTAAAACTTACGAAGATGCTCGATGTTCCAGGAGTTTCTCACCGAAAAGCCATCTTCGGTCTCAAGGCGGACAGCGCCAGGCCTAGTGACTCGTTTCACCCGGTAAGGGCCTTCCCACTTTGGCATCAACTTGTTGGAATTCTTGGCGGAATGAACACGCCGAAGAACAAGGTCGCCTTCCTTGAGACTTCTGGCTTTAACTTTGCGGCTATGGTAGCGGCGCAAAGCTTGCTGGTATCGAGCAGCTCGTATAGCAGCCTGAAGACGGTCTTCCTCAAGGAGCAGTGCGTCATCTTGTCGCAGCTGCTCTTGCTCAAGCTCATCATAAGCGAGCACTCGAGGTGACCCGTATACGAGTTCCGTGGGGATAACTGCCTCTGCTCCATAGACTAGAGCGAAAGGTGTCTGGCCAGTGGCTCGATTTGGCGTCGTCCTGATCGACCAAAGAACCACCGGCAGCTCCTCGATCTAGTTTCTTCCGCACTTGTGCAGCCTGTCGAAAGTCCTGGTCTTTAGCCCACGCAACACTTCAGCATTTGCCCTTTCCGCTTGACCATTGCTCTTGGGGTGAGCAACAGAAGCGAAGAAGACCTTGGCGCCAAGATCTTGGACGTAATGCATGAAGGTGCGGCTCGTGAATTGCGTACCGTTATCGGTGATGATCCTGTTAGGGATCCCGAAGCGGCAAACAATCGACCTGAAGAACTTGACTGCTGACTGTGCTGTCACCTTCCTCACTGGTTCCACTTCCGGCCACTTTGTGAACTTGTCGATTGCGACGTACAAGTACTCAAAGCCCCCGACTGCTCGGGGGAAGGGGCCGAGGATGTCGAGCCCCTAGACCGAAAATGGCCAGGATAAAGGGATCGTCTGGAGAGCTTGAGCTGGCTGGTGTATCTGCTTGGAATGGAACTGGCACGCTTCACACTTGGTTACTTGTGCAGTTGCATCCTGGAGGGCTGTCGGCCAAAAGAAGCCTTGTCGGAAAGCTTTGCCGGCAAGCGCTCTTGCGCCAATGTGGTGACCACAAATGCCTCCATGTATCTCTGCCAACAGCTTCTGTCCATCTTCCCAGGGAATACACTTCAATTTCACACCGTTGAGTCTTCTTCTGTACAGTACGTTTTCGACGAACTGGTACATACTTGACTGCCGGGCTACTCTTTCCGCTTCTTCTGGCTCTTCGGGAAGTTCTCCTGTCTGGAGGAAACGGACGATCTGCTGTGCCCATGCTGGAGCCTGTGGCTCGACAACAAGGACTAAAGGCATATCTGCAGTATTGTTCGTTGCTTGCTCCTTGGGAAAGTGCATTTGGACCACGTACTTGAGGTGCTCTCCGGTGGGTGCGACAAGCAGCACGCCAGCACCGGCGCCTTGCAGCGAGAAGGCACCATCAAAGTACATCAGCCACTCTTTGTTTGCTTCCTTGACGGGGATGCTCGTCTCTGGAATTTCTTCGTCTGGTGTTGGCGTCCACTCTGCTATGAATTCTGCCAATGCTCTGCTCTGGATAGTTGAAGTGCTCTCAAATTTGAGGCCAAAGCTTGACAGTTCCAGTGCCCACTCAACAATCCTGCCTGTTGCTTCTGGATTCTGCAGTATCCTCTTCAATGGAAAGCGAGTGACAACTGTGATCTCATGTGCTTGGAAGTAATGGCGCAGCTTTCTCGAGGCCATGAGGAGGCCGAAAAGCAATTTCTGCACACCAGAGTACCTTGACCTAGCCCCCTGCAGAAGGGAACTGACAAAGTAAACTGGGCGCTGCACCATTTTCTTATGTTGTATCCCTTCGCACATCTGCGCAGATCCTTCCTTGTCGGGACCAGAGCTTGTCGGGGAAGCCCCCTGCTTGTCGCTGGATGTGCTTGACGCGGTCGCTAGCTCATCATCTGCCTCTCGCAGCACTGACCACTTGATTGGTTGCCGCCAGATATAGCAGCAACTTCTCTTGTGGTTTAGGTGCGACAAGTATTGGAGTGGAGGACAGGTATCTCTTCAAGTCCTGCAGCGCAGCCTTCGCTTCCGGAGTCCATTTCATTGGACCTGCCTTTTTCAAGATTTTGAAAAATGGCAGGGCGCGCTCAGCGGACTTAGAGATAAACCTGCTGAGAGCCGCTACGCAGCCGGCGAGTTTCCGCACATCCTTGACGCGCTTCGGTGCTTCGATCTGCTCAATGGCCTTGATCTTGTCGGGATTGGCTTCAATTCCCCTCTGATACACGAAGAACCCGAGAAGCTTGCCGAAAGGGACTCCAAACACGCACTTCTCAGGGTTGAGCTTGAGGCTGATCTTGCGCAGATTTGCAAAAGTCTCTTCTAGATCTTGAATCAGAGTTGCTTTGTCCCTGCTCTTGACCACTATATCATCCATGTAGGCTTCCACATTTCTGTGTATTTGTGGTTCAAAAGCAGTATGGACTACCCTTGCAAATGTTGAACCAGCATTATTCAACCCGAAAGGCATCCGTACGAAACAGTACGTGCCGCATGGAGTGATGAATGCGGTTTTCTCCTCATCCTCTTCTGCCATGAAGACCTGATGGTATCCTGAGTATGCATCAAGAAATGAAAGCAAGTCTCATCCAGGCGTGGAGTCAACAATCTGGTCAATGTGCGGCAAGGGAAATGGATCCTTGGGACAAGCTTTCTTAACATCAGTAAAGTCGATACAAAGCCTCCACTTCCCGTTTGCCTTGCGCACAACCACAGGATTGGCCAACCACATAGGATGGAGCACCCCTCTGACAAGGCCTGCTGCTTCCAACTTCTTGATCTCTTCTGCTATGAATTCTTGGCGCTCCACTGCTTGTTTCCTGACTTTCTGCTTGACGGGCCGCGCATGAGGACAGACGACAAGGTGGTGCTCAATTACTTTCCTGGGAACGCCGAGGATGTCAGATGGTTGCAGCGCAAACACATCGACATTCGCCCGCAGGAAAGCAACGAGCGTGCTTTCCTATTTAGGGTCGAGAGTGGCACTGATGGTGAAAGTACCACCAGTGCCGTCCTCCTTGGCGGACACCTTCTTGGTCGCTGGCGGAGCTGCCATCGTCTTCTTACACTTGCCGGTGGAGCTCGATGGTGCGTCCTCGACGGTAGCGCAGCACTCCGAAGAGGTGCGCTTGCCGGAGTGGGCATCAGAACTCTTGCCGGACTTGGTCTTCTTCTTCCCCCCGGGAGCTTCAGCGGCAAGTGTCTCGCGATCTGCTGCGGCTGCTGCTTCCCGGTAGATCTTGTCGGCACAGATAAGAGCATCTTTCTTGTCGCCAGGGACAGAGATGACGCTTATCGGCCCTGGCATCTTCAGCATGTTGTACGCGTAGTGAGAGGCCGCCATGAACTTGGTGAGCGCTGGACGGCCGAGAATTCCATTGTAAGGCAATGGAAAATCGGCAACATCAAAAGTGATCCTCTCAGTCCTGAAGTTCAGCTCGCTGCCAAATGTCACCGGCAGCGTGATCTTCCCCTTCGGCTTGCTCTTTCCCGGGTTGATTCCTTGGAATGTGCCGGTCTCTTCGAGCTCGCTGTCAGGGACTTGGAGTTTTCGGAGCACAGCGGAGGAGATCAGGTTCAAGCTGGCCCCGCCGTCAACTAGCATCTTAGTGACCTTGAGGTTGCGGATAGTTGGCGAAACCAACATCGGCAAGCACCCGACCGCAGTTGTGCGATCAGGGTGGTCCTCAATATCAAAGATGATAGGCGTGCTGGACCATTTCAGAAGCTTGCGTGATTCGACGGGTGGTTCTGCCGCATTGACTTCCCGCACCCACTGTTTAAGTTGGCGATGCGAAGTATGCAGAGAAGCACCACCATCAACGCACAAGACCTTTGTGGCTTTCTGAAACTCCTGCTCGCTGGTCTCGTCATCATCCATGTCTTCGTCATCGTCGTCTTCATCCTTGTCACGGCCGCGGGGAGGTCTGTCTCCTTGCCGCTGATTGGACTTGCCGCGACGTCCTCCCCGGCCGGTGCGCTTCGTACTGGATCCTCCAGCACCTGCTTGGGCTTTCTCCTTGTCGCGTCGCTCGTACTCGGCCTTTTGCAGCTCGACAAGCTGCTCGACCTTCTTGCAGCTCTGGAGGTCATGGCCCTTGGTGCGGTGGATCTTGCAGTACTGTTTGTTGGTGCCGTCCTGCTTGTCGGCGGCCGCCACAGCCTGGCAGTTGGCGCATGCGGCAACCTCCTTGCCGGATCCACCATCTTTGGCTTTCTTGGCGCCACCGTCGTCGCCGGACTGCTCAACAACTAGCACATCCTTGCCTTTCCTCTTCCTGTTGTTCCGCCGCCGGTTTTTATTTGCCGGGGAAGCATCCTCGCTGTCAGATCCTCCCGTTCCTGTATTCTCTCCAGGGAGTTTCCTCCCTTCCTCAGCACGTGCACACCTGTCGGCCAGAGCATATAGCTCGCTGACATCTCTGATCTTGCACATCGCCATCTCCTCCCGCATCCTGCGGTTACGCACGTTCTGATGGAACACGCTGATGACCGCGGCAGGGTGGACATCTGGGATGTTGTGTTGCACTTGGCTGAATCTCTGGATGTACTTCCGCGAGGGCTCTCCTTCTTTCTGGGCAAGCAAGTGAAGGTCACTCTCCTGGCCATGAGGTTTGTGGCCGCCTGTAAAGGCGCCGACAAACTGATGGCACAGGTCTGCCCAAGAAGATATGGAGTTTTCCGGCAAGTGCATGAGCCAGGATCTGACGTTGGGCTTGAGCACCAGTGGGAAGTAGTTGGCAAGGATCTTGTCGTCTCGCCCCCCGGCAGCCTGCACCGCGATGGTGTAGATGCTGAGGAACTCCGACGGATGCAACCTGTCGTCGTACTTCTCTGGTACATCTGGCTTGAAATTCTTCGTGCTGGGCCACTGGACTTGCCGCAGCTCACGAGTAAACGTAGGGCAACCTACCGCATACGGCAGGTCGCCTGGTTCCCCTGGCGCATGCATGACAACAGTGGGCCCAGCGCGCCGGTCTGATTGATGCCGCGTTTCTCTTCGGCGCTCGATGCGGGTACGAGCGTCATCTTGCTCCCGTTCATGAAGAACGTGGCGCTGATCGCAACGAGTTCGCGGATCTGATGAAGCGGTGGAGTCGCTGTCGCGGTGGACTCGACGAGTCGGCGATCTTGGCCTTCGGGGCGGGGAGTGCACGGTGGTCGCACCCCCACCGGTCTTGTCGCCATCGGCTCGCACCTGGCTGGCTTGCCGCGGCTGCGATGTGGTTGGCTGCCGCGGAGTGTCGCCGTCGGCGAAGCCGATGAGGCTCTGAATGGTGGCCCTCCAGTCGTCGATCTTGTCTGGCGTTGGAGGGAAGTCTAGGAGCAGTTGAGCTCGCGCCAAAGCTTCTGCTGGAGTGGCGGGTAGCGGCGGCGAACGGTGCGAGGAGCGGGATACGCTCGGACTTCCAACAATGTTAGAAGGAGCAGTATTCCGTCCAGGCGACCGTGCCTCGCTTGCGCCAGCGCGTTGGCGTGGATGCTGGCCTGGAGCATCTCGAGATCCGCCAGCTCGATTTGGGTCCAGCGAACGTATGGTACCGTGAGTACCACGACGCTGCTGGTCCCGCACTTCTTGAGATGGGCGTGGAGCATCCACGGACGCCCGGTCGTCGTGGGAGCTTGCTACGCCGCCGACGGGCAGCGCAGCCTTGTCCTTGGACCTGGAGGCACCGTGGGCTACCTCGTCGACGCCCGTTCTTCCGCCGGCGTCTTCCCCACCAGCCGTTTGCTACGGCGGCGGTGGGTTCGACGCGGGCGGAGCGGCCGCCTCCGAAGCCTTCTTCTTCGGCGGCATGTCGATGAAGTCAATGAAGATCTAGCTCACGCGAATGCCGGATCGGGTTCACACAACCTCGACGCCCCCTACCTAGCGCGCCAAAGATGCCGGGGAAATCTGGCTCCTCGAGCACCTATGGGGACGGAGCCCCTTCTCGGTTCGGCGGGGGGCGGAGGTCGTGCAAAGAGCGGATCGAGGCGAGGCACGCGAGGGGTTTTTACCCAGCTTCGGAGCTCTCCGGAGAGATAATACTCCTACTGCTGCTTTGTGGATTGTATTGAGTTCTTGCTCGGGAGCGCTGGGTGCTACAGTACACACCAGCAGCTAACGAGACCGAGCAGGAGTGTTCTACTATTCGTCCTTCTGGGGCCGATCCTCCTTTACGTTGTGCATGGGCCTCCTTTTATATGCTCAAGGGGTCTCCAACAGGTGGCAACGTAGGCAGGGGCAAAAATGGAAAGGTGGTGCGGTAGGTAAAGCTACCTACACAGTGAATCATACCTAACCCTGACGGTAGGGGACAAAGGCATTAAATGCCTATCTACGTCGCCCAGACGGTGCAGAAAAGGGACCGTCAGGGGCACCACCGCTTGCCACGATGGCGATCTTGTCAGCGCTGCATGCCATAGTGTACCCCTGGCTGCACAGCCTCCTGCCACGTACGCCTGGAAGGGTCCTGGAGCGACACGTAGGTGGGTGAGCTGGAGCGCAGGCACAGAGTGGTTGCTTGCCGCGGAAAATGCCTTGTCGCGGCCGTTGTCTTGCCGCATCCGGGAGCTTGTCGCTCGCCGAGTCCTGCCGGGACGTGTGGCGCGTCGCGGCAAGTTCCTTGAGATGCTCTGGTTGGCCTTCCCGGCAAGCTTCTCTTGCCGGCGTCTTGTGCCTCGAGTGGCCTTCCCGGCAAGCTCCTCTTGCCGGGGACTTGTCTCCTTGGCTTAAATACTTTGTTCTTGAATGGCTCCAAAGGAACCATAGAGGGCCTTGGTGATCACCTGGCAAGCCTCGCCACGCGGTGCTGCGACTGCCCGTGCACAAGTTCGGGATACTAGGGTACCCCTACTCTTGTACACCGACAATTCCTAATCTATCTCTAATGCTTCCCTTGCAACGACAAAACTGATGCGTAACGGCTTCCGAGTAACAAAGAGCTGGTTTTGCCTACCTCTTGAAGGCTCGAAAGGCGGGTAAAGTGACAAATAGGCTAGATTGTCCTATTAAAATAGACCTTGTGCCAAATAGAAGGTAGTCCCTTGATCCATCCCTGTGGACGAGATACATCGGTTGATTTGTTCTTGAGGACATGGGAGAAGTGTTGTCATAAGTAATCATGTGAATTTGCTATTCGTTCGATATTTTGATGATATGTATGTTGTTGATTCCCTTAGTGGTGTTATGTGAACGTCGATTACATGACACTTCACCATCTTTGGGCCTAAGGGAATGCATTGTGGAGTAGTTATTAGATGATGTTGCTAGAGTGATAGAATCTTAAACCCTAGTTTATGCGCTATTCCGTAAGGGTCTGATTTGGATACACATGTTTAATGCTATTGTTCGATTTTATCTTAATTCTTCTTTTGTAGTTGCGGATGCTAGCGAGAGGGGTTAATCATAAGTGGGAGGCTTGTTCAAGTAAGAACAGCACCCAAGAACTAGTCCACCCACATATCAAATTATTGAAGTAGCAAACGCGAATCAAACAAACATGATGAAAGTGACTAGATGGAATTCCCGTGTGTCCTCAAGAATGCTTTGCTTATATAAGAGACAGTTTCGGCATGTCCTTTGCTACAAAAAGGATTGGGCTACCTTGCTTCACTTTTGTTACCGTTACTATTACTTGCTCGTTACAAATTATCTTGCTATCAAACTACCTGTTACCGACAATTTCAGTGCCTGCAGAAATTACCTTGCTGAAAACTGCTTGTCATTTCCTTCTACTCCTCGTCGAGATTTGGCATTCTGACCTGTTGATACTTGCAAGAAGAGCTTCAGTCTTTGAAACCGCTACGCGAAACTCTACGAGTGTACGTGGACACACTCTCCCCCTCTCATTGCGATGCATCTCCTAGATAGATCTTGCGTGAGCGTAGGAATATTTTTGAAATTGCATGCTACGTTCCCCAACAGTGGCATCATGAGCCATGTCTATGCGTAGATTATATGCACGAGTAGAACACAAAGAGTTGTGGGCGGTGATAGTCATACTGCTTACCACCAACGTCTTATTTTGATTCGACGGTATTGTAGGATGAAGCGGCCCGGACCAACCTTACATGACCGTGTTCATGAGACCGGTTCCACCGACAGACATGCAACTAGTTTTGCATGAAGGTGGCTGGCGGGTGTCTGTTTCTCCTAATTTAGTTGAATCTAATTTGACTGCGGCCGGTCCTTGTTGAACGTTAAAACAGCAAACTTGACGAAACACCATTTTGGTTTTGACGCGTAGGTAAGAACGGTTCTTGCTAGAAGCTTGTAGCAGCCACGTAAAACTTGCAACAACAAAGTTGAGGACGTCTAACTTGTTTTTGCAGGGCATGTTATGATATGATATGGTCAAGACATAATGAGTTATACGTTATTGTATGAGATGATCATGTTTTTAAGATATCTGACAACCGGCAGGAGCCTTATGGTTGTCTCTTTATTGTATGAAATGCAAAAGCCATGTAATTGCTTTACTTTATCGCTAACCGGTAATAGAAGAGATCCTTTATAATAGTGATTATTTGTTAAGGTATTTTCTTCGCAATGATCACATCTTTGATGAGAACCTTAAAAAAGAAAGTTCCTTGTTTGAGTATGATCCAACAAGTTTTCAATGATGTTAATCAACAATATTCTTGGATTGTAGCCAGTAATCAAGGGGGATTTATAGACGGGCAACTTGTTAATGCTAAAATTTCTATGGATGATGTGTTTCATGTTATATTTGAAAACATCTTGATGAAAACATATTTATGGAAAAGAAGAAGAAAGATGACAACACTTGAAACTATGAATTATGCCTAGCTAGGGGCGTAAAACAATAGCGCTAGTTGGGAGGCAACCAAATAGTTATCTTTTAATTTTTTTTGTTTTCCTTTCTGTTTTTCAATAAATATACAATTATGCTACTGTTATGATTGTGTTTTAATTAGTGTTTGTTCCAAGTAAAGCCTTTGGGATGATTTGGGTGATAGTTGCTTTGATTCTGTGCATTAACAGAAACTTTTGCGCCCAGTAGCAGAGTTGATGTGCTCTGCTGGAACGCGATAAATTTCCGGATTTTTTACACATGAATGATATACAAATTTCCCACATTTTCCTAATTTTTCAGAATTTTTGAAGTTACAAAAGTATGGTCAAAATTCAGATTACTATAGATTATTCTGTTTTTGACAGATTATGTTTTCGTTGCACTGTGTGCTTATTTTGATGAATCTATGGATTGTATCGGGGGTATAAGCCATGGTAAAGTTAGAATACAGTAGGTATAATGCAATAAAAATACGGATGGGTTTGCAATAGTACTTAAAGTGGTGATTTGCTTTATTATACTAATGGATCTCACAAAGGTTTTGTTAAGTTTTGTTTGATTGAAGTTTTCAAGCTTTGGGTGAGATCACGATGGATGAAGGAATAAGGAGTGGCAAGATCCTAAGCTTGGGTATTCCCAAGGTACCCCAATGTAATGTTTAAGGATTCCCAAGCAACTAAGCTTGGGGATGCCCCGGAAGGCATCCCCTCTTTCTTCTAACGAGCATTGGTAATTTTACTTGGAGCTATATTTTTATTCGTCACATATCATGAGTTTTGCTTGGAGCGTCTGGTATTATATGATTCTTTTATTTGTTTGCTTTTTAGTTTGTCACAATCATCCTTGTTGAACACATTTGTTTGAGAGAGCCACATGCATATCATGATTTGCTAGAATACTCTATGTGCTTCAGTTAAATCTTTTAAGCTAGGCGGTTGCTCTAGTACTTCACTTATGTCTTTTTGAGCACGGCGGTGGTTATATTTTAAGAAATAAAATCTCTTGCTTCACTTATATTATTTTGAGAGTTAGTAAATTTTAAATAAATATGCTCTCATGCTTCACTTATATTATTTTGAGAGTTGGAAATTTTTTAAGAAATATTTATGCTCTCGTACTTCACTTAGATATTTTTTAGAGTTAAGAATAGTAATGGTAATTTGCACGAGATAAGAATTTGGTCGCCAAGTGATAGATATCCAAGGGAGATATAATAAAAACTTTCTTGAAGATCATTGGATATTATAAACTTGATTCCTTGCAATAGTTTTGCGATATGGAGATAGTGATATGTGAGTCATGTTGATGAGTAATTATGCTTTAGTAAGAATATTGGTGTTAAGGTTTGTGATTACCTATGCATGCACATAAAGTCAATAGTTATGCAATGAAATTATATCCTACTTATGGTGCATTATTCGGTGTTAATTATGTTCAATGTGCATTTATGACCGTCTTTGTTTTTTGGTTGGTTGGTTCTCAATCTATTTGCTAGCCTTCACTTGTACTAAGTGGGAATACTACTTGTGAATCCAACTCCTTAAACCCAAAGTTGTGCCAAATGAGTCCGCCATACCTACCTATATGCGGTATTTCCATGTCGTTCCATGTAAATTTGTATGTGCCAACTCTAATTTTCAAATCGAATTTCCGTTTTATGTGCATGTACCGCTCATGAAGCGGCAGGGGGTGACCAATATTTATCATGCTAGGTATTTTATTCCCACTATGAGTGTTTATTCACTTTTCATTGCATGAGAGTGTGGCAGGTAATCGGGATGCCCAGTCCCAAAATGAAAAAAATACTATGATAATAAATTCCTTGGGAAGTGTTGGTATGGAAGACACCCGTGGATACGACTGGCCATGGATTGTGAAAGAATGGTGGAAAGAAAATAAACTTTACTTTTTGTTTGGGAACCGCCTATAATTTGTCTAGCATGGAAGATATTGTGGAATTCACATTCATTTTCGTTGACAGGAAAAGCATGCCTCTCAAGACAATTTTATCTCTTAGTTTAAGTTATGAGCTCTAGCACCTCTACAAATCTTTTCTTCCCTCTGCGAAGGGCCTATCTATTTACTTTTATGAAATTTTTATTTCTGTTGAGTCACCATCCTCTCTTATAAAGCACCAACTAGGGAACACTATTGTCATACTTGTGTATTGGATCAATGATTGAGCATAATGGGCTAGGGATAACTTCCTTTAGCGTTGATATTTTGAAAGACATGGTTGTTTGTTGATATGCTTGAGTATTGGTGTGTTCATGTCAAATTATAGACTATGGATTTGAATCATTCAATTCCAAATGTCCATGATACAAAGAAAAGAATATATGATGAATATGTTAGGTAGCACCACATAAAAAATTGTTTTTATCATTAACCTACTCGAGGACGGGCAGGAATTAAGCTTGGGGATGCTTGATACATCTCCAACGTATCTATAATTTTTTTGTTCCAAGCTATTATATTATCAATCTTGGATGTTTTATATACATTTACAAGAAACTTTATATGAGTTTTTGGGACTAACCTATTAACTTAGTGCCCATTGCCACTTGTTATTTTTGCTAGTTTTTTTCTTTGCAGAATATCAGTAACAAACGAAGTCCAAATACCACGAAACTTTTTGGATATTTGTTTCTGGCCATAAGAGACCCTGGAAGCTTCGGGAGGGAACAGAGAAGACGAAGGAGTGGCCCACTAAGCACCAAGGCGCACCAGGGGCCTCTGGTGCGCCCTGGTGGGTAGTGGGGCCCACGAGCCTGTGATACGTCTCCAACGTATCTATAATTTTTGATTGCTCCATGCTATATTATCTTCTGTTTTGGACATTGTTGGGCTTTATTATTCACTTTTATACTATTTTTGGGACTAACCTATTAACCAGAGGCCCAGCCCAGAATTGCTGTTTTTTTGCCTATTTCAGAGTTTTGCAGAAAAAGAATATCAAACGGAGTCCAAACGGAATAAAACCTTCGGGAACGTGATTTTCGGAACAAACATGATCCAGGAGACTTGGACACTACGTCAAGCAACCAACAGGGAAGCCACGAGGTAGCGGGCGCGCCTCCCCCCCAGGGCGCGCCCTCCACCCCCACCCTCGTGGGCCCCCTGTTGCTCCACCGACGCACTTCTTCCTCCTATATATAACTACGTTTCCCCAAACGATCAGATACGGAGCCAAAACCTAATTCCACCGCCGCAACCTTCTGTACCCACGAGATCCCATCTTGGGGCCTGTTCCGGAGCTCCGTCGAAGGGGGCATCGATCACGGAGGGCTTGTACATCAACACCATAGCCCCTCCGATGAAGTGTGAGTAGTTTAACTCAGACCTTCGGGTCCATAGTTAGTAGATAGATGGCTTATTCTCTCTTTTTGGATCTCAATACAATGTTCTCCCCCTCTCTCATGGAGATCTATTCGATGTAATCTTCTTTTGTGGTGTGTTTGTTGAGACCGATGAATTGTGGGTTTATGATCAAGTTTATCTATGAACAATATTTGAATCTTCTGAATTCTTTTATGTATGATTGGTTATCTTTGCAAGTCTCTTCGAATTATCAGTTTGGTTTGGCCTACTAGATTGATCTTTCTTGCAATGGGAGAAGTGCTTAGCTTTGGGTTCAATCTTGCGGTGTCCTTTCCCAGTGACAGTAGGGGCAGCAAGGCACGTATTGTATTGTTGCCATCGAGGATAACAAGATGGGGTTTTTGTCATATTGCATGAATTTATCCCTCTACATCATGTCATCTTGCTTAAAGCGTTACTCTGTTCTTATGAACTTAATACTCTAGATGCATGCTGGATAGCGGTCGATGTGTGGAGTAATAGTAGTAGATGCAGGCAGGAGTCGGTCTACTTGTCTCGGATGTGATGCCTATATACATGATCATACCTAGATATTCTCATAACTATACTCAATTCTGTCAATTGCTCAATAGTAATTCGTTCACCCACCGTAAAATACTTATGCTCTTGAGAGAAGCCATTAGTGAAACCTATGGCCCCCGGGTCTATCTTCATCATATTAATCTTCCAACACTTAGTTATTTCCGTTGCTTTTTACTTCACTTTTATTTTACTTTGCATCTTTATCATAAAAATACCAAAAATATTATCCTATCATATCTATCAGATCTCACTCTCGTAAGTGACCATGTAGGGATTGACAACCCCTTATCGCGTTGGTCGCGAGGATTTCTTTTGTAGGTGCGAGGGACTTGCGCGTAGCCTCCTACTGGATTGATACCTTGGTTCTCAAAAACTGAGGGAAATACTTACGCTACTTTGCTGCTTCACCCTTTCCTCTTCAAGGGAAAACCAACGTAGTGCTCAAGAGGTAGCAAGAAGGATTTCTGGCATCGTTGCCAGGGAGGTCTACGCAAAAGTCAACATACCAAGTAGCCATCACAAACCCTTATCTCCCTCATTACATTATTTGCCATTTGCCTCTCGTTTTCCTCTCCCCCACTTCACCCTTGCCGTTTTATTCGCCCTCTCTTTTCCGTTTGCCTCTTTTTGCCCGTCTCCTGTTTGCTCGTGTGTTGGATTGCTTGCTTGTCACGATAGCTCAAGATAATACCAAATTATATGACTTTACCAATACCAACAATAATGATTTCCTTAGCACTCCGATTGCTCCTCTTACCGATACTGAATATTGTGAAATCAATGCTGCTTTGTTGAATCTTATCATGAAAGATCAATTCGCCGGCCTTCCTAGTGAAGATGCTGCTACTCATCTAAATAGCTTCGTTAATTTGTGTGATATGCAAAAGAAGAAAGATGTTGATAATGATATTGTTAAACTGAAGCTATTTCCTTTTTGGATTAGAGATCGTGCTAAAGCTTGGTTTTCGTCTTTGCCTAAAAATAGTATTGATTCTTGGAATAAGTGCAAAGATGCTTTTATCTCTAAGTATTTTCCTCCCGCTAAGATTATCTCTCTTAGAAACGATATTATGAATTTTAAGCAACTTGATCATGAACATGTTGCACAAGCTTGGGAGAGGATGAAATTAATGATACGTAATTGCCCTACTCATGGTTTGAATTTGTGGATGATTATACAAAAAAATTATGCCGGGTTGAATTTTGCTTCTAGAAATCTTTTAGATTCGGACGCGGGAGGCACTTTTATGGAAATCACTTTAGGAGAAGCTACTAAACTCCTAGATAATATTATGGTTAATTATTCTCAATGGCACACTGAAAGATCTACTCATAAAAAAGTGCATGCGATAGAAGAAATTAATGTTTTGAGTGGAAAGATGGATGAAGTTATGAAATTATTTGCTACTAAGAGTGTTTCTTCTGATCCCAATGATATGCCTTTGTCTACTTTGATTCAGAATAATAATGAATCTATGGATGTGAATTTTCTTGGTAGGAATAATTTTGGTAACAACGCGTATAGAGGAAACTTTAATCCTAGGCCTTATCCTAGTAATTCCTATAGTAATTATGGTAATTCCTACAATAATTCTTATGGAAATTTTAATAAGATGCCCTCCGAATTTGAGACTAGTGTTAAAGAGTTTATGAATTCGCAAAAGAATTTCAATGCTTTGTTTGAAGAAAAATTGCTTAAAGTTGATGAATTGACTAGGAACGTTGATAGAATTTCTCTTGATGTTGATTCTTTGAAACTGAGATCTATTCCTCCTAAGCATGATATCAATGAGTCTCTCAAAGCCATGAGAATTTCCATTGATGAGTACAAGGAAAGAACCGCTAGGATGCGTGCTAAGAAAGATTGCTTTATGAAAGCGTGTTCTTCAAATTTCTATGAAATTAAAGATGAAGATCTAAAAGTTATTGATGTGTCCCCTATTAAATCTTTGTTTTTCAATATGAATCTTCATAATGATGGGACTGAATATGATCCACCTTTACCTAGAAGGCGTTCCAAAAAAATTGGAGTTTTTAGATCTTGATGCTAAAATTGATAAAAGTGGGATTGAAGAGAACAAAACCCTAGATGCTAATGGACCCAATATTTTGGATTTCAAGGAATTTAATTATGATAATTTCTCTTTGATAGATTGTATTTCCTTGTTGCAACCCGTGCTAAATTCTCCTCATGCTTATAGTCAAAATAAAGCTTTTACCAAACATATCGTTGATGCTTTGATGCAATCTTATGAAGAAAAGGTTGAGTTGGAGTTTCTATCCCTAGAAAACTTTATGATGAGTGGGAACCTACTATTAAAATTAAGATTAAAGATCATGAATGCTATGCTTTGTGTGATTTGGGTGCTAGTGTTTCCACGATTCCAAAAACTTTGTGCGATTTGCTAGGTTTCCGTGATTTTGATGATTGCTCTTTAAACTTGCACCTTGCGAATTCCACTATTAAAAAACCTATGGGAAGAATTGATGATGTTCTTATTGTTGCAAATAATAACTATGTGCCCGTAGATTTTATCGTTCTTGACATAGATTGCAATCCTTCATGTCCTATTATTCTTGGTAGACCTTTCCTTAGAACGATTGGTGCAATTATTGATATGACGAAAGGGAATATTAGATTCCAATTTCCATTAAAGAAAGGCATGGAACACTTCCCTAAGAACAAAATAAAATTACCATATGAATCTATCATGAGAGCCACTTATGGATTGCCTACCAAAGATGGCACTACCTAGATCTATCCTTGCTTTTATGCCTAGCTAGGGGCGTTAAACGATAGCGCTTGTTGGGAGGCAACCCAATTTTATTTTTTAGTTTTCTGCTTTTTCTTCTGTTTAGGAATAAATATTTGTTCTAGCCTTTGGTTAGATGTGTTTTTATGTTTTAATTAGTGTTTGTGCCAAGTTAAACCTATAGGATCTTCTTGGATGATAGTTATTTGATCTTGCATAAATTTCCAGAAACTTTATGTTCACAAAAACAATTGTTAAAAATCACCAGAACGTGATAAAATATTGATTCCAATTGCTTCTGATCAATAAACAAATTTTCTAGGTCTTCCTATTTTGGATGATTTTTTGGAGTTCCAGAAGTTTCATTAGTTACATATTACTACAGACTGTTCTGTTTTTGACAGATTCTGTTTTTCGTGTGTTGTTTGCTTATTTTGATGAATCTATGGCTAGTAAAAGAGTTTATAAACCATAGATAAGTTGTAATACAGTAGGTTTAACACCAATATAAATAAAGAATGAGTTCATAACAGTACCTTGAAGTGGTCTTTTGTTTTCTTTCACTAATGGAGCTCACGAGATTTTCTGTTGAGTTTTGTGTTGTGAAGTTTTCAAGTTTTGGGTGAAAGATTTGATGGATTATGGAACAAGGAGTGGCAAGAGACTAGGCTTGGGGATGCCCATGGCACCCCCAAGATAATCTAAGGACACCAAAAAGCCAAAGCTTGGGGATGCCCCGGAAGGCATCCCCTCTTTCGTCTACTTCCATCGGTAACTTTACTTGGAGCTATATTTCTATTCACCACATGATTTGTGTTTTGCTTGGAGCGTCTTATATGATTTGATTCTTTGATTTTTAGTTTACCACAATCATCCTTGCTGTACACACCTTTTGAGAGAGACACACATGATTCGGAAATTATTAGAATACGCTATGTGCTTCACTTATATCTTTTGAGTTATATAATTTTTGCTCTAGTACTTCACTTATATATTTTAGAGCACGGTGGTGGATTTGTTTCATAGAAACTATTGATCTCTCATGCTTCACTTAGATTATTTTGAGAGTCTTAAATAGCATGGTAATTTGCTTAAAAAATCCTAATATGCTAGGTATTTGAAAGCACAAGTGCTCCCTGGGTGGTTTTGGTAATTAATGTCAACATATCTCTTGTTGGACTAACACTTTTACCTAGTATGTTTCAAATAAGTTCAACAATGGAGTGGCATGGACTAGAGGATGTGGAACCCCTTCAAGATGCTAAGGACAAAGGATTGGCTCAAGCTTCAAGATCAAGACTCTACATTTTCTATTTTTAGTGATCCAAGATCACATTGAGTCTATAGGAAAAGCCAATACTATCAAGAGGGGGTGAGGTGTTGCTTAATGGCTTGCTTGCTCAAAGTGCTTAGTGATATGCTCCAAAACCCTCAACTACCTTCCCACATCCACATATGACCTAAACCAAAAGTCAAACTCGGCCCCACCGATTCTTTCTATCCAGCGCCACCGAGTTTCAGATGTCATAGCCACTGCCACAAACCCTAGCAAATCGGTTTCACCGATAGGGATCTCGGTCTCACCGAGATGGGATTGTAATCTCTCTGTGTATGTCCATTATCAAAATCGGTCTCACTGAGTTTGAGCAATCGGTACTACCGAGATTACAATGCAAACCCTCTGGTTAGCTTATTACCAAAATCGGTCCCACCGAGTTTGTGTAATCGGTCTCACCGAGTTTGCCAGACCAACTCTCTGGTTAGCTTATTACCAAAATCGGCCCCACCGAGTCTGTGTAATCGGTCACATTGAGATTACGTTATGCCCTAACCCTAACCATATCGGTCCTACCGAGTTGCATCTCAGTCCCACCGAAAATCCTAACGGTCACTAGGTTTGCTGAATCGGTCCGACCGAGTTTAACTATTCGGTCCCACCGAGTTTGGCAAACTGTGTGTAATGGTTAGATTTTGTGTGGAGGCTATATATACCCCTCCACCCACTCTTCATTCATGGAGAGAGCCATCAGAACATATCTACACTTCCAATACATATTTTCTGAGAGAGAACCACCTACACTTGTGTTGAGGTCAAGATATTCCATTCCTACCATATGAATCTTGATCTCTAGCCTTCCCCAAGTTGCTTTCCACTCAAATCTTCTTTTCACCAAATCCAAATCCTGTGAGAGAGAGTTGAGTGTTGGGGAGACTATCATTTGAAGCACAAGACCAAGGAGTTCATCATCAACAGACCATTTGTTACTTCTTGGAGAGTGGTGTCTCGTAGATTGGCTAGGTGTCACTTGGGAGCCTCCAACAAGATTGTGGAGTTGAACCAAGGAGTTTGTAAGGGCAAGGAGATTGCCTACTTCATGAATATCTACCGCTAGTGAGGCAAGTCCTTCGTGGGCGACGGCCATGATGGAATAGACAAGGTTGCTTCTTCGTGGACCCTTCATGGGTGGAGCCCTCAGTGTACTCGCGCAACCGTTACCCTCCGTGGGTTGAAGTCTCCATCAACGTGGATGTACGATAGCACCACCTATCGGAACCACGACAAAAACATCTGTGTCTCCAATTGCGTTTGAATACTCCAAACCCTTCTCCTTACATTCTTGCAAGTTGCATGCTTTACTTTCCGCTGCTCATATACTCATTGCATGCTTGCTTGATATGTATTGTGTTTGTTAAACTTGTGCTTAAACTCCACTCAAACTTAAGAATATTAAAAACTGCAACTTTTGGCACTTAGTGTCTAATCACCCCCCCCTCTAGACACCTCTTCTCGATCCTTTCAATTGGTATCAGAGCTTTGGTCTCCATTGCCTTGGTTTAAACACCTTTGGAGGAAGATGGATGTGTCTACTTTGGGGAGTCTTACACATAGAGTGCCTATTCTTGATGGAGAGTATTTTCATGAGTGGAAAAATGAAATGAATTAATATCATTTGAACAAGTACATTACTAGCCCTTGTGCACCTCATGTTGATCCTTTGCACCCTACCCTAGATGAAGATCTTGACATGATTCGCAATCTTAGAACCATCAATCTTATCATAAGAGGATTGCCCAAAAATTTGATTGCTAGTTTGCCTACTCTTGATTGTGCCTATACTATATGGAAATTTCTCGAGGAACAATTTCCAGATTATTCCTTGAAAAATTTAGACGATATTCTCCATAAGTCTATTACCTTGAGTAAGATGAACTCTAGTGATCCTAGCTTTGGTGATTGTCTATTTGAGCTTACCAATCTCATGCGTGCTAAAGGAAATGTTGGAATCATTAGTGATATCATATCTGAAGCTATTAGAATTCATAAAGGTAACCATTGTGATGATCATTTATCTAATGAATTACCCTCTCTAGGAATTGATCAATCACAAGATGATGTTGAACATGGATACTATGATGAGGATATTGATAGTGACTATGATCTCGATGATGCGATGAGACATTTTGGTCTTATGGCAAATCTTCGCGGCTACATGGCTGGAGGAAAGGAATGGGTCCTTGCTAGTGGATGTACTGATCATATGACCAGAGATGAAGATATGTTCAGTGAGCTTGCTGAAAACGACGGCCCTCAAAAATATGTCACTTTTGGTGATAATTCAAAGGGTAATGTGGTTGGCCTTGGTAAGGTGGCCATCTCACATGATAGCTCCATACAAAATGTCATGCTCGTTGAATCCCTTGGATACAATTTACTTTCAGTTTCTAGACTTGCGGATTTCGGTTTCAATGTCTTATTCACTGAAGTAGATTGCCAAGTGTTTCGTAGAGACAATCATAAAATGGTCTTTACTGGTATACGAAGAGGAGATCTTTACATTGTTGATTTCACTAAAAAGGATCAACCTAAAACTTGGTTAATTGCTAAATCTTCTAAAGGCTGGTTGTGGCATAGAATACTAGGTCATGTTGGTATGCGAAATCTTGATAACTTATTAAAGGTGATCATATCCTTGGAATAAAAGATGTCATATTTGACAAGGATAGACTTTGTAGTGCTTGTCAAGCAGGAAAACAAGTTGGAGGAAGTCACCGCGCGAAGAACATCATGACCACAAGAAGACCACTCGAGCTACTTCACATGGATCTCTTTGGTCCAAATGCCTACAAGAGTCTCGGTGGTAACTCATTTGGTCTAGTCATAGTTGATGATTTTTCAAGATTTACGTGGGTGTTCTTTCTTGATGACAAATCGCGGGTCCAAAAGATCTTCAAAAACTTCACTAGGAAGGCCCAAAATCAGTTTGACGTGAAGATCAAGAAGGTTCGGAGCGACAACGGAATGGAGTTCAAGAATGCAAATGTGGACACCTTTCTTGACGAAGAAGGGATTTCACACGAGTTCTCGTCTACGTACACACCTCAACAAAATGGAGTTGTTGAGAGGAAGAACCGGACTCTTATCGAGATGGCAAGAACGATGCTTGATGAGTACAAAACGCCAAAGCACTTTTGGGCGGAAGCGGTTGAGACAGCTTGTCATGCAACAAATCGCTTGTATCTTCACAAGCTACTCGGCAAGACGGCATACAAGCTCCTCACCGGTAACAAACCCCAAGTTGGATACTTTCGAGTATTCGCCTCAAAGTGCTACATTCTTGATAAGCATCGTCGTTCTAAATTTGCTCCTAAATCTCATGAAGGTTTCCTACTTGGTTATGGCTCAAACTCTCACACTTACCGTGTCTACAACAATTTCACCCGAAAGGTTGAAGAGACGGTAGATGTGAAGTTTGATGAATCTAACGGCTCGCAAGTAGAGCAATTGCCAATTGATGTAGGAGACAAAGACCCTTCGGAAGCAATTCAAGACTTGTCCATTGGCAAGATTCGTCCAACGGAAGTGAAGGAGAGTACCTCGTCCGTCCAAGTGGAAGCTTCTACCTCACGACAAGGGGAACCAAGAGTTGATACGGAAGCATCCACAAGTGGGACACGCCAAGATGAAGAAAACGAGGAAGTACACCAAGATGAACATCAACAACCTCCTTCTCCACCACGACAAGAGAACGACAACATCAACAATTAAGAAGTCCAAGAAGAAGAACAAGATGAAGAGGATGTTCCACCCCGACCCAAGCAAAAGCTTTCACGAGTTCGAGCAAGAATTTCCAAAGATCATCCCGTCGAGCAAATCTACAATGATATCCAAACCGGGAGAATCACTCGCTCTAAAACTCGTTTAGCTAACTTTTGTGAACATTACTCATTCATCTCTAGCATTGAACCTATGAAGGTTGAAGAAGCATTGGAGGATCCGGATCGGATAAACGCTATGCATGAAGAGCTACACAACTCTGAGAGAAATCAAGTGTGGACATTGGTCGAGAAGCCCGACAACAACCACAACATCATTGTTACCAAATGGGTGTTTTGCAACAAGCAAGATGAAGATGGACAAGTGGTTCGCAACAAAGCACGTCTCGTTGCCCAAGGCTACACACAAGTTGAAGGTATGGACTATGGTGAGACATATGCTCCCGTTGCTAGACTTGAGTCCATTCGCATCTTACTTGCTTATGCTAATCACCATGATATCAACTTGTACCAAATGGACATTAAAAGTGCTTTCCTAAATGGCAAAATTGAGGAGGAAGTTTATGTTAAGCAACCTCCCGGCTTCGTCAATCCTAAGAAACCCAATCATGTTTACAAACTTCACAAAACCCTTTATGGTCTTAAACAAGCTCCTAGAACATGGTATAAATGCTTGAACAAGTTCCTTATTGAAAAAGGCTTTGAAATTGGTAAAACTAATTCTACTCTTTTTACTAAAAGGGTTAATGTAGAACTATTTGTGTGCCAAATTTATGTTGATGATATCATATTTGGTTCAACTAACCCTCATTTTAGTGAGAAGTTTGGAAAGCTAATGTCGGAGAAGTTTGAGATGTCTATGATGAGTGAACTCAAATTCTTTTCCGGTTTGCAAATCAAGCAAACTAAGGAAGGTACCTTTGTCTCTCAAACGAAGTACACTAAGGACTTATTCAAGAAGTTCAATATGCAAGAATGCAAAGGTATGACTACACCCATGCCTACTAGTGGACATCTTGATTTGACCAAAGATGGTGAACCGGTTGATCAAAAGGTTTATCGCTCTATGATTGGTTCATTTTTATATCTATGTGCCTCTCGACCCGATATTATGCTAAGTGTGTGCATGTGTGCATGATATCAAGCTGCTCCTAAATAATGTCATCTTAAGGCTGTGAAAAGGATAGTGAGATACCTAATCCATACACCAAATTTTGGCATTTGGTATCCTAAGAGGTCCTCTTTTGATCTTGTTGGCTACTCCAATTCGGACTATGCCGGAGACAAGGTTGATAGAAAGTCCACTTCGGGTACTTGTCAATTCCTTGGTAGATCTCTTGTGTCTTGGTCTTCCAAGAAACAAAACTCGGTATCCTTATCCACCGCCGAAGCGGAACACATTGCCGCTGGTTCATGTTGTGCTTAGTTACTTTGGATGACCCAAACTCTTAAAGATTATGGGATATATGTGAAACATGTTCCATTGCTATGTGACAATGAAAGTGCTATTAAGATTGCTCACAATCCCGTGCAACATTCTCGAACTAATCATATTGAAGTTCGTCATCATTTCATTAGAGATCATGTTGCCAAAGGGGACATTAACCTTAAGCATGTTCGCACCGATAAGCAATTGGTGGATATATTCACTAAACCACTTGATGAGAAAGTGTTTTGCAGGTTGAGAGGTGAATTGAACATCATTGATGCTTCAAACTTGGAGTAGGAACTCCATTTGATACATGCGGGGCATGAGCTTATGACTAATCCTCGATATTTCTCTTATGATGCTATTCATATGTCTTGGATATATTTGTACCTTGCATGTTATCTAACCCGTGTAGGTACTTGGTTGAATCTAAATCTATGAGATCGCAACTCACTCACATCTTGAGCAATCTCTACATCACCAAGTCTCTACACAATGGTGGTTGAAGACAAGGAAGCACGAAACCATTCAAACATATCCTTTGGCAAATTCTATGTTGAGTCTCATGATTGTCATTTTGGATACACAAGTGCTCTTCCTTGCAAAGCTAACCCATGTAGGTAGATGAACTCAAACTCCAAGTGGTGCTCCCAACTCTTGATGAACTACATCAACCTTGAGCAACCCACACAAGTTCAACTACATGAGCAAGATCAACACCACCACCCAAGGTATGTTATTCCATCTTAGAGAAGCTTTACTCCAAGTCATGAGTCAAAGCAACTCGACAAGATGTGAATACATCAAAAGGCTTAAACGAAAAATGGTAACCCCATTTTGAGCTTAAACGATGAGTATGACCTATGATCAAGTGCTCTCACTTGACTCCTAAGTCAATATACTCTAACATAGGTGACTTTGTCACCGACCATCTCTAGATGAAGTTCCCTTGTGTTCTTTTCTGTGTTATTGCATTTGTCTCTTGCATAATTGTTTCCCCTTTCAAACAAAAAAAACTTCATCTAGAACTTTTAGTTTCTTTTCTTTCCTTTTTGTTCTGCATTTTCTGCATCCAATTCATTGCAAATCTTTCAGTTAATCCCTTGCAAATCCTTGTGAGATTTACTTGTCTAGTGAGCTGAGGTGACAAGTGGTTTCACTTTAATGAACTCGGTCACACCGGTTTGTTCTCTTCGGCCCAACCGAAATCTTTTGGTGCAACCGAAGCACACAACTCGGAGTCGCCGATTCCACCACAGGAAAACCAACTTGCCACTTATTCCTGATTTCTGTTTACTCCAGCTCCACTCAATGACTCTTGTCCTCTACGAGCATCTTATTAGACATGCTGCTTTGCTCTGTGACTCAAGGACCAACCCATTTGTATCACATGTCCAGAAGAGCCCTTCTTGGAAATTGATGTCAAAGAGGGAGAGAGAGATCACATCAAAGCTTAATCTTTCCTATAGGGGGATAAAGAGAGAATACTCAGAGGGAGAGAGTTTCTCAACAAGGAGAAAGTAATATCATCAAAGACCCCAAATGCTTGGTGTTCAAGAGGAGAGATGTCACATGTCTTTAAGAGGGGAAAGACATGTTTGTTTGCTTGCTTTAGCTCAAGCTCTGTTGTTTCTTTTCTGTTGCTCTGATTTTCCGTTCCCTATCTTCTCCCAATATCCCATGCAGATTCAGGGGGAGCAAGACATCTAAGGGAAGCAAATCTATGATTGCATTGCATATCTTTACCTTTGGGGACATGTCTATATCCAATGTGGTACTTAGTACTCACTCTACATGTCATCCCAGTCTTGGTTCTCTTGTAGTTTCTCTTGTTTGCTCTGGTTAGTAGGTGTATCTGTGTTATTTAACCTTGTTTGCACAGGTTCATCCCATCCTAAGCCAACTCAAGACCACAGGGTAAGTATATGCATCACAGTCATGTGAATGAGAAGTTCTTGCTGATGTACATACTGTTTGCAAGAAGGACTCATGAGCATGAAGGTACATTTCTCACATTCACATCATTTGCTCTCATGCATATAGCCAAGATACATGTAACACATTGCTTACTCTGTCATGTTTACGCATTCACATGCTCCTATATTGAATATTCACATGATTGCATACATGTAGGGGGAGACTATGCATGTTACATGTCTTTCCAAAGCTTTACTTGCTATTCTCTATATCTTTATCTAAAGCTTTGATGTATGTTGTCATCAATTACCAAAAAGGGGGAGATTGAAAGCACAAGTGCTCCCTGGGTGGTTTTGGTAATTAATGTCAACATATCTCTTGTTGGACTAACACTTTTACCTAGTATGTTTCAGATAAGTTCAACAATGGAGTGGCATGGACTAGAGGATGTGGAACCCCTTTAAGATGCTAAGGACAAAGGAATGGCTCAAGCTTCAAGATCAAGACTCTACATTTTCTATTTTAGTGATCCAAGATCACATTGAGTCTATAGGAAAAACCAATACTATCAAGAGGGGATGAGGTGTGGCTTAATGTCTTGCTTGCACAAAGTTCTTAGTGATATGCTCCAAAACCCTCAACTACCTTCCCACATCCACATATGACCTAAACCAAAAGTCAAACTCGGCCCCACCGATTCTTTCTATCCGGCGCCACCGAGTTTCATATGTCATAGCCACTGCCACAAACCCTAGCAAATCGGTTTCACCGATAGGGATCTCGGTCTCACCGAGATGGGATTGTAATCTCTCTGTGTATGTCCATTATCAAAATCGGTCTCACTGAGTTTGAGCAATCGGTACTACCGAGATTACAATGCAAACCCTCTGGTTAGCTTATTACCAAAATCGGTCCCACCGAGTTTGTGTAATCGGTCTCACCGAGTTTGCCTGACCAACTCTATGGTTAGCTTATTAACAAAATCGGCCCCACCGAGTTTGTGTAATCGGTCACACCGAGATTACATTATGCCCTAACCCTAACCATATCGGTCCTACCGAGTTGCATCTCAGTCCCACCGAAAATCCTAACGGTCACTAGGTTTGCTGAATCGGTCCGACCAAGTTTAACTATTCGGTCCCACGGAGTTTGGCAAACCGTGTGTAGTGGTTAGATTTTGTGTGGAGGCTATATATACCCCTCCACCCACTCTTCATTCACGGAGAGAGCCATCAAAACATATCTACACTTCCAATACATATTTTCTGAGAGAGAACCACCTACACTTGTGTTGAGGTCAAGATATTCCATTCCTACCATATGAATCTTGATCTCTAGCCTCCCCCAAGTTGCTTTCCACTCAAATCTTCTTTCCACCAAATCCAAATCCCGTGAGAGAGAGTTGAGTGTTGGGGAGACTATCATTTGAAGCACAAGAGCAAGGAGTTCATCATCAACACACCGTTTGTTACTTCTTGGAGAGTGGTATCTCCTAGATTGGCTAGGTGTCACTTGGGAGCCTCCAACAAGATTGTGGAGTTGAACCAAGGAGTTTGTAAGGGCAAGGAGATCTCCTACTTCGTGAAGATCTACCGCTAGTGAGGCAAGTCCTTCGTGGGCGACGGCCATGATGGAATAGACAAGGTTGCTTCTTCGTGGACCCTTCGTGGGTGGAGCCCTCCGTGGACTTGTGCAACCGTTACCCTCCGTGGGTTGAAGTCTCCATCAACGTGGATGTACGATAGCACCACCTATCAGAACCACGACAAAAACATCTGTGTCTCCAATTGCGTTTAAATACTCCAAACCCTTCTCTTTACATTCTTGCAAGTTGCATGCTTTACTTTCCGTTGCTCATATACTCATTGCATGCTTGCTTGATATGTATTGTGTTTGTTAAACTTGTGCTTAAACTCCACTCAAACTTAAGAATATTAAAAACTGTAACTTTTGGCACTTAGTGTCTAATCACCCCCCCCCCTCTAGACACCTCTTCTCGATCCTTTCAGTATTCAAGAATAGTAAAAGTTCTTATGAGTGTGTTGAATACTAAGAGAAGTTTGATGTTTGATAATTGTTTTGAGATATGAAGATGGTGATATTAGAGTTATGCTAGTTGATTAGTTGTGAATTTGAGAAATACTTGTGTTAAAGTTTGTGATTCCCGTAGCATGCACATATGGTGAACCGTTATGTGATGAAGTCGGAGCATAATTTATTTATTGATTGTCTTCCTTATGAGTGGCGGTCGGGGACGAGAGATGGTCTTTTCCTACCAATCTATCCCCCTAGGAGCATGCGCGTAATACTTTGCTTTGATAACTTGTAGATTTTTGCAATAAGTATATGAGTTCTTTATGACTAATGTTGAGTCCATGGATTATACGCACTTTCCTCCTTCCACCATTTCTAGCCTCTCTAATACCGCGCACTTTTCGCCGGTATCATACACCCACCATATACCTTCCTCAAAACAGCAACCATACCTACCTATCATGGCATTTCCATAGCCATTCCGAGATATATTGCCATGCAACTTACCACCGTTCCGTTTACTATGACACGCTTCATCATTGTCATATTTCTTTGCATGATCATATAGTTGATATATTATTTGTGGCAAAGCCATCGTTCATAATTCTTTCATACATGTCACTCTTGATTCATTGCGTATCCCAGTACACCGCCGGAGGCATTCACCTAGAGTCATATTTTGTTCTAAGTATCGAGTTGTGATTGTTGAGTTGTAAGAAAATAAAAGTGTGATGATCATAATTTTTAGAGCATTGTCCCAAGTGAGGAAAGGATGATGGAGACTATGATTCCCCCACAAGTCGGGATGAGACTCCGGATGAAAAAAAAAGAGGCCATAAAAAAGGCCCAAATAAAAAATGATGAGAGAAAAAGAGAGAAGGGACAATGTTACTATCCTTTTACCACACTTGTGCTTTAAAGTAGCACCATGATCTTCATGATAGAGAGTCTCCTATGATATCACTTTCATATACTAGTGGGAATTTTTCATTATAGAACTTGGCTTGTATATTCCAATGATGGGCTTCCTCAAAATGCCCTAGGTCTTCGTGAGCAAGCGAGTTGGATGCACACCCACTTAGTTTCTTTTGTTGAGCTTTCATATACTATTAGCTCTAGTACATCCGTTGCATGGCAATCCCTACTCACTGACATTGATATCTATTGATGGGCATCTCCATAGCCCGTTGATACGCCTAGTTGATGTGAGACTATCTTCTCCCTCCTTTTTGTCTTCTCCACAACCACCATTCTATTCCACATATAGTGCTATGTCCATGGATCACGCTCATGTATTGCGTGAAGATTGAAAAAGTTTGAGAATGTCAAAAGTATGAAACAATTGCTTGGCTTGTCATCGGGGTTGTGCATGATTTAAATATTTTGTGTGGTGAAGATAGAGCATAGCCAGACTATATGATTTTGTAGGGATAACTTTCTTTGGCCATGTTATTTTGAGAGACATAATTGCTTAGTTAGTATGCTTGAAGTATTATTATTTTTATGTCAATATGAACTTTTGTCTTGAATCTTTCGGATCTGAATATTCATACCACAATTAAGAAGAATTACATTGAAATTATGCCAAGTAGCACTCCGCATCAAAAATTCTATTTTTATCATTTACCTACTCGAGAACGAGCAGGAATTAAGCTTGGCGATGCTTGATGCATCTCCAACTTATCTATAATTTTTTATTGCTCCATGCTATACTATCTTCTGTTTTGGACATTATTGGGCTTTATTATTAACTTTTATACTATTTTTGGGACTAACCTATTAACCGGAGGCCCAGCCCAGAATTGATGTTTTTTGCCTATTTTAGAGTTTCGCATAAAAAGAATATCAAACGGAGTCCAAACGGAATAAAACCTTCGAGAACATGATTTTCGGAACAAACATGATCCAGGAGACTTGGACCCTACGTCAAGCAACCAACCGGGAAGCCACGAGGTAGGGGCGCGTCTTCCGCCCCCCCCCCCCAGGGCGCGCCCTCCACCCTCGTGGGCCCCCTGTTGCTCCACCGACGTACTTCTTCCTCCTATATATACCTACGTACCCCCAAACGATCAGATACGGAGCCAAAAACCTAATTCCACTGCCACAACCTTCTGTACCCATGAGATCTCATCTTGGGGCCTGTTCCGGAGCTCCGTCGAAGGGGGCATCGATCACGGAGGGCTTCTACATCAACACAATAGCCCCTCCAATGAAGTGTGAGTAGTTTAACTCAGACCTTCAGGTCCATAGTTAGTAGCTAGATGGCTTCTTCTCTCTTTTTGGATCTCAATACAATGTTCTCCCCCTCTCTCGTGGACATCTATTCAATGTAATCTTCTTTTGCGGTGTGTTTGTTGAGACCGATGAATTGTGGGTTTATGATCAAGTTTATCTATGAACAATATTTGAATCTTCTGAATTCTTTTATGTACGATTGGTTATCTTTGCAAGTCTCTTCGAATTATCAGTTTGGTTTGGCCTACTAGATTGATCTTTCTTGCAATGGGAGAAGTGCTTAGCTTTGGGTTCAATCTTGCGGTGTCCTTTCCCAGTGACAGTAGGGGAAGCAAGGCACGTATTGTATTGTTGCCATCGAGGATAACAAGATGGGGTTTTTGTCATATTGCATGAATTTATCCCTCTACATCATGTCATCTTGCTTAAGGCATTACTCTGTTCTTATGAACTTAATACTCTAGATGCATGCTGGATAGCGGTCGATGTGTGGAGTAATAGTAGTAGATGCAGGCAGGAGTCGGTCTACTTGTCTCGGATGTGATGCCTATATACATGATCATACCTAGATATTCTCATAACTATGCTCAATTCTGTCAATTGCTCAACAGTAATTTGTTCACCCACTGTAAAATACTTATGCTCTTGAGAGAAGCCACTAGTGAAACCTATGGGCCCCGGGTCTATCTTCATCATATTAATCTTCCAACACTTAGTTATTTCCGTTCCTTTTTACTTTGCTTTTATTTTCCTTTGCATCTTTATCATAAAAATACCAAAAATATTATCCTATCATATCTATCAGATCTCACTCTCATAAGTGACCGTGTAGGGATTGACAACCCCTTATCGCGTTGGTTGCGAGGATTTATTTGTTTTGTGTAGGTGCGAGGGACTCGCGCGTAGCCTCCTACTGGATTGATACCTTGGTTCTCAAAAACTGAGGGAAATACTTACGCTACTTTGCTGCATCACCCTTTCCTCTTCAAGGGAAAACCAACGCAGTGCTCAAGAGGTAGCAGCCTCCCTCTGACCTACCTCCGCCCCTATAAATACTCTAAAATCGCGAAACCTACTAGGGAGTCCAGGAAATACTTTTTCGCTGCCTCAAGTTCTAGAACCATGAGATCCAATCTAGAGGCCTTTTTCGGCACTCTGCCGGAGGGGGAAACAATCACGGATCGGTTCTTCATCATCCTTGTTGACCCTCCGATGATGCGTGAGTAGTTTACCATGGACCTATGGGTCCATAGTTAGTAGCTAGATGGCTTCTTCTCTCTTTTTGATCCTCAACATAATGTTCTCCTTTATGTTCTTGAAGATCTGTTGATGTAATGACTTTTTGTGGTGTGTTTGTTGGGATCCGATGAATTGTGAGTTTATGATCAGATCTATCCATGAATATTATTTTAATTTTCTCTGAATTATTTTATGCATGATTGTTATAGCCTCATATTTCTTCTCCAGTTTATTGGTTTTGTTTGGCCAACTAGATTGATTTATCTTGCCATGGGAAGGGTGCTTGTGATGGGTTCGATCTTGCGGTGCTCAATCTCAGTGACAGAAAGAGATATAACACGCATGTGTCATTCCTATTAAGGGGGATTTATTTCATCCTGAGTTTATCTTGTCTACGTCATGTCATCTTGCTTAAGGCATTACTCCGTTCTTTCATGAACTTAATACACTCGATGCATGCTGGATAGCAGTTGATGTGTGAAGTAATAGTAGTAGATGCAGAATCATTTCAGTCTACTTGTCTTGGACGTGATGCATATATACATGATCATTGCCTTGAATATCTTCATAATTATTTGCTTTATGTCAATTGCCCAGCAGTAATTTGTCTACCCACTGTATGATATTTTCTCGAGAGAAGCCTCTAATGAAAACTATGGCCCCCGGGTCTATTTTCTATCATATATTAAAACCAAAAATACTTGCTGAATTTTTTTATTTAATTTATTTTTTGTTTTTGTCAGATCTTTCTATCAAAAACTATATCTATTAATCTTGCTCGTAACCGTTGAGCGATTGACAATCCTTCTACGCGTTGAGTTGCAAGTATTTGTTGTTTGCGTGCAGGTGTTGTTTATATAGTGTTGCTTGGTTCTCCTACTAGATTGATAACCTTGGTTTCATAACTGAGGGAAATACTTATCTCTATTGTACTGCATTATCCTTTCCTCTTCGGCGAAATCCCAATGCAGCTCACAAGTAGCATGCCGCCCGAACCCCCTGAAGGATTAACGGGCAGCGCAACCCTAGGAGAGGACAGGGGAGAGGTGGCGGCACCCTGACAATGCTGGTTGGGACCAAACTAAGTGCTCTCATCTCTAGCCAAGAGCGGTGGACGGGGCAAAGAAAGGTGGAAGAAAGAGGAGTGAAGCGGCGAGTAGAAGAACGACGCGAGGACATGATGAAGGCAGAAACAATGGAGAAGGTGGCGATGGCTTTGGAGGTGGTGGAGCTCATACCTGCCCCGGGAAGACCCTTTTATGGACACAAAGAGAAGGATGACAACGGAAAAAACAACAATAACCCCGAGTCTTGCATTTAATGAGACCTCCTCGGGCCTCGGAGTAGTCAACATTGGAATAAGAATCAAAACCACGGCCATTATTTCCTATCAAATGGGCACGTCAAAACCCTTTCTCTTCCAAAGCACAGAGTCATACCTTTCACAAACCACTTCCTTTTCCCACTCAAGACGCGGCGGCGGTAATTTCCAAAGACAGCACAGTTATTCGGCTCTAGGCCCCAACAGATTGTGACCAGAGAGCATGCTCGCCCTTTTGACCATCACCAAAAGACCGCTGTGAGCGGGATCGGAGGCTACTGACAGAACATTGGATACTAGGGTATAAATAATTGTTACGTATACGAGCTTCCCCGGAAATTATTTAGCACCGAAAAAGGTTAGCTAATATCGAAAACATACCATTCTAAAATTACTTTGTGCAAGAAGCATAAACTACGGAATACAAGTGGTAAAATCAGCCACAAAAGATCCCCGAAGAGATCATTGAAGTTAGCCATGACGCACTCAGAGTCTGAATCCCTGAGCAGACGGGGCACACGTCGGCCAGGAAAGAGGGCCCTGCACAGCACTCCATCGACCAGGCATTAAATGTCTGGTCAGCCTACTCTGTGTAGCCCGGCACAGGGCTATGAGTAGGGCCACCATCATGATGACCTAGAGGGACGGATGACTAGACTAAACACTGGCACAACGTAAAGCAGGAGAAGGGCGGCACTACATGTCACATAAGAGGAAATACTTGAACACCTTACATGCTCTAGTGTTAGCTCATATATTGCACCTTGACAGAGGAAAGTGGAATTCCTGGACTGACCGACCATTATTTGTATATCTTCACGGATATTTTCATAGACCAAATGTGGTACCCCCGGCCTATATAAGGGGAGGGACAAGGTTGAAAGGAGGAGGAGCAAGTTAGAACCCACGGCACTACTAGCAACTACAAGCAAGCAGAAGACGAGTAGCAAAGTGGTAGAGTAGAGTTAGGAGTGTTCAGGCACTCTAGATAGTACCCCGACCACTACTTGTCTCACCCTGATCACCACTTTTGTAACACCAAAGCACTTGTGCTCCCCAGTTTATATCAATACCAACAGGATATATGGTTTTACGCTAACATGGCGGCCTGAAACTGTATAAAATCCCTTATGTCCTTTCTTTCTTGTGTGTCTTTGCCTATGGATTGACAAGGTGTTTAGCCCCTGGCCGAATTCACAAATACATGGTATCCTTGATCCCTGGTGTCCGGAGAACACACTCCGACAAATACCCATGCCTATGAAAAATATGGTCATGTTATCATGGACTATTCCATGAATGTGGCCATGGGCAAGGCCATCTAGCTTGAAAGTCATGGATCCTCATACAAGATAGGCCATTGTGTGAGCGGTTTCTTTTTTAAAAAAGGTATTGCTATCATTTTTCACCCAAACTAGTCCTCATAAATGGGTACCATGGAAAAGAGTTCAATTTTTGAGACTTTTGTCATTTTCTATCATTTTTTTCAAAATGGGTCCATACTTGCAAGGATGACTACTTGAAAGTGCAACTATCCCTGGGTGGTTTTGGTAATTCCTAACAACATATAGATCATTGAGCTAACATTATTCCAAGATTAATATTTCAGGAAAAGCTCAATGAATGGCATGGCATGGATGAGGAAAGTGAAGCTCAAGACTCTACATTTTATATTTTAGTGATCCAAGATCACATTGAGTCTATAGGAAAAGCCAATACTATCAAGGAGGGATGAGGTGTTGCTTAATGGCTTGCTTGCTCAAAGTGCTTAGTGATATGCTCCAAAATCCTCAACTACCTTCCCAAATCCACATATGACCTAAACCAAAGGTCAAACTCGGCCCCATCTATTCTTTCTATCCGGCGCCACCGAGTTTCAAATGTCATAGCCACTGCCACAAACCCTAGGCAAATCGGTCTCACCGATAGGGATCTCGGTCTCACCGAGATGGGATTGTAATCCCTCTGTTTCCCTTCGTAACGTTTCGGTCTTACCGAGATGAGCGATCGGTCCCACCGAGATTGCAATGTAAACTCTCTGTTTCCCTTTTGTAACATTTCGGTCTCACCAAGATGAGCGAATCGGTCCCAACGAGTTTACCTGACCAACTCACTTGTTAGCTTATTACCAAAATCGGTCCCACCGAGTTTGTGTAATCGGTCACACCGAGATTACGTTATGCCCTAACCCTAACCATATCGGTCCTATCGAGTTGCATCTCAGTCCCATCGAAAATCCTAACGGTCACTAGGTTTGTTGAATCGGTCCGACCGACTTTAACCATTCGGTCCCACCGAGTTTGGCAAACTGTGTGTAACGGTTAGATTTTGTGTGGAGGCTATATATACCCCTCCACCCACTCTTCATTCGTGGGGAGATCCATCAGAACATACCTACACTTCCAATACACATTTTCTGAGAGAGAACCACCTACACTTGTGTTGAGGTCAAGATATTCCATTCCTACCATATGAATCTTGATCTCTAGCCTTAACCAAGTTGCTTTCCACTCAAATCTTCTTTCCGCCAAATCCAAATCTTGTGAGAGAGAGTTGAGTGTTGGGGAGACTATCATTTGAAACACAAGAGCAAGGAGTTCATCATCAACACACCATTTGTTACTTCTTGGAGAGTGGTGTCTCCTAGATTGGCTAGGTTTCACTTGGGAGCCTCCGACAAGATTGTGGAGTTGAACTAAGGAGTTTGTAAGGGCAAGGAGATCGCCTACTTCGTGAAGATCTACCGCTAGTGAGGCAAGCCCTTCATGGGCGACGACCGTGATGGAATAGACAAGGTTGCTTCTTCGTGGACCCTTCGTGGGTGGAGCCCTCCGTGGACTCGCGCAACCATTACCCTCCGTGGGTTGAAGTCTCCATCAACATAGATGTACGATAGCACCACCTACCGGAACCACGACAACAACATCCGTGTCTCCAATTGCGTTTGAATCCTCCAAACCCTTCCATTTACATTCTTGCAAGTTGCATGCTTTACTTTCCGCTGCTCATATACTCTTTTGCATGCTTGCTTGAATTCTGTGGAGATTTCTTGACTTGTGCTAAGATAGCTAAAATCTGCCAAGAACTAAAATTGGGAAAATGCTAGATTTTTATTTGGTCAAGTAGTCTATTCACCCCCCCCCCTCTAGACATACTTTCGATCCTACAAGTGGTATCAGAGCTTTGGTCTCCATTTGCTTTGATTTCCATAGCTTTTGGTGGTCATAGCCTTGGTTTCACAACCTAGGAGAGTATGGCGTCTAGCAAGGGAAATTATCACCGTAGAGGTCCTTACTTTCATTGTACTAACTTTGCTAGTTGGAAGCATAAGATGAAAATGCATATTCTTGGACATTACCCTGCCGTTTGGGCTATTGTGTGTATTGGCTTGCGATATTCTTGGACGGGAAAGAACCGAACCGTGAAGCTATCGCGGAAGAGTTAAAGATGCTACAATACAATGCTCAAGCTTGTGATATCCTCTTCAACGGACTGTGCCCCGAAGAATTCAACAAAATCAGCCGTCTTGAGAATGCAGAGGAAATTTGGGATACTTTGATTGATATGCACGAAGGTACCGACACCGTCAAGGAATCCAAATTGGATGTGCTTCAAAGTCAACTTGACAAGTTCAAAATGAAGGATGGTGAAGGTGTCGCTGAAATGTACTCTAGGCTTGCTCTTATCACAAATGAGATTGCCGGCTTAGGGAGTGAAGAGATGACCGATAGATTCATCATCAAGAATATCCTAAGAGCCTTGGATGGAAAATATGATATCGTGTGCACATTTATCCAAATGATGCCAAATTACAAAGATCTCAAGCCAACGGAAGTCATCCGAAGAATTGTTGCTCATGAGATGTCACTCAAGGATAAAGAGGAACTTCACAACAAATCAAGTGGTGATTACAAAGCCTCATGTGAAGCCCCCACATCATCAAGTGAGAAACAAACCTTCAATGAAGAATTGAGCTTAATGGTGAAGAACTTCAACAAGTTCTACAAGAGTAGAAGCAAAGAAAGAAGCTCCAAGTCAAGGTCCTACAGTGACAAAAGATCTTCTAGCCGAGAGCGAAAGTGCTACAATTGTGGAAGGCCTGGACACTATTCCAATGAGTGTACGGCCCCCTACAAGAGAATAGAAGATTCTCCCAAGAGAAGAAGTAGAAGAGAAGAATCACCATCTAGAGAAAGAAGGAGTAGAGATGATCGTTATGAACGAAGATCCTCACGGAGAAGCAAGGATTCGGAAAGAAAGGACAAGTCATCAAGGAGCTACACAAAACGAAGACATCAAGCTCATGTTGGTGAATGGGTATCCGGCTCCGACTCCGACAACCACTCCGAGAGAAGCTATCACTCCGACTCGGAATATACTCAAGATGAAGGTGTTGCCGGTCTAGCACTTGTGACAACTAACTCCTACGACATATTTGACTCACCAAATGAAGGAGTTGGTACATGCTTCATGGCTAAAGGCCCAAAGGTATCACACCCCGAGTATGTTGATTTCAATAGTGATGAAGATGAATTGTTAGGTGATGATGATTTACTTGTTGACAACTCTAGTGATGAATACTATGATGAAACGTCAATTAATCATGCTAAAACGAATGACAATGATAAGGAGAAGATTGAGTCTCTAACTAAAGAACTAAACACTCTTAAGTTAGCTCATGAAACTATCTTAGGAGATCATCGAAAACTTTTAAGGACTCATGAGAAATTACGCTTTGAAAAGCTTAACCTTGAGCAAGAGCATGAGTTCTTAAAAGCAATCAATGATGATCTTCGTAACAAAAGTTCTTCTTAGATTGCCAAGCGTTTACTCTTATCCACTTACGTGCTTCAAGTCAAGTCTAGTAACAAGAACAAGAAAGATTCTTCCTCTAGTAGTAACAATAATCATGCTAAATCCAATATTGTTGCTTCTAGTAGTTCTCTTGATTCCACTAATGATTCTCTTAGCCAAGTTACACTTGAGCAAGAAAATAGCTTATTGAACGGAATTATAGAGAAAGGTGTTTACAAGAGCCTTGCCAGAAGTAAGCAATTCGAGGAAATTGTACGCAAGCAAGGAAGGCACCGGAAGAACCAAGGTGATGGTTTTGAACGAAAGTTCAATGCAAATGGAGTTGAGTGGGAAGAAGATCAATACCCCAAGACAAAGTTTGTTCCTCAACAAGAGAAGTATGATCCTACTTCTTTCAAAGGGACACAAGCTCAAGATGATCTTCCACCATAAGACCACAAGCAAAAAGGCAAGGACAAGCTTCAAGAGGAAATTGATGCATTTGAAGAAGCTCCTAAGGCCTTGGTCAAGTGGGTTCCCAAGACTACTTCAAGTTCCACTTCATCAAGTACAACTACAACACCGAGGATTCCCATCAAGATGGTGTGGATCCCGAAGAAGAAGAACTAGAGAGTTCTTGAGGGTGACTCCGCCAACATACTTCACTCTTATCATCTTGGCGAGAACAAGTGCAATCAACTTCACATCTTGCACTAGTTCAAGGAGTCACAAACCCTCTTGTTGGTAAGACAAGGGACAAGGTAACCTAAAATCTTTCATAGACATCATCTTGTGTGTGCATCACTCTATGTCTATGGATATCCTTGTTTGTTCCTTGTGGGACTAACCCGTGTAGGTATTGAAAGTGCAACTCACTCCAATGGATAGCTCCAAATGATCTACATCAATATTGAGCATCCACATCTTCAACATCTACATGAAGTCATCATCGACAAAACCCAAGGTTAGTTCATCCCTCTTAGAGGGGATCTCACATCTAGGGGGAGCTTTACTCTAAGAACTGAGCTAAAGCAACTCTAATGGTGTGAACACAACAATGCTTTATGTAAAAGTGGTAACCCCACTTGTGCTTAAATGATGAGTATGACCTATGATCAAATGTTCTCATTTGACTCCTAAGTCAATATACTCATATATAGATGACCTAGTCATCGCAAATTGTTTGATAGATGCTAGAATTGGTTGTGCATGCTTTGCCACATATTTCATTTGTCATTTTATTGTGTGAGCATGTTGGTTGCATATTTCACTCATTCGAGGACGTCCACTTGTTGTTTTGATTGATTGGTTTTCTTTTCTTTTGCCAAGTGGATGGACAAGAATGCCTAAGAACCTTCTCTAGCTATCTATGCTTTTCTCGTCTCAAACTCTATTCATGCTACATCACAAAATTTGATCAAGTCAGATTCGAACCACTCTGTGTGAGGAGCACTCGGAGTCCCCGATTCGTCATAGACTTAAACGTCCAAAACTTCTTTGTGTGTTTCGGTCTGACCGATTCCTCCATTTTGGTCATACCGAGATCACTAAGTCGATCTAGGTTTTCAATCTCGGTGCAACCGATTTGAACTTTTTGGTCACACCGAGTTGCTGTAACTATCAACAGTTATGGATCTCGGTGCCACCGAGTTGTTCCACTCGGTCACACCGACAGGGTCGGGCTATATATACTAATGGGCAAAATTTTGCAAAATTCTCCGAAACCCCTTCGCCCGCACATAGCTCGCTCTGCCTCCTGGGTCTCCGGATCGTCCTCCTCGTCGCCAGCCGCCTCCTGTCGCTGGTCTCCGCCGCTGTCAACGGAATTCTTCCCCGCCGTTGCCACCGTAGCGAGTTCATCGCCGAACTAGGGTATGGACTCGATCACAGTGCTATCCCCGTCCGATTCCTAGCACATTGTGTTCATCATGAATCTTGCCATGATTGAAACGCTTCTATCCAGTCAAAACACTCCGTAGATTAGAGTTGAATCGAAAATTTAGGGTTAGGTTTCCGACGAAACCATCTCGGACCCACCGGGTTGCAGAACTCAATTCCACCGATTCGGCCAAGGCCATTGCACATGTGGTTCTCGGTCTGACCGAGAATTGCAAATCGGTGTGACCGAGTTCAGGATTCTATGAAACCCTAGCAGTCTCGGTGCCACCAAACTGTGACTCGGTCTACCGAGTTCACTAGTTTTGGTTCCACCAGCTGCTTCGGTATCACCGAGTTTGCAAATCGGTTGATCCGAAATGCTTTCTGTGGAAAACTAAAACTGATTTTTTGACTCATTCTTTTGCAAAAATCTCTGTATTTTGTGACGCTCATCCACTCTATCTCATCTACAATCTATTCACAGGGTCTGTAGTTAGTGTTTGCAACATGTCTGACCAGAGTGACAACCAGAACAAGTCAGAGGAGCATGTGCACAAGAGTGAGGGTACTAGTCCCTCTAGCAGCTCAGATGATGGAAGCAGGAGCACTCCCAGCAACTTGCCCAAAGCTGCCACCAGAACAAGGAAGAAGAAAACTTCAGAATCTGAGGATGAAGACTATGTGGCCACTAAGGATGATGCCACATCAAAGAAGAAAGTGCTGAAAAAGGAATATGGCTCAGCTGCAGCCACAAAGACAGGCATGCAGAAGAAGGCACCTGCAAGGAGAGTTCCCACTTCCAAACCTAGGAAGGTTGCCACTGGAGAAACCATAAAGTTTACCATTGAGACAGAAGAGGAAGCTGTTGGCCAAGATAAAAAGAAAAACAGAGCCAGAACCACTACTGCCAGAGTTCTTGGCAAACCCTCTATGAGGAGAGGTTCAGAAGAGGAAGAAGAAGAAGAAGAGGTTGCTGCACCAGCACCTAAGGCCCAAAAGCTTATGGGTGATGCTATCAGGACAGGGGCTGCTTCATCAAAGCCCAAAGAAGCACCCAAAGCTGCCTCCAAGCCCAATACTGCACCAAAGAGGAATACCAGGAGTATACCAGCTGCTGAGAAGAACAAGGCCCCAGTGCTTGAAGTTGCTGCTGATGAAGGACAAGTCCTGAGGAAGCTCAAACCCAAGATTCCATACCACAATGATGCTCATCCTGTGGCTGAGAACATGAAGCTCAGAAGAGACTCAGGACTGAGGAAATGGAGAGAGACAGATCCATATGCTACAAGAAGAAGAACTGCTGTGGATTACAGGTTCCACACCAAGGAACAGCAGGATTTCTGTGAGACAGTGCTGCTGGACAAGAAACCTATAGTGTGTGACATGAGGTGGGTCGACTGGACCTACATGAAGGAGAATGAGGAACACTATCCTGGTGTGTATGACAGTTTCAAGGCTTGTGGAGTATATGAATTTGTGGCTCAAAAGCTCACAAAGTGGAATGAGGAGCTCATAATGCAATTCTACTCCACAGCACACTTCTATCCAGATGGCAGGATAGTATGGATGTCTGAAGGTACAAGGTACCACTCAACTATTGAGGAATGGGCAAATCTGATCAATGCCCCAAAGGAAAGTGAAGATGGCTTGGATGTTTATGCCAAGAAAAAGATGGATCACAATTCTATGTCACAGATGTACAAGGAGATCCCAGACAAAGCTCTTGAGACTTTCAAGTTTGGGTCAGTCCATTTTCTTCTGTCAGGACTGCCAACGATCAACTGGATCCTAAGGCACACTCTTTTTCCCAAGTTAGGTGACCACAACATGATCAGAGGGCATGCAATTAATTTGCTACACATATTTGATGTGCCACAGAAGTTCAAGGTCATGAGCCTTATAGTTGAGACTATCAAGAGGACTGCAGCTGACCAGAAAAGAAGTTGTGGATATGCCCCACAGATCTAGGAGTTGATAAACTCAAAGATGGGCAAAGGCACATACTTGTTGGATAAGGAACACTTGCCTATCTACCCAGACTTCAAGGACAACCAAGTTGTGATGAATGAAGATGAACCATCCTCAGTGCAAGCACAAGCAAAGAAGGAGAAGGCAAAGATGGAGAAGGATGCCAAGATGCCAACTCAAGAGGAGGCATCTGAGTACTTTTTGAAAAGCAAGCAGGACCAGCTTGGATATTTTATAGCATCAACTCTGAGGATTGAGAAGGGGTTGGCCACGCTAACTCAAAACCAGGAGAGCCTGGAAAGAATCATGGAACAAAAATTCTATGATTTAGATGTCAAAGTAACTGAGATTCAGTCAGTTGTGGAGCAGCTTCAGGATGATATGCAGGAGAGGAAGGGAAAGACAACCACTGATGCATTTGCCAGAGTGCCTAGAGCTCAGAGGTCAACTGCAGTGCCAGTATCAGACACTAGAGCCACTTCATCTGCACCAGCTACGGCTTCAGTGCCACCAGCTCCAGCACCTACCCCTTCAGCTCCATCTACTTCGACTGAAGCCTTCGTCCTTGGCATTATCCAGACTCCACCACCTGAAGATCAAGCCTGAGAGTCGTTTTAGTGCTATGCATTTTCTATGAACTTTTTGGTAACTTGTTGCCAAAGGGGGAGAAAAATGTATAGATCATAGGCTTCGAGAGAGAGCGTTGTGTATAGATCATAGGCTTTGAGAGAGAGCGTTGCTTTTTATTCTCTCTTGCTTTGGTGGTTGAACTTTATTTGATTTGAACTTTATTTGCTTGTTTGTGATACTAGGAGGATCATGTGTGTTTGATCATATGCTACATTAATGCTTGTTGGATGGTACTATCATTTTATCCCTATTTGATCATTCACTTTGCTTGGTGATGAGTGCATGTATTTAATTCTTATCATTTTGAGCGCTCCACCAAGATGTATGTGACATGGAAGAGTTACCCATGATCCTAACTCACTGTGCATTTGCAGTCCAAAGCAAATCTTAAGATATGCACAAATTTAGGGGGAGCTCTTGCTTTTCACATACTTCTCAAAGCGACAATATCTTTCACTCTTATTATCATTTGTCGAAGCTTTGATCTATAAGTTGTCATCAATTACCAAAAAGGGGGAGATTGAAAGTGCAACTATCCATGGGTGGTTTTGGTAATTCCTAACAACATATAGCTCATTGAGCTAACATTATTCCAAGATTAATATTTCAGGAAAAGCTCAATGAATGGCATGGCATGGATGAGGAAAGTGGATCCCTCAAAATTCTAAGGACAAAAAGTTTGGCTCAAGCTTGAAGCTCAAGACTCTACATTTTATATTTTAGTGATCCAAGATCACATTGAGTCTATAGGAAAAGCCAATACTATCAAGGAGGGATGAGGTGTTGCTTAATGGCTTGCTTGCTCAAAGTGCTTAGTGATATGCTCCAAAATCCTCAACTACCTTCCCACATCCACATATGACCTAAACCAAAAGTCAAACTCGGCCCCACCGATTCTTTCTATCCGGCGCCACCGAGTTTCAAATGTCATAGCCACTGCCACAAACCCTAGGCAAATCGGTCTCACCGATAGGGATCTCGGTCTCACCGAGATGGGATTGTAATCCCTCTGTTTTCCTTCGTAACGTTTCGGTCTTACCGAGATGAGCGATCGGTCCCACCGAGATTGCAATGTAAACTCTCTGTTTCCCTTTTGTAACATTTCGGTCTCACCGAGATGAGCGAATCGGTCCCATCGAGTTTACCTGACCAACTCTCTGGTTAGCTTATTACCAAAATCGGTCCCACCGAGTTTGTGTAATCGGTCACACCGAGATTACGTTATGCCCTAACCCTAACCATATCGGTCCTACCGAGTTGCATCTCAGTCCCATCGAAAATCCTAACGGTCACTAGGTTTGCTGAATCGGTCTGACCAAGTTTAACCATTCGGTCCCACCGAGTTTGGCAAACTGTGTGTAACGGTTAGATTTTGTGTGGAGGATATTGAGGGAGTCCTGGATTAGGGGGTGTTCGGATAGCCGAACTATATCGTCAGCCGGACTCCAGGACTATGAAGATACAAGATTGAAGACTCCGTCCCGTGTCCGGAAGGTTCTTTCCTTGGCGTGGAAGGCAAGCTAGGCGTGCGGATATTCAAGATCTCCTACCAATGTAACCGACTCTGTGTAACCCTAACCCTATCCGGTGCCTATATAAACCAGAGGGTTGTAGTCCATAGGAAGGACACATCATAACCATCATCAAACCCATAGGCTAGCTTCTAGGGTTTAGCCTCCTTGATCTCGTGGTAGATCTACTCTTGTACTACCCATATCATCAATATTAATCTAGCAGGAGTAGGGTTTTTACCTCCATCGAGAGGGCCCGAACCTGGGTAAAATAAAGTGTCCCTTGTCTCCTGTTACCATCCGACCTTGACGCACAGATCGGGACCCCCTACCCGAGATCCGCCGGTTTTGACACCGACATTGGTGCTTTCATTGAGAGTTCCTCTGTGTCGTCGCCTTTAGGCCCGATGGCTCCTTTGATCATCAACAACGATGAGGTCCAGGGTGAGACTTTTCTCCCCGGATAGATCTTCATCTTCGGCGGCTTCGCTCTGCGGGCCAACTCGCTTGGCCATCTGGAGCAGATCGAAAGCCACGCCCCTGGCCATCAAGCCGGGTGGGCAAGCTTAAACTACACGGCAGATACCCTCGGAGACCTGATCTTCGACGGATTCAAGCCACAGCCAAGCGCGCCGCACTATCTCGAGGGGCATGATATAGCTCTGCCTCCAAACAGTGTCCTGGAGGCCGCATACGCTCCGGCCCCGATCCTCGATCCGGAGCCCGCTGCGTTCTTTGAGGATGAACGGTTAGACGTCACCTCGGGGGCTGCGATCTTAAAAGCCATTGAGCCAAACGCAAGCCCCGCACTCCGCATGGCACATGACTCCAAGGAGCCGGACTCTTCTCCGAACTCCGAACCTCCCGCGCCCCTGCCAATCGAATCAGATTGGGCGCCGGTAATGGAGTTCACTGCCGCGGACATCTTTCAGTATTCGCCTTTTGGTGATATTCTGAAATCTCTCAAGTCTCTCTCTTTTTCAGGAGAGCCCAGGCCGAACTATGGCCTGCGAGGTTGGGATTCGGATGACGAAGAAATTCAAAGCCCACCCACCACCCACTTAATAGCCACTGTCAACGATTTAACCGACATGCTCGACTTCGGCTCCGAAGACTTCGACGGTATGGACGACGAAGACGGAGACGAACGGGAACCAGCGCCCATAGGGCACTGGACCTCCACCCCACTTAATGACGTATTCATGGTGGATACACGTGAAAAAACTCAAAATGAGGAAGAAGGGGGCGAAAAGAAGGGTAAACCCTCCGAAAAGCACTCAAAGCGGCAACGTAAACGCCGAGCGAAGCCCCGCCTCGATCAAGACCCAGCCATAGAGCAGGACGAGCCGGCAGATGACGAACGCATCCCAGAACAGCTGTCCGAACAGGGTAACACGGGCAGAAAGGATGAACAGTCCTCCCCCGGTCATAACAGAACTCCGGACGATACCACGCCGGATAAAATCATGGAGCAGAAGAATCTCCAAGAAAGGCTCGTCGCCACAGCACAAAGCCTGAAGAAGCATAAGCAAAAGCTAAAGACGGCGGAAGATGCACTCAAAACAAGATGGAGCAAAGTAATCAAGACCGCAGACAAATACGGCGGCAGCCGCCGCACCAAAAGCTATCCGAAGAGAAAGCTACTGCCCGAATTCGACCAGGAGGCCCTAGAGCCCCCAAACTCGAAAAACAAAAAGGCTACACGGTCGAATAAACGACCTCTCGGCCACTACAATACGGCAAACGGCTCCGCACATAATGCAGCATGCGACACAATCAAAGACTCGCATCATGGCCCAGCCAGGTCCATTTACGGGCCAAGAAAGCAAGCTCTCGCAAGCAATGCAAAAAATCCACCATCAGAATCCGGCACACCCAAATATAGGGGTGCCGCACACCCTCTATGCTTCACCGATGAGGTCCTGGAATATGAATTCCCAGAGGGATTTAAACCCGTTAACATAGAGGCGTATGATGGAACAACAGACCTGGGAGTCTGGATCGAGGATTATATCCTCCACATACATATGGCTAGAGGAGATGATCTCCACGCCATAAAATATTTACCCCTTAAGCTTAAAGGGCCAGCCCGGCACTGGCTTAAAAGCCTTCCCGAAAACACAATTGGAAGTTGGGAAGAGCTCGAGGACGCTTTCCGAGCAAATTTTCAAGGGACCTACGTCCGTCCCCCGGACGCAGACGACCTCAGTCACATAACTCAGCAATCCGGAGAATCAGCTCGGCAGTTCTGGAACAGATTCCTCACTAAAAAGAATCAAATAGTGGATTGTCCGGACGCCAAAGCCCTAGTGGCTTTCAGGCACAATGTCCGAGATGAATGGCTCGCCAGACACCTCGGCCAGGAAAAGCCAAGAACAATGGCCGCACTCACAAGCCTCATGACCCGCTTTTGCGCAGGAGAGGATAGCTGGTTGGCACGATGCAGCCCCAGCGACCCAAGTACATCAGAAATCAGGGATGGAAACGGGAAACCACGGCGAAACAAGGACCTTCGCCGAATCAAAAGAAAAAGTCCGAAGAGCACGACAGTCAATGTCGGATTCAAAGGCTCACGGCAAAATCAGACAAAATCACCCCCTCAGGATAATAGGGAAGATCCGTCCAGTCTAAAGAGAATCATGGACAGGATATGTCAGATACATAGTACTCCTGGAAAGCCTGCTAATCATACCCACAGAGACTGTTGGGTTTTCAAACAATCCGGAAGGCTTAACGCCGAACACAAGGGGCTCGACACACCAAGTGAGGAAGAGGACGAACCCCAAAAGCAGAACACCAGGAAGCAAAAGAACTTCCCGCAAGAAGTCAAAACGGTGAACTCACTTCACATAACAAGGCATGAGGCACCCATAAAGGTCCGCACATTCAAGCCTATCCCTCAGGAGTCTGGCCACTGGTCACTAAAGCCAATCATTTTTGATCAGCTAGATTATTCTCGCAATATCAAACATGCAGGCCGGACTGCCCTGATACTTAATCCAATAATAGATGGATTCCAGTTTACCAACGTCCTTATGGACGGTGGCAGTGGACTAAATCTGATATATCAGGATACAATTCACCACATGGGCATAAACCCAGCACGAATCCGTCACAGTAAAACCTCCTTTCAAGGAGTACCACCAGGCCCGGACACCCACTGTATGGGTTTTCTCCGGCTTGTGGTCATATTTGGATCTGCCAATAACTTTCATCGCGAAAAGCTTATCTTCCACATAGTCCCATTTTCAAGTCGCTATCAAGCACTAATGGGACGCGGAGCTTTCGCTCGCTTTAACGCAATACCGCATTATGCATCCCTCACGCTAAAGATGCCCGGTCCTCGAGGCATCATCTCTTTAAAGGGAGCATACTAAACTACATCTCCTCCAAATGGAGGATTGTGCGGCCGCTTAAACGGCCGCCCAACAAAATGGCCTCGCCAGCCAAAAGACTTTTTCGATGTAAGTCACAAAAGGCTGCGGACCCGGACTCAATGAGTTCGGCACAAGCCTATTTTCGTTATAGGCTTGGTACGCCTCACCAGGGGTTGTACGCAGAGACAATAAAACTCGACCGTATCTATTTATCACTTCACATTTTATTTATTATTATTTTTGATCCGCACGACCCATTTTTCAATTTAGTTCTTCCCTTTTACAGATGAATGTCGTACGGCGCCCGTCCAGGACACGGCACAGCGGAGACACAGGCGCAGACGTGCAGTAGGGACCCGCCCCAAAGGATTCTTCTTAGATTAAGACCCTGCGTAAACCTTTTTTACTCTCTCTTGCTGCTATACATCCCCTGGTTTACCTCACTATAACCATGGAGGAGACTGGCGTTTTGGCATGTGGCCATGCCAGAATTCTTGCTCGTACCTGGACACAAGGGGCTTTTTTCTTTTTCAAGGGTGTTGTTTTACACGCACCCACAAAGACCGAACACCTTAGGGAGTGTTCGGCGTCGCGAGTTTTGGCACTATATGCATCAGCTCCGAGTCATGATTTTGATCACATGTTGGGTTGCCCGGCTCCTGAGTTCGGCCACCTTATGTTCCGTTCTGTCGGCTAAGGTTGCACCAGGAGAACTACTGCGATTGTGCCCCGGTTTGGCCGGGTGAGCACCTCAGTAGAGAAAGCCGAAAACCGACTGTCATGATGTAGCGCGAGACTGGTCGCCACTCGATGACTTATAGGAATTTATCGAATTCCTCCGTTTTGACGAAGGGCCGCTTCCCAGTCAGGCACATATGCGTCCCGAATTCGGGTAAACGCAGTCGCCATTAAAGGACTACCTAAAGAGTCCCACTGTCAAGCTCCTATGGCTAAGTGAAAGTGTTAAAGCATTATAGTCCGGTTGCCTAGCCCGTGGCGCTATCACCTCCTTTGTAGGACCAAGACGTTGGGTTAAATGTGAAAATGCGTTCTCAACGCGCACCCCCGCACTATGTGCGTGGGGGCTGAAGCCAACGACTGCAATCTTTCAGAATTTATATATTAAAACGGCCGCACAGGAGGTGTTATTAATACTTGGGCACAAGTCTAAATTACGCCATTACAATTTATAAAAATATTGATCTACGATTACATATGCTGTCATAAAACATCATCTTTCGAATACTGCGTCTCTATTATACGAGCGCCCGCGAGGACTTCCTCAAAATAGTGCTCGGAAGGAATTCGGCTTTTATCCGAATCACGGGAAGCAACAACGGTGGGCTCCATATCTGCCAAGTATGTCTTGACACGGGCAAGAGCCAGCCGCGCGCCCTCTGTGCAAGTGGACCTCTTTAGAGCTTCAATCCGATGCACCACGTCAAGAAATTGCTGCACCAAACTGAAATAGCTTCTCGGCTTCGATCTCCCCGGACACAGGCGGTCCATGGCATACTTCATGGCGAGTCCGGACAACCTATTCAGCTCGGCCCATTGGGCCAGGCGATCATCCACTAATAGTGGACGCTCTGGATTAGTGAACTGCGACCAGAAGAGCTTTTCCACTTCATGATCTTTCTTATCTTGAAAGTACCTAGTCGCATCAGCGGCACTAGACGACAAATCCAGATAGGTGTCCTCCACGCTCCATGCTCGGTCCAACGGGGCGAACTTCGGATCACAGAATTTTCTCCGCAGCAGGAAGGGCTTTCCATCCGCAATTAGTCCGGCTTGACGCAGCTCTTCCCTTGACGCTCTCATACCAGAGCGGGCGTCCTTGGCGTCGGCGACGGCCTTCTCTAAATCCATCTGCCGGGCTCGACCTTCCTCTTCAAGAAGTTTGCAACAGTCAGTAGCACTTTTCAACTTCACGGCTATATCAGCCATCTCCTCCTTGCTTCGGCAATGGGAAGCCTGTTCGGCTTTTAGCTCTACACGGGCTCTTCCGGCAGCCGCATTGCTTTTTCTGGCTTGTTCCTTTGCTTTGGCGAGCTCGGCCCTAAGTCCTTCTACAGCCGCCGCACCATCTGCATCAAGCATACACAAGGTAAGATATTGACATAAAGCTCCTCTTACTAACAATCGCCAAATAAACTCAATACCTTGAGCATCATCAAGCCGCTTGTTAACAAGCACGATGTCGGCTTCTGCCTCATCGAGTTGCCATTTCATTTCGGCAAAATCTCGAGTCCGGCTCCACTCCGGATAACCTGCCACCTACATACAAAGGTGCCACTTAAAGGACCTGGGATTAGGATCCTCTGCGCGCCGCTAATCTTTGCGGCACACAGAGTCTCAGGGGCTACTATCTATACAGGGCGCATGTTATTATGCGCAATTAACACTAATGTTCGTTATTCAAAACGTACCTCAAGGCCCGCCAGTAAACTCTTGACGGCCTCGTTCAGTCCGCTTTCCGCGGATGAAATCTTTTCAATCACCGTGTGCATCAACACACGATGCTCCTCTGAAACAGAGGCTCGGCCCAGCAGAACCTTCAGCTCCTCCGACAGAACACCAGATGGTTCCGGACTCATCCCATGGCCTTCTTCGGAGGCCGGTCACAGAGAACCCGGGGGGGCCGCATGATCACCTTTTGCCTCTGGCAGATTCGGAGAAATCCTCTGCGATGACACTTCGGCGTCGCCCGCCTTGCTAGGCGATGAAGGAGGAGGCGTTCCGCTCTGCATCATCTCCGGAAGAAGATCCCCCGATGACGAGCTCTGCCGAGAAGGGTCAAGGTTCGAACTACAAGGTAAGGTTTCGGTTAAAACTTCTCAGATATAAATTAAGGATTTCTCTTAAAAGAATGACTCTCTTTCTACTTACGGCTCATTGGAGGGCTGCTCCTTTTGAGGATTTAGTTCGGCCGAGGGGCTCCCCGGCGTCGGGTCCTCTGACGCGGATTCTTTCCCCCGCTTTGGAGCTACGGCTCCCGGGTCGTCAGAGGTGGCCCTTTTCTTCCCCTTTGGAGAGGAGTTGTCGATTCCCCCCTTTGGGATGGCCCCTTTCAAAGAGGCCATGGTTTCCTTGTCCGCCCCTTCGTTTTCCTCCAGAGACGCCACCTCCAACATCCTGACTAGCACAGGATCTAGCCTGGTCTCGGGAAGGGGAGCCGGACATCGGACCAGCTTCGCCTTCACTATCCACTCCTGCGTAAAAAGGAGAAGTACTGTTAAAAAATAAGTCAAATGTACGGATAGAAGGTCCGGGCGCAAGGTCACCTACTTCTGTATCCAGGCGGTTGCGGCTTAAACCAGCATCCTTGGTCAAATCCGGACTCACTCCTTGTGGTCCGAAGAACAGTCTATACATCTCCGTAGGCGTCATGCCCATGAAATTTTGGAGAACTCGCGACCCCTCTGGGTTGAACTCCCACAAGCGGAGAGGGCGACGTTGGCCAGGCAGTGTCCGGCGAATCAGCATAACTTGTGTCACCTTGACCAGGTTGAGGTCTCCTTTTAGGAGATCCTTTATGCGGCCCTGCAACAGAGGAACGTCTTTGGGCAAGCCCCGATCTAACCCTGTGTTGATCCACGATGTTAAACGTGGTGGGGGGCCCGAGCGAAAGGCGGGAGGCGCTACCCAAGTGGTGCCCCGAGGAGAGGTGATGTAGAACCACTCCTGTTGCCATAAGCCGAGCTCCTCTTGAAAAGTGCCCTCGGGCCATGGAGCATCGGTATTCCTTTTTATAACAGCACCTCCGCACTCTACGTGATGCCCCTCGATTATCTTCGGTTCTACCTTGAAGGTCTTGAGCCATAATCCGAAGTGAGGAGTGATATGGAGAAACGCTTCGCACACAACAATGAAGGAGGAGATATGGAGGATGGACTCCGGAGCTAGGTCATGGAATTCCAGCCCATAATAAAACATCAGCCCCCTTACGAAAGGATCCATTGGGAAGCCTAATCCCCGAAGGAAGTGGGAGATGAATACTACGCTCTCACCAGGCTGAGGGCTTGGGATCGCTTGTCCTTGAGCAGGCAACCTGTGCGGGATCTCGCTGGTCAGGAACCTAGCCTCCCTCAACCTTGATACGTCCTCCTCCGTAACGGAGGAGGGCATCCATTGGCCTTGAAGGCCGGAGCTGGACATTGTCGATGGTCCGGTGCGCCTAGAGTCTAAAAGCCTGAGGTGTTGGAACTCGAGGCTATGGGCGAGCTTGTTTTGAGAACACAAGAGGGGAGCAAGGTCTCGGTCTCTTTATAAGAGGCAGAATATCAAGAGCCCTCCCCGTAACCGTCTTGGACTAGCCTTTAATCAAGGCAGGACGTGCTTAACGGGCACGGTTGGGTTACCCATGTCCGTATTAATGAGAATCCCATTAAAGGGGGCACACGATCTCTGCTTCGACAAGACGTGCCAAGGAAATCGCCTCGTTGAACGTGCTGCGGTGGAACAACAAAAAATAATCCATACAGAAGGCTTGGTCGCAGTGTTATGACGCACTGCGGAATACGTCAGCAGATTTGATTTGTGTTTGTATTATTCTCTATATGGCAATACGTGGAAACTTTTTTTTGCAGAGCCGGACACTATTTTTTGGTGTTTATTATCTTCTTGAAGAATTTGGAGGAGGAACCCGCCTTATAATGCCGAAGACAATTTGCGCGCCGGACTCGTCGTCATTGAAGCCTGGTTCAGGGGCTACTGAGGGAGTCCTGGATTAGGGGGTGTTCGGATAGCCGAACCATATCTTCAGCCGGACTCCAGGACTATGAAGATACAAGATTGAAGACTTCGTCCCGTGTCCGGAAGGTTCTTTCCTTGGCGTGGAAGGCAAGCTAGGCGTGCGGATATTCAAGATCTCCTACCAATGTAACCGACTCTGTGTAACCCTAACCCTATCCGGTGCCTATATAAACCGGAGGGTTGTAGTCCGTAGGAAGGACACATCATAACCATCATCATACCCATAGGCTAGCTTCTAGGGTTTAGCCTCCTTGATCTCGTGGTAGATCTACTCTTGTACTACCCATATCATCAATATTAATCTAGCAGGAGTAGGGTTTTACCTCCATCGAGAGGGCCCGAACCTGGGTAAAATAAAGTGTCCCTTGTCTCCTGTTACCATCCGACCTTGACGCACAGATCGGGACCCCCTACCCGAGATCCGCCGGTTTTGACACCGACAGCTATATATACCCATCCACCCACTCTTCATTCGTGGGGAGAGCCATCAGAACATACCTACACTTCCAATACACATTTTCTGAGAGAGAACCACCTACACTTGTGTTGAGGTTAAGATATTCCATTCCTACCATATGAATCTTGATCTCTAGCCTTCCCCAAGTTGCTTTCCACTCAAATCTTCTTTCCGCCAAATCCAAATCATGTGAGAGAGAGTTGAGTGTTGGGGAGACTATCATTTGAAGCACAAGAGCAAGGAGTTCATCATCAACAAACCATTTGTTACTTCTTGGAGAGTGGTGTCTCCTAGATTGGCTAGGTTTCACTTGGGAGCCTCCGACAAGATTGTGGAGTTGAACTAAGGAGTTTCTAAGGGCAAGGAGATCGCCTACTTCGTGAAGATCTACCGCTAGTGAGGCAAGTCCTTCGTGGGCGACGACCGTGATGGAATAGACAAGGTTGCTTCTTCGTGGACCCTTCGTCGGTGGAGCCCTCCATGGACTCGCGCAACCGTTACCCTCCGTGGGTTGAAGTCTCCATCAACGTGGATGTATGATAGCACCACCTATTGGAACCACGACAAAAACATCCGTGTCTCCAATTGCGTTTGAATCCTCCAAACCCTTCCCTTTACATTCTTGCAAGTTGCATGCTTTACTTTCCGCTGCTCATATACTCTTTTGCATGCTTGCTTGAATTGTGTGGAGATTGCTTGACTTGTGCTAAGATAGCTAAAATCTGCCAAGAACTAAAATTGGGAAAAGGCTAGATTTTTATTTGGTCAAGTAGTCTAATCACCCCCCCTCTAGACATACTTTTGATCCTACACTACTCTTAGCAAATGGTTGAGAGTTTCATCTTGTTTATGGCTAGTGCCTACACACATAATGTGGAAGCATGAAATTATATTTAGCAATTATTAGAATAAACTTGAGCACACTTGTAGTTCGAATTTGAATCACCTTAAGTAAATCTCTAGAAACTCAATAAATCAATAAAATGTAGCAAAAAACACTCTGAAATCCATGAAAAGTTGGCAGTTGCCCTCCAATGTGGTCTACTTTGGGTGATAATTTGTCCAAATATCAATCTTATTTGGGGTACTTCTTTCACAAAAGGGTCACTTTTGGCACTTGATGATTGACATGTGGGTCCCCACTTGTCACATTGTGAAACAAATATCAAAAGGGGTGTCAGGACCCCGATCCTAAGTCACACCGATCTAGCATGTAACACATCATATCACCTTGCGGCCTCACGCACGGTATTCCCACGGGTGCCACCTTACTGTTGGGGAACGTAGTAATTTCAAAAAAATTCCTACGCACACGCAAGATCATGGTGATGCATAGCAACGAGAGGGGAGAGTGTTGTCTACGTACCCTCGTAGACCGAAGCGGAAGCGTTGACGCAACGTAGAGGAAGTAGTCGTACGTCTTCCCGATCCGACCGATCCAAGCACCGTTACTCCGGCACCTCCGAGTTCTTGGCACACGTTCAGCTCGATGACGCACCCCTAGCTCCGATCCAGCAAAGCTTCGGGGAGGAGTTCCGTCCGCACGACGGCGTGGTGACAATCTTGATGTTCTACCGGCGCAGGGCTTCGCCTAAGCACTGCAACGATATATTCGAGGTGGAATATGGTGGAGGGGGGCACCGCACACGGCTAAGGAACGATCACGAAGATCAACTTGTGTGTCCATGGGGTGCCCCCTGCCCCCGTATATAAAGGAGCAAGGGAGGGAGGAGGCCGGCCCTAGGTTTGGGTGCGCCAGGGGAGTCCTACTCCCACCGGGAGTAGGATTCCACCTTTCCTAGTCCAACCAGGTCAAGGGGGGAAAGAGGGGAAGAGGGGAAGGAAGGGAGAGAGGGGCCGCGCCCCAAACCCCTTGTCCAATTCGGACTGGGCTTGGGAGGGGCGCGCGCCACCTCCTGGTCCTTCCCACTAAGGCCCATCAAGGCCCATTGCTTCTTCCTCGTATTCCCGTAACTCCCCGGTACCTCCGAAAATACCCGAACCACTCAGAACCCTTCCGATGTCCGAATATAGTCGTCCAATATATCGATCTTTACGTCTCGACCATTTCGAGACTCCTCGTCATGTCCCCGATCTCATCCGGGACTCTGAACTCCTTCGGTACATCAAAACTCATAAACTCATTATATAACTGTCATCGAAACCTTAAGCGTGCGGACCCTAGGGTTCGAGAACAATGTAGACATGACCGAGACACGTTTCCGGTCAATAACCAATAGCGGGACCTGGATGCCCATATTGGCTCCTACATATTCTACGAAGATCTTTATCGGTCAGACCGCATAACAACATACGTTGTTCCCTTTGTCCATCGGTATGTTACTTGCCCGAGATTCTATCGTCGGTATCCAATACCTAGTTCAATCTCGTTACCGGCAAATCTCTTTACTCGTTCCGTAATACATCATCCCGCAACTAACTCATTAGTTGCAATGCTTGCAAGGCTTAAGTGATGTGCATTACCGAGAGGGCCCAGAGATACCTCTCCCACAATTGGAGTGACAAATCCTAATCTCAAAATACGCCAACCCAACATCTACCTTTGGAGACACCTGTAGTACTCCTTTATAATCACCCAGTTACGTTGTGACGTTTGGTAGCACCCAAAGTGTTCCTCCGGCAAACGGGAGTTGCATAATCTCATAGTCAAAGGAACATGTATAAGTCATGGATAAAAGCAACAGCAACATACTAAACGATCGGGTGCTATGCTAATGGAATGGGTCATGTCAATCAGATCATTCAACTAATGATGTGACCTTGTTAATCAAATGACAACTCCTTTGTCCATGGTTAGGAAACTTAACCATCTTTGATTAACAAGCTAGTCAAGTAGAGGCATACTAGTGACACTCTGTTTGTCTATGTATCCACACATGTATTATGTTTCCAGTTAATACAATTCTAGCATGAATAATAAACATTTATCATGATATGTAAGGAAATAAATAATAACTTTATTATTGCCTCTAGGGCATATTTCCTTCAGTCTCCCACTTGCACTAGAGTCAATAATCTAGTTCACATCGCCATGTGATTTACCAGCAATAGTTCACATCACCATGTGATTAACACCCATAGTTCACATCGATATGTGACCAACACCCAAAGGGTTTACTAGAGTCGGTAATCTAGTTCACATCGCTATGTGATTAACACCCAAAGAGTACTAAGGTGTGATCATGTTTTGCTTGTGAGATAATTTTAGTCAACGGGTCTGTCACATACAGATCCGTAAGTATTTTGCGAATTCTATGTCTACAATACTCCGCACAGAGCTACTCTAGCTAATTGCTCCCACTTTCAATATGTATCTAGATCGAGACTTAGAGTCATCCAGATCAGTGTCAAAAACTTGCATCGACGTAACCCTTTACGGCGAACCTTTCTGTCACGTCCATAATCGAGAAACATATCCTTATTCCACTAGGGATAATTTTTGACCGCTGTCTAGTGATCTACTCCTAGATCACCATTGTACTCCCTTGCTTAACTCAGTGTAGGGTATACAATGGATCTGGTACATAGCATTGCATACATGATAGAGCCTATGGCTGAAGCATAGGGAACATCTTTCATTTTCTCTCTATCTTCTGCAGTGGTTGAGTTTTGAGTCTTTACTCAACTTCATACCTTGTAACACAGGAAAGAACTCTTTCTTTGACTGTTCCATTTTGAACTACTTCAAAATCTTGTCAAGGTATGCACTCATTGAAAACTTATCAAGCGTCTTGATCTATCTCTATAGATCTTGATGCTCAATATGTAAGCAGCTTTACCGAGGTCCTTCTTCGAAAAACTTCTTTCAAACACTCCTTTATGCTTTGCAGAATAATTCTACATTATTTCCGATCAACAATATGTCATTTACATATACTTATCAGAAATGCTGTAGTGCTCCCACTCACTTTATTGTAAATACAGGCTTCACCGCAAGTCTGTATAAAACTATATGCTTTGATCAACTCATCAAAGCGTATATTCCAACTCCGAGATGCTTGCACCAGTCCATAGATGGATCGATGGAGCTTGCACATTTTGTTAGCACCTTTAGGATTGACAAAACCTTCTGGTTGCATCATATACAACTCTTCTTTAATAAATCTATTAAGGAATGCAGTTTTGTTTTATCCGTTTGCCAGATTTCATAAAATGCGGCAATTGCTAACATGATTCGGACAGACTTAAGCATGGATACGAGTGAGAAACTCTCATCGTTGTCAACACCTTGAACTTGTCGAAAACCTTTTGTGACAATTCTAGCTTTGTAGATAGTAACACTACTATCAGCTTATGTCTTCCTCTTGAAGATCCATTTATTTTCTATGGCTTGCCGATCATCGGGCAAATCCATCAAAGTCCATACTTTGTTCTCGTACATGGATCCCATCTCAGATTTCATGGCTTTAAGCCATTTTGCGGAATCTGGGCTCACCATCGCTTCTTCATAGTTCGTAGGTTCATCATGATCTAGTGGCATGACTTCCAGAACAGGATTGCCGTACCACTCTGGTGCGGATCTTACTCTGGTTGATCTACGAGGTTCTGTAGTAACTTGTTCTGTAGTTCTATGATCATCATCATCAACCTCCTCACTAGTTGGTTTTGACGTCACAGAAATTGGTTCCTGTGATGTACTGGTTTCCAACAAGGGAATAGGTACAGTTACCTCATCAAGTTCTACTTTCCTCCCACTCACTTCTTTCGAGAGAAACTCCTTCTCTAGAAAGGATCCATTCTTAGCAATGAATGTCTTGCCTTCGGATCTGTGATAGAAGGTGTACCCAACTGTCTCCTTTGGGTATCCTATGAAGACATATTTCTCCGATTTGGGTTTGAGCTTATCAGGATGAAACTTTTTTCACATAAGCATCACAACCCCAAACTTTAAGAAATGACAACTTTGGTTTCTTGCTAAACCACAGTTCATATAGTGTCGTCTCAACGGATTTAGATGGTGCCCTATTTAACGTGAATGCAGCTGTCTCTAATGCATAACCCCAAAACGATAGTGGTAAATCGGTAAGAAACATCATAGATTGCACTATATCAATAAAGTACGGTTATGACGTTCGGACACACCATTATGCTGTGGTGTTCCAGGTGGCGTGAGTAGTGAAACTATTTCACATTGTTTAACTGAAGGCCAAACTCGTAACTCAAATGTTTTACCTCTGCGATCATATCGTAGTAACTTTTATTTTCTTGTTACGATGATTCTCTACTTCACTCTGAAATTCTTTGAACTTTTCAAACGTTTCAGACTTATGTTTCATCAAGTAGATATGCCCATATCTGCTCAAATCATCTGTGAAGGTTAGAAAATAATGATACTTGTCGCGAGCCTTAATATTCATCGGACCACATACATCAGTATGTATGATTTCCAACAAATCTGTTCCTTGCTCCATTGTTCCGGAGAACGGCGTTTTAGTCATCTTGCCCAAGAGGCATGGTTCGCAAGCATCAAGTGATTCATAATCAAGTGATTCCAAAATCCCATCAGCATGGAGTTTCTTCATGCGCTTTACACCAATATGACCTAAACGACAGTGCCACAAATAGGTTGCACTATCATTATTAACTTCGCATCTTTTGGTTTCAATATTATGAATATGTGTATCACTACAATCGAGATCCAATGAACTATTTTCATTGGGTGTGTATGTCCATAAAAGGTTCTATTCATGTAAACAGAACAACAATTGTTCTCTAACTTAAATGAATAATCGTATTGCAATAAACATGATCAAATCATATTTATGCTCAACGCAAACACCAAATAACACTTATTTAGGTTCATCACTAATCCCGAAAGTATAGGGAGTGTGCGATGATGATCATATCAATCTTGGAACTACTTCCAACTTTCATCGTCACTTCACCCTTAACTAGTCTTTGTTCATTCTGCAACTCCCGTTTCGAGTTACTACTCTTAGCAACTGAACCAATATCAAATACCGAGGGGTTGCTATGAACACTAGTAAAATACATATCAATAATCTTTATATCGAATATACCTTTGTTCACTTCGCCATCCTTCTTATCCGCCAAATACTTGGGGCAGTTCCGCTTCCAGTGACCAGTCCCTTTGCAGTAAACGCACTCAGTCTCAGGCTTAGGTCCAGACTTGGGCTTCTTCACTTGAGCAGCAACTTGCTTGCCGTTCTTCTTGAAGTTCCCCTTCTTCCCTTTGCCCTTTACTTGAAACTAGTGATCTTGTCAACCATCAACGCTTGATGCTCTTTCTTGATTTCTACCTCCATCGATTTCATCATTATGAAAAAGTTCGGGAGTCGTTTTAGTCATCCCTTGCATACTATAGTTCATCACGAAGTTCTACTAACTTGGTGATGGTGACTAGAGAATTCTGTCAATCACTATCTTATCTGGAAGATTAACTCCCACTTGATTCAAGCGATTGTAGTACCCAGACAATCTGAGCACATGCTCACTAGTTGAGCGATTCTCCTCCATCTTTTAGCTATAGAACTTGTTGGAGACTTCATATCCCTCAACTCGGGTAGTTGCTTGAAATATTAACTTCAACTACTGGAACATCTCATATGGTCCATGACGTTCAAAACGTCTTTGAAGTCCCGATTCTAAGCCGTTAAGCATGGTGCACTAAACTATCAAGTAGTCATCATATTGAGCTAGCCAAACGTTCATAACGTCTGCATCTGCTCCTGCAATAGGTCTGTCACCTAGCGGTGCATTAAGGACATAATTCTTCTGTGTAGCAATGAGGATAAACCTCAGATCATGGATCCAATCCGCATCATTGCTACTAATATTTTTCAACACAATTTTCTCTAGGAACATATCAAAATAAACATAGGGAATCAACAATGTGAACTATTGATCTACAACATAGATATGCTAATACTACTAGGACTAAGTTCATGATAAATTAAAGTTCAATTAATCATATTACTTAAGAACTCCCACTTAGATAGATATCCCTCTAATCCTCTAAGTGATCACGTGATCCAAATCAAACTAAACCATAACCGATCATCACGTGAAATGGATTAGTTTTCAATGGTGAACATCATCATGTTGATCATATCTACTATATGATTCACGCTCGACCTTTCGGTCTCCGTGTTCCGAGGTCATATCTTATATGCATAGCTCGTCAAGTATAACCTGAGTATTCTGCGTGTGCAACTGTTTTGTACCCGTTGTATTTCAACGTAGAGCCTATCACACCCGATCATCACGTGGTGTCTCAGCACGAAGAACTTCCGCAATGGTGCATACTCAGGGAGAACACTTCTTGATAATTAGTGAGAGATCATCTTATAATGCTACCGTCAATCAAAGCAAGATAAGATGCATAAAAGATAAACATCACATGCAATCAATATAAGTGATATGATATGGCCATCATCATCTTGTGCTTGTGATCTCCATCTCCGCAGCACTGTCATGATCACCATCGTCACCGGCGCGACACCTTGATCTCCATCGTAGCATCGTTGTCATCTCGCCAATCTTATGCTTCTACGACTATCGCTACCGCTTAGTGATAAAGTAAAGCATTACAGGGCGATTGCATTGCATACAATAAAGCGACAACCATACGGCTCCTGCCAGTTGCCGATAACTCGGTTACAAAACATGATCATCTCATACAATAAAATATAGCATCATGTCTTGACCATATCACATCACAACATGCCCTGCAAAAACAAGTTAGACGTCCTCTACTTTGTTTGTTGCAAGTTTTACGTGGCTGCTACGGGCTTTAAGCAAGAACTCATCTTACCTACGCATCAAAACCACAACGATAGTTTGTCAAATAGACTCCGTTTTAACCTTCTCAAGGACCAGTCGTAGCCACACTTGGTTCAACTAAAGTTGGTGAGACAGTCTCCCGCAAGCCATCTGTGTGCAAAGCACGTCGAGGGAACCGGTCTCGCGTAAGCGTACGCGTAAGGTTGGTCCGGGTCGTCTCATCCACCAATACCGCTGAACCAAAGTATGACATGCTAGTAGGCAGTATGACTTGTATCGTCCACAACTCACTTGTGTTCTACTCGTGCAAATAACATCAAACCATAAAAACCTAGGCTCGGATGCCACTGTTGGGGAACGTAGTAATTTCAAAAAAATTCCTACGCACACGCAAGATCATGGTGATGCATAGCAACGAGAGGGGAGAGTGTTGTCTGCGTACCCTCGTAGACCGAAGCGGAAGCGTTGACGCAACGTAGAGGAAGTAGTCGTACGTCTTCCCGATCCGACCGATCCAAGCACCGTTACTCCGGCACCTCCGAGTTCTTGGCACACGTTCAGCTCGATGACGCACCCCTAGCTCTGATCCAGCAAAGCTTCGGGGAGGAGTTCCGTCAGCACGACGGCGTGGTGACAATCTTGATGTTCTACAGGCGCAGGGCTTCGCCTAAGCACTGCAACGATATATTCGAGGTGGAATATGGTGGAGGGGGGCACCGCACACGGCTAAGGAACGATCACGAAGATCAACTTGTGTGTCCATGGGGTGCCTCCTGCCCCCGTATATAAAGGAGCAAGGGAGGGAGGAGGCCGGCCCTAGGTTTGGGTGCGCCAGGGGAGTCCTACTCCCACCGGGAGTAGGATTCCACCTTTCCTAGTCCAACTAGGTCAAGGGGGGAAAGAGGGGAAGAGGGGAAGGAAGGGAGAGAGGGGCCGCGCCCCAAACCCCTTGTCCAATTCGGACTGGGCTTGGGAGGGGGGCGCGTCACCTCCTGGTCCTTCCCACTAAGGCCCATCAAGGCCCATTGCTTCTTCCTCGTATTTCCGTAACTCCCCGGTACCTCCGAAAATACCCGAACCACTCAGAACCCTTCCGATGTCCGAATATAGTCGTCCAATATATCGATCTTTACATCTCGACCATTTCGAGACTCCTCGTCATGTCCCCGATCTCATCCGGGACTCCGAACTCCTTTGCTACAGCAAAACTCATAAACTCATTATATAACTGTCATCGAAACCTTAAGCGTGCGGACCCTACGGTTCGAGAACAATGTAGACATGACCGAGACACGTCTCTGGTCAATAACCAATAGCGGGACCTGGATGCCCATATTGGCTCCTACATATTCTACGAAGATCTTTATCGGTCAGACCGCATAACAACATACGTTGTTCCCTTTGTCCATCGGTATGTTACTTGCCCGAGATTCGATCGTCGGTATCCAATACCTAGTTCAATATCGTTACCGGCAAGTCTCTTTACTCGTTCCGTAATACATCATCCCGCAACTAACTCATTAGTTGTAATGCTTGCAAGGCTTAAGTGATGTGCATTACCGAGAGGGCCCAGAGATACCTCTCCCACAATTGGAGTGACAAATCCTAATCTCGAAATACGCCAATCCAACATCTACCTTTGGAGACACCTGTAGTACTCCTTTATAATCACCCAGTTACCTTGTGACGTTTGGTAGCACCCAAAGTGTTCCTCCGGCAAACGGGAGTTGCATAATCTCATAGTCAAAGGAACATGTATAAGTCATGGATAAAAGCAACAGCAACATACTAAACGATCGGGTGCTATGCTAATGGAATGGGTCATGTCAATCAGATCATTCAACTAATGATGTGACCTTGTTAATCAAATGACAACTCCTTTGTCCATGGTTAGGAAACTTAACCATCTTTGATTAACAAGCTAGTCAAGTAGAGGCATACTAGTGACACTCTGTTTGTCTATGTATCCACACATGTATTATGTTTCCAGTTAATACAATTCTAGCATGAATAATAAACATTTATCATGATATGTAAGTAAATAAATAATAACTTTATTATTGCCTCTAGGGCATATTTCCTTCACTTACGGTGGTGAGGGACGCAGGCAGGCAGGGAGGTGGCGTGTCGCCACGGCGCGCGCGTGCGCTGTCCTCCCTCCTCTGCCTACTGGCAGAGGTAGAGGATGACTGGCTTGGGCCCTGGTGGGCTAGGCCACCAGCTGGGCCAGCCAGGTGGGCTGCCAGGTAGGTCCAGGTGGGTGGTCCAGTGGCCTTCTCTCTCTTTCTTACTTAATTGTTTCTGTTTTTATATTTTATTTCTCTGTTTTGAATTAGTAAAAATACTAATTCATTTTGTAAAATCCTGAAAATAATTGTGGGCCCTTTTGAAACTATTTCCAATAGCCCTCAAATGCTTTCAAGATTATTTGGACATTTAAAATATTTTATAGAATTTAAATGTCCAAATTCAAATACTTATGATTTAATTCAAAAATCCAGAATAGCCTCCAAAAATATGAAACCATTTTTGGCAGAGGGTTCAGCCAGGACCAAAGATGATGAACATTTATGAAGGGCATTTTGGGTTCATTGAGAAGTTTTAAGTTTGAACCTAGTTGAATTCATTTGGTGCTAGGGTTTCAACATCCCCATTTCAAGTTTAAAAGCAATTTAAACATGATGCAACACATGACTAGCTAGCCCAAAGCATAATAGAACTAGGGATGTGACAACTCACCCCCACTAAACAAGAATCTCGTCCCGAGATTCAAGACGTGAGGTAAGAAGACAAAGGGGACACAAGACCAACACAATCTTCATGATCCAGGTTGCACCTCATAAAGTTGTTGATTCGTTGCATAAGTTGATCTTGACATCCTCGCTTTTAAGATCTCCATTCACGCGATGACGACGGAAGGAAACTCTACTAGGATTGATCTTCTCGAAGATCGAGCTATTCAAGATCAACCCGCGGAGTGAGATATTGAAACATCTCGAGTTGAGACACAAAACACATCGAGAGGGATGGAAGAATAACGACGGGGTTTGATTTGGTGGGCAGCAATTCCACGCTTGGGAAATAATTGCCATGATCCCGTAACGGGGCACCTTGGGAAAGGTGACTCGTAGAATTATTCCCTTAAGTGGCAAAGAGAATTACTTTTGATACAAAGATCATTGAAACTCTCTATACCAGCCTAAGGAAAATCACAATTGATCATTTGAATGAATTCGAAAGAATGGCATACTCAGTTTGGAGAGGAACTAGAGTTATAGGACAACTTGGCAACGGAAGGCACATTCCAGTTGATACCAAGGATATAACCTAGTGACTGAACGTGCTCTCAAGAACTTGAGCATTTCTATATTCATCAAGGTTTTACCAACATCTGTGCCGAGGATCCTGGCAACACATCATACTACCATGATAAACGGTAATGGAGGATGCAGATGCAAGGAGGACATCACTTTCTCAGATTTTTCCTTAGCAATGCCAAAGAAGCAAATCTGGATGATCGACCGAGAGACATTTAGCACTCCGCTTCTAATGTTCTCCTTGATGTACTAGGTACCACGATCAATGCTTAAAAGCATCAACATAGCCATCAAGTAAAGGTCGGACTTCGGGAGCACAAAAATCCATAAGGAACAAGTTGTGGAATAAGTCATACGACATCCTCATGGGAAGTGACCAGATGGCTTAATCAAGATACTACAATAATAGTGCTTCCAGCTAGGTGCGTCCACTTCACTGGAACCTATATCATAGTTCTTGGAAGAAGTTCCAACCATCATATCTGCCTGAGATTCAGATCTGGTTGGTAACAGGACATTTCAGACAGCATGTCCGAAAGGGAAAGGTTGCAACACAAGTCGACGAGATGACGTTGCAAGATTCTCAGAAAATGAACTACGATAGTAAGCTCAAAAACATGAGTTGGTTCCGCTACAAACCTGTGAACACGCTGTCCCAGACAAGCATGACCACATAGTAGTCTTATAATAAAACACTACCGAGTCCAGATGGGGAACCATCATCAAGGATACCGAAGTCCTTGCGTAAGTCTAGCTCTTAAGAAGAAACTTCTTCTCCTTGAACAAATCAATCAGTGGCTTGGTGTGCTAGGGATTCATATAGCATGAAGGTTGCAAGTCTCCAGACCACAAAATACTTCGCACGTATGCATGACTGACTTGGGATGATTCCAAAGGAAGCAAAAACAAACTTTCTCGAATTCATGGCGGCAACTTGCATCAAATGCCATGAATTAGAGGAAGTCATTTCTTTCATCCAACATATGCTTCATGAACGGGACATGAAGATAATGCTTATAAAAGTTTCCAACACTAACATAGATGTCCAACATGAATCATGGATAAGGTGAAAATATTGCTGATGGGCTCAACAACAGGTCATCCAGATTTCCATGAAGATGGAATTCCACAACTATGTGAACAAAGCGATAGCATTGGTCAGACCCAAAAGATATAATGGTGTATGCTCAAGGAAACAACCACGAGTAAGACAACATTACAAATATCGTTGGTTCTGATTTGACTTGACGATAGCCCATACTCAAGTCAAAGTTTTGACAAGACAATAGATCCAACAACTGATCACGAGGACCAATCGATGGAGATATCATCTTTCTTCAACACACACACACACACACACACACACAAGGACATCCCTTAGTGATGAACTAAGTGGATTAAGCTTTTATCTTCCAACTCTCCAAGTTGTTGTTTAGCTCAACCAACTAGCTCATGGGTATCCAACACAGATTCTTGGAGAAAGGGTGGTTCACAAGAAACCAACTTGATCACGAGATCAACATAACACTCAGGGGACAACCTGGTAATACTTCCGAGAAGATATTCGGAAAATCATGAACCACCAATATGTTACTAAGCTCGAGAACAACCTTGCTTTTCAAGGCAAGATGATATGATCAAAAGAGTGAGGAATTGACACAATCCTAACTCATTGATCGAAGAGTGCACCAGAAATAAGGACTAGGTAGCACGATCAATCTTAGGATGATGATTTAATAACCAACACGCTAAGAATGAGAATAGTGTCCATTAACTACCAAGCAACACAGTTGCTAGGAGTATTGATTTCACACAACACAATTGTCACATCCCTAGCTAGGCCATGCATTAGAGTGTGCATCATGTTTAAATTCTATTAATTCTGAAATGGGAAATGCCAGAACCCCCAACACACACTTCCCCCCCCCCTGGAAATAACTATGGTTTACTAAAATCTTTTTCAATGAACCTGAAATGCCCTTCTAAAATGTTCACCCTCTTTGTCTTGGATTAAACCCCCTGGCAAAAATAGTGCACATTTTTCTAGGTCAACAGAAGGTTATTGAATTAACACATAAGTATTTGAATTTGGGCATTTAAAATTTATAAAAATATTTTAAATGTTCAAATGTTCTCAAACAGAAATGTTTCATGGTGTCTATATTTTAAATAGCAAGCATGTGCAGTTTGAGAATTTTTGGAGTGGTCTAGGTAATTTAAATAATTCCACAAAGTTACAAAAGAAATAGAAAAAGAAACAAAAATCAGAAAAGGACTTACCTGGCCAAACCCCCCCAGCCGGCCCACCTGGCGGCCCAGCACTGTGCTGGCCCGAGCCAGCCAGCTGCTTCCTCCCCGCCAGGCAGGCAGGGTGGTGACGCCGACGAGCGCAAGCTCGCCACGACGCCACCTGCTCGCCGCTTCGCCGCCCCGCTGTTCTGGACGGCCTCCACGTCGTGCCCTCGACGCCCTGGACACGTCCATTTCCCCCCTGTCTCTCTCCCTCGCTCTCCCCCGCCATGGCCGACGCCACCGCAGCTGCACCGTCGCCGTAGTCGCGCTCTCCGTCGTCCTTGCGCCGCTCCGACCTGTCCAGAAGCTCCGCCGCCCTCCTCTTCTTCGAGCTAGCCGAGCCCCGAGCGCTCGCTCGCTCTACAACGCTCCCCCGAGCTCTTCTTCAACCTTCGGCCGCCGGAGATCCCCTTCGACCTCACCGCCGCACCAGCTCGTCCCCGACCACGCCGTCTGGCTCTGCGAGTTCGCTGTGAGCTTAGCCACCTCCCCGTCCTCTCCTTTCCTCCTCTCGTGCACCACAGCGACTGCACGTAGTTCAACCGCACGCGCCGCCGCGGAGCTCGTCGCCGACGAGGCTCCGGCCACCCAACGGCCGCGCCACCCTGTCCAATGGCTTCACCGCAACCCCAGGAGGCCAACGCACTACCGCACGCACCTCGCCGTGCCCCGCAGCCCCGGTTTCACCTTCACCCGAGCCCCGGCGCCGCCAAACTCGTCGCCGGCGCCAACTCCGGCCACCCCGACCCCAACCAACTCCACCAAGAGTTGCGGGTCAGCTCCCGCATCACGTAGACGTGCTCCGCCGTCGATTTGGTCGCCGGAGCACGAATCTACACTTCCTCCGCCGCGTCTGGACGTCGCCGGCGGCTCAACGCCGGCGGAGTTGACCCGTTGACCCCCTGGGTCTATGACATGTGGGCCCTGTCCGCTAACTAATCCAGAATTAGGATTAACCTAATCTGTTTAATCTAATAACCCTGACACGCGGGACCCACGCGTCAGGTTTGACCTGGACCGGGTCTGTTGACCTGCTGAGGTCAGCATGACCTCATGCTGACGCAATAACTAATTACTGGATTTATTTTTATACAGGAAAATCCAGAAAATAGCTCAAACTTCAAAAATTCATAGAAAATTATCTATAACTCCAAATGCAAAGTTTTATATATGAAAAATTATCAGAAAAATCCAACCTATCCAATGGAACTGGTTTCATGCATGTTAAAACAAGTTAAACCCACTGTTTAGGCATTATAAGATATCGCACTAATATGATCTTATAAATGCACTACCATTTGAATCTTTGGTTCAAATGGGGTCATTTCCTTCTGGTTTAACTTGCACAAGACCAGGACACATTCATATTGCCATGTCAATGCATGCATCATATTGTTGCATATCGTCATGTATTGATTGTGTTGCAATGTGTCATTCGTGGTAGGTTCTGCCTCCGAGGATATCTCCGAGTATCCAGTTGAAGGGCAGTATCCCACCACCACTCCATCAGGCAAGCAAACCATTGATCATTCCGATACAAACCCATGTTCTCGCTTCTGCTCTCGTTTACTGCATTAAGACAACGCGTTTCAAACTGCTGTGTGTCGCGGTAGTTGAACCCACTTCCTTTGCATGACCTGTCATTGCCACAGTAACTAGATGAAACCCACTAGCATGTGTAGGAGTTGAGTGAGCCAATACATGTGTATGTGTGTTCCTACCATGCTATGCTTGCTATGCTTAGAGTTGTGTCAGGTCTGGCTCATCGGGATGATGAACTGGAGTGAAAGGTTGTGCCGGTGACAAGAGTGAAGTGTTGAACACGATTTGGTAAAGGAATCGATGAGAGGCCATGTAGGAGTACATGGTGGGTTGTTTCATTGAGGCCGTCCTTAGGAACTGAGTTCTGTGTTTGTGATCCATGATACAGTTACTACCACACATTGGGATCCTTAATTGACTCTCTCGGCTTCTTGATCACGCTTGTCCTCTGTCCAGGAGTTGCAAAGTAGTTTCTGGTGTTTGTAGTATGCTGGGGGCCGCACGCGGTGCTGACCATCGGGGTGGGCTGTGTTGCGGTAGGCACGTGGCACGGTGTACCGACTCGCCCGTTTGGTGTCTCGGGAACCCTGTTCACATCGTTCGGGGCCGTTAGTGGAAACCTCGGCCGGACTCCCTGCGGATGGAACCCGAATAGGCGATAAACCTGGACTAGAGACTTGAGTGTGTAGGTAGGCCGTGGCCGACACCCTCGCTGGGCTTCCGCTTGAAGGTTGCCGAGTACATGTCGTGTAAACGGCGATAAGTGGTGAGAGCGTGTGTGAAGAAGTACACCCCTGCAGGGTTAACATCATCTATTCGAATAGCCGTGTCCGCGGTAATGGACTTCTGGGTTGCCTATATCAGTTCATAGACAAGTTAAATGGATACTGCTAAAAATCTCAAGATAAGTGTGAGTACCGCGGATGGCCCTCTCGCAGGATGGCGAGAGAGGATCCACGGTGGAGTATTGTGATGGTGTTAGTGGACTCGTGTGCGAAAAATGATTTACAAATGGTGTCTATCATAGGATAGATTAGCCAAGAGTCAAAGCTGGCTTGCTGCAATAACCCCACTACCTTCTTGAGAATGTGCATGTATAGTAGGTTCCTGTTGTAAGACTTGCTGAGTACCTCTGTACTCATGTTGCTTTAATCATGTTTTTCAGACGACTGCACCAACCCCTCTGATGGGTTCTATGTAGACCTCGACGTTGACGAGTGACTTATCACCCAGGTGGTGATCCAAGGCTTGTGAAGGGTCTTTGTAGATAGACAGGCTTCGTCAAGCCTTCTTTCTTTCTTGTGTCTGTACTCAGACTACTTTGCTTCCGCATGTGCTTGTATGTTTGTATGACTTGAGTGTTGGGTCATGTGACCCCTATCTGTATGAATGATATGTATGGCTCCTCGGAGCCTTCTAAATAAAGTACTTGAGTCGTAGAGTACTGTTGTGATGCCATGTTGTATTTACTCATATCGGGCATATTGTGTGTATGATTGAAATGCTTGGTATGAGTGGGATCCGACTATCTAGTTGTTTATCCTTGGCAGCCTTTCATATGGGGAAATGTAAGTCTTGTGCTTCTGAGCGATAGTAGTCCGCTACAGCCCGGTTCACCGGAGTCCTGCTAGCCCAGCACTACTGCTTGGACACTTGACTGGCCGGCATGTGTTTCACGTCGTTCCTATGTCTGTCCCTTCGGGGAAATGTCACGCGCTGATATTCGGAGTCCTGCCTAGCCTGCTACAGCCCGGGTTACCGGAGTCCTGTTAGCCCAGTGCTACAGCCCGAATAGATACGTTGATGACCGACATGTTCGAAGTGATTCATGAATGCCTGTCCTCATAGGCTAGCGCCGCTTTGGGTTCACGACTAGTCATGTCGGCCCGGGTTCTCTGTCATATGGATGCTAGCGACACTATCATATACGTGAGCCAAAAGGCGCAAACGGTCCCGGGCCAGGTAAGGTGGCACCCGTGGGAGTACCGTGTGTGAGGCCGCAAAGTGATATGATGTGTTACACGCTGGATCGATGTGGCTTAGGATCGGGGTCCTGACAGCGTTGGCATCAGAGCCGGACTGCCTGTAGGTTCGCTAAGCCAAACTGGTCGATGTCGAGTCTAGAAATGCTTTAGCTATATGTAGGGGAATTGATTGTGGGAGGGAACGTAAGGCTCTTTTACTCCTTTACCTTATGCCCTCTATTCTGAGTCATTCTCTTCTCATTCTACGTGGGTTAAGGACTAGGCTCTCTTCTCTCTATCAGGTTCACGTGTTACTAAATCCGTAGTAACTTATAGGATTGTTGGTTTCAACCCAGTTCAGTTCTACTAAAGTTTAGTATGTTACCATTTGAACCAGAACCTTGATATGATGTTGTTGAGTGGTTTCGCAAACTGTTGTGGATGTCTCAATTCTTTTTCTGAGCATTTACAGCCGTTATGCTGTCCAATTTCATCCAGAAATTCTAATGCCTTTGCACTAATTTGTGCTTTCAGATGGCTACCCGTCCCCAAAACCAAGTGGTTCGTCTGACCCATTGCATCGGTGTATGTGGTCATACCGCCATGTTGGTTCGAGTGATGGTGGAGGCAGGATACCGATGGTACCCTGAATACACCGTCGAAGAGCAGTTTAGAGATTTCAACCAGAGCCAATATCTGTGCACGGTTAGGATATATCCATCTTATCCCGGAGCCACAGAACCACTCCACCGTTCTTATGGACTCGGGATCACTATTGGGATGTCCGTTCAAGATGCAGCCTACTCGATGATGACCATTATGCGAGCTAGAACTGCCTTGTTGAGCAACACTGAATTTCGCTACATGCCAGCATCCCTCCCTGGGGCGCATGGTTACCTTCAGGGCATGTACAGTGATGCATCCCATGAGGACTCACTCCTTTGCACCACTACTGAGATGTTGGAAGATAAGGACCGTGAAAACCGGGCCTTGCGTATGGAGCTCTTTAATGCTCGTGCTGATCATTGGGCCACCTTGACGAGGTTTGCACCTGCTGTGCAAGTCGGATACATGGACACGAGAGACTTGTACCCTGTGCGGGCTAGTCTGCCAGACTTCATGGAATGGCGTGAGGTGGGAGGCATTACCCCTCCTCGTGGGCCTCTTCTACCGCCATCTGTTGGACCGAGGCCGCATCCAAGTCCCTATGGTCCACAAGCACCGCAGGACCGTCTGTTCCCAGATGACCATGTTCCGCTTCCAGGTCTGGGTGGTGACTTCTATGAGGACTTCTACGGAGCCGTCTGAGCTAGTAGCAGTCTCGCTGGTATTGTAATAGTTGTATGTCCACCGTCCTGCGTGATTGTGGAATATAACTTAGTGTGTATCAATTCCGGAGGTGTAGAAAAATAATGTATAGGAGCTTGGAATGCCTCCGATGAGATGTAACGTCTTTTCGTCTTAGTTGTACCTCAGCTTGAGCTTGTACTAAACTATGTATGATGTGTATGACCGTTGGTATATATATGGCAGTTTCTATATTACCATGCCATACGGATGATCATCTCTGCATTCCTTGTTATCCATTACATTCCGCACTTCCTTGGCCAGATTTTGCCATCCTGGTTTAAATCGCTGTTTTGTTTCCCAGGATGGTCAACACCCGCAGCAACCCTGCTGCTTCGGAGCAGGGAGAAGCTAGTGCACCTAGAGAGGAAAGTCTGCCTCAACCACCTTCTCTGGCCGAAGTGATGCTGGAGGCAGAGCGCAACAGGCGCGACACCAACCGCTTGCTAGAGCGGATTGAGCAGAACACTTCACGCCAGCAGAGGATCAATTCGGTGTCCATCAATGACTTTGTCAAGCTGTACCCGCCAAAGTTCAATCACTCCATCGAACCTCTCGATGCGGATGACTGGCTCCGCAGCATCGCCCACAAGCTACGTTCTGCCAACGTGGCTGAAGATGATAAAGTCACCTTTGCTGCCTATCACCTCGAAGGTCCTGCCAGCCTTTGGTGGGAGAATTATGAAGCTATGCGCCCGGTCGGCCAACTCACTACTTGGGCTGATTTCAGTGCCGCTTTTCGTGAGCATCATATTCCGGAAGGTCTCATGGATCGCAAGAGGGAGGAGTTCTGTAACTTCACCCAGGGGAAGCTGACTGTGGATGCATACAGTCGCGAATTTGGAAGGCTTGCACGCTATGCTCCCGAAGAGGTGTCCACCGATGCCAAGAAGCAGGCAAGGTTCCGCAAGGGACTTAGCCCTGAGCTCCGACGTGACCTTCGTCTGCATGAATGCACTTCCTTTCCGAAGCTAGTCAATAAGGCCATCAGTGCCGAGACAGGGCAGAATGATTTTGAAGCTTCACGCAAGCACTCCCGTGACTATGGATCTTCATCCGGTTCTGGATCACAGAAGCGCCGGGTCTGGATCCCAAATTCTGCTATGCCACCCAGGTATACCCCGAGGCCATCCTTTGAGGCGCCTCGTCCCAACCAGCAGTTTGTGCCGCCCAAGACTTTTGGTGGTTCCCCTGCCAATGCTGCTCCACGCCCCACTTCGATAACTTGCTTCAAGTGTGGTGAGCCGGGCCACTACATCCGTGAGTGTCCCCAGAACAACCCCAGCCAGTTCGGAAAGTCTGTTGGCCGTGGTAAGTCAACAGCAAAAGTGCTTGTCGCCAAGCCAGCCACCACTGCTCGTGGCCATGTCAACTACGTTTCAGTTGAAGAGACTCAAGAGGACCCCAACGTCGTTCTCGGTACGCTCCTTGTTAATTGCCATCCGGCAACTGTTCTCTTTGATACTGGAGCATCTCATTCATTTATTTCTGAGAGCTATGCTCGTTTGCACAACACCACTTTTTGTGACATGCCCACCTCCATGGTAATTCAAACCCCTGGTTCTAAGTGGCAAACCTCTAGAATCAGCCATGGAAATGAAATTCTTGTTGACAGATTGGTCTTCCTTGCGTCACTAATAGCTCTCAAGTCTTCAGACATAAACATTATCTTGGGTATGGACTGGATGTCAGCTCATTACGCCAAGATTGACTGCTCAACTAGAACTGTCCAACTTACCCATCCATCGGGCAAGACAGTCAATGTTTTGACCCGAGTATCGGAGCGTCAGCTCTACTCTCTAAATGCCAATCCCCTTCCAGACCTCGAAGATATTCCGGTAGTTCGTGACTTCCCGGATGTCTTTCCAGAGGAACTGCCAGGTGTTCCACCTGACAGAGATGTCGAGTTCGTGATAGACCTTGTCCCAGGAACCGTCCCAATCTCTAGAAGACCTTATAAGATGGCACCCCTAGAACTAGCTGAGCTTAAGAAACAACTCGATGAGTCCTTGCAAAAGGGTTTCATCCGTCCTAGTTCATCTCCATGGGCTTGCCCCGTCCTCTTCGTCAAGAAGAAGGATGGAACGGATCGGATGGTTGTAGATTACCGACCTGTCAATTTGGTCACTATCAAGAACAAGTATCCGCTCCCCAGGATCAACGATCTGTATGACCAGCTCGCTGGATCTTCAGTCTTTTCCAAGATGGATTTGAGGTTGGGCTACCATCAAATCAAAATCAAGAACGGAGACATTCCCAAAACGGCTTTCGTTACTCGTTACGGCCAATACGAGTACACCGTCATGTCCTTCGGTTTAACCAATGCTCCAGCCACCTTCTCTCGGTTAATGAACTCGATCTTCATGGAGTACTTGGATAAATTCGTCGTGGTATACCTCGATGATATACTCATCTACTCCAAGAATGAGGAAGAACATGCCGAACATCTAAGGCTAGTATTGATGAAACTTCGAGAGCATCGCCTTTATGCCAAATTCTCCAAGTGCGAATTCTGGTTGCCAGAAGTGACCTATCTGGGCCATGTAATCTCTGGCAAGGGCATTGCTGTCAATCCCGAGCGAGTTCAAGCTGTCCTTGACTGGACTCCACCTGAAACGGTCAAGCAAGTTCGGAGTTTTCTTGGTTTAGCGAGCTATTGCCGCCGCTTCGTCGAGAATTTCTCCAAAGTTGCTAAGCCTCTAACTGAACTCCTCAAGAAAGATAAAAAGTTCGAGTGGACCCCACAGTGCGAGTTCAGCTTTCAGGAACTGAAAAGACGCCTGACATCTGCTCCCGTACTGGTACCACCAGATTTCTCTAAGGACTTTGTTATCTATTGCGACGCCTCGCGACAAGGACTAGGTTGCATACTCATGCAAGATCGTCATGTGATTGCCTACGCATCTCGACAGTTGCGTCCACATGAGGATAATTATCCTACTCATGATCTAGAGCTTGCAGCAGTAGTCCATGCACTCAAAACCTGGCGACACTACCTTCTGGGTAATCGTTGCGAAATTTACACTGATCACCAAAGTTTGAAATATATCTTCACCCAACCGGATTTGAATCTCAGGCAAAGACGTTGGGTCGAGTTGATCTCGGATTACGACTTAGGAATAACTTACACCCCAGGCAAAGCCAATGTCATGGCTGATGCACTAAGTCGTAATCTTATTGTAACAATTTGATGTTACAACAAGGTCAACCACTTCTCCACGAGGAATTTCGTAAGCTTAACCTTCATATTGCTCCTCGAGGATTCCTATCCACCCTGGTGGCGAAACCTAACCTTACGGATCAAATCATTACCGCTCAGCGGTATGATAGAGGGATATCTCGGATTAAGGAGAACATTGCTAGAGGAGTTGCTAAATGTTTTTCCATGGATAAACGAGGTGTGGTCTTCTTCGAGAACCACTTGGTGGTTCCCAAGAAACAACATTTACGACAATTGATCCTTAAGGAAGCTCATGAATCCCCTTTCACCATTCATCCCGGTAGTACTAAAATGTATCAAGACCTACGCCAGAGGTTTTGGTGGACCAGGATGAAGAGAGAAATCGCTCAATACATTGCAACTTGCGACGTCTGTCGTCGTGTTAAAGCAGAGCATCAACGTCCTGCTGGCACCCTTCAGCCCTTGGATATTCCTGAATGGAAATGGGATAAAATCGGTATGGATTTCATCACCGGGTTTCCCAGGACCAAAAGAGGGAATAATGCTATCTTCATTGTTGTCGATCGTCTCTCCAAAGTAGCCCACTTTTTACCTGTTCGCGAGAGTATAACCGCTGGCCAGCTAGCTGACTTATACATCTCTCGAATAGTGTCTCTTCATGGTGTTCCATTAGAAATTAATTCGGACCGTGGAAGTCTTTTCACCTCTCGATTTTGGGAAAGTTTCCAAAATGCTATGGGGACTCGTCTCTCCTTTAGCACTGCCTTCCATCCGCAATCAAGTGGTCAAGTAGAACGAGTCAATCAAATTCTGGAGGATATGCTCCGAGCTTCTGTCATCTCTTTCGGCATGGATTGGGAGAAGTGCCTTCCATTCGCCGAGTTTGCCTATAACAACAGTTATCAAGCTAGTTTGGGTAAAGCTCCTTTCGAAGTTCTTTATGGACGGAAATGTCGAACACCTCTTAACTGGTCAGAAACCGGCGAGAGACAACTCTTTGGCCCGGATATGATCCAGGATGCAGAAGAGCAGGTTCGTATTATTCGTGAGAAGTTGAAAACCGCCCAGTCTCGACAAAAGAGTCAGTATGACCGCAAGCATAAGCCCATGGCTTATGAAGTCGGCGAGATGGCTTACCTTCGGGTTACCCCTTTAAAGGGAACCCATCGATTCGGTATCAAAGGCAAATTGGCTCCTCGCTACATTGGACCCTTTCGCATTCTTGCCAAACGAGGGGAAGTTGCCTACCAATTGGATCTACCTCCGCATCTCTCCAGAGTTCATGATGTCTTCCATGTTTCTCAACTCAGGAGTTGCTTCGCGGATCCTATCCGTGGGGTGGACCACGAAACGCTTGATCTCCAAGATAACCTCACTTATCGGGAATACCCCGTTCGTATCCTTGATCAAGCCGAGCGTACCACTCGACGCCACAATATCAAGTTTCTCAAGGTTCAATGGTCACACCATTCCGAGCAAGAGGCTACCTGGGAAAGGGAGGATCGTCTTCGACTTGAGTACCCCGCCTTCTTTCCGGAGGAACCTAAATCTCGGGACGAGATTCTTTTGAGTGGGGGTGAGTTGTCACATCCCTAGCTAGGCCATGCATTAGAGTGTGCATCATGTTTAAATTCTATTAATTCTGAAATGGGAAATGCCAGAACCCCCAACACACACTTCCCCCCCCCCCTGGAAATAACTAGGGTTTACTAAAATCTTTTTCAATGAACCTGAAATGCCCTTCTAAAATGTTCACCCTCTTTGTCTTGGATTAAACCCCCTGGCAAAAATAGTGCACATTTTTCTAGGTCAACAGAAGGTTATTGAATTAACACATAAGTATTTGAATTTGGGCATTTAAAATTTATAAAAATATTTTAAATGTTCAAATGTTCTCAAACAGAAATGTTTCATGGTGTCTATATTTTAAATAGCAAGCATGTGCAGTTTGAGAATTTTTGGAGTGGTCTAGGTAATTTAAATAATTCCACAAAGTTACAAAAGAAATAGAAAAAGAAACAAAAATCAGAAAAGGACTTACCTGGCCAAACCCCCCCAGCCGGCCCACCTGGCGGCCCAGCACTGTGCTGGCCCGAGCCAGCCAGCTGCTTCGTCCCCGCCAGGCAGGCAGGGTGGTGACGCCGACGAGCGCAAGCTCGCCACGACGCCACCTGCTCGCCGCTTCGCCGCCCCGCTGTTCTGGACGGCCTCCACGTCGTGCCCCCGACGCCCTGGACACGTCCATTTCCCCCCTGTCTCTCTCCCTCGCTCTCCCCCGCCATGGCCGACGCCACCGCAGCTGCACCGTCGCCGTAGTCGCGCTCTCCGTCGTCCTTGCGCCGCTCCGACCTGTCCAGAAGCTCCGCCGCCCTCCTCTTCTTCGAGCTAGCCGAGCCCCGAGAGCTCGCTCGCTCTACAACGCTCCCCCGAGCTCTTCTTCAACCTTCGGCCGCCGGAGATCCCCTTCGACCTCACCGCCGCACCAGCTCGTCCCCGACCACGCCGTCTGGCTCTGCGAGTTCGCTGTGAGCTTCGCCACCTCCCCATCCTCTCCTTTCCTCCTCTCGTGCACCACAGCGACTGCACGTAGTTCAACCGCACGCGCCGCCGCGGAGCTCGTCGCCGACGAGGCTCCGGCCACCCAACGGCCGCGCCACCCTGTCCAATGGCTTCACCGCAACCCCAGGAGGCCAACGCACTACCGCACGCACCTCGCCGTGCCCCGCAGCCCCGGTTTCACCTTCACCCGAGCCCTGGCGCCGCCAAACTCGTCGCCGGCGCCAACTCCGGCCACCCCGACCCCAACCAACTCCACCAAGAGTTGCGGGTCAGCTCCCGCATCACGTAGACGTGCTCCGCCGTCGATTTGGTCGCCGGAGCACGAATCTACACTTCCTCCGCCGCGTCTGGACGTCGCCGGCGGCTCAACGCCGGCGGAGTTGACCCGTTGACCCCCTGGGTCTATGACATGTGGGCCCCGTCCGCTAACTAATCCAGAATTAGGATTAACCTAATCTGTTTAATCTAATAACCCTGACACGCGGGACCCACGCGTCAGGTTTGACCTGGACCGGGTCTGTTGACCTGCTGAGGTCAGCATGACCTCATGCTGACGCAATAACTAATTACTGGATTTATTTTTATACAGGAAAATCCAGAAAATAGCTCAAACTTCAAAAATTCATAGAAAATTATCTATAACTCCAAATGCAAAGTTTTATATATGAAAAATTATCAGAAAAATCCAACCTATCCAATGGAACTGGTTTCATGCATGTTAAAACAAGTTAAACCCACTGTTTAGGCATTATAAGATATCGCACTAATATGATCTTATAAATGCACTACCATTTGAATCTTTGGTTCAAATGGGGTCATTTCCTTCTGGTTTAACTTGCACAAGACCAGGACACATTCATATTGCCATGTCAATGCATGCATCATATTGTTGCATATCGTCATGTATTGATTGTGTTGCAATGTGTCATTCGTGGTAGGTTCTGCCTCCGAGGATATCTCCGAGTATCCAGTTGAAGGGCAGTATCCCACCACCACTCCATCAGGCAAGCAAACCATTGATCATTCCGATACAAACCCATGTTCTCGCTTCTACTCTCGTTTACTGCATTAAGACAACGCGTTTCAAACTGCTGTGTGTCGCGGTAGTTGAACCCACTTCCTTTGCATGACCTGTCATTGCCACAGTAACTAGATGAAACCCACTAGCATGTGTAGGAGTTGAGTGAGCCAATACATGTGTATGTGTGTTCCTACCATGCTATGCTTGCTATGCTTAGAGTTGTGTCAGGTCTGGCTCATCGGGATGATGAACTGGAGTGAAAGGTTGTGTCGGTGACAAGAGTGAAGTGTTGAACACGATTTGGTAAAGGAATCGATGAGAGGCCATGTAGGAGTACATGGTGGGTTGTTTCATTGAGGCCGTCCTTAGGAACTGAGTTCTGTGTTTGTGATCCATGATACAGTTACTACCACACATTGGGATCCTTAATTGACTCTCTCGGCTTCTTGATCACGCTTGTCCTCTGTCCAGGAGTTGCAAAGTAGTTTCTGGTGTTTGTAGTATGCTGGGGGCCGCACGCGGTGCTGACCATCGGGGTGGGCTGTGTTGCGGTAGGCACGTGGCACGGTGTACCGACTCGCCCGTTTGGTGTCTCGGGAACCCTGTTCACATCGTTCGGGGCCGTTAGTGGAAACCTCGGCCGGACTCCCTGCGGATGGAACCCGAATAGGCGATAAACCTGGACTAGAGACTTGAGTGTGTAGGTAGGCCGTGGCCGACACCCTCGCTGGGCTTCCGCTTGAAGGTTGCCGAGTACATGTCGTGTAAACGGCGATAAGTGGTGAGAGCGTGTGTGAAGAAGTACACCCCTGCAGGGTTAACATCATCTATTCGAATAGCCGTGTCCGCGGTAATGGACTTCTGGGTTGCCTATATCAGTTCATAGACAAGTTAAATGGATACTGCTAAAAATCTCAAGATAAGTGTGAGTACCGCGGATGGCCCTCTCGCAGGATGGCGAGAGAGGATCCACGGTGGAGTATTGTGATGGTGTTAGTGGACTCGTGTGCGAAAAATGATTTACAAATGGTGTCTATCGTAGGATAGATTAGCCAAGAGTCAAAGCTGGCTTGCTGCAATAACCCCACTACCTTCTTGAGAATGTGCATGTATAGTAGGTTCCTGTTGTAAGACTTGCTGAGTACCTCCGTACTCATGTTGCTTTAATCATGTTTTTCAGACGACTGCACCAACCCCTCTGATGGGTTCTATGTAGACCTCGACGTTGACGAGTGACTTATCACCCAGGTGGTGATCCAAGGCTTGTGAAGGGTCTTTGTAGATAGACAGGCTTCGTCAAGCCTTCTTTCTTTCTTGTGTCTGTACTCAGACTACTTTGCTTCCGCATGTGCTTGTATGTTTGTATGACTTGAGTGTTGGGTCATGTGACCCCTATCTGTATGAATGATATGTATGGTTCCTCGGAGCCTTCTAAATAAAGTACTTGAGTCGTAGAGTACTGTTGTGATGCCATGTTGTATTTACTCATATCGGGCATATTGTGTGTATGATTGAAATGCTTGGTATGAGTGGGATCCGACTATCTAGTTGTTTATCCTTGGCAGCCTTTCATATGGGGAAATGTAAGTCTTGTGCTTCTGAGCGATAGTAGTCCGCTACAGCCCGGTTCACCGGAGTCCTGCTAGCCCAGCACTACTGCTTGGACACTTGACTGGCCGGCATGTGTTTCACGTCGTTCCTATGTCTGTCCCTTCGGGGAAATGTCACGCGCTGATATTCGGAGTCCTGCCTAGCCTGCTACAGCCCGGGTTACCGGAGTCCTGTTAGCCCAGTGCTACAGCCCGAATAGATACGTTGATGACCGACATGTTCGAAGTGATTCATGAATGCCTGTCCTCATAGGCTAGCGCCGCTTTGGGTTCACGACTAGTCATGTCGGCCCGGGTTCTCTGTCATATGGATGCTAGCGACACTATCATATACATGAGCCAAAAGGCGCAAACGGTCCCGGGCCAGGTAAGGTGGCACCCGTGGGAGTACCGTGCGTGAGGCCGCAAAGTGATATGATGTGTTACACGCTGGATCGATGTGGCTTAGGATCGGGGTCCTGACAACAATTCACTTGTCGGCGTTCCGGTTACAATAACATGGAATCGAGGAATGAATAATGATGGCGAGGAGTATCACTGTATCAAGAGTTCATAGGATGGTGTGCAATTCCCATGACAATCTTAATATAAAGATGGTAATACTCCAAGGTAGAGCAGAACAAAAGCTGGATTAATATTTGATCTGCGGAACACAACTGCTTTGACTCAATCCTAGAAATGGATGAGGTACTGGAGTTTGTTCTCCTAGTCATTCCGAACTAGAATGGCTTGACGGACCACAAGAATAATAGGCATCGATGAACACAAATGCACGACATAAACTTGACTATCAACTAATAGGCAAGGATCGGAATACAACTACAGAGGGACAACTCAAAGGGACATATATCTTTCTGAGTTGTGGATGCATAGATTAGTATGTCGAGCAAAGCTCAACATTTCTTCCGGATAACCCATGCAGAAGAGGAAGAATTGGCAGAGTCACAATATAGAATGAAGAACTCATCAAGAGCACTCTAGTTGTGATCCTTTTGGTTCAAAAGAACTTCTGCCAAAAGCGATTCATGGTATTTCGAAGAAGGATATACCACAGACCTCGGGGACTGTCGCAAGGTTACTAATATCCTAAAGGAACTAGCAACAGTATCAACATGAATGAGTAGAGTGAATCTCGGGTTCAAGAACCCACGAATAGAATACCTAGTAACTAATAACATCACGGGATGCTTTCGAGAATGATGGCCAGAATCATCACACTGGGAATACAAAACATTGCTAGATTACTATATGACTCCATAAAACACCTAGGGTCATAATAATAGCTCCAACATATATGTCGAGGCAACAGAGTACCTCAACTCACCGATTAGTGTGCTTATTCTGACCAAAATGACATTGGAAACAGAAAGAAAGGGTCTGCAAATGCATCAGATTGTTTAGAAACCTGGGATGACTCGGACAGCATAACGGCTGTAAATGCTCAAAATGATTTGAGACATCCTACAAAAATGGTGGCATAACCACTCACAAGCACAATATCAAGGTTCCGAGACCAACTATGAACATATGGAAGTAGTAGGAACTGAACTGAGGCTTGAATTCAACAATCCTAGGCAACTACGGTTTGGTAACACGTCATCCTAAGAGATAGATGAGAAGGCCTAGTTCTTAATCCCCGTAGAAAAGAAGAGGTTGACTCAGATCAGAACGACATAAGGTAAAGGAGTAAAAAGAGCCTTACGTTCCCTTCCATAATCAATTCCCTTATATAACTAAAGCATTTCTAGACTCAACTTCGACCAGTTTGGCTTGGTAATCCTACAAGCAGTCAGGCTCTGATACCAAAGCTGTCAGGACCCCGATCCTAAGTCACACCGATCTAGCATGTAACACATCATATCACCTTGCGGCCTCACGCACGGTATTCCCACGGGTGCCACCTTACCTGGCCCGGGACCGTTTGCGCCTTTTGGCTCACGTATATGATAGTGTCGCTAGCATCCATATGACAAAGAACCCGGGCCGACATGGCTAGTCGTGAACCCAAAGCGGCACTAAACCATGGGGACAGGCATACATGAATCAACTTCGAGCATGTCGGTCAACAGCGTGTGAATCCGGGTTGTAGCACTGGGCTAACAGGACTCCGGTAACCCGGGATGTAGCAGGCTAGGCAGGACTCCGGATGTCACCGCGTGACATTTGCCCGAAGGGACAGACACAGAAACGAAGTGAAACACGTGCCGGCCAGTCAAGTGTCCTGAGCAGTAGTGTTGGGCTAGCAGGACTCCGATGAACCGGGCTGTAGCGGACTACTATGGCTCAAGGAAGCACTAGACTACATTTCCCCATAAGAGAGGCTGCCAAGGATAAACAACTAGGTTGTCGGATCCCACACATACCAAGCATTTCAATCATACACACATTATGCTCGATATGTGTAAATACAACATGGCATCACAACAAGACTCTACGACTCAAGTATTTATTCATTAGGCTCCGAGGAGCGAGATATTACAAACATGGGTCTCATGACCCAACATTCAGAGCATACAAGTCAAAGCACAAGCGGAAGCTAAACATGTCTGAGTACAGACAACTACAAATGAAAAAGGCTGAGAAGCCTGACTATCTACCAGATCCTGCCAAGGGCACAAGATCGTAGCTGAGGTATCAAGCTAAACGTCGAAGTCCACACGGAACTACTAGCGAGACTGACGTCTCTCTGCAAAACATAAAATAAGCAAACGTGAGTACAAATGTACCCAGCAAGACTTACATCAGAACTATCTACATATGCACCGGTATCAACAAAGGGGTGGTGGAGTTTAACTGCAGCAAGCCAGCTTTGACTCGGTGGCTATCCTGAACTACGACTTCAAGTAACTCTTTTGAGGTGGCGCACACGAGTCCACATATTCACCATATCAATACACCACTATGGATCCGCTCCCATCTCCCTACGAGAACGCCATCCATAGCACTCACGCTTATCTTGCGCATTTTAGAGTATCCACTTTCACTTGTCTATGAGCTGTACAAGGGGTCCAAGTTTCCATATCCGAGGAATCCGGCTATTCGAATAGATAATGATAACCCTGCAGGGGTGTACTTCTTCACACACGCTCTCGCCACTTATCGCCCTGTGCACGTCATGTACCTCGGCAACCTTCAAGCGGAAGCCGGGCGAGGGAGTCGGCCACGACCTGACTAACCACACAAGTCTCTCGTCCAGGCTTATCGCCTATTCGGGTTCCATCCGCAAGGATATCCGCCCGGGGTGTCGCTCACGGCCCCAAACGATGTGAGCAGGGTTCCCAAGCCCACCAACCGGGTGCCACTTGGTACACCGTGCCACTGTGCCTAGTTTGTCCCAAGCCCACCTGTACCGGGTGCCACTTGGTAGACTACTAACACTACCTACAAACACCAGAAACTAGTTGCAACTCCTGGACAGAGATCAGGTTGATTAATAAGTCGAGAGGGGCACTTAAGCATTCCAATGCGTGGTAGTAACTATTCATGGATCACAAACACAGAACTCAGTTCCTGAGGACGGCTGCAATGAGACAACCCACCATGTACTCCTACATGGCCTCTCACCGCTACCTTTACCAAATCGTGTTCACACACTTAGCTCTCAACAGTAGGACATGTTTGCCACATTCCAATTCATCCCCGATGAATTAGACCTGACTCAACTCTAAGCAGTAGCAGGCATGACAAACAAGCATGGATGAGTAGGCACATCAGGGCTCAAACAACTCCTACTCATGCTAGTGGGTTTCATCTATTTACTGTGGCAATGATAGGTCATGCAGAGGAAAGGGGTTCAGCTACCGCAGCATGTAACAGTTGAATCGTTGTTGTCCTAATTCAGTAAAAGAGAGCAGGAGCGAGAGAGTGGGATTGTATCGGAATTAACAAGGGGGTTTTGCTTGCCTAGCACTTCTGAAGATAATATAGCTCTTCATCGGTGTCATCGATCACATCGTCGGAAACATCGTTGACTGAGAGGGGACGGTTACCGGCAAACAGAGAAGGACACAATCAATGCAATGCAACAATATGATGCATGATCATGACATGGCAATATGCTGTGGTTTGAGCTAATGCATCTAGCTATGATTTAAATGAAGTTGGTTTGAATACATGATTCAAATTCCAACTCCATATATGATTATTTAAATGCCCTTTATTTGTTTTGTCCAAAACAGAGGACAAACATTGTTCAAACATGCATGAAAATGGTACAGATGGATTCCTTGAATTTTTCTGATCAATTTTCATATATAAATTATCTCATTCTGAGTTACGGTTGATTTTCTATGATTTTTAGAAGTTAATAACATTTTCTGGAATTTCCTGAATAAGAATAAATCCAGAAAATGGCATTACTGCGTCAGCATGACATAGGTGTGACGTCAGCAGGTCAACAGCCGCCGTCCAGGTCAAACCTGACCAGTGGGGTCCACTGGTCAGTGACACAGTGTCAATTACAGAGGCTGACGTGTGGGCCCGGTCAATGCTGACGTGGCCAAGTCAACGGTGGCAGGCGGGGCCCACTGAGATTAGTATTAATTTTAACAGAGAAGTTAAACAAATTAATTTAGGCACGGGGGCCCACTGGTCAGTGGCACTAGGGGTGATTAGCTGGGTGTTTAGGCCCTAATTAAGTGGCCACGTCGGCGGCTAACCGCCGGTGACACACAGACACGGCGGCAGCTCTCGTTCCGGCGATTCCGGCGACGAGAGGGGGCGGGGTTGGTCTCTACGGCTGCTGCGCGAGGAGGCGCTTCGATTGGTGGTCATGGGCGGTGTTGGGTCGGACTGCGGCGGCGACAGCGATGGCAACAGCGGCGGCCGGAGCTCGGTCAAGTGCGGGCGAGGGCTACGGCGATCCAACGAAGCGGGGAAGAGGGGGAAACGGTGGCGGAGCTCACAGCGGTGCCGTAGGGATGGTTAGCGGGCCCGGGGATGTCCTGCGAGCGGCGGATCGACGACGATGGTGGCCGGAGCCCGAGGTGGAAGGCGACGGCGATGGCGACGTTGCTGGCCTCCTGGGGTCGCGTGCTTTGGCGTGTGGCTCTACGGCGTCGAGGCGGAGCTCGTGGGGCGCTGGCCGGGCGTGGGGATGCTGGTGGCCACGGTAACGACGAGCGGCGGCGACGGCGCATCCGGTGGTGCTGCGGGAAAGAGCTAGAGGAGAGGGAGAGAGCTCCAGAGTGAGGGGAGAGACAGAGGGGGTCGAGGGGAGGCCGGGGAGGCGGTTCAGGCATCGCGGTGGCGAGGGACGTAGGCAGGCAGGGAGGTGGCGTGTCGCCATGGCGCGCGCGTGCGCTGTCCTCCCTCCTCTGCCTACTGGCAGAGGTAGAGGATGACTGGCTTGGGCCCTGGTGGGCTAGGCCACCAGCTGGGCCAGCCAGGTGGGCTGCCAAGTAGGTCCAGGTGGGTGGTCCAGTGGCCTTCTCTCTCTTTCTTACTTAATTGTTTCTGTTTTTTTATTTTATTTCTCTGTTTTGAATTAGTAAAAATACTAATTCATTTTGTAAAATCTTGAAAATAATTGTGGGCTCTTTTGAAACTATTTCCAATAGCCCTCAAATGCTTTCAAGATTATTTGGACATTTAAAATAATTTATAGAATTTAAATGTCCAAATTCAAATACTTATGATTTAATTCCAAAATCCAGAATAGCCTCCAAAAATATGAAACCATTTTTGGCAGAGGGTTCAGCCAGGACCAAAGATGATGACATTTATGAAGGGCATTCTGGGTTCATTGAGAATTTTTAAGTTTGAACCTAGTTGAATTCATTTGGTGCTAGGGTTTCAAGATCCCCATTTAAAGTTTAAAAGCAATTTAAACATGATGCAACACATGACTAGCTAGCCCAGAGCATAACAGAACTAGGGATGTGACAAGGGGAGAAAAACTGCAAGTGTGCTCTACTTCGTGTTGAATCTCGTTGGAATTCATACAAACTCATTCGTGAGACAAAGGAACGGACCAATGAAATCAATACAAAATTTAGCCAGTGCCTGAACAATCAAATAAAATTCATACAAATAACATGCAAACATTCAAATGAAATTTCATTTAAAGTTTATAAAGTAGTGGCTACTCTCGGGTGTAGTACACCCGAGTTAGCAAAAGATTGAAAAAATGTAATCAAACATTTTTCAAAAAATCTAAACTTTTCGGACATGAAACATTATCAGATGTGTGAGGTTCTTGCAAAATTTTATCTAAAAATAACATCTGAGGAGCTCTCACCAAGAATAACAAAGTCACTGCTCAAACAGTGCACAAAACTTTGAGCAACGATTTTGTTTTTTTCGGTGAGATCTCATCGTATGTTATTTTTTGGTGAAACTTGGCAAGAACCTCAAACATATGATAAAGTTTGATGTAGCAAAATTTCAGATTTTCTAGATTTCGTTTGATAAACCTTTTTCAAAGTTTTTGCTAACTGGGGTGTAGTACACCCGAGAGTAGAAAATCCAGTCTCTTTTTACAGACATTCATGTGAATTTTGAGTGAACCCCCAAACATAGCCACCGACAAATACTCCCTCCTACTCGTCGTTGTTTTAGTTCAAATTTGAACTAAAACCATGAAGAGTAATTTGGAACGGAGGGAGTAACTCTCAGTGCTTGTCCTAATCTACTCATCATCGTCGGAACCGCTATTGAGGCCGAGGGAGTCGTCGTCGCCATCGGGCCTCCTTTTGAGGCTCAGGGAGTTGTCGCTTACGAGGTCGATGGTGGCGGAGGCCGCCGAAGCGACGACCATGTCGTGGAAACCTAGCGTGGTAGTCAGGTCGTCAGGGTGGTGTTGTGGCTCTGATGATTCGTGATGCACTAGGGGATCCCCGGAAAGTCTTCGAGGTCACCAGCTTGACTGGCTACCGAACCTCTGCACTCCGCTAGGAGATGTGGCTCCGGCTCCTTCTTAGGGATGCGTAGGACGTCGTTGCTAAGTAAATAGGCAATTTTTTGATTAACTTAATCCACGAGTAAATTACTAGCATGGCATTGACACAAATAAATGCACACTGATATTCAGCCAAGCAAGCACATACTACGCTAATTGCAGAAAGATCTACGTATAACGCTAGCATGGCTAAAACAGAAAACAGTAGGAGCGGGATAAACGAGTTATACCCTCCAGTAGGCCACACAGAGGCCATGGCGGTGGTGGCGGCAGCAGCGTCCTCGGCGACCTTCTTATCGGCTTCAATTTTCTCGACAGCGAGACGGTCGGCGGCGGACTGCGACATGATGATGATGAAGATGGCGCGGACGTAGAGGAAGTAGAGAAACATCGATCAGTCGTGTAGTTGCTTCCCAAAAACCTATTCACCCCTCTCCCGTACAGGAACCAGAGGGGCGGGGTTTCGGAGACTTGCTCTCCCGTCTACCGTGTACGCGGTGGACGGGATGGAGTCATCGGCGGCAGCAGAGGAACGACGGTGGGCGTGTGCATGGAGCAGATGTGATCTGATCGTGGCAGCTAGGGTTAGGAGACACCGTACACTTATATAGGCGCAGCCGTGTGGAGAGACATGGGCTCGACCCACGTCCGAGTCCGTGACAGCCCATGATCCAACGTATCAGATCGTGGCCCAGCTGTCAGAAACTCTCCGTTAGCGACTGGCAAAAATAAGCGCGTAGGTGTGAGCTCAGCTCAGGTCAATCCCGCAATCGGCGGCGCGTCGTGATGAGGCGTGGCGTGGCGAGGCGGGAGGCGGAGGATGAGTGTGTGAGGGCCTTATAAGGAGGTCCAACTCCTCTTCCACTTCCGGGGTGAGACTAAACTTCCCACTCCACCTAGTGCCAATAAACCCACATGGGCCCTTAGAGATTTTCAAAAATTGCTATATGGTCTTAAAGCCCATCCCAAATTCCAACAATCCCCCACCAGATCTCAAGGGCCCATTGTGTCCTCTGTTCCAATTGTTGTTTTGATATACCAGTGTTTCAGTGAAGACCTGTTAAGGTTGAGCTTCACTTAGAGCAAGTAGCTACACTCCTTCACAACTAAACAATCGACTATGCCTTGAATTGTCAGTTTGGCGTAAAGAAGTTTCACCACATGTCTTACTAGTACTAGGCTGCCGAAGGCTGACCCCTCGGGTGGAGCATATAAGTCACACTACTGGCCTATTCATGAGCTTACTATAGATCGCCCCAATCTCATAGACTGTGACCAGCAGTCGCGCTCACATAGGTGTGTTCCTCCAAAGGTCGCTCTGTAGGATAGCATCTTGCTTACATAAGCTTTGGAACACATTAAGACAGTAGTCATCCTACCATACAGTATCGAGAATATTGCATCTCCAATGGAGTGGGTTAGTATAGTTACTCTCCTCAGTTCACCACTGGCTTGTTTTCCCAAGTCCTACTTCACGGGATCTCCGATCACATAGGTTGGGATACCACCATGGCAACTCATGTGGGTCTCATACCCATCTCCCTCGATGCACTATCTATCACAACACGTGATAGCCCTTTCGTAAAGGGATCTGCCAGGTTCTTAGCCCTATGGACATACTCCAACGCTATCACTCCAGAGTTTCTTAATTTTCTGGTAGCTTTTAATCTCATTCTTATGTGTTTGTTGTACTTCATGTTGTCCTTTCAACTCTTCACCTTGGTGATGATAGTCTGATTGTCATAGTTCATAAGGATAGCCGGAACCAGTTTATCAACCAATGGCAAGTCCGTCAAAAGATCTCGAAGCCATCCTGCTTCAACACCAGATGTGTCTAATGCTGTTAATTTTGCTTCCATTGTCAATCTCGTTAAGATCGTCTGCTTGCAAGACTTCTAGGAAACATCACCACCTCCAAGAGTAAACATTGTCGGTGTACTAAAGTAGGGGTACCTTAGTACCCCGAACTTGTGCACGGGCAGTAGTAGCGTCCCGCGGCAAGGCTTGCCAGGGGAGCGACAAGAGTCTCCACGGCCCTTTCCAGGCCGGACGAAGGCCAAGTGATCGAGCCTAGAAGACCAAGCCCCGGCAAGAGGAGCTTGCCGGGCCAAGAAGTCGGGGTTTGGCAAGAGGAGCTTGCCGGGCCAAGGCGACAAGGCCCCGGCAAGAGGAGCTTGCCGGGACGACTAAGCCAAAGCACCAAGGCCCCGGCGGGAGGAGCTCGCCGGGACGGCCAAACCAAGGCACCCCAAGAGAAGCCCGCCACGGCGCGCCGCGCGCCCCGGCAAGGCCTGACGAGCGGCAAGCTCTCAGGTGCGGCAAGACAACCACCGCGGCAAGCCACTTGCCGCGGCGAACCACCACCTCAGGCATGCGCTCCAGCTCACCTGCCCACGCGTCACTCTGGAGCTTCCCCAGAGGCATGTGGCGGGGCGCCGCGCAACCTGGGGCACGCGGTGGCATGCGACGTTGGCAGAGTCGCCCCCGTGGCAAGCGGAGGCGCCCCTAACGGTCTGCCTCGGCACTGTTCAGGCGATCTAGACGGGCATTTAATGCCTTTGTCCCCCGCCGTCAGAGTTAGGTGCAATAGCACTGTGCGGCCACTGTTCGCATAGTTCCTTGCCATTTTTACCCTCACCTGCGTCGCTACCTGTGGGAAACCCCTTAGCATATAAAAGGAGGCCCATGCGCATGTAGAAGGGGGATCCAAAAAAGGAGGACACCCAGTAGACCCTCGTCTACGTCCAGCTCCAACTTACTGTAGCTTCTTGCGCTCCAGGGCAAGAACTCGAATCAACCAGACAAGCAGCAGTAGGGTTTTACGCATCCGTGCGGCCCGAAGCTGGGTAAAATCGTTGTGTGTGTGTGTCGCCTTGATCTGCTCTTTGTGCAACCTCCGCCCCCCGCCGAACCGAAAAGGGGCTCCGTCCCCATAGGTGCTCATGGAGGCCGATTTCCCCCGACATCTTTGGCGCGCCAGGTAGGGGGCTGCGTCGAGGTTGTGCGAACCAGATTTGGCGACCACAGGTAAGCTCAGGTATGGCCAGGTACCTTTCCGCTCCAACCCGCGGAGCGGAGGCATTCCTCCTCACGGACTCGTGCACGGCCCTCCTCGAGTACCCACTCACGCAGAGCCCGGGCAAGAGCAGCTGCTCCTCGAGGAGGACCGCCTTCCGGCCGCTGAGCGAGCTTCTCGCCTCCAGCAAATTCTGCGCCGCTCCCATAGCCGCAGAAGTTAGCGCCGGAAGTTGCGGCAAAGGCGACCTCGTTCTTCGGCGCGCCCAGGCCGCCAAGATCCAAACGAGTCGACGCCGACCGTGGGAGGGACCTTGCCAGCGCGGTAGTCGGAACCCGTTCCATCCGCCATCCTCTCTGTCCAAGTCTTGCCGCAGTTGCATGTAATCCTTGGTACAGAGACGAGCGCAGATCCCAAGCATAGCTTATGTGCCCCGCACATCTTGTCGATTTCGCGCCTCTCCGCTTTGCGCGCGCATTATTTGACACGATTGTGCAGCACTCGGCTCCGGCAAGTGATGGCAGGCCGTGAAGCCCCGAGCCCTCGTTATTCCCTTACCTCGAGAAGGGGGGATGACAGGATAGGCTGGGCATCGCCCGAGGAAGCTGCGCCTTGCCGGACTGCAAACAACGGAAAATCTAAGTTGCTAAAATTTGAGCAATTAAGCTCCTTTTTACCCTTAAGTTATCTTCCTCGAACGGCCGAGCTTCGTATGGGAAACCTGTGCGCGGAGGGGCCGGCTCGTGGCTGCTTGCGCCCTTATTTCGTTTCGATTCCGCTCAACGACTTAAGTGTGCTACATCCAGAGTGGCGTCCTTACTTTGTTTCGAGCTTGCTCGGCAGCTTAAGTGTGCTACGACTGCAGTCGCAACGCTTACCTCGCCCTGAGCCTGCTCAACATTTTAAGTGAGTTGCGCCAGCCGCGGCAAGGTTTCTTGCCGGTGGAGGCACCGCCAGCGGGTTGCTGATGTCCCGCACTCGGCACCCGTGGCAAGGCGGAGGCTTGCGCCGACAAGTTCCTGGGAGCGTAGGGCGCGAACGTACGAAGCACAAAGTCGAACGAGGGAGATAACAGCGCAATGAACTGCCTAAGATAAAAGTTATATTCCAAAACGACTTGCCGCTGCTCTAATCAGCTGTTTCTATGACATGCTCAGCAGCGACAAGGGAAGAAAAGAAAGAGGTGGGCGGCCTAATCCGCGCGGTCGCCCTCGACCCTCCTGATCCCGGCCACCCTTTCCACAATGGGGGTGACGAGGGCCCTGATCTCCGTCAGGTCGGCGTCTTCCGGCAGGTGCCTGAGGACGTTGGTAAGCCTGATGGTGGGGTTGCGGAAGACGATCTTCACCAGCACCCTCTCGAGGGCCCCGGAGACGGCTTCCCGCGTCTCCTCGGCCAGCTGCTCTGGGATCGTTTCCCGGAGATGCTGGAGCACCCCCACCAAGCCCTTGAAGAAGGAAGTGAGATTGACGCTCGGCGAGACGTTCTCGCCGGAGGGGTACTCGTGGCCCTCCATCCCCAGCAGCTTCAGCTCCTTGTTGATGGTGGTGGCGATGTCGACGAGGCCTTCGGTCCACCGCTCCACCGTCTCCTGGAAGGCGTTCTGGGTAACAGCGGCGCGCTTCAATAGCTCCTCGTTGCCAGCAACCTCCTTCCGCAAGGTCGCTTCCTGCCCCTTGGCGCTCTCCAGCGCCTTGGCCAGGGTGTCCAGCTTCAGCTCGAGGTCGGCCTTGGAATCCTTGGCGGCGTCGAGCTCCCGGATCTTCTCGGCGAAGTGGCCCTGCAGCTCGCCAAGGGTGTGAGCGCCCTTCTCGCGCTCCTGTTTGAGCGCGGCAAGCTCTTCGCCGCTCGCCTTGAGGTCGCTGACGAGCTGCGCCACCCTTGTCTCCAGCTTCCCCTTTACGACCTCGGCGGCCGCGGCAGCGTCCTGCGCTTTCTGCAGGGCCCCGCCAAGCGCCTGCTCGCGCGCGGCAACCTCCTCCTCGTGGCTGGCGAGGCTGGCCTTCTGCTGCACCAGTTCGCTTTCCCGCGCGGATAGCCCCGCAGCGGCAAGCCTCTGCTGCTCTTCGGCCTCTGACTTCTCGAGGAGAAAGGCCGTCCGCGCCTCGTCGAGCAGCCTCCGCTCCTCCGCCAAAGACCGGAGAGCCTCCTGGTTGAGCTCTCGGAGCTCCCCGGCACGCTTCTCCATGTCCGCGCTGGCCCTCGCGACGAGTGCCTCCTGGCGCTCCACCTTAGCCTGTCGGGCGCGGTAGAGCGACACAAGCTTCCGGAGCAGCCGCTCCTCCTCAGGCTCGCCGCTACTGGTGCTTGGCGCGTCGACCACTGTCAGCCCGACGGAGGCAAGCACTTCTCCGTCCAAGGCCTCCCCCTCGACCGGCGCCCTGGAGCTAGGCTCCCAGGGGAGCCTGATGAAGACGCCATCGCCGGCCTTCAGGTAGGCACCCGCCGGGGGCTCCTCGTGGCCCGACGCGGCGGCAGCAGCGGGATCGCCGGACGGCGGAGTGCTTGACGCCCCTGCCTCCCCGGGGCCGTTGGCACGGTCGCCGGTCCCCTTGCCGCCTGCCGCCGCGGCGGCCTTGGCGGCTTCGGCCTCCCCGCCGCCTGCGGGGTCGTCGGTGCCGTCCGCCTCCTCGATGACGACGACGTCGTCGGCGTCGCTGCGCGCGCGCTCCCCGACGACGGCCTCGGTCTCCATCGGGTCCGCGGTGGGCGGGTCTGATGACCGGAAGAGGGGAGAAGAGTCAACCGAACAGCCGACAAAGAGGCTCATAAGGAAAGATAACCAGGGGAAGTTTTCCGTGCAGGGGGGCTTACCGGTGGCAGGGTCCGTGGCCGCGGCCTCCGCTGCCGGGGGATCGCTGGCCGCGTCCCTCGCCGGAGATCCCTCCCTTGCCGGAGAGGTCTCCCTTGCCGGGGGCTCCTCCCTTGCCGGGGAGGTCTCCCCTGCCGGGGGCTCCTCCCTTGCCGGAGATTTCTCCCTAGGCGGGGTGGTCGACGTAGACGGCGCGGCAGGAGTGCCCCCCGGGGTCGCCTGCTGGGGCTGCTCTGCTCCTACCCAACAACAACAACAACAGCCACATGTCAACCACAAAGAGAAGGGGAGCTCACGCACGCGCCAAACAGCAAGAACTAGCCGTGCACTCACCCTGGAGGCTGCGTTGTGGGCTGCCCTGGGGACCCGCTGCCAAGTCCGGCAAGGTCGTCTCCGGCACCTCCCCAGTTGTCGGGGGAGATTTGCCCTCAAGGACGACCAGCGGGATCTTGGCCCTCTTCGCCCTCCTCTGGGCTAGGCTCCTGAATGGGAACGGTTTCGGGGGAGGATGAGTGAGCTGCGAAACAAGACGAAGCAACAGAAATCAAGAAGATACAAGCTCTACCAGGAACTTACTCTTCGTCCTCCTCTTTGTCGTTGGAGCTAAGCGCGGAATAGTCAAAAACCGGCTTGCTCCAGGCGCGAGGAGACAGGGGAGTGGGTTCCCGGGACCGCTTGGCGGGGACGGTGGACGACCCCGCCCCCGCTGCCGCCGCGGTACGGGGAGCGGCAGGAGCAGAAGCCGCGGCCCGTGAGGACCCCGCTCCCGCTGCTTCGGAGGCGCGTGTCACGCGGGGCTGCGGTTGCTGGTCGGCCTGCCGCACCACCTCTCCAGCCCTGCGGAGACGCCTCCTCGGCTGGGCAGGGGGCTCCGCCTGCGACGAGCTGCCCGGGAGCTGCGAGGAGGGCATGTCAACCTCCGGCAGGCCGCTCGCGTCCTGGGCGGGCTCGCCCGCGCCACCGTGCCCGGCTGGTTCCTCCGCGCCGGCGAGCTCCATTTGGTCGGCGAGGCTCTCCGCCTCCGCCGTGTCTGCTTCGGCCAGGGTGAAGCCAGACTCACCCGCGGCAGCGGCGGCCACCGCCTCCTCCATCCTGGAGGCGATGTAAGCCAGTTCCTCGGGGGTGGTGTCCCGCGTGAGGCCCCTCTTCTCTTCGGGGTCGACCGGCACCTCCTCCAAGTTGTCGAAGAAGGCCTGCACGACGTCGTCCGCCGGCTCCTGCTAGGTCGCGTCGATCCCGTGCGAGTCGCAAAGTGGCATCATCGCGAGGATGCGGCTGAGCGCCGAGTTGTTGCACAGGGGGACGACGCCCGGCGGCAACCTGAACCATTCTGGGTGCTCGGAGTCGTACCTGAACAGCTCCTTCAACACTCCGACGAGCTCCAGAACGGTGAAGTTGTAGTTAAGGCCCGGACGCAGCCTCATGATGTCCGCCGCGTTTTGGAATTCCCAAGCCGGCTTCCCCCTCTCCTGCAGGGGGGCGATACGCCGGCGAAGGAAATCCGCGCCGACGGTGAGCCCGGCGCACCTGAGGCGCAGGACTTGGGTGACGGCAATCTTCAGCTTGGCGTCGTCCGGGGCTAGGTCGCTCCAGTCACGGCTGCGCACCACTGGGGTTCGGCGCACGGCGGTCAACGGCGGTGGATTTTCCTCGACGATCAGGCACCACTCGGCCCTCCACTCCTCCCATCTGCCACGGAGTTCCCCCTCCAAGTAGACCTCTTTCTTGCCGGTCCTGGAGACCCAGGCGACTCCGCCGGACAGCGGCTCTCCTTTCTCCACCCGAGGAGTAAAGAAGTGGCGGAAGAGGGCTACGTTGGGGCGGACTCCGACAAAGTTCTCGCAAAGGTGTGCGAAAACCGCCATTGTCAGAACGGCGTTGGGGGTAAAATCAAGGAGGTGGAGGTTGTAGGTGTGCATGATGTCGCAGAAGAACTCGGAAAAAGGCGGGCAGAGCCCGCAATAGAAGAGCACGGCGAAGAAAGGGTACCCGGTCGGGTACAGCTTCTGGGCGATGGCGGGAAGAACTCGCGTGCGCGGATGCGCTCGCGTCGCCGTCGACCAGAAGAGGCGGTATCCGTTCTTCAGCCTCAGCGCATCGAGCTGAGGGGGGAACGTTGTCGTCTCCTTCCGAAGCGCTTCCAGCCGCAGCGCCTCGGCCGACTTCACGGCCTTCCCCTTCGCCTTGTCGCTCTTCGAGGCCATGGCAGATACGGGGAGGGGGAGTTGTCGGTGTTGGCGGCGCCAGGGGCTGCGAGGGCGAATCGCCGCTTTCTCTAGTAAGGAGGAAGTGGCGGAGATTTCCGAGGAACAGCAACCGGCGGAATGGCGAGCTGCCCCTGTTCCCTCTGCTTATAAAGGGGGGGAAGGGGGGCGTTTCGCCTTTCCAAATAAAGGAACCGTGCCCGACGTGACGCATGCCTGCGGGCCTCAAGCCCCGCGCACGCCACCCACATCACGCACGCCTTGCCCCCCCCCCCCCATGACGCCGCGATAAGCGCGCGCCACTTGGGGAGGGCGCGACGGGCACGGAGTTAAGGAGCAGCGCAACCCAGGCCACGCGTGCCCGTGCACTGTTAGGGCCTGGCCCAACAACGCTCGGCACCGTGTATGGCCCAGACCCGGGGGATCCTGTCGGTGTACTAAAGGAGGGGTACCTTAGTACCCCGAACTTGTGCACGGGCAGTAGTAGCGTCCCGCGGTAGGGCTTGCCAGGGGAGCGACAAGAGTCTCCACGGCCCTTTCCGGGCCGGACGAAGGCCAAGTGATCGAGCCTAGAAGACCAAGCCCCGGCAAGAGGAGCTTGCCGGGCCAAGAAGGCGGGGTCCGGCAAGAGGAGCTTGCCGGGCCAAGGCGACAAGGCCCCGGCAAGAGGAGCTTGCCGGGACGACTAAGCCGAAGCACCAAGGCCCCGGCGGGAGGAGCTCACCGGGACGGCCAAACCAAGGCACCCCAAGAGAAGCCCGCCGCGGTGCGCCGCGCGCCCCGGCAAGGCCTGACGAGCGGCAAGCTCTCAGGTGCGGCAAGCCACTTGCCGCGGCGAACCACCACCTCAGGCATGCGCTCCAGCTCACCTGCCCACGCGTCACTCTGGAGCTTCCCCGGAGGCACGTGGCGGGGCGCCGCGCAACCTGGGGCGCGCGGTGGCATGCGACGTTGGCAGAGTCGCCCCCGTGGCAAGCGGAGGCACCCCTAACGGTCCGCCTCGGCACTGTTCAGGCGATCCAGACGGGCATTTAATGCCTTTGTCCCCTGACGTCAGAGTTAGGTGCGATAGCACTGTGCGGCCACTGTTCGCACAGTTCCTTGCCATTTTTACCCTCACCTGTGTCGCTACCTGTGGGAAACCCCTTAGCATATAAAAGGAGGCCCATGCGCACGTAGAAGGGGGATCCAAAAAAGGAGGACACCCAGTAGACCCTCGTCTACGTCCAGCTCCAACTTACTGTAGCTTCTTGCGCTCCAGGGCAAGAACTCGAATCAACCAGACAAGCAGCAGTAGGGTTTTACGCATCCGTGCGGCCCGAAGCTAGGTAAAATCGTTGTGTGTGTGTGTCGCCTCGATCTGCTCTTTGTGCAACCTCCGCCCCCCCGCCGAACCGAAAAGGGGCTCCGTCCCCATAGGTGCTCGTGGAGGCCGATTTCCCCCGACAAACATATACCCATTTGTGGCCTTCATCTCATCAGCATCAGAGATCCAATTCGCATCACTATACCCTTATAGTACCAATGGGCATCCCGTATAGTGAAGTTCGTAGTTCAAAGTACCCTTCAGATAGCGCATAACTCTCTCAATAGCATGCCAATGCACATCACCCGGGTTGGAAACAAACCGACTCAGTTTACTAACAGAAAACACGATGTCAGGCCTCGTTGCGCTCGCTAGGTACATGAGTTAACCAATGATTTGAGAGTATCTCAATTGATCCTTAGTTGTGCCTTCGAACCAACACACTAGGATCATATGGTGTTTGAGATGGTTTGCAGTCCGAGTATCCAAAACGGCTCAACACCTTCCCAACATAATGGGATTGCAGAAGTGTAATCCCACCCTCATTATCTCTCAGTAGCTTGATGTTCAAGATAACATCAGCCACACCAAGGTCTTTCATCTCAAAGTTTTGAGACAGAAGCGACTTGACCTCCTCAATGACTTTGAGGTTGGTTCCGAATATCAGTATGTCATCAACATACAAGCACAGTATAACTCCTTTGCCCCCACCATGGCGATAGTATACACATTTGTCAGCTTCATTAACAACAAAACTAACAGATGTCAGAGTTGTATTAAACTTATCATGCCATTGCTTAGGTGCTTGCTTTAGGCCATATAAAGATTTCAGCAACCTACACACCTTTCTTTCCTTACCATCTATCACAAAGCCATCTGGCTGTTGCATGTAGATTTCCTCGTTTAGCTCTCCATATAGAAAAGTCGTCTTAACATCCATCTGGTGGACGAGAAGACCATGCGAGGCCGCCAATGAGAGTAATACTTGAATGGTGGTCAGTCTGGCCACAGGTGAATAAGTATCAAAGAAATCTTCCTCTTCTTTCTGGTCATAGCCCTTGGCCACAAGCCTAGCCTTGTACTTTTCAATCGTACCGTCGGACCTAAGCTTCTTTTTGAACACCCACTTACATCCCAATGGTTTACAACCATAGGGACGCTCAGTGATCTCCCATGTCCCGTCAGCCATGATGGAATCCATCTCGCTACGGACCGCATCCTTCAAGTAGTCAGCTTCTGGAGAGGCATACGCTTCTGAAATAGAAGTGGGAGTATCATCCACGAGGTACACGAAGAAATCATCACCAAAGGTCTTTGCAGTTCTTTGTCTCTTGCCCCTACCAAGGGTTTCCTCATCATCCTCCTCAGGATTTTCATCATGTGTTTCTTCATAATACTCCATAGGAATGGTAGGCTCAGGAGTCTCCTCAAATTCCTGTCTAGAAGTTCTTTGCATCTCTCTCATAGGAAAAATATCCCCGAAGAATGTAGCATCCTTATACTCCATAATTGTACCGACCTTATGGTCAGGTACCTCAGATTTCACTACTAGAAATCTATAGCCAACGTTGTTCTTAGAGTAGCCCAAATTAATGCAGTCGATAGTCTTGGGTCCAATCTTACACTTTTTGGGGATCGGCACATTGACTTTCACCAAACAGCCCCAAGTATGCAAGTGCGAGAGTGTTGTCCTTCTCTTCGCCCATTTCTCATAGGGAGTGATCTCATTATCCTTTGTTGGAACTTTATTTAGGACATGACATGCCGTCAATATAGCATCCCCCCACCATGCCTTGGATAAACCTGATGTATCTAACATGGCATTAACCAAATTAGTTAGAGTACGGTTTTTCTGCTTGGCAACCCCGTTTGACTGGGGTGAATAGGGAGGCATCCTCTCATGAACAATGTCGTGTTACACACAAAAAGAATCAAATTCACTCGAGAAGTACTCTCCACCATGATCTGACCGGACTCGTTTAATTTTCTTTTCAAGTTGACTCTCAACTTCTGCTTTATAGATTTTAAAGTAGTGTAGAGCCTCATCTTTAGTATTTAACAGATATACAGAGCAATATCTAGTGAAATCATCTATCAATGTCATGAAGTATTTCTTTCCACCTTTAGTCAACACACCATTCATCTCACAAAGATCAGAATGTATGATTTCTAATGGTGCCAAGTGTCTCTCCTCCACGGCCTTGTGAGGCTTCCGAGGTTGCTTAGCTCGCACACATGAAAGGCACTTAGAACCTTTGGCTAAAGTGAAAGTCGGGATTAAATCCAACTTATCTAGCCGCGTCATAACACTGAAACTAATGTGACAAAGAGGTGAATGCCAAACTTTAGATTCATTAACACTCGAATGAATATGGTTCATGACTTTATTACAAAAATATGCGAGGGAAAGGCGGATCATCCCTCCGCTCTCATAACCTTTTCCAACAAATAGTCCATATTTAGTAACAACTAATTTATTAGACTCGAAAACCAAATTAAACCCTTCTCTACATAGAAGGGAGCCACTAACGAAGTTCTTCTTGATGGCGGGGACATGTTGCATGTTCTTCAGCTGCACGATCCTTCCCAAAGTAAACTTCAGATTGATCGTGCCAACACCATGAACAGAAGCACTCGCGCCATTCCCCGTCAATACGGACCCATGGCCTGTGACCTGGTAAGAAGTGAACAATGAAATGTCAGCACGCATGAACACCTGCACCTATGTCGACCCACCAATCGTTGGGCTGAAACACTGAAAAAACAGTAAATAGATTACCGTACCCAGATGCACCATTCTCATTGTTGCCCACAATCATGTTGACGGACTTGGAGTCCTGTCCTGACTTCTTAAACTTGTTTGGGCACTTGTTGGCCCATTGTTCAACCGAACCACAAGTGAAGCAGCCCTCATCCTTGTTGTTCTTCTTGAAGGTCTTCTTACCCTTCTTCTTAAAGTTGGTATTGTGTTGGACACCGTTCTTTCCCTTGGGCTTGTGGGAGTTAAAGTTCCTCTGGTTCACCATGTTGGCGACAGAAGTCCCTTCGGCTCCTTTTCCGTGCGAGTCCTTTGACCTCGAATTTTGCTCAACACTCAGATGGCCAATGACATCCTCCACGGAGAATTCACGCCTCTGATGTTTCAGAGTGGTGGCAAAGTTCCTCCGGGAATTAGGGAGCTTAGCGATTATGCAGCCCGCGACAAACTTGCCCGGTAACTCGCACTTAAGAAGCTCAAGCTCCTTAATGATGCATATTATCTCATGAGCCTGCTCCAGTACAGGACGGTTTTCAACCATCTTGCAATCGTGGAACTGCTCTACAATATACATTTCGCTCCCAGCATCGGTGGCCCCGAATTTAGATTTGAGCGTCTCCCACAAGTCCTTGGCGACATGCACATGTAAATATGCGTCGACCAATTTATCTCCGATCATGCTAAGAACTGCTCCGAGAAACACAACGGTGGCCTCCTTGAACGCCTTCTCCTGTTCAGGAGCAATCGTTCTCGTGGAGACACCGGTGACCCAGAACACGTTCATAGTCGTGAGCCATAAAGTGGTCTTAGTCTGCCAACGCTTAAAGTACGTACCGGTAAACTTATCTGGTTTCAGTGCAGCGGCAAAGCCACTTGCCGAAAAAATCCTACACATAATAGGTTTTTGGATTGCTAAGTAAATAGGCAATTTTTTGATTAACTTAATCCACGAGTAAATTACTAGCATGGCATTGACACAAATAAGCAAGCACATACTATGCTAATTGCAGAAAGATCTACGTATAATGTTAGCATGGCTAAAACAGAAAATGGTAGGAGCGGGATAAATGAGTTATACCCTCCAGTAGGCCACGCGGAGGCCACGGCAGTGGTGGCGGCAGCAGCGTCCTCGGCGGCCTTCTTGTCGGGTTCAAGTTACTCGGCAGCGAGACGGCCGGCGTCGGACTGTGACATGGTGATGATGAAGATGACGCGGATGTAGAGGAAGTGGACGAACAACAAGCAGTCGCGTAGTCGCTTCCCAAAAACCTATTCGCCCCTCTCCCATACAGGAACCAGAGGGGCAGGGTTTCGGAGACCTGCTCTCCTGTCTACCGTGTACACGGCGGATGGGATGGAGTCATCGGCGGCAGCAGCAGCAGAGGAATGACGGTGGGCGTGCGTGTGGAGCAGATGTGATCTGATCATGGCGGCTAGGGTTAGGAGACACCATACACTTATATAGGCGCAGCCGCGTGGAGAAGAGTGGGCTCGACCCACGTCCGAGTCCGTGGCAGCCCACGATCCGATGTCTCAAATCGTGGTCCAACTGTCAGAAACTCTCCGTTAGAGACTGGCAAAAATAAGCGCGTAGGTGTGAGCTCAGCTCGGCTCAATCCCGCAACCCGCGGCACATCGTGAAGAGGCGTGGCGAGGTGGGCGGCGGAGGAGGAGTGTGCGAGGGCCTCTTCTCTTCTTAAGCTTCAATAGCATGTAGAAGAGAAACCCTTATAAGGAGGTCCAACCCCTCTTCCACTTTCGGGGTGGGACTAAACTTCCCACTCCACCTAGTACCAATAAACCCACATGGGCCCTTAGAGATTTTCAGAAATTGCTATATGGGCTTAAACCCCATCCCAAATTTTCGGAGTCGTCTGCCGTGGAGCTCGTTCCCTCCTCCAACTTAGGGATGCTAAGACCGTTGCCACGTTTGGAGCTCATCCTCGGATCCTCCTTAGGGAGGCAAGCCACGGAGCTCATCTACGGATTGGTGTGGACGTTGCCGCCACCTCCTTGCCGCATGGAGCGCCGTGTAGAACCCTCGTCGAGGCCGAGCTGCACGCGGCACACAGCCATCACGTCCTAGAAGGTGCGCCTTCCCAGAAGGCATACCACTTGTCCATGTTGCGTTATAGCGGGTAGGGATCGTCGAAGTGCTGGATCTGAGTGGCGTTATCATCGGCGAGGATCTGCATCCATCGCTAGTTATTTGATGCGTAGTCCGAATTTGCCCTCTCCTCTAGTGTCAACCCTGCTCGAAATCCATGGATGGCTCACGCCATGGTGGGCGTGCCGACGGTGGGTACAGGCTCCACCGAAGGCCTTCACGCTAAAATGCCAGCCCGACAGCAGGTGCATGTCCAGCGGTGCCATGACACCGCAACAAGTGAGAAGCTCTGCTTCCTCGACTCTGGGGTGCGTGGCAACCCGGGTACACTCATTGCACGGCATCGCCGGCTGCTTCCCGCCTCATCGTCGTAGCCCCACATAGCTGCGAAAGGCGAGGTGGGAGAGGACGGCTAGGGTTTTGCCCTGAATGGCGAACAAGGGGGTTACGAAGGAGAGTGGAGGCGAATGACGATAGGCTGTGGGAGGGGAGGAGAGTGGATGTGCGCCGATGCGCGATGTGTGGCATTAAAAAGCCATTAATGGGTGTCTGACGGGCATGATGACGACGCGACTTGCCGTATGGAAATCCACGCATACTCCCCATGTGTGAAAGGCAAATTTGATAATTTTGACCTGTGGACGCAATCAGTTCACAAAATGAACTGCCCACAAAACTAATTCACACGGCTGACCTTTTTGAGTGGTGCCCGACATGCAGGCGCCACACCCTACGATGCAGTGCCTAGCTCTAGGGCGTTGCAGCCCCTGGGCCCGCACCCAGTAGTGCAGCGCCTCCGAGCTAGGCGCCACACATGTAATGTGCAGCGCCTAGCCCTTAGGCGCTGCACTGTCTGTTACTAGTTGGCTGCCCCCCCTCCCCCCACTCACCCCACAAACACCCCAACCCTCAAAGCATCCCCACCCGAGATTTGCCCCCACTCCCCCTCTCTCCCCCTCTCAAATCCTTCCCCAAATCTTCCAAATTTGAAGATTTTGTCCGTGGATTTCGAACTCAAACCCTCCCTCAAGGTAATCTTCTCCGATCCCCTTGTTTTGATCCAAGTAATGTTAACAAATTGCTCATTTATTGCTAGTTTGGGGAAACCCTAGTTTTCTATGGATCTAGAGATTTGCATGGAGATGTGAGATGTTTGTTTGCCAATTTCTTATGATTAGGCTTGTTAGTATGTTAGGGTTATTCTTATGGGTGTTCTTATGTTGGTGCTAGGTTTAGGGTTAGGGTTGTTGTTTCATATATTTGTTAGGGTTTGTATTCTGTGTTAATCCTTGGGTTAGTACTCATGGAAGAAATGTTATGTTGTGTTGTTTGAATGCTTATAGGGATGCGAAGAACATGTGTGTTTGTTCATCATGGGGACAAAGACGCCTTCTTGAAAGGCAATATTGAACCGGACCCGTATGAGCTTGACATGGTGTTTGATAGTAGTCCTAGCTATGCAGAGCTCTTGCAACAAGTGAGGAAAGATTTGAATTGGATGGACTCTAGTGATATCGTTGAGTTGGAGGGAAGGAATAATGTTGGTTTTGGAATGCACATTCGTTGGAAGACAATGTGTGTCAACTCGGAGCAACGTTGGGTTGCATACAAGGAGACGGTGGCCGAATAACTAGACAAGGCTCTTGAGTTATTTGCAACGAAGAAGGTTGATTCAAGTTTGCATTTGGACTAGGCCGTGGTGGTGGTAGAGCTCGTGGTGGTGGTCTTGGCCGTGGTGATGGTCTTGGCCTTGGTGGTGGACTTGGCCGTGGTGGTGGTCAAGGGCAAGGTCGTTATAGAGGAATGTTTGGATACCTCGATGGACCATTTCCGTATGTTGCTCACTAACTATAATGTTTCATATGTACCAAAGTTTTTCATATGTTCTTGTTGTCCTTATTCACTAATATGTTGCAATGTACATGTTCTTCCATTTGTTCTTATTGTCATTACTAACTATTATGTTTCACTCATTGTAGGTATGGCGGCTTCTCAACCCAACAAACCAACAATGAAGTAGGATGGCGAAGATGAGATGGCGGGATGGTGGGAGAAGGCTGCGAAGAAGCTGAGAGAGGAGGATGCAGCCGCACTAAAGAAGAAGAAGGAAGAGGAGCTTGAAGAGAAGAGGAAGGAAAGAGAGAGAGCAGATTATGAGTGTCGCGCTAGGGAGCATGCATTGAAGAGGAAATGTGAGGAGGCACAGAAGAAGTGTCTCAAGGATTTTCAAGAAAGAACCTTGAAACTTTGGGCATTCGAAGCTGAAAAAAAAGAGGGAGAACAAGATATTCATGGAGAGGGTGGTTAAGGAGGCTCACCGCATAAGAAAAAGGGAGGAGGAAGAAGAGAGGAAGAAGAAGAAGGGAAAGGGGCCTTGCTCTACGCAATAGAGCTATGCACTACAAAAAATACACTTCCGTGATGATACGTATTTGTCACAGTAGGTCACATTTTCTGTCATGCATGTACATCCGTCACAAATGTATGACAAAATCAAGATAGTCATACCTGTGCTGTCGTATAAGTGTTCCATGACATTACCAAAATTATCATCACAGAAGTGTCCACTTCCATGACTATAAATCACGTGTCATGGAAGTGCTTTCGTCAAGGGTGACCGACACGTGGCATCCACTGTAACCGGACGCGTTAAGCTATCGGGTCTGGTTTTGGACCCGATAATCCGCTAACAGCCCGGACCAATGAGGATTTTCCACGTGTAAAATTCTCATTGGCCGGAGGAAACACGTGTTTGCTCACCGTTGGGACAGATGTCATCCATTCATTGGACAGGAGGCGCCTATGATACGTCGACATGTGGCACGGCCCAACAGAGGCCCATTCCGGTGAAAAGGCCGGCCCGTTTGACTTGGTCAAAAGGTAACAGGTCGGCCCACGGAAAGCCTGTTAACGGCGTGTTCGTATATAGCCCATTTACGGCCCGCTAACTCACGACCCGTTACGGCCTATCCGAATTAAGCCCAGTAGCTTCATCTGGGCCTTCCAATATGATTCCAGCTCGTTGCAACTTCCGGCCCATGTATGGCCCATGATGTCTTTTGGCCCATATGAGACCATTTGTAACTCTTGGCCCATTAATGGCATGTGGTGAATCTGGCCCGCAATGAACAGTGTACCCCTTTATACCCATTAACGGCCCATTATTCCATTGGGCCGTTTCCAACCCGTGTTATCTTTTGGCCTTCTCAGACCAATTTATTCTTGGGCTCATTTCCAGCATTCGGTTACTTACGGCCCGTCATTGGCCTTTTCTGCCTGTGGGCCAAATTTAGCTCGCGGTTACAATTGGCCCGTTTGCGGCCCGTTACTCTGTTGGGCCGTTTTATAATGTCATCAAATACGGTCGATTAACGACGACCTGTTATTATCGGCACATGGACGGACGATTCCAAATCTAGCCCGTTTACGGCCCATAATGCGGTCTGTTATTGGCCCATGTTTGGCCTATCGATCATACGGCACATAGAAGACCCATTGATGCTACGGCCCGTAGAAAGCCCATTGATGCTATGGCCCGTAGAAGTAAATCTGGGAACGGGTTTTGATTAACTGGGGCCAATGGTTTGGTTTTTTGCTCTGGGCTTAATTAGTTTGGGTTGTGATGGGCCTAGACTGTTATCAGTTTGGTTTGGTTTGGGTTTGCATAAAAACAAGTTGGGTATGGCTGGGTATGGGTCTAAATGGTTTGGTCGCTAACAGTTGCAAATCCTGGTTTAGAACCAGGTTCTAGAACTGGGTGTACGCGCCCGATGCAACGTTGCCGGTCACACACGTACGTATGGGATGCGGCACGTCTGGACATATACATATTGGGCTGCTACTATGGATCAATTAAGCTACTAGCTAGCTTGCTTGTTTCTTGGTTAGCTTTGCACATACAGCAGATTGATTTGGTTTCAACCCAAAACTAAGAACTAGGTTAAACCCATAGTTTGAAGAGTGGTTTGGTTTTGGTTGAGGTGGACAAAGCGTACGGTTTGGTTTGGTTTTGGTTCTTGCATGGTAATTGGAGGTGTGGTTTAGTTCTCATTCAAACTCCGCGTTGACTGGTTATGGTTTAGGTTTTGGTTGAGTTGTATAACCATTGCCAGGTTTATGTAGAAGGCCCATTCTTTATATGGCCCTAAGAAGGCCCATTGTTTCTACGGCCCGTAGGAGGCCCATGGTAACTACAGTAAATATGTAGCCCATGGTTATTGTGGCCTAGTTTTTAAAAATAGGTTATTGCGGCCACTAGCAAACCGCGGAAAAATAATTGCACTGACTACAAGCAAAGAAATAAACAAGACAACAAGGAAATAAATAAGCAAGCAACTTACGCTAGGCTATCACGGCTATTACACATATTACACCCACTGGGCATCAAAGTTCGCCAGCAGTGCAAATATAGGGAACAAAGTAGCATATCATATACACTAGTTATCAAAGTTGGCGACTAGTGCAAATAAACGCCACAGCAAAACAAGTCCAGAACTGAAACCACTTCAGAAGAGCTCAAGAAACAATATCCTGGGCACCCATAATGCTGGCAAGATGCTTAGCAAGCTTATTAACTATCTCTTGTTTGGCGCTTAAATCCTCCACTACTTGTTGTTGCACCAGAAAGTATGCATCTGAATTCTGCAGGGACTTCCTCAGTCCTTCGTCTTACTATCGCATAACATTTGATCGATGTATTTCAACTTGAAGTTGAGATTCAAGAAGCTGAACTGATTCAGGCAGTGAGTTCGAAGAGCTGGTGCCAGCAGTAGTAGCCAGTAACTCGAACACTACATCAAGACAGGACTTTGGGGTTGTCTCAATGTCTTCAATATAGTTTTTATCAGCTTTCTTGGAGACCAACAGGGATGTCTCACTATCTTGAACCTTATCTGCATTACTTCCTTTACCATTGCATAACGGGGTACTCTTCACCAATATTTTATCCGCATTCTAAAAGAGAAACAAACAAACACATCACAGGTTTACAATGTAGCATATGAAACTCATTTTGGTAAACCAGTTCAGTAGTAAGGTGGACAGGATAACAGCATGAAACAAACATATATCTATGTAGTATGGTCACTGTATGGTCTATATCATTCTAGTTTATGTTGCCAAATCAAGATAGATACAGTTTGAATCATATCTATTTAAGACAAAGCAGCATAGACAGAATATAAGTGTGGGAAACTACACAGCAATAACAACACTTGTAATGTGCATGGCATGAGAACATAATTGTTTATTCAATTGAAATTGAAATCAACATAGAGCAAGTTACAATAGCAAACACGTTAAAGAAACAGGTTTAAAACATACCTGTTGCGCCATTGGAGTTTCAATTGCATCCTTCAATTTGAAATTAGTTGGTATGAGTAAATACAGTGATGCAAGAGCAAAGTAGTATGAACCATAGCTACGGAACCTGACCTGAGAACAATTCTTCTTCTGCTTTAAGCATTGACTTGGGGTTCAGAATGGTAGTCCTCATGCTTTGGGCACTGCAGTTGCCTTACTAACTGCTCGTGTTTGGGTGCTCTGTGGTGGAGACGGTGCTGTGTCAACTGGAACTGGGTTACTATCTGCTGGGGTTGGGGTTAGAAGGGGTGTAGCTGGTTCTCTGTCCAACTGGGTAGGGGTACAGTCTGCGTGAGTCTGAGTTATGTGTGGTGGGGGCTGGTTCTTGGGCAAGTACAACCGTGGTTCTATCTGCATCAACAGGTAGCACAATCTTTTCTGAAGACCGTGTTTTTACTCCTACAGATACTTCCATCACCCCCTCCAATTGAAATGGCTGATAAACAAGAAAAGTAATTGAATGTACAGACATTGTAAGATAGACAGGTGCAATGGATACTAGGGAAGAAAACAGGGCATGAAATAATTCAGATTTATGTTGTCTAACCAAACAGAATAGCAGGACATAATTTCACATATATGATGGCTAATTAAACAGGATAGCATGACACAATTTCAAATGTATGATGGCTAACTAAACAGGATAGAATGACATAATTCAAAATATGATGACTATGTAAACAGGATGAGATGATAAAACTATATTATGTCTTTAGCAAATGGGTTGGCATGCCATAATTTAGATACATGTTGTCTATGTAAACATCTTGGCATGATATAATTCAAATATATGATTTATATACTAAGCAAGTGAGCAGAGGGCAATCGCATATATGATGTTTCAACTAAGGAGATGGCATTCAATATTGTGCATATGATGTAAAAACTAAGCATTGCAATACAACATATCCATGATATGAGTAATATAACCCTGCCAAGTTTGAGCATACACCTCAGGGGGATAATAGGACTGGTCATCTGCCTCTGAATCCTCCTCTGAAGAGCTATCTGTAACCAGCAAGATACCTGCTTCAGCAGGTAGCATTGTCTGCTCTGAAGACCTTGTTTTCACTCCAGATTTCTCCATCACCAATTCAAATGGCTGATGCACAGCAAGAGCAGTTTAATATACAAACATTGTCAACAAATGCAACGAGAAATACAAAAAAAGGAAAGCATGATATAATTCACATATATGACGCTTGGCTAAACAGCATGGCATTTCATAATTCACATATATAACGCCTTGGAACAAGATAGCATTGCATAATTCACATATATAATGTCTTGCAACAAGATGGCATCGCATAATTCACATATATGGTAATTAGACACTAAACAGGTGGCATTCACATAAAGCATGTCTAAACTAAGCAAATGACGTAGCAATGCAAGATACCATACACACGATATGAGCAACATAACCCTGCCAAGTTAGAGCATGCACCTCGGGGGGGGGGGGAAATAGGACAGGTCATCTGTCTCTGAATCCTCCTCTGAGGAGCTATCCGTAACCAGCAAGACATGCGCTTCGTCAGATAGCATTGTCTGCTCTGAAGACCTTGTTTCCACTTCAGATTTTTTTCATGACCGTGTCGAATGGCTGATGCACAGGAAGAGTAATTGAATGTACTAAAATTGTTGACAAATTTAACACGTAATAAAAATGATGGCATGATATAATTCACATATAAGATGACTGGCTGACCAGGGTGGCATTGCAAAATTCACATATATGATGCCTGGCTAAACAAGATGGCATTGCATGATTCACATATATGACAAAGAAACTAAACAGATGGCATTGACAGAAAGCATGTCTAAACTAAGCAGATGACATATTTGATGTATCCAGTAAGCAATGCAAGGCACCATAAGCATGATATTACCAACATCAGTATGCCAAGTTAGAGCGAAGACCTCAGGGGATAAATAGGAGTGGTCTACTCCTTTTGAATCCCCCTCAGAACAGTTATCTTCCTCTTGATTATGATCCGAAATGGGTGGAGGGGGCTGCCTTTGCGCCCACCATGGAGCGACGTTTGCATGAAATTTTATTGCCACGCAAGGCTCGTCTCTTTTGCTCTACATGTTCAATTCCATTGTGTACAATAACTGACATGCATAGGAATAAAACATAGTGAGATTATGTAAGGAGTGCATGCACAAATCCAGAGTGATGGTAGCAAACTGTGGATAGACCCAAAACCAATGATAGCAGGCAGATAATAGCTTTAGTTAAAAAATACAGATAATGGCTCCTTTAATGTTTGTTTGCACCCAACATGAAACTCGTAGTAGACACCCAAGATTAACCAGATAGTAGACAGATAGTACTGATTGATGCCCCAATATGTACCCACAACCATTTAAAAACTCAAGTTTCAGCATTAGTTTGGACCTGACTCGGAGTCTAATAGGTGAACACGACGATAAAGTAGCATGTCATCATATTAAGCGATGCATAACGGAAGCAGACACGGAAGAGTGCGACCTCTCTTGCGGACCCGTGTAGTCCTCAAGGTCATCTGCTCATTTAATGATGGTAATGCAGTTGTCGTGGCTGCCGATGGCGGGGAAGAAGATCTGAGGCGGCGAAAGACAGTCTGGAGAGCGGATCACTACTGTGGTGAACCCTTCCATCGTTGGAGCAGCTAAGCTGGGGTGGAACACAGCGCAGCAGGAGCAGGACAAACCACACAAGGTTTTCTTTGACACATATCTACAACAGAAGTAATTGTGTAAGGGCTTGTTTGAATTTGAGGATTGTAACAATGCAGGGATAGGAAATAGACAGAAATAGGATAGGAATGCACGTGCAAAACAGAGAATTTAAAAACACAGGATTTATGCCAATCTGGGTGTTTGATTCACAAGAATTGGAAGATCACAGGATGCAAAGAAGCAAGGTGAGATTAAGTCAAACCACAAGAAAATGTACGGTTATAATGCTATTATGCTCCTATCTCTTAGTCTTGTGCTTCATGAATAGGGATTTGAAAAGGAGGACAAGTGGAAATTAAAATTCCTACGGTATTTCTTTCAAGGAGACACTAAAGGAGAAAATCCTACAGTTTTCCTTTGCTCCATTCCTTTGAACCAAATTCATGAATAGTAGTACCATAGGAAACTTTCCAATTCCTATGTTTTTCCTTCACTTTTCCTTTCAAGCACTGGCGATTCTAGTAGGCAGCCTTGAGCAAGGAAAAGCCTACACTCAAAAAATGTTTTTGTGCTACTTCTATTACTTTGGACCCAGGCCACCGCCCTACTAGCTCAACTCCCAGGCCCATCGACAAATGCATAGCTCAAACGCGCAGAGATTAATAATGATGGCGTTCAAGAGAGTCCATCACGGATAGCTAAGTTGCCTGGTACCTCACTACTTGTCATATAGTAGGAGAAACTAATCGTATTTCACGTTACTGCATGTGCTCAGTGGACAATATATATAACATGCAGAGTAAAAAAGAGATGCAACAAGTGTACAACCTCTTTGGCGAAGCCATGTCGATCTCAGCGTGATTGGGTTGGTCGGTGAGGATGATCCGGCTGACTTGGCTATCGGAGGAGGGGCAGAAGATCTTAGGCGTCTAGAGATGGAGCCCGGGGTACTGCTCCACTATGATGGTGGGTTTCGTCGTTGGAGCAGCTCCAGTGAGTCGTACGACGCCGAGGCTGAAGCAGGACGAGAAAGACAACATTAACCTGAGTGGAATTCTAATCGCATCTCCAATAGATGACGTAAAATACATAACCACAAAGTGCTAGATGTAAAATACATCAGCCGCTCATCTCTGAACTTAACTGTCGAAACTGAATTTAACTATCGAAACTTAAGTTAACTGTCGAAACTGAATTTTTCTGTCGAAACTGAATGCACTAGTAGCAGAAAAGCAGTAGCAGCAGCAGCAGCGCGTGCAAGAGCCGGGGCAGCTGGTCGTGTAGCAGCATCAGGTGAGGCTACCCTGAGCTGCCATCCACCACCGGCCAATTAGCCGCCCCCCGCTGCCTGCGGCCGGCGGTGCGCCGCCCCACTCGCCCCGATACCACTCCCCACCGTCGATCCGCCACCGCCCCGGCCATCCCTCTAGCCCCCCCCCCCCCTGTGACAAGCTTTTTCTCCGGCGATTCCCACAGCACCGCCCCACCACCACCGGCAACCACCGCCCCCACCCTGAACCCTAAGATAGATACTAGGGTACCTCTCCGGCGAGCCCCCTCCCCACTACGGCTGGTTCTTCCTTAACTCCGGCGAGCCCCCCACCCCCTGAAAATCGACTGACCTGATAGTCGATTCAGTCGACTGAAGTGTAGCTAAATCAGAGCAGCATCGTAAGCAAGAGCAAGAGCGAGAGCAGCAGCGCGAGCAAGAGCAAGAGCAGACCAAGCAGGGGACCGAGAGAAAGAGCAGAGCAGCAGCGCGAGCGAGAGCTAAAGCAGCAGCAGCTCCTACTGATGTGGACATCGCCGCCGAGGGAGCGACGCCATGGAGGAAGTGGCCGGCGATGCCGCTGTGGATGGAGTCGCGCCGTGTCGGCTCGGGACCGAGCGCCGGCAGCACCGTGAGGTTGAATCAAGAAGAAAATGCGGCGATTAGTGTACAACCTCTTTGGTGGCGCCGATTAGGCCTCAGCTTCATCCAAGGAAACGGTGATGATGATGCTCTTCCGGTGGTGCAGGTGAAGACGGTGGTGTGGGAATGGAGGTGGCGCGAAAGACGAGGGGAACGTCGGGGCAGCTCCTTGGAGGTGGAGGACGGGGTGGCTGAACCGGCGGGACGACGAGATCGACGATGGATCCTCATCTGGTGCGGTGGATGAGGGACATCGAGGTGTTGCCGTGGACGACATCGTCGGGGAAGAGGCTCCGGCTGGGTGGCGGACGGAGCAGGGTGTGGGGCTTCGTGGGTTTTCGCGGCCTCGGTGTACGAATGGGTGGGCGGATGGGATGGGAGCGGGGAACCATGGCCTAGGGACGCGCTTGTCCGAAATGTGGGTAAGTTACGAAAGTACCCCACCGATTTGACCTAGGCGGTTCTTTCGGTTCAGGGGTATCACGGGCATTTCACGTGTTGGTATTTCGCAGAAGGTGGGAGTTTTCGCGCTCGTTGTAATTTTGGAATAGCAAGGCGCGGGTTGAGATGGAGGGAGTTGTCGGAGCACAACGAGACAAAGATATATCTTAAATATTTCAGGGTAACAAGGCGCGGGTTGAAGAGGCGAGAGTTTCTCAGCACGATAGACAGAGACGCTAGCTTGAAATTTCGGCATAACAAGGCGCGGCTTGAAATTTCGGGAGAACAAGCTTAACGTGTACCCAAAAAAGACAATTCGCAACTCATCACTAGACAGAGCTATGTCCCATTTTACAATATTACTAGAAATGCATTCAAATACAACAAAAAAACTAAAAAAATCAGGACAAGAACATAACGTGTACGGTACCAAAACAATTTGCACTTCCCTCAACAATAAAAAAACAATGTGTGTTGTCTAGCATATGGACTAAATTTGAGTACATTTTCCCTGTTTGAATGGGATTGTACTCGGGTTAGTTATACAACCATCTAAATATTATCTTCACAACACATGACATGAATATAGGAGAAGTAAATTCCTATATAAATACGAACTACATGTACATACGATCTCAAATTCAAATACATGTATAGATTTTATGTTGAATTCAAATCATAGTACACGTATGCTCTAGCTAGATGTTCGGAATCTAAACCATGTATGATATATTACGTACAATGTGTTTAACAAGCACAACACACACACAAACACCATTTAGACTAGTAAGGTACACGTGCATTGCACGCATGAGATTTGGCAACCAAATTATGAATAAATACCACATTATAGCATGTAAGCTTTGAGTCATATATGCATGATGTAGATGTTTGTTTAATTCTTATAGTTCATTTCATTCAAAATCGTCTAGTTTTTATAAGAAAGATAATCTATTTTAAGATTCATGGAATTGTGCGTTGTAAGGCATAAAGTAAAAAAACAAATCATGGCAAATCATGTAGAAAAACATTTGGGCAATTCTAATACGGAAGATTCTAGAACAAAGAAGAAGTGCTTGTGTTTTGAGGTTTGTGCATTATGCTTAAGTTCAACCATGGAGTCTTCTAGATTGTACATGTGGCAAAATCTGGTGGAATCTAGATGATATCCAACAGCCAGTTGTGCTCAAATTTGCCATCTCTGCACCATCAGATTGGCCTCATCCAACGACCATCTTTCGAAGTTAAAGTTATCCGCACACTATATAAAAAAATAAAATATAATATATATAGGGGTATAGATATAGATATGTGATGCGAAAGCCACCCATCATCTCCAAAGAATAGTGCGTCCATGCACGGATGCAATGTGGCCAAACGATGTCTGCCATCGGTATCTCAAATACAAATCAGTCCGACCTTGTTCAATGTGTATACAGTACAACATGCTCGTTTCCAAACCACACCACGCATATCTCAGTTATATTCATGCATGCATGGGTTTCAAACATCATGATCTCTTATTCAAATATTTGAATTCTACTTTACATTGATTATGACGTCACCTAGTCTTTTACACCCACACAGTCATCTTCTCTTTATAATTGTATCATTAACTTTCTCTCGTGCATGCATGCACACACAGTACTAGTCGGCATTATCCATCGCACACATGCAATCTTTTCCTTTAGGTCGGCCTCCCATGCATGCACACACACACACACCTCCCCCTCCCCATCATATCGGGCATTCTTTATCTCTCACGTGCATGCGCAACGATCGATGTTCCTCTATGTGTGTATATATAGCTAGGTCTTTCACAGAACCGATCAATCTATATATCTAGTGAGGTCTCACCCTCTTTCCCACGTCCACATTGATCAATCTATACCTCTCTATATAGGATTACATAGCTAATACACCCACATTAATTATATATCCAACGTCCCCCTCTCATCATCCATGCCTCCGCTTCATCTCTCAGACGCGCGCACAGTGGCGAAGACAGGGGGCAGCAAGGGCCCTGCCCCCCTAACATCACTATATATCGGGGCTAATATGAATGTGATCATTAGACAATTGCGGGTAAAATGGTTTAAGTTGATGAATTGGCCTCCTCATGAAGGATTAGCAATGCTTGGCCCCCTAGCTCATTTATTTTTCATGGCTCCGCCACTACACGCAGCAGTGCACGTTCTCGCCCCCTCTCTTCAAATATTGATCTCGCACTTGTGCACTCCTTCATAGTCTCCCTCCACTTGCCCCCTCGCACCATCTTCTAGCCCCCCACCAGATTTTTTTTCACATGTACAATCTAGCAGACTTCGTGGTTGAACTTAAGCATAATGCACAAACCTCAAAACACAAGTGCTTCTCCTTTGTTCTAGAATCTTCCGTATCATAACTGCCCAAACTTTTTTTTTGGTTGAATTGCCATTATTTGTTTTTACTTTATGCTTTACAATGCACAATTCCATGAATCATAAAATAGATTAAGGGCTTCTTTGATTCAAAGGATTCTCAAAGGAATTTTGGAGGATTCTAATCCTTAGGAATTTTTCCTATCTTGGTTGTTTGATTCGTAGGATTGTAAACCATAGAAATTTTTCCATAGGATTCATTTGGAGTAGATTTCATAGGAAACATCCCATCCACTCAAACCACTTTGAAAGAATCATGCGTTTTTCTATGCACAATCAAACCCTCGTACAATCCTGTAGGATTCAAGACGACATTCCACTCTAATCCCATGTTTTTCCTATTCCCGCGTTTTGGAAATCCTACGAATCAAAGAGGCCCTAGCTTTTTTATAAAAACTAATTTATTTTGAATGAGATGAACTATAAGAATTAAACAAAGGTCTACATCAGGCATATATGACTCAAAGCTTACATGTTATAGTGTGGTATTTATTCATAATTTGGTTGCCAAATCTGATGCGTGCAATGCATGTGTACCTTACTAGTACTTCGAGTATGTGCAAACACGTAAATTAGAATTCCAATGGCACGCTACACAGTGTCTCTCTTACAGTTCATGAAGTTACGTGGCACATGTGGAGGCGTTGTCGCGACCTCCTTGTGTGGATTGATCACAGTGACGTGCTGCTGCTTCCAGAAGAATGTACTCGTCCTCTCTGAGCCACACTGGCGGTACATGCATGAAGCGAAGATGTGCATGCACGCCACGCATGCACTCATTCCCTCGCACGCACACGCGGGTACACGGGGCGACGCATTTTTGTACAAAGATCCACCCATGTGATAATTTGACGCGTGTAAAGTCCTTTATTTCATTGATGGTCAATTAATACAACACATGCAAATTGAGTGGATGTGAGGGCGGAAGAAAGACATTACTACTCCACTGTGCGCATGCGAGTAGTTAAATCATGGGGTGTCAGTACTTCCATTGGTCTCCTTCGTATTTTGTGCCAATTTTTTACCATATTTGTAAGTAACATAATATTTATGCATGACATAAAATGTGGCACAAAAAAAGGGGGCCAATAAACCAGGACGCAGGAAGCATGATCAATTTTTGCCAGGGCTACTGTTGGTGGCCTTTGTATTTAAATATGGATGGAGTGGAGTAGTACTATCTTTATCTTAGCCTCGTAGGGCTCTCCCAGCACCTAGGCTCGCCTCCCCGCCTCGCCCACCGGATCCCGCCATGGATAATCCCTTAGATCCCAGGATCCCGTGGGCTGCCCTCTCGCTGCGGCCTGCAGCACTGCCGCCTTTGAGAGAAACCCACATGTGTTTTAGAGGGGATCCATTGCTCTGGAATCACAGATCGGTGGCGCTGGAGGACATGCCAGGGCTGTGTTTCAGCTGGTGGGCAGCAAGGGTAAATCGGATCGAGGAAGCATCGCATCGATTGGAGAGAAGTTCCAAGGAGTTGCGCCTGGCGAGCACAAGGCGGAGGCGCAAGTCGGTCTCAGGGGAGAGATGCTGAGGGATGTCAGCATCTGGCAACATCGCGTTGATTTCGAGCTAGGGCTAATGGCAGAGATCATATTCACTGAGTCGACTGCGGAGGAAAGAACGCGCATGCTGCGCAATGGCATGAGCAGTCGGTGCAACTGTTCAAATGGGCGGTAGGAGAAGCCAAATCCCGGGACCAGTTGCGGCGGCGCAGCTGGGCATGCATCGTAGGCGAAGTGAGCTGCCCTCCTTCCCCGCCAGCGATGCAATGACCTAGTCGGATGCTGCTGCAGTGAACTTGCAATGCTATGTCGGTTTGCAACCTTGACAATCACTCCATCTATATGTATTGTTTTCTTGTAAAAAATACTTGGTCATTTGGAAAAAGATGGTAATTGATTTATCACTAGTTTTAGAATGCTTGGTCGTGACAATCAACCGAAGCCACAACCAAAAGTCTCCAGCGCGTAAGTACTTCACAATCGGTCGCACCAACAGACGGTCGGTCAGACGCGCGTCTCACTGAAGGGACACGCATCGGCTTGGTCTGACATGTACGACCGGTTACATCACTGACTTGTGCGACCGCATTTGAGCAGTGTAGTACTCCCTCTATCTCAGTTTACAAGTCTTGCACGTGTACCTAGGTCGTTAATTTGACCAACTTAATAAGAGGCATACATTACGAAAAATATATCATTACAAACTTCAACTATTCTATTTTTTAATGATATATTTTTTATGTTAAACAATTTATGTTCTACTAAACTCATCGGGAGTACTTGAAATTTATGTTCCACTAAACTCATCGGGAGCCGTTACGGGCCTCGAAACCAAAACCATCAATTAATCTTTACCTTGTTCCCATCACATTCCAAAGTACTAGTGCTACAATTAAGTGCAAGCCTGCTCACACCTACCAGTACGTACCAAACCTGAACATGTTCCCACTATGCAGGTTTTAGTACTAGTGCTAGTACTTAGGTTATAAAAAGGGGAACTACCTAACCAAAAATTACTCTACCTTCCTCCTCATAAGTCCTCCTTCTTCGTCTGTCCTTGCCATGGCCGGTGTGTAGAGCTCTAGGTCAAGAACTACTCGTAACAAGGGAGCGGCAACCAAGGTTGCGGGAAAAAAAAAGAGAGGGCTCGCCGCCATGTAGAGACCTTGAAAGATCTCTCACAGGCAGGCGATGGCTCCCAGGAGCGCCCTAGCCTCGGAGGTGAACATGCCGAGCTGGCGGCGTTGGAGTCGTTATCCCTCGACGGCATGCCTGATCAGCTCAATAAGCACCTCAATAAGCAGAAGGAGTTCATCCACGGCTTGGTGGAGCTGCTGAAGGAGGGCCTCAACGACATGCCCGCTGAGCTCAATGAGCAGGGGGATTTGACCGTCGACTTGGTGATGTTGCTGAAGAAGAGCATTGCCTCGGACAAGAAGGCGACCAGCGAAATCCTGCAACTTCAGGAGGACAAGGCGAAGCTCTGCCATGAGCTCGACCAGCTGAAGCAGGAGAACGTCGGCTGGAAGAAGCTACATGAGAATAGTAGTTCCTCGAGGAAGAAGTTGCAGGCCCTCGTCATGGAACAAAAGGAGGAGTTGGCAAAGCTCCGCATCGAGCACCCGGCTGCTGTCAAGGTACGTAATGCGGCCGTGGAACAGATGATGAAGGCTCGCGTTGAGAAATCCCGCGTCATGGACACAATGAAGAAGATGGCGGAGGAGACGCGCAAGGAGATGGAGGTCGTGGAGGCGATGAAGAAGCAGTTACGACTCTATGGCCAGCAACCCTTCATGTAGTGAGAGCAGCGCCCTAGACTTGTGTGTGTGTCTTCCTTCTTTTGGGGGGTGATAATCTTCCTTCTTATTTTGCTCCTGTTCTTCTTTTGCTTTGGGTGTTTCACCGCATGTGTCACCTTCTCTGCGAGGCATGAATAGAACAATGCTAAAAATGAGATGACTAGCAAATTAGATCATTCTTTATCGCCAATAGAACAATGCCTCTTGCTAGTAATATATAATAAGAGTAGAGAGTAGAGGATATGGCACTAGGCTGCTGTGTTTCGTGCTCCTCCGTCATACTCCAGTGGAAAACTTGAGTATACCACACGGTTCTTTCCTCCTCCTTAGGTCGTTGGCACATTTATACGAGCAGTAAAATCACAAGGCCCCGCCTTCCAGCAGTAATGAGCCGTCAAATCACAAAGGCCCTCGCCTCTCTTGAAACCGACCTAGCTAGACTGCCCCGCCCTCTAGCCTTTTAAAAAAATGTATACTTTTGTACAGTAGTAAAATCGATGGATTGCACCATGGAGCAAAACTAACAAGATGAAATTAAAGAAAAAAGGTGGTACATATAGAGAGCGCTCGTCGCCAAATTTTGCATATAGTACTATTAAAAAAGCTAGTACGTGCTTAAATGGGGTGCTAAATTCTATTAAAGAAATTAGCATACCTATTTAATTCTTTGGTTCTTATTATTTATGCCACTAGTTTGTGTATCACTACTTAGTTTTGCCATTAGAAGTTACAACTACTAAAAATGCCATCAATTCGTGAGATGCCTCTCAAAAATGCAATTAGATATCTCAAAAATGCCATTGTTAAGTTAGATGTTTGCTCAAAAGTGCCATTAGACATTGTGATTTTCACGTCAAAACCGTTGACCATGTTACATGACAAAAATAAGCCGATTCTCACAATGATAAGTGTGGCCCCGCTTGTCAAGAGTAACCAATCGAACAATTTTACAGGAAAATAAGAACGCTGTTGGGATCAAGAAGGCCCCACACTTTATTTTAATATAGTGAGATAGAGGGAGAGCTGGCATGTTGGTCCATCGGTATTTATGTCATTATAACATGGCAAAAGAGATTTGAGTCACAATAATGGTGTCCAGCACAACACACCCCTCAAATAAAACTAAGCACCCTGAAATTCTTTGACAACTAAACTGCTGGCTATATGATGTTGGCCATATATATTGTACGTATATAATGTGAAGAAATGAGTGGTAGTCATAGTACTATACCAACTAAAAGATGAACTGTAAGAAATACTAGTATGTATGTACTGAGGAGTTAAAGTAACAAGAAGAAACATAACATAGTTCTGCTGGGGGCTCAGCACAACACACCCCTCAACTAAAACTAAGCACACCAAGCAACTAATCCGGTAGACACTGCATTAGAACCACCATGAGCAACGACACTGCCACCTTACTCGAAGTCCTCGTCCACGTCCTTGACTTCGTCCTTGTCCCTCTTCCTCTGGGCCGATACTTCTTTGCTTGAACCGCACACTTGGCTCTTGCTCTTCATCCAACCCTTGTAGATATTGAAACAAAGGTAGCCATCCATTGCAGCGTACTAGATGTGGTCTATATCTAGTACATTCCACTGCCATGCATGATGAAACATGTGCGAAGGTTTCTTCAGTTTACCGTATGAAGGATGAACCATGGCTCCTGCCAGAGTCAGCATTGAAGGCTTATCACAGGAGGACACAAGCCCATTATTCTGGAGGTCGAAGGGTTTGCCTACAACGAGGCCTATCCGTTCCAGGACTCCTATGTCGTTCGTAAAGTCTACAGTAACAAATTTGACTCGGCCGCCCTTGAGGAACTTCTTAAATTCCTCGCACTCAACGTCGACATGGCATATGTGGTAGACCAAGCATAAGTCATGCACGCAAACCTGGATCACGGCGGGCTTCTTCCTCTCTTCCTCCTTTAGATTCTTCTCTTTTCCCAGGACTATGGTGTACTCAACATCTAGCCCAGTGACCCACTCATCATTTGAGTTTTCGAACATGCGTCTGAAGCGATCAAGGCATCCTTTCACCGTCAGGGAAGAACGGATGTAGATGACGTCGAACTCATTGCCGGTGATGGTTCTAACCTTGTACTCACCGCCGACCATGAAGATTTGGGACGCCATGGATTTGGGAGGAGGGTTAGGATTAGTGGAACTGCCATAATGTGAAAGGATGGGACGACTAGGAGCGGTTTATCGATTGTAAAAATGCCGAGTGGGGGGCGCGTGCGAACGGCAGGGTAGTGGCTTGCCTGGTGGATAAATGGATTCATGCACAGTACTATGGGGGCCCAATTAGATGTCATGTCTACTCGACACCCAATTAAATGGCTTTCGATGCCATGTCAAGCATTGGGAAAATTAACGGTGATATGAAGCTTCCGAGAGCCCTTGGATCTCAGATCGAATGGCTGCATGGCGTGGTTCTAGACCTATGGGTGAATATCCTATCCTGGAGGGTTATTCTGCAAATTTTCAGCAACTTAGCATGCGACTGTTCGATCTCAGATCCAAGGGTTGCCAGCAGCCCGTATCATGGTCGCGCCTACCACGACCGTCGCCTCGCTCGCGCGGTCGCGCCCTTGGAGATTTAACATGGTGCGTTAGGCTATCTGATGTTGGCATGTCATACATAGTCATCACTTAGTCACTCATACTACAACAAGGTTAGCTATAAGGTTGGCTATAAGAGTACTTTTTGTTTACTTCTCTCTATCTCTTTCTTCGTAGTATTTATTGCATTTGCCAAGGAGTGACCTCTTCCAATGAAATGGTGCTTAGCTGAGGTGCTATGGGCATTAAATGGCTTAGCAACTCAAGGCCCCAATGCATAGGTGCTTAGTTTTTTGTTGCTAAGTTTGCTTCATCTAGGTACACGCGCTTAGCACCGTTTCTTCCTGGGGTCACCAAACTAGTCTCTCTCTTCTTAATTAACTTGCCACATCAGACTTTATGCCTATGTGGCAGGCTTAGCACCTGTAGGATCAAGTACAATAGTGGGCTATAAGCCCGCTTTACATGGCATTTTTGCATATGTGGGGGAAAGAGGCAAGGAAAAAGTGGAGGAGTGGGCTCTCAAGCAAGAGACAGCCTCTACATGGTGGAGCATCGGGAGAGGCACCTGTATGGAGGTGGTCAGGAATCGGGAGACTCACACCGGTCGTAGCCCGCAGTTAAAATGATAATGGCAAGTCAAATCACCGGGCCCCACCTGTCCAACAGTAACTCGCTGTCAAATCACACAGCCCTACATTTGCAGCAGCCTACTCCCTCATCTTCTCGCTCTCTGTCGAACCGACTAGGCGGAACTGCCGCACCTACCATGCGGGAAAATCCCCGCCCTCGACTTTTAAATAGTACAGTATACTAATTTTGTATGCATGGATTGCACCATGGAGCAAAGCCTCAAGAAAACGGTGGTACACATTTACGGAGTATAGTATACAGCACGCTCGTCGCGTTAGCGTTGCACCCCAGACGGTCGGTCGATCTGGCACGCCGCTCTCCAAATGGAACATGCGTCATATTGCGTTTGCACACACATGTGGGACCGCAATTGAGAACTGACCATAGGCACACTCCCCGGCCCTGCAAGTCAGGTGAGTTAATAGAAGAGAGAGATGAGCGATAGTACTAGAGAAGTGTTGTACAAACGTTGGTGCCTGGACGATCCCTGCATGACACGGATGATCAGTTCGTCCATGCATGTGACCAGACTCCAGTAGACACGCCTGGATTGGCTATCGTCTACATATCGTGCAGGCTGTGTTGTACAGTGTTGTGGTTCTGGTGAGAAATGTAAAAAAATTCTTGTCATCTCGCAAAATTAGGTGTCATGTGCTTCGGATCACTGCGAGGGTTAAACAGCGACAACTGAGTTCCTCCAAGGCGCTAGTCATGGGGGCCACATGGACGAAGACTACTCGGCTGCCATCTATGTCAAGCCGGCTATGTTAATTAGGGCATCTATTGATGGACCCCTTTTCTACGAGTTTATCTTTAATTTGAGCTTTGATCCTCGTCTAGTTTGTCCGTCGGGATTCATGTTGTCTCCTTTGGGCAGTGAGGTTATGGTTTCTTGTCATGTGGCATTTTTTCGTGTTATATGTTATAATACGGTGCTTCAGATCAATGAGGACAATTGCGCCTCCGGGGCATGTGCATGAAGACAGTCATTGACGAGGTCAAGCTGGCTCCGGTAGACAAAAGAAAACTAGTAGTACTCCACTATATAGGCAGGAGCCTCCGCGCTTGCTTGCTAGTGTTGCTCTCTTCACACTGTGTCGTCCTCTCCAGATCTAAACACGATAGCGGTGGCCACACTCTCTCTCTCTACTCACCGCTGGTCACAGATCCAGCCGGATCCTCTCCGCCGGGGAAGGTGAGAAGGTGCAACATTCACGCGGTCATCCTCGGCGATGGCTCTTACCCACTGCCGGCGCGTCCCGATCAGCGTGCCTTGCCATTCTCTCCCAAGAACCACTGGCTAGGGAGGGCCTTCGACCCCTTCTTCCTCGCTGTCGTAGTGTGGGCAGATCCGGCCTCCTGCCGCCCACCTAGCGACATCCCGGCGACCCTCAGGTATAACTTCCTTTGAAACCAGCCTTGCTCTACTTCTCGAGCTCCTGACGTCGCTGCATTTGTATCTTTTACTATTTCTCAGGCCCCATCGTAGATAGGATCAATCGGTTGTTCGAAAGCCACCTAAATTTTTATTGTTAATAGGTAGAACTAGTTCATGCACTCGAACTAGTACTACTTGGTTCAAACAAGGAAGAAAGGGGGTGGGGGTGGGGGGAGATTTGTTACCTGAGTCTAGGACTTGGTCGAAAGAGGAAATAATGGGGGCGAAAAGTAGCAGAGACTGGCTATCCAACTGGTCTCTAGGTCTAATAGGGAAATAAAGGGAAACGCAGTACAAACTCAATATAAACCCGATCTATTGGTTGAAAAAGGAAAGAAAGTGGGGACTGGGGGACAAGTCAACAGAGTAAGTCCAGCACTAGATTTGCTAGCCTCACACAGTATAAGGTGGCTATACCGAACAAAAATGGGACCAGCCCAGATATCATGTTCTGATGTTTGTTGCCCCGAGCCACTCTTATGTAATGCCACTGGTAAAATGCAGCAGTCGCACTGCTAAAAGTAAGTACACGTTAAACCAATGTTGCTGGTAAAATGAAGCAATGGCACAATTAAAGTAATGTCGTATTTAACAGTTGTCATAGTTAATCCTAATTCCCACACTAATATCTAGCAATGCTACTACTTTAGAAATTGCTACTGTCCTTGTAGGATTGCCATTCAGATAAGGAACATGCTTCTTTTCATTTGATGTATGTTTCATCACTTGTTTGTCACCCTCCTTTCCACCTTTTTTGTGCAAACAGAGACATACATTTCACGCTTGATCTTAGTTGAACTGGACAAATGATGTCCAAATTATAGTTGAACATTCCAGGAGCTTCACAACCAACCTTGATTTTGCTCAATTTATTGCAACTAATGAAGAAGAAGCTCTATGGGTTTCGTTTTCTGATGGAAATGGAACCGGGGCTGGAGCCCTTTTCTTAAGAAAATGAAGAAGAAGTTGCTAGCTCATGGGACGTTGCTTCATTTTAGGTGAACTGCACCAAAAGGTCCCATGAATTGAATCATCCATGTTGGTGACTGGTGTCATCGCTTCTACGATGGCTTGACTACAGATATGGTTCCCATCACGAGGTATGTTCCTTTTTGGTCTGACCATTTGCCAAAGATCCTGCATGTTGAGTCTGCTCTTGTGCTACTGTTTTGGCACTGCCATGATAAAGCAGTAATGTTATTATTTTGCACCTTAATCTAGTGGCACCATTAATTTGAGGCAATGTTTTGGCACCGCTAGTGGCACTAATTTTTTTTATATATATCGAAAGAGGGGGTTTCCTCCGATTTCATTAAAGAAATCCAACCATAGAGAACCATTATTCGACAACATCTCAGTGTAAATGGGTAGTTATGCAACTACTACTAGAACGGACTGAGTACTAGCAGGAGACAAGTTCTCCACATAAGCTAGGCAGGTAGGGGGACGCAGCACCAGCTCGACCAAGTTTGGATTACAACCCAAATGCTACCACAGAAACATCAGAGGGGAAGATAGGGACTAAAAGAGCCAGCTTCAGCATCCCAGTCTAAGCACCCCTGGCCTCCATCCTTGCGACGCACGGTACACCTCATTTGCCACCTGCTCGACCCTAGTGCCACTGATAAAATGAAGTAATAATACAGTTAAAATAGAGCGAGTGTCCTCTCTATCATTTCATTTCCAATGTAGATAAAGAAAGTGCTTCTCTTTGTTAGTATATGTTTCATCAACTAGTCCCATTGTTAATGTATAAGCGTTTCTGCAAACTGGGGTGCTTAATTTTAGTTGATCTGCACAAAAATAGAGAGTGGAATGTCTCAAGGCCCCTCCTTGTACTACCGCTGTACACTGATGTTCATCACTGGCAGAAGGTGTATCGGGGAGACTTGGGTCAATTTCCAGTATGAGGCGTACCGTATGAGGCGTCACAGGGCCCATCTCGCCCTCGCAGCATGGCATACTATGATACTATCACAATATTTTATTCTATTTATTAGTGTATGTTTCATCAACTAGTGCCACTATAACGTAATCAGCCTTTTCATTATCTGTGCAAACAGGGTTATTCAGCTGCATTTTGGTGGAACTGCACAAATGTATGGATGGAACCGGCATATATGCAGAGTGCGAGGTGCCAAGTAAAAATTACCGACACCAACCCTGCTCCATCTAAGCATTGGCATCCACCACCATCAGTGGGATGTGTGGCGCTCACTGTGACGGATCTTTCTCGGCAGGAAATCCTCTAACCAAATACTAGTAGCTTAGACTTCAAAAAAAATACTAGTAGCTTATATTGGCAGTTTTCTAGGGTGTACTCTTTTTCTGAAAGAAGCACCAATCTATTTTTCTTTATGTCGGGGGAAATAGACACCTATGGAATCACTGGGATCCCTTCTACGGTTGGCGGGCGCGGGGTTGTGCAAAGAGCGGGTCTGACAGGAAGCACACAGATCGTTTACCCAGGTTCGGGCCGCGGAGATGCGTAATACCCTAGTCCTGCTTTGGTGGATGTATTTGAGTGTTCTTGTTTTCTTGAGCTAGCTACTGTTGGGGAACGTAGCAGAAATTCAAAATTTTCCTACATGTCACCAAGATCTATCTATGGAGAAACCAGCAACGAGGGGAAGGAGAGTGCATCTACATACCCTTGTAGATCGCTAAGCGGAAGCGTTCAAGTGAACGGGGTTGATGGAGTCGTACTCGCCGTGATCCAAATCACCGATGATCCTAGTGCCGAACGGACGGCACCTCTGCGTTCAACACACGTACAGCCCGGTGACGTCTCCCATGCCTTGATCCAGCAAGGAGAGAGGGAGAGGTTGAGGAAGACTCCATCCAGAAGCAACACAATGGCGTGGTGGTGGTGGAGGAGCGTGGTGATCCAGCAGGGCTTCGCCAAGCACTACGAGATATGAGGAGGAGAGAGGCAGGGCTGCACCAACAGGGAGAGATCAAATCGTATTGTGGGCAGCCCCTAGGCCTCACTATATATAGGAGGAGGGGAGGCGGATGCGCCCCCTCTAGGGTTCCCACCCCTAGAGGGGCGGCACCCCTAGATGGGAAACAAGGGGGGCGGCCAAGAGGGGAGGAGAGGGAGGCGCAGGGAGCATGGGCCTTAGGGCCCATCTGCCCTTAGGGTTTGCCCCCTCTTCTCTCCCTTGCGCCTTGGGCACTTGTGGGGGGGGCGCACCAGCCCACCTGGGGCTGGTCCCCTCCCACACTTGTCCCATGCAAGCCTCCGGGGCTTGTGGCCCCACTTGGTGGACCACCGGACACCTCCGGTGGTCCCGGTACACTACCGATAAACCCTGAAACCTTTCCGGCGACCAAAACAGGACTTCCCATATATAAATCTTTACCTCCGGACCATTCCGGAACTCCTTGTGACGTCCGGGATCTCATCCGGGACTCTGAACAACATTCGGTAACCACATACAAACTTCCTTTATAACCCTAGCGTCATCGAACCTTAAGTGTGTAGACCCTACGGGTTCGGGAAGCATGCAGACATGACCGAGACGTTCTCCGGTCAATAACCAACAGCGGGATCTGGGTACCCATGTTGGTTCCCACATGTTCCACGATGATCTCATCGGATGAACCACGATGTCAAGGACTCGGTCAATCCCGTATACAATTCCCTTTGTCTAGCGGTATTGTACTTGCCCGAGATTCGATCGTCGGTATCCCGATACCTTGTTCAATCTCGTTACCGGCAAGTCTCTTTACTCGTTCCGTAACACATCATCCCGTAATCAACTCCTTGATCACATTGTGCACATTATGATGATGTCCTACCGAGTGGGCCCAGAGATACCTCTCCGTCACACGGAGTGACAAATCCCAGTCTCGATTCGTGCCAACACAACAGACACTTTCGGAGATACCTGTAGTGTACCTTTATAGCCACCCAGTTACGTTGTGACGTTTGGCACACCCAAAGTATTCCTACGATGTCCGGGAGTTGCACAATCTCATGGTCTAAGGAAATGATACTTGACATTAGAAAAGCTTTAGCATACGAACTACACGATCTTTGTGCTAGGCTTAGGATTGGGTCTTGTCCATCACATCATTCTCCTAATGATGTGATCCCGTTATCAATGGCATCCAATGTCCATGGTCAGGAAACCGTAACCATCTATTGATCAACGAGCTAGTCAACTAGAGGCTTACTAGGGACATGGTGTTGTCTATGTATCCACACATGTATCTGAGTTTCCTATCAATACAATTCTAGCATGGATAATAAACGATTATCATGAACAAGGAAATATAATAATAACTTATTTATTATTGCCTCTAGGGCATATTTCCAACAGTCTCCCACTTGCACTAGAGTCAATAATCTAGTTCACATCGCCATGTGATTAACATTCACAGGTCACATCGCCATGTGACCAACATCCAAAGAGTTTACTAGAGTTCATAATCTAGTTCACATCACTATGTGATTAACACTCAATGAGTTCTGGGTTTGATCATGTTGCTTGTGAGAGAGGTTTTAGTCAACGGGTCTGCAACACTCAGATCCGTATGTACTTCGCAAATCTCTACGCTATATTTGGAGCCATTTCAAATAACTGTTCTACTTGGAGCTATTCTAAATTGTTGCTCCATTATACGTATCCGGTATCTCTACTCAGAGCTATCCGAATAGGTGTTAAGCTTGCATCGACATAACTCTTTATGTCGAACTCTTTATCACCTCCATAACCGAGAAACATATCCTTATTCCTCTAAGGATAATCTTGACCGCTATCTGGTGATCTACTCCTAGATCACCTTTGTACCCTCTAGCCAGACATGTGGCAAGGCACATGTCAGGTGCGGTACACAGCGTAGCATACTATGGAGCCTATGTCTAAGCATAGGGGACGACCTTCGTCCTTTCTCTCTGTTCTGCCGTGGTCGAGCTTTAAGTCTTAACTTCATACCTTACAACTCAGGCAAGAACTCCTTCTTTGACTGATCCATCTTGAACACCTTCAAGATCATGTCAAGGTATGTGCTCATTTGAAAGTACTATTAAACGTTTTTGATCTATCCTTATAGATCTTGATGCTCAATGTTCAAATAGCTTAATCCAGGTTCTCCATTGAAAAACACCTTTCAAATAACCCTATATGCTTTCCAGAAATTCTACATCATTTCGGATCAACAATATGTCATCCACATATACTTATCAGAAATGTCGTAGTGCTCCCACTCACTTTTTGTAAACACAAGTTTCTAACAAACTATGTATAAACCCATAAACTTTTGATTTCTCCATCAAAATGTATATTTCGACTCCGAGATGCTTGCTCTAGTCCATGGAAGGATCGCTGAAGCTAGCATACCTTTTAGCATCCTTAGGATCGACAAAACCTTTCTGATTGTATCACATACAACCTTTCCTTATGAAAACTGGTAAGGAAACTTGTTTTGACATCCATCTGCCAGATTTCATAAATGCAGCTTATGCTAACATGATTCCGACGGACTTAAGCGTCGCTACGGGTGAGAAAATCTCATCGTAGTCAACTACTTGAACTTGTGAAAAACTCTTCGCCACAAGTCGAGCTTCATAGACGGTGACATAACCGTCCACGTCCGTCTTCTTCTTAAATATCCACATGTACCTAACAGCCTTACGACCATCAAGTAGTTCTTCCAAAGTCTACACTTTGTTTTCATATATGGATCCTTTCTCGGATTTTATGGCCTCGAGCCATTTTTTGGAATCCGGGCCCACCATCTCTTCTCCATAGCTCATAGGTTCATCGTTGTCCAACAACATGACCTTTTAAGATAGGGTTACCACTTAGAAGTTGTACACACCCTTGTCAACCTATGAGGTTCGATAGTAACTTGATCTGAAGCTCCATGATCATCATCATTAGCTTTCTCTTCAACTGAGGCAGGGGCCACAGAAACATTTTTCCTGTGCTTGCGCTACTCTCTGCCTGAAGTGAAGGTTCAACAACCTTATCAAGTTCTATCTTCCTCCCACTCAATTCTTTCGAGAGAAACTTTTCCTCGAGAAAGGACCTGATTCTAGAAACAATCCCTATTGCTTTCGGATCTGAATTAGGAGGTATACCCAACTATTTTGGGTGTCCTATGAAGATGCATTTTATCCGCTTTGGGTTCGAGCTTATCAACCTGAAACTTTTTCACATAAGCGTCGCAGCCCCAAACTTTTAAGAAACGACAACTCAGGTTTCTCCAAACCATAGTTCAAACGGTTTCGTCTCAACGGAATTACTTGGTGCCCTATTAAAGTGAGTGCGGTTGTCTCTAATGCCTAACCCATGAACGATAGTGGTAATTCGATAAGAGACATCATGGTACGCATCACATCCAATAGGGTGCAACTATGATGTTCGGACACACCATCACGCTATGGTGTTCCAGGCGGTGCTAGTTGTGAAACAATTTCCACAATGTCTCAATTGTGTACCAAACTCGCAACTCAGATATTCATCTCTATGATCATATCATAGATATTTTATCCTCTTGTCACGACGATCTTCAACTTCATTCTGAAATTACTTGAACCATTCAATAATTCAGACTTGTGTTTCATCAAGTAAATATACTCAGTATCTACTCAAATCATCTGTGAAGTAAGATCATAACGATATCCACTGCGTGCCTCAGCATTCATTGGACTGCACACATCAAAATGTGTTACTTCCAACAAGTTGCTTTCTTGTTCCATTTTACTGAAACCGAAGCTTTCAGTCATCTTGCCCATGATTTGCATGTCTCAAGCGATTCATAATCAAGTGAGTCCAAACGGTCCATCTGCATGGAGTTTCTTCATGCGTGTATACCAATAGACATGGTTCACATGTCTCAATCCTTTTCAAAAAGAGTGAGTCCAAAGATCCATCAACATGGAGCTTCTTCATGCGTTTTATACCAATATGACTTACATGGCAGTGCCACAAGTAGGTGGTACTATCATTACTATCTTATATCTTTTGGCATGAACATGTGTATCACTATGATCGAGATTCAATAAACCATCCATTTTAGGTGCAAGACCATTGAAGGTATTATTCAAATAAATAGAGTAACTATTATTCTCTTTAAATGAACAACCGTATTGCGATAGACATAATCCAATCATGTCTATGCTCAACGCAAACACCAAATAACAATTATTTAGGTTTAACACCAATCTCGATGGTAGAGGGAGCGTGCGACGCTTGATCATATCAACCTTGGAAACACTTCCAACACATCTCGTTAGCTCACCTTTAGCTAGTCTCCGTTTATTCCGTAGCTTTTATTTCGAGTTACTAACACTTAGCAACCGAACGGGTATCTAATACCCTGATGCTACTAGGAGTACTAGTAAAGTACACATTCACATAATGTATATCCAATATACTTCTATCGACAGCCTTCTCATCTACCAAGTATCTAGGGTAATTCTGCTCCAGTGGTTGTTCTCCTTATTACAGAAGCGCTCAGTCTCGGGTTTGGGTTCAACCTTGGGTTTCTCCATTAGAGCAGCAGCTGATTTGCCATTTCATGAAGTATCCCTTCTTGCCCTTGCCCTTCTTGAAACTAGTGGTTTCACTAACCATCAACAATTGATGCTCCTTCTTGATTTCTACTTTCGCGGTGTCAAACATCGCGAATATTTCAAGGATCATCATATCTATCCCTGGTATGTTATAGTTCATTACGAAGCTCTAGCAGCTTGGTGGCAATGACTTTGGAGAAACATCACTATCTTATCTGGAAGATCAACTCCCACTCGATTCAAGTGATTGTTGTATTCAGACAATCTGAGCACAAGCTCAACGATTGAGCTTTTCTCCCTTAGTTTGCAGGCCAAGAAAATCGTCGGAGGTCTTATACCTCTTGACGTGGGCACGAGCCTGAAATCCCAATTTCAGCCCTCGAAACATTTCATATGTTCCGCGACATTTCAAAAATGTCTTCAGTGCCTCAATTCTAAACCATTTATCATTACCGAACTATCATGTAGTCATCAAAACGTGTATGTCAGATGTTCGCAACATCCACAGACCACGTTCGAGGTCCAGCACACCGAGCGGTGCATTAAGGACACAAGCCCGGTGACGTCTCCCATGCCTTGATCCAGCAAGGAGAGAGGGAGAGGTTGAGGAAGACTCCATCCAGCAGCAACACAACGGCGTGGTGGTGGTGGAGGAGCGTGGTGATCCAGCAGGGCTTCGCCAAGCACTACGAGATATGAGGAGGAGAGAGGCAGGGCTGCACCAACAGGGAGAGATCAAATCGTATTGTGGGCAGCCCCTAGGCCTCACTATATATAGGAGGAGGGGAGGAGGGTGCGCCCCCTCTAGGGTTCCCACCCCTAGAGGGGCGGCAGCCCTAGATGGGAAACAAGGGGGGCGGCCAAGAGGGGAGGAGAGGGAGGCGCAGGGAGCATGGGCCTTAGGGCCCATCTGCCCTTAGGGTTTGCCCCCTCTTCTCTCCCTTGCGCCTTGGGCACTTGTGGGGGGCGCACCAGCCCACCTGGGGTTGGTCCCCTCCCACACTTGGCCCATGCAAGCCTCCGGGGCTTGTGGCCCCACTTGGTGGACCCCCGGACACCTCCGGTGGTCCCGGTACACTACCGATAAACCCTGAAACCTTTCCGGCGACCAAAACAGGACTTCCCATATATAAATCTTTACCTCCGGACCATTCCGGAACTCCTCGTGACGTCCGGGATCTCATCCGGGACTCCGAACAACATTCGGTAACCACATACAAACTTCCTTTATAACCCTAGCGTCATCGAACCTTAAGTGTGTAGACCCTACGGGTTCGGGAAGCATGCAGACATGACCGAGACGTTCTCCGGTCAATAACCAACAGCGGGATCTGGGTACCCATGTTGGTTCCCACATGTTCCATGATGATCTCATCGGATGAACCACGATGTCAAGGACTCGGTCAATCCCGTATACAATTCCCTTTGTCTAGCGGTATTGTACTTGCCCGAGATTCGATCGTCGGTATCCCGATACCTTGTTCAATCTCGTTACCGGCAAGTCTCTTTACTCGTTCCGTAACACATCATCCCGTAATCAACTCCTTGATCACATTGTGCACATTATGATGATGTCCTACCGAGTGGGCCCAGAGATACCTCTCCGTCACACGGAGTGACAAATCCCAGTCTCGATTCGTGCCAACCCAACAGACACTTTCGGAGATACCTGTAGTGTACCTTTATAGCCACCCAGTTACGTTGTGACGTTTGGCACACCCAAAGTATTCCTACGATGTCCGGGAGTTGCACAATCTCATGGTCTAAGGAAATGATACTTGACATTAGAAAAGCTTTAGCATACGAACTACACGATCTTTGTGCTAGGCTTAGGATTGGGTCTTGTCCATCACATCATTCTCCTAATGATGTGATCCCGTTATCAACGACATCCAATGTCCATGGTCAGGAAACCGTAACCATCTATTGATCAACGAGCTAGTCAACTAGAGGCTTACTAGGGACATGGTGTTGTCTATGTATCCACACATGTATCTGAGTTTCCTATCAATACAATTCTAGCATGGATAATAAACGATTATCATGAACAAGGAAATACAATAATAACTTATTTATTATTGCCTCTAGGGCATATTTCCAACAGCTACGGGGCATGATTTGCCCAAAAGGTCCGAATCCTTCTCCTGGTCGCCTCGGGCCTCCTTTTATAGACAAAAAGGGGTTGCCACAGTGGCACACAGGAGGTGGAAAGGTGTATAGTGGATGAGTCTATCCTCTAGCACTGTCGGACAAACGCATTTAATGCACTGCCGACGTGCCCCTCTCGCTTTATCGGGGATGGCAAGGAAGCACATCCCAGCTGTCGTCGCCTCACCTGGCTTAGACACGCGTCCGAGCTGACAAGGCGTCGTGGCGCCATGTTGGCTGGCTGCTGGGCTGGCGCGGTCGTGGAGCCTTCACGAAGATCTGCCTGCCACCACGCAGGTGCTTGCTGGTTCGGTGTAGAGGCCGCTCGCCGCCACGCAGGTGCCTGCCCAGCTGGTTGAGCCAGCAGCTGCATGGGGATGGTGGTGGCATCTTGGCAGGCATGGGCCTAGCTATGGTCCTGCTGATGCCCTTGCCAAGGGCCTTGCCAGGGGGCCCGGCAAGGGTCTTGTCGTGGCGTTGCGGTCGTCCCCGGCAAGGCGTTGATCTGAGGCTATCCTGGTCTGCATGACCCAACACATTTCGATAGGAGAGATGCAGACCAGATAGGAATGCAAGAATACTCTGCAAATTGTTTATTAATTGGTTTAGTCTGTGGAAGAGAAGTATCGATCTAGAGGATTGCCCCCCCCCCAGACTGAGGAGAATCACTATCTCGTGAAGTCACGAGCGTAAACCTTACATAGTTCCAGCAAAGCGCCCCGGGGGTCTCGTGGATTTCCTTGGCTAGGATCCCGCCGAGGGTCGCCGTCTTCTGGTCCTCATCTGATCTTGTGTGTTTATGATCTTGACGAAGATCTGCATGCCGTCACAAAGGTGCCTCCCGAGCCTCGGTTCCAATGTGGTTTGTTGGTGGAGTCAGAACCCGTGGCCTCAAGGGTAGCGTACTCCGCCGGCGTCGGGCAAGTTGCCCCGGCAAGGCTCTTGCCGGGGCCGCAGAGGCCGCCATGGCAAGGGCCTTGTCGGGGGAGTCCACCTCGCCCTCTTGTTCTTCGTGGTCTTTGGGTCTTGGCGTTGCCTTGTTTGCCTTGTGCTCCGGCCTCCTTCCCTGCCCTGCTCAGTGTGGTCATGGGCGTGGCTCTGACTGCCCGTGCACAAGTAAAGGGGTCAAAAGGAGAGCCCCTACTTTTGTACACCGACACTTTGTACACAGTGTCACAACTTTGACCCAAAGGTCTAGAGCTATTTTAGGGTGATTGGCGTAGTACTCGGAGACTGACTGTAAGCATGATTTTTATTAGCTATCACACTGATTATAAGCATGAGTAGATGGAAGATTAGGTTAGTGCGAAGCTTACCTTAAACCCTACTGACACCGTTGAAACGAGGCGAGCGTCGAGGGAACCGTCAAGAACGGCGGGGAAGCGACGTCGCGCCATCCGGCCTCCTCCTGTGGTGGGAGAACGAATACTCCTGTGGCTCCGGCTGGCTCTACACCCCCACGAACGGCACACCATACTCGATCGATTCATTATCCTCTGGGTGCTCAACCTTCCACCTGTACGCCCACCACCTCCGCCTGACTTTCGCCTCGGGCGAATCTGTCTGCTCCATCGCCCAGAGGAGATACTCGATGAACTCGAAGGACTGCGGTGTGACTGCCGCCGAGGAGTACATCGCCGCCCTCATCGCCGTCGTCTCGTTCTTTCGCATACACCACATGGCCCTCACCGTCCTCGAAATCTCCCACTCATTGTCAAACCAAGTAAGGATCTCCTTCAACCTGGCTAACTTTGCCTGGTCACCGCCGGTGATCTACCTGATTTGGTGCTGCATCCTCTCCATAGATGTCCTTTTGAGTGGTCCGGTGCTAGCTTTGGAAGATGGGAGGAGAGATGGTGGTCTTGCAATAGATAAGAGGGAGAGGCGAGACGGTGGTTTTGGAATGGAGATGATGGAGAGGAGAGGGGGTGGTTTTGAAATGGAGAAGAGGGAGAGGCGAGACGGTGGTTTTGGAATGGAGGTGATGGGGATGAGAGGTTTCCCTGCCTTTCGGTCGCTGACAGGTGGGCCCCGCGCTTGGTGGGACCCATGTGTCAGTGTCTCAATGGCAGGATGGGCTACGCCAGGGGATCCTCGTCCGAGGAGAGAGGAGGTGGTTTTGCAATGGAGAAGAGGGAGAGGCGAGATGGTGGTTTTGGAATGGAGATGATGGAGAGGAGAGGAGGTGGTTTTGCAATGGATAAGAGGGAGAGGAGCGTGCAGCAGCCATTTAGGATTGGACGAGAGGGTCGGCGCGCTGTGACTGGATCAAAATCAAAATCGGTTTACCCTTCAATTAAGAAAGCGACCCCACATTAACTAGTCTCCCTTTTATTCTGGGTCATAATTGACCATGATTTTCACAAATAAAATATATGTTGTACGTTGCAAAAATAATATAATTTGAATGTACATTCAGATACGAACCGAATGATATAGTTTTTGGTGACATGCATTCACATTTTGCTTGTCAAATACAGTATGTGGTCAAATTTTGACCCAAAATACGCAAAACAAAAAAATACTTCCAAGACCAGCGCCGCTCCTCTCCTATTAAACCACCGCCGCTCCTCTCCTGTTCCAATCTAAATCCAGCGCTGCTCCTCTCCTCTTCCATTTCAAAACCACCGCCCCTCCTCTCCTGTTCTAATCCAAAACCAGCGTCGCTCCTCTCCCATTCTAATCCAAAACCAGCACTGCTCCTCTCCTCTTCCATTCAAAAACCACCACCGGTGAGTGAAGGTGCTGTGGAGAAGTAGATCGATGGAGGAGTACAACCGATACGTGAGGATCATAGACAGCGACCCTGTGAAGCTAGCTAGGATGTTGGAGATACAGTCTTGGTTTGACAACAAGGACCAACTAGCAGCGACGGCGACATCCATGGCCAAATATCTGCAACAGAGCAAAAAGGCGGTGATACTCCCGAAGGGAGTCACGCGGGAGTACACAGAGCTGCTCCTCTGGGCCATGGAGCAAACAGAATCACCGAATCCGATCGTGAGGGAGCGGTGGTGGGAGTATCGATCCCGGATGGAGCATCCACCAGAGATTGAAGGATCGAGCATCTACAGGGTGCCGTTTGTGAGGGTGTCATGCTAGAGCGAGCCGGTGGAGTCTTCGTCGGCCGAACCTAGACGCAAGAGGAGAAAAGCAGTTGGCCCGACGATGCTTCCCCGCCATCCTCTCCCTCACCATTCACATCGTCTCACGAGGCAGTTGTCTGCCGCCGAGACATAGAGGGGACTGCCCCCCCCCCCAGCCCAATAGTCGGGCAGGTTGTGAATTGTCAGGAGGAGCTTAGGGTTGTCAGTATTTCCAGGTTGTGAATTGTGTTTTGTGTTGTGTATTTTGAGAGTACTTTCAGATATGAATGTCTTTTGAATTTCAGATTTGCAGTATTGAGCATATGAAGTATTTCATGAATTCCAGAGATCTATTTTTAGCATTTAAAAAATGTAGTTTCATAGGAGTATAAAAGTGCAGACAATGTGATTCTCAGAGAAGAAACTGCAGGTTTCGGTTTCAGATAAGAAACTGCAAGTTCAGTTCCAGATAAGAAACTGCAACTTTCAAAGGCAGAGCATTTATATTGACACGGCCTTTTCAAACAGGGTTAACATCATGTTGGAAGTTTTATTCATGGTCGAAAATGGAACTACCAGGCAGTTAACATCATGCTGATCGACATTCATGCATAGCACATCTTCATATGATGCACAGTCAAAAATATATGCTATTTTTAAAATGCCCACACAATTTCGAGTGTGCGAAAAACAGAGAAAACGAGGGACGAAGTTTTGGCAAGTGTTGGACGTGGTGTGCATAGATGACAATGGGGACCCACATGTCAATAATGGCAGAGGCAAAAAAAATTGGAGATATTTTCCCTGCATCAGGTGGAATCGAACCCGGGCGGAACAGCTGTCGGGTAGTGTCACTTGGCCACTGGGCTAGTTCGGTACTTTCGTTACAAATAAGGCACTGCCTTGGGTGGTCCGATCACCTCCTGCGCCTTTGTGCGCTCGCCGCGGCGCCGCTATCTGCCGTTGTGAACATGCTGAACAAACGAGAGGAATCTGAAGAGGACTGTACATGGAGAGGCGGACAGTCGGGTTCCACAAGGTCTATGGCGGTACACAAGCAAGTGCCTCATCGAAAAAACTTTCTCCTAATGCTATACTGACGTTGGGGCCCATGGGTTTTTCAACATAGTTACATTTTTTTAAGTGCTTCAATGTAGGAGATAAATTCACAACGAAGTTGTGGAGCTGGCGGGTAGTATCATTTATTATCACTGGGGCAGCAAGTATCCGTTGGGTTTTGGGCTACCCCGTCTAGGCTTTCTTATTTAACATGCGTAGCCTACGACATGCCGGTTTGTATTTTTTTGAGGGCCGTCATGTATCGACCGGCCTATGGACCTTCCATCCGAGGTTTTATTATTCCTGAAACATCGGTAGCCCAATTTATGTAATTTTTTGAAGAAAACGCAGAGGTCTGTTCTATTTTTCTATATAAGAATAGGAACGCCTGGTCCAACTTTTGTTTCCCTTCTAACTGTATTGTATATATTTAAATTATTTTATATGTTATTATATATTATTTTTATTGTCATCATATATTTAACAAATACTTACATATGTAAGAAAACAATATCCCACATCTTATTAACTTATAAATATAATTTCTTAACAATGAAATACTGGATTTTTTTGGCAACGAAAATCCTGGTGATTGTGTACAAAAGCTTGGTAAGATTTAAGGACCAGTGTAATAATAAATCACTTATTATTTAAATATATTTATAAAAATGCTCAGCCCCTGTTTATTTTTTGATAACATTGATGCGCCCAACCCAACATTATAATTAGAATCAGCCCAGCAAAATCGTATATTTCGAGAAAGTGCAAATGGCGTGTAATTTTTTAGGAGAAAAATAAATGGGCCGCATGGACGCTACATTATTTGTTCACCCAGCCCAGCAAATGGACTGTAATTCTAAAAAAAGAGATCAAATTGACTGTAAATTCTGAAAAAATGGGTTGAATACGTGCCATATTTTTGGAGGCTAAAATGTGGGCCAATAGGCCGAAGACAACGCAAGTCGTTGTAAACTTAGTCAACAAATGATTCTGACATCGTTAGCCGTTGGATTTACATCCAACAACCGGCATCCATCTTCAATCTCTCGTCTTCTTCCTCCGGCGCCGCCGGGACCACCTGCTCCCGCCTCCTGCTGCTAGCAGCTCAGCTTAGCACGCTTCACTGTGAAGCGCTACCCCACCGTTGGCCAGGCCATCCCTCCACACCTCCTGTTCTTCTCCACCGACTGCCGAATCACACCGCACCAGAACCAGTTAACCCTCGTACACCTCTCCGTCTACGACTCTACTCCCGCGTCTTCCCATTGCTGTCCGGGACCTCGCCGTCGTCCACCACCTTGGATGCGCTCGGCGTGGAGTAGTCAACGTGGTCAACGAACGACATCCATCGGAAGTAGACTATGCATGGAGAGGCTGACAGTTGGGTCCACGGTCGCAGCAAGGAAATGCCTCCTTATTACGCACAAAATAATGATTCCTCCACCTGACAGCTGGGACCCACCAGAAGGGCCTCTATATTTCGTGAAAAAAATGTTCCCCCCGCTGATAGGTCGGACCCACCAGCTATATCTTCGCACGCAAGGAAGTGCCTCCTTATTACGCATAAAAAATGAATACCCCCTGCTAGTTGGGACCCACCATAGTGGGAGGCTGACTTGTGGGCCTACTAAGTTGACGGAGGCGGAGGGCTTTGTCAACTTAGTCAATATGAACGATTCTAGCTCCAATGACCGTACGATGTCCATCCAACGGTGGTAGTGCTTCTTCAACCTCTGGTCTTGTTGCTCTAGCTGCCCAAACCAGCGTCGGTCGTGTCGCGTGCTCCTGCTTCCCGTGGCCGGCTGTGATGCCGCGGAGGCCTCACCGCCCCCTACTACTCCTACCGCGGAGGCCTCACCGCCCCCTACTACTCCACTGCCGCGTCTTCCCCGGCTCCGCGTCGTCCCCTTCCTAGGCCTCGTCGTCGTCCACCGCCCTGGTGCTCTCGCTGCGGCGTGGTCAACGTGGTCAAGAAACGACTTCCATCGGAAGAGTACTGTACGTGGAGAGCCTGACAGCTGGGTCCACGGCCGCAGCAAGGAAGTGCCTCCTTATTTCACGGAAAATAATGATCCCTCCTGACTGCTGGGACCCATCAGCTACATCTTCGCATGCAAGGAAGTGTGTCCATATTACGGGCAAAAAAAATGATTCGCCCCCCTGACTGTTGGGACCCACCAGCTACATCTTCGCATGCAAGGAAGTGCCTGACAGTCGGGACCCACCCGGTCGAAGCATACGTAGCGTTGACCTTCTCGTCACGAACGTATACGTACATACTGGTCGATGTAGAGGCGCGCACGTGTGGTAGTAGAGGCGCGCACATAGCATGTACACGTACGTACAACGGCCAGGGTGCAAGAAAGTAAATACAGCCACGTACGTACATACGGGCGGAGTCTCGAACGCCTACTCGCGCATACGTACGGCCAGGGCTCGTGTACATGGTTGTGGCTGGGTCGGAACAGAGAAACTGTGTCGTCGTCGTGTTCATGGGGAGGCAACGTAATGCGTCGTGTTCATCGGGAGGCAACGAAACGTGTGATGTTCATCAGGAGCCAACCGGCTTGGACGAAATAGCCGATGGAAACGAGGCCTGACGTACCACAGAACAGAGGAAACGGCCTTGTGTTCGACCGGCCATGGTGGAAATGGGATCCTATTCATCGGGAGGGGTCTGGCGTAGCGCAAAACGGAGGAAACAGACCTCCTATGGTCAAAACAGGGTCCTGTTGATCGGGAGGGTTGTGGCGTACTGCAAAACGGAGGAAACGGACTTGTGTTGGAGCGCTACGGTCGAAACGGGGGTCCTATTCATCGGGAGGGGTGTGGTGTACCGCAAAACGGGACTCCACGGGATACTGTTCATCTCCACCGTCGACCTCCTAGCCTCCACGGGCTATTGTTCATCCACCGTCGACCTCCTCCGGCCTCCACCTGCGACTGTTCATCCACGGGCTCCTGTTCATCCAACCTCCACCGGCTACTGTTCAACCAGCTCTCTCCACGGGGTCCTGTTCAACCACCCCTACACGGGCTACTATCCATCCAGCCCTCCATCGACTACTGTTCAACCAGCCCTCCACCGGCTACTGTTCAACCAGCCCTCACGGGGTCCTGTTCATCTAGCCCTCCACGGTGTCCTGTTCATCCAGCCCTCCACGGAGCCCATGTAGAGAACAGGACCCCGTGGCGCCACACCGTTTGAGGCGCCTATCTCTGAGGCGTTGCACGCCTGTGTAGAGCTATCCAGAGAGCAACAGAAAGTTTGCACCCAGTTTGGGGCCAAAAAATCGCTAAGTGTTGATGTGGCGCCTGGCACTGGGGCGTCACACTATATAGTGAAACACCTAAGAGCTGGGCGTTGCACAATATTGTGCGGCACCTCGGAGCTAGGCGCCACACCGGCTGTATCTGGCTAGTTTCTGTTGTTCTCTGGATAGCTCTACGCAGGCATGCAATGCCTCAGAACTAGGCGTTGCACTGCACAGTGTGGCGCTTAGCTCGGAGGCGTTGCATGCCTAGGTAGAACAGAGGCGTTGCATGATACAGTGTGGCGCCTCCCAGCTAGGTGCCACACCAACACTTAGTGTTTTTTTGTCCCTCAAACTGGGTCATTTCAGGCACATTTTCAGGCACATATACTTGCATCACAGAATAAACAGTAATGATCATCATTATGACATTTCAACACCTCTTCAACTTCAACAAAGACAACATTTCTTAGAGTGACCATCACTTCAAGTTCAACATTACTAATACATACAATCACTTCAAGTTCAACATTACTAAAAGCTACCACCACTTCAAGTTCAACAACATAACAAGTTCGACATAAGCAAAACGCCCACTAGGTGAGTTACATAACAAATAGAGGACGACGACTAGTTCCTTGTGCGCTTTTTGGCTCCTCCCCCCTCCTGCTGGCTATCTTCTTCGCCTTCCTAGGAAGAGCAACCCGCTCCGGCTCCAGCACCGGTTCCTCCACGTCATCCACATAGTCATCCAAAGCCGTCATCCGCGAGGTGCCGACCGTCCTCTTGCCTCTTTGGGTGAAGTATTCAGGTGTGTATTTATTGATTCCCATCCTAGGCTTTAACTCGAATGCTAACCGAACTTGATAGGTCTCCAAGGTCATGTCATCATCAACCCATTACAAAAACAAACCATATGGAAAAGACCGTGTGTGAGGATAAAGTTAGTAATGCATCAATAATTGAATATATGCTATTGCCATACCTCTTGGGTGACCACACCCACATCCTCATCCTCCAAAGGATCACCATGGCCAGAAGTGGGATTTGATGGTGTCGTCGACCTAGACCGTTGAGGTGATACATACTCGGGGTCACGACAACCGACAAGGTTCGATAGCCGCCTTAACCTTTGGCTCTTGCGCTGCAACATGTACAAGTGAATGAGATATCGAACGTAGCAACACATGTTACATGGACAATTGAAGGAGATGAGAACCTTAATGAATGCTCGAAGTGCACCTTCCCCGTCGCTTTTCCCAACCGGGGTTGTCACCAGAATAGTCTCGGTCTCATCAGCTGCTTTCTTGATCTGGGCACGCTATGAACAGAAATGGCATTAACGTGTTAGGCAAGCGAAGATATGAATAATGTGAATGGGAAAGCAAAAAGGGGAAATACCACAAAGTTTATCATTGGAGCTGAAGGGACTGAGGTGCCTTCCCTGACTAATTTGTTGTACTGGTGTTGGGTTAGCTCATCGAAGACGGTGGGATCTTCCAAAATCTCCTCAGCATACGTCGGCTTCCATACCTCCACATGGGTACTTGCAAAGAAACCATGTGAGATAGTTGTTGAACGTGATCAGGCAGTGCTCACGAAACTGGGCTCGTTTTCTAGCCTTAGCTTGCTCCACACTAAGCGCGAACTGTATGATATACTTCCTATGATGCCTCTCCCAATCCTTGACCTTCCGCTGCCTTCTCCTATCCAACCTGCAAGTTAGAAACAGAATATTAGCACCATCGAAACCGCCGAGAAGCTGCTAAGTGTTCAAGGTTAATTATATCTTAAGCGTGTAGCAACTTGCCTGTGTCCTCCCACTCCGGCGGGTGTGGCTGGAACAAACCAAACTAGCGGTACACACGATGTGGCAGGTGAAGCTCAACCGCCCAGTTGCATATGAGTGGGCACTGCATATGCCAAAGATCCCTATCCCTAGTGCACATCGGATTCAGCCTGAACTCTCTAGGGTTACCAAAACTATCCCCTCTTCCATACAACTCCCATTCCACCTGCAACATAGCATAGAATGCAAAATTGATTTCGAGTTACGATAGAAGCATGAGAATCACTTATGCAATGTCGAGTCACATGCTCAGCCGCGATCGTGTCCAGCTCACTCGTGTACAACTTGTACATGACCGAGGGATCATCCGTCGTCTCATTTACCACATCCCACTTGTAAGCCCAAGTGGGGAACCGTAGTGGGTCGTCTTTGTCGCCCCAATCCTCGTACTTCACGGTCTTCGGTCGTCCAACCGGCAATCGCTCCCAACTCCATATAGAAAGTGCGAGCATACAACCATCAATACCTCCAGATTTCCTACAATAGGCTTCATCCAACTGCACATAAAAGAGAACATGGTTGAATTAACAGGAAGATCGCATTGATAATGTAGCAATGAAGTGAAAAAGAAACAACTTTGTACCTGTCTATACAAGTAAGCCAGTGTCGCCGAACCCCAACTCCATTTGCTATCGAAGATGGTCAACGCCTTCAGCCACATCCATGGAGCATTCTTGCCTGTGCCATCAGCAAACATAGTCCTGGATATAACGTACCACATGTAGACACGAGCATATGTCTTGACCTCATCCTCATTAGCTTCCTCGGGGCAAGTACCAAAGTTCCATGCAATCCAAGTGAAAGGAGCACCGACTGCGACTCTTTCCTTCTTCTTGTCTTCTGCTTCTGGTTCCTTAGGTTCTGGAGGAACCATGCCGATAAGGGCATGCATCTGCTCGTGCCACCCATCAGAATCGATGCTCATACATAGAGGATTCCCCTCGATAGGAAGACCAGCGATCATAGCAATATCCTGGAGCGTCATGGTCATCTCCTCGGTCCGAAGATGGAAATTGTGTGTCTCCGGCCTCCAACGATTAGTAAGCGCGGTGATTGCTGCAGCATTGAGGGGTGGCGTCGAATGGCTAACCAATTGAATGAAAGGGAGGAGTCATGTCACCCTTACATACGGGGTGTATCGCTCATCATAGCGCATCCCCCCAAGGTTGACCCCGTGAGACTGAATCTTCAGAGGTTAAAGCTCCTACAAACAAGCAAATCCGAAAATTACATATGGGGCATTTGTGTTTGAAATAAACACGAAATTCATAATACCGGCCACTTTCATTATTACCCGCTGGTCCACCGACATAGCGTACGACCGATGTTGATGGTCCCAGTGATCATCGAGAAGCCAAACCATCCTAACAATTTCAAACAAAGCATTCTTGTCAACACGATTATCTTTCCAATACAAATAAACTAAAGTAGGCCCACTATATGCAAGATTCAAAGCATATGTATCCAAAGCATTCTTGTCAATACGAATATAATTTCAATACAAATAAACTAAACTAGGCCTACTTCATACAAGATTCAATACAAATTTATTTTCCATGGAAAAAACATGTCAACCTATGTATCCAAACCATATCTTTTCAATAAAATAAACTAAACTAGGGTTGCAAGATTAGGTAACTAATACATGCAAGATTCTAATCTAATCTAATCAAACAAGGGTTCCTCAAATCTTGAAAATAGCATACATTCTATGGATAGAAAGAAGGGGATCGGAGGAGAGTACCTTCTAGGATGGATTGGTGAAGAAATCCACGGATCAAATCGTCAGATCTGAAGGATTTGGGAGAGGGGATTGAGAGGGGGAGAGGAAGAAGCCGCCGGCGCCGCTGCTTCTGTAACTTCTAGCTGCAACGAATGGGGTGGGGTGGGGGGAGGAAGAGCGGGCGGCTGCCTCTAAGAGAGAGTGCAATGCCTAAGGGCTAGGCGTTGCACATTACATGTGTGGCGCCTAGCTCGGAGACGCTGCACTGTTTGGTGCGGGCCCAGGGGCTGCCACGCTGGACAGAGGTGCAACCCCCCAGAGCTAGGTGCTGCACCATAGGGTGTGGCGCCTGCGTGTCGAACGCCACTTAAAAAGGTCAGTCGTGTGAAATAGTTTTAGGGGCAGTTTATTTTGTGAATTGATTGCGTTCACAGATCAAAATTGTTAAATTTGCCTGTGTGAAACAGCAGGCGGCGTGACTACTGATGCATGTGGACGTAAGACGGGTGACTATGACAGTACCACTGGCACGGGGTGTCTCACTCCTTAGTAACCACGACAGCTAACGATCAACTCCTTTCACTGACGACAAACCCTCATTTGGGCATTCGTGAGGGTGGGCCGTGCTGTGGAGGAGGAAAATGAGAAATCTTAGTTGACTTGGGTAAAACTAAACAGAACTAAGAAACCAAGCAACTAGAAGCGCAGAAATATAGAAAACCTAAAAGAATGTAAGGTTACATGTTTCACTTTTCTTCCCACCACTCCTTCGTCCAACCTTTCCCAGATAATCAAACACCTTAATTTACTTACCTTCTAAACAACTCCACTTTAATTTACTTCTCAAACTTCTCATCGAAATATAAGTAAATCACGAGCAAATTTGATGAACATTTATATACACAATCGCATTAATATGGACAGGTAAATCGCAAACTAACATACTAGAATATTTATATCCTGTTGCAACACACAGGCATTGTCCTAATAACAATAATAAAGCTTAAATCACCCAATATTTCTAATATAAATGTCATTGAATAGATTACACATTTTTAGGGGCTCTAAACTATAATCATAATATAGATTGTTACAACTCCTAAACATAAACCATATGACCAGAACCTACTCAACACTCTTGACACTTATTGCAGTTGCAGGGCTCAAGAACCTTAAACTTGATCTTTGAAGGTACTTTCCCCTCAATGTATGTCCTGATAGCCGCAATAGCCTTTCGAGCTTCCATAATTGTATCCCTACCCAAAGGGAAACAGTTGCCCCACCTCCTCCTATGATATCCACGAGTAGTGTCCAGGGTAAGGTGCTTCAGTGACGTTGCATAATGAAGAATACATCTCGTTAGCTCAATCATTGTCTTCCAGGGGCAAAAGCCAGTGATGATCACACTCTTAAGCTTGCGATGTCGGTGTTTCGGAACACAACTTGCCAATGAGGAGTCTTCGCCAATATTGACTCCAGGAATCAAACCACGTTCCATGGTAGAAGCCTCGACCTGCATATGTTTGCTACCACTGTCAATTTCTTAAGCAAAACTAGACACATAATATTCCTAGTATATTATTAAGTACAGCATAGTAAATCGGCTGATCATAAGAGTTCATAAGGACAATATGAAAAGTAACACCACGAACAAGTGGTTTGCAGTAAGAAGTTTACCAAGGTAGTAACAGCCTAACAGGTAAGGTATCACAGTTGTTGTGTAGCAATTAGTTGCACCCATGGCATAACAGTGACATAACATAATACTTGGAAGGAAAAGGATAAAGGATGATTCACCAAGTAAAGATCACGATGAGCCAAACTAATCTGCCTAGCTATAAGTTAGACAATATATAATGTATTAATAGTTATTTTGCAAAAAAAAGGGAAATGAAGAATGACTTACACGCAAGACGAAAGTCCTCAAGGTGGGAGAAGCATCAAGAAAAGAAACCAAAGAACAGAAGTCGTAACCTGGAGAACGAGTTGGCATGAAAAGTTTTATCTCCAAATACTTGAGGTGCAGAAATTTACCCAGCACCATAGGTGTATTGACTGTCTGAAAAAGATACCCAAAGATATGACTTCAGGGTTTATAGCTTAGATCAACAAATTAATGAATTAGAGTACATGAAAGCTAAAACTAACCTCATAAAGTGAGTGTAAAAAAAGAGTTTGGACATTTGGTGCAATGGATGAAAGCTTGGCGCTAGCATAATGGAGCAGGTTAGGCACAATGGCACATGTCATTTGCATTTTCTTCACTTGCAATGAACTTCCAAGTGAGATATGTATCAGGGGACCATCATAATTGAAGGTGGAGAGGTTTGGAGCACTGCATTCAATCATCTGTAACATTTTGCAGCATTGCACTTCCAGGATGTTAAGCTTCGACAAAAAATGTGGTATCTTTAAGCAATGTATATCGTAGCAGGACTCGAGATCCAAATGCTCTAACAAGAAGGAATTGGACAGAAGTAGATATAACTCCTCCCCAGTAATACCAACATCATGCAGACAAAGAGTCTTCAAACCACTCAAGCGACCAACTTTGCCTACAGAATGAAAAGCACAGCTAGTGATGTGAAAATACTGGATTGAGTGTGCTGCCTCAGGAGATAGAAGTGAACCAGGAAAGTTATATTTCAGCTTGCTATTTATGGGGAGCCCTAGCGTAAATTCTTTGATCCCAGGTGTAATTGCAACTTGCAGCCAGCGATCAAGATAACTTGGATGCACAGTGAACTCATCGCGAGTTTGCAATTTAAATGTCTTCACCCCAATGCCAGAGTGATTCCGCATGATGTGGTCAACCATGTTGATAAAATCCCTTGTTTGTTTGCCTAGTGCTCTCATATCAAATATGAGCTTGGGATAGCATCTCCAAGAGTGAAGGAAATCATGAGACAAGCAGGCAGCACGAGCGGCATCTTGAATAGGCATAAGGGCATGTATCTTCCAAATGATATCCTGCACAAGCATGATACAAAAATGAAGTATTGAGATAGTGTTGGCAGTGATGACTTGTTGCTCTACATTACTAGTGGAGATGAATTGTACACCTTGTGGGGCGTTTACATTGATTCAGAACTGTCAGGCACTACAAATGGACTACTTTATCAAGTACATAAATTGAGCACTGAGCTACTTTATGCCAAAACGAAAAGTATAACAAGAGAGAATGCATCAAGTACAGGCAGCCAAAAGACATGTTTTGGACTTGGGCTCGGCCTCCAACATGCAACTTTGACTGAATTTTCGTACAAGTATGTTAGTAAACTTATACTCCCTCCATTCCATATTAAGTGTCGCTGATTTAGTACAAGGTTGTACTAAATCAGTGACACTTAATATGGAACAGAGGGAGTATATAAAAAGAATTATGGCATTATTAAAATGTTTGTCATGACGAATCTAATGTCAATTTTCACATCATATCTGGTTGACCTCGTGCTTTCTAGGAGTCTTTCTGAAAGGAGGTAGTAATTTTTGGGGGAGTTCATCATACCTCTGGAAGGCTAACCTCTGGCCCCATTACTTCAGCACTTGGAGAACCATCAGCCTGTCGGCAAGGTGAAACCTTGCTTTCAGCATGAGAGGCAGCCAAACCAGCATCTGTAGTCCACAATCCGACAAGGTCACAATATAGCACACAAGAATGACCAAGGATCAATGCAATTACAACACAACTACAAACTCTACACATAATTATAAGCAGCTTGAGGCCTTACCAGTTATAAACTGAAGAGGATGATGAGATGCAGGGCTGCAGGATGATGGAAGGTCAGCAACAGGCTTGAGTGGACCTGAGGATGAGGAGGAAGCCATCGATGGGTTGGGGGCTACTGTAGCAAACTCTAGGAGCTGATGAGAAGGTAGCATTCTTCATGTTGTCAAATCACTTAATTACCAACTCGACTAATGTAATAGCATAAAAATAAAGAGCATTCATACGCATTTGTTTAATGGCAGAAGAAGAAATGGCATGCAGTAACGCAACATATTGTATACAGGTGACAACTCCATCTCAGCACGCGGTAGCACACAAATTTCATTTCAAAAACAAACCCAAATCAAAGAAAATCATTCATGGCATCAGTTTATTCCAGATCTAAAGTCTCGTGGGGTCAAGAGACTTGAACAATCCATAAATTCATGAGTTGCCGCAAAGCTATTTTTCAACCTGGATAAGAAACTATAGAGGTAGCATCAAAGTGAAGCCAACATAATATTATAGTAACTTACATGAGGCACACTTGAACCAAGAAATATCGATGTCTCCAGGGTGACCTGGACAGGAGTATGATATGGGGCAGGCGGAGAGGTCTCACGCCTCCTCCACCGCCTCTCACACAAGGAGCCATGGCCCAAGAAAAATCGTCACCCTTCTTTCGAACACAACAACAATAGAGGGAGCTAAAGAGGTCACCGTGGGACAGAGAACACGATGGAGTGAGAAACAGGGAGCCTAATTTGTGAACTTTGAATGAATGAGTCCCAACATCTTTTGGATTTTATCAGAAGCACTTAAACTCACTGGTTCAGGCTTAAAAACGGAAAAGGTGTGATGGCTCCCTGTTCACTCAATCCTCTTCTGTCTCCCGCAATCTGCCACCGTAGGAGACAATGGGTAAAAAAAGAACACTCCATGTGACAACTTTCAGCTTAGTGGTTTGTGTTCTTGGTATGCCTAGGATTCTGCTCTGTATGATACTCCCTCCGTGGCTCCGTCCCAAAATAAGTGTCTCAACTTTGTCCTAACTTTAGTACAAGTTGTACTAAAGTTGAGACTTATATTGGGACGGAGGGAGTACTTGTATGGAGTTGTGGGGAGCTTTGAGTTTATCTCTATCTTATGTGGGACAGTTGGAGTGCTTGTTGGTCCTTCTTAAGTTGGGTGTTGTGTGCTTTATTTTTTTGCTACCGTTTGCTTCAGGAGCAAGAATGTCCTGGTGTCCCAGAAGACCAAAAAAAAGTTTGCTTTCTAGTATTCCCTCCATTCGGAAATAACTGGCGTGGCTTTAGTTCAAATTTGAACTAAAACCACGTCAGTTTTCAAAACGGAGGTAGTATAAAGCAGGGCATATGCCCGTTTGTCTTAAAAACCTTTCAACTCAGTAAAGAAAAGATTTCAACAGCAAACTCATGCAACTATGTGAATCCATAGCTTTGAAATGACATGATTTCAACTTCCAGCTGACAGAATAGGAACTTTCAACCATGAAATTTGAGATTTCGTGTTGGAGGAGAAAGAAGCTGATGAACTCCATGAATAGTAGGTTTCAGCTCAATTAACACAAACTTTTAACAATCGAAACGGACCCTAAGTTAGAAAAAAGAAACTATAAATTAGTACACTAGCCACATACAGGCCGTGTATTATTCTGTAATTAGTACAATAGCCACATCACTATTGCTGATACATGGGATGGTGTTAACCTTAGGATTACTTTTAGAAGGTGTGTGGACAACAGATTGCTCCTCCAGTGGTTTGACTTGGTTCATATTGCTGAGCCTATTCGGTTTAATACTGAAGCTGATGCTATTATTTGGAAGCTTGAATCCAATGGTATTTACTCTGTCAGGTCTTTATATGCTGTTGTGAGGGGGGGTCATCCCTGTTCATATTCCTGCTGTTTGGCAACTTAATGTTCCTCCTAAAATCCATATTTTTCTTTGGCTTTTACCTCATAATAATGCTCACTAGAGATAACCTAGCTAAAAGGCAAAATCTTGACAACTTATCCTGCCTATTCTGTAATGAAGATGCCTGTATGCGCTCATTCTTTGCCTGTGCTGTTGCCACTAAGGTGCGGAGAAAGCCACTAAGGTGCGGAGAAATATTAGTACCCTCACTGGGTTAACACTAATGTGAACTTTGAGGTACATTGCTAAGTGGTGGATCAGTCACAAAATACACCAGACAATCAACCTAGTTCATGCAGCAACTCTATGGCCAGTGGAAATATAGGAATGAACTCTGTTTTAACAGAAGTTCATGGACTGGTGTGCAGGTGATCCTGAGAGGCATGGCAGTAGTGTTCTCTCAGTGGGCAATCTGGTGGTCTGGCCATGCAAAAAGAGCGCGTGTTGGAGCTCACAGCTTCACTCTGGGCGCTTGCCATGAGCCCAACTCTACAGCTGTGGCCGGATCCAGGCTGATGGGGCGTCGGTTGAGGCCTTCGTCTCTGTCAGGATTGCCGGCTTCTGAAGATGCCGCTGGATGGGAAGCCTCCATTGTTGGGCAGGCAAAACATGCGGAGGAATCCTCCCGCAGATTGACTGAAGACGGCATCTAGCTCAGGATTGCGCCTGCAGCTTGAAAACAGAGCTCGACTTGCAGCTGCGTGCTCATGCGCTATGTGGAATGTTTGGTTTCATTTTAATGAAAATTGGAGCCCGGGCTGGGTGCCCTTTTTTCCTCTAAAATAAACAGCTTGTGCATTATTATCGATAAAAACTTCTAATAACTCAGAAATTCGAAATTACAGCCCAAAAAGGGAACAGATCAGAAACGCCCTAAAAATGGGGAATTCTTTTGCCAGCTACGTACCTTCGTGCTCACGGCCCGCGGGGGTGGCGGCGCGGTGGTCGGGGGAGATGCCGACACAAAGGTGCAGCGTAAGCGGCGGCGGCGGCGGCGGTCGACGGAGTCGAGGCGGCGGGAAGGATCACCCACCACGATGGTGGAGGTGATTGAGGAAGGGCGGCTGCGGTTGGGCGTGAAGCCGCCGGTCGCCGCTGACTGGAGGGGCAGTGGAGGTAGCCTAACCGGGGGTGCGGAGTGAGGACGGCAACTGACTGTAGCCTGCACTGGACGCTCAGCGCGACGGGCGACGGGCGACGGCGAAAACCGACGATGCGATTTGGGTCTTCCCGTCTCGCTCGCCAAAAGGAAAAAAGAAGGGGCAGGGAAAACAAACGATCCCTGCTCTGACATTAATATATCCGGATTGTTCGGATACTTTTGGGTCTCCAACACGGATTCATGTATTCTTTTTTTTTTACAGGGTGGATTCATGTACTATTGAGCTGACATCTTGAGAGCTCGAAATAAAATTAATAAAAAAATGTATTTGAACGTTTGAAAACCCTCGGACCGGTCTCGGATCAATCGTGAAGCAGAGTAAGAGAGTCCGGACATCCGCTTACAGCACATCAGTCCCGCCCATCAGGGTCACTTCCCTTCCCTCTCCCTGTCCCTCTCTTCTTTCTTCCCTGCTCTCTTTAAGAGTCGCCTTCTCTCTTCAATCTGGATAGACTGTCCTTGAACACACGCTTCTATCTACTCAACCCTACCTTTACTTTGTTGGGTTAGGATCCTCTGCAATATTGTACGGTGCTGTACAGTCACTGACATGTGGGACCTGGCCCCACATGTCATCCACACCATATCATCATACGGTACTGCAGAGGATCTTGGTATGTCTTGAAACCGTTGTCGCCTACCACCTATTCGGTGAAATGACCGAACATAGCATTTCCAACGGATGATGTATAAGTTGGTGCAAAAAAATAATTTTAGAACAGCAGAGAGAAGATTTCCAACGGATGATGTATAAGTTGGTGCAAAAAAATAATTTTAGAACAGCAGAGAGAAGATTTCCAACGGATGATGTATAAGTTGGTGCAAAATTTTAGTCTCAGGATATGAGATAGAAGGTTTTTGCACCATCGCGGTGATTGTTGCTCCAACAGACAATGTAAAAGTGATGCCTAACAGCTTTTTTTCCTTCCTGGCTGCATTTGTTCATATATAATTATATATCATCTGTTGGAGCAGTGTTTTTAGCACAAGGTGATGTGAACGGCCCTTTTTCATGTGGTTGTGCGTGATGAAAAAGTCATCACCCGCGACGGTGCTGCCAATATGCAGCACCAGGAGGCGATATTTTGGGCATGATTGAAAAGAAATTACACCACTGCATGCACATACATCATCTGCTGGAGCACCGTTTTTTGACCAAAGTGCCCTAAATGGCAGTTTTCTGGGTTAAGCGGCGTTTATGCATCATGTGTCAGAGATGCTCTCAAAACAAGTGTCAAACCCTTAAATCGTTACGTACATACATTACATTACAAAAGCATTACAAAATCACACTCGGATGAGGTTGCTGCACAGCCAAAAATAAACAAGAAAAAGGAATATACATTCTCGCTAGCAGCTGCTACAACTAACGAAAGAAGAGGCGAATGTCCTTTACCAAGAATATACAAACGTGGAACTAGAAGAAACCAAAACCTCCTATCTCGGACTGTTCCAAGGGGACGAAGACTTGTACTGAAAACCATGCGGCGCGGATCCATGTCCTAAATCAAGACTGTGGAGCTGTTCCATCAGCTGCGACCTCCGTTCTTTGAAGAAATCTAATCTGGTCGTCAGCTCAACCAGGGTGGATGACGGCACGGGCGGTTGCCTCCCGTACTCGACAGCCTGCATTACAACAAGAGAGTTGAACACCTTGGTTGCCTTGAAAAGGATTGGTGTGCTTGGCGTTAAGACCATACAGTAGGACCGTAAGACGCAATGATTTCCCTTACCTCCGCTGCTCTTGGATTGTTCGCAGACATTGAACCGCTCTCTGCTGGCATGCTTGACGACACCTCCCTTGAATCGCTCGAAGAGGCATCCAGGGAGTGCTTGCGGGAGAAGGGCTTCGAAGAGGCCTGGGTCAGCACATGCTGTTTGATACTTCTCCAGTGTGATGCGCCCGACAAGCTCTCCTGTCAGAAAGTTAACGTGGCTTCAATTCTTAGTACAATCCTCACGCAACACCAGTTTCACATCACACCAGTTAAGTTTTTCATTGTTGGCTTGCCCTTTTAAAACTAAAACAAACTGAGCTCTGTAAACTATTATGGAAATGCAATTAATAATGGATTTGATTCAGCTAACTGGTTGGAAGACTTCTAAAGGGTAGTAGATTGATAGGGGCGTTTTTATCAAACCTCGTTCCTCTGCTTCTTCTCTTGATTACAGAAAGCAAGTTTAGTATCGAACCCTGGTTGAACAAAGCTCCTGGTGGCAATAAAATATTTGCAATTGTTAACATATTACAATCTGAAAGAATAATTCAAGAACGGAACACATTCAACTTACAAACCATGTGTGTTAAGCTCATACGATGCCTTACTACATAAACATCATGCTTTTGTTACTAAAATACTAAGCATAAAACTTGGTGGACATTTAGTATACCGCCTATATGTTGACATTTAAAAGTAATTGTATATATTAGCTTAATGGCAACGTATCAGGTGCAAGTGTAACCCGCTATATCCGGAAGTATGGAATCTCATGCTTGCACATCTAAGTTTGAGACAGACCTTTCATGGGTGGGTTCAAATAGTACCTGATCAGTTGAGGCCCAAATCAATATGAAAATACCCAAATAAAAAACCATGTACTTCTCAGTTTACATTACCTATGTATAAATTTCAAATTCAAACTCGTTTTGCGTTAAGAGTAGAAATAAAAAGGAAAATAGAAAAAAAAACTGGCACATGTTATAGTTACAACTATCGTTTCACCCTTCTAATACACGAGTTCAAATTCTAAAATGTGTAACCCCGCTCTAGATTACACCAACATTTGTTTGCTTTTTGAATTTTTCATGTTTGTTTGATGCCCTGGCCTGACAGAAGCCACATTGCACAATTACACCCTAACAGCTTGGGTTGGACCTGATACATTCACTTCTAATTTGATATACTAACAGCTTGGGGGTATTGCATAATTACACCATGCCGTATGCCCTTTATAAAAGACAGATGAACAGAATTATTAATCATGAGTAATACTCCCTCCGTCCCAAAATAAGTCTCGTTGGTTTAGTACAAACTTTGTACTAAAGCAGCGACACTTATTTTGGGACGGAGGGAGTACATCAATCGTTGTCTTACTGTGGGAGATGACTTGGACGATGCTGATAACGATCATTCTCGTCTACAAAAGAGTCGTACTGGTGTTGGCGCTGTTGACTAAGTTGGACATGCAGCTCTGCAACCTTCTGCTTTAACCTTGCAACATCAGCTTCTGCGAGAGCAATCTCCTCAAGCTCTGCCTTCGTCTTAAGGCAAAGAAATTAGACACCGCCAAAAACTGAAAGTATGGTAACTGCTGGCCAGCTGCTAGATTGACATTTCAGTACCTTTGAGTCCATAGCACGTGAACCAGAAAATTGTCCAGAAGACATGCTTAATCCAACTTCTAATGCAGCTCTAAGATCCCTTTCAGCCTGCAGCTGCTCTTGCAACCTTGATACCTACAGGGACAAACAATTGCGATCAAACAAAGAATCAAGCCGTCATTTAATCCTACAGAATTTTTTATATTTATTTAATGGGATGTTGTTGAACAAAAATCGCAACAAAATCAAATTTAAAAGATGGAAATTATGGGTAAATTCCCATCATACAAGTGTTCATATAGTGGAAAAATGTAGCATACATCTTGTTCCAGCACCAAACGACGCTCATGCAGAGCTTGCTTTCTTCTTTCCAAACTAGCCTGTAAGATTGCATTACCTCTAGTCTGAGAAGAATTTTCAGTTAGTTTGCAAGATCCCCACATCACAGGCCTACAATTACAGAATATGTGTTCCTTCCTTACCTCTTTCGCAATCCTAATTTGCAGATCATTCTTTGCAATCTCAAGTCTTTGGATAGCAAGCCTGAAAGGTACATTTGCATAGTGAAATAGTTAAGTACAAAATCAACCCTTCAATGATAATGTCACTATATGTGATCCAGTGAAAAGTTAAAAGCTACGCGACAAGCGTGGCCACACCCATTGGTAGCACAGGCCACAAAGATAGCAAGGAAACTTTTAAATTAATAGCAACAACTTTCTCAATAGGGAATCAGTACTTGGAATGACTGGGAACTTACTCTTCTTCACCCGATGAATCAACAAGCTCAGACTGCTGGCTCTTTCTTGCCTGTGTAAACCACATGTTTAAATCCACAAGGTCAAAACAAAAGGTACAGTAGACAACTACAGATGCTTCTTCAAGAGTAACTAGAGGAGTGTATTTATTCCAAAACCATGACTAGTTTTAAAAACAAAATAATGGAAGTCAATGGAATGAAATTCACTGAACTAGCATAAACATATAGGGGAAGACAACAAAAGGTAACGACTCACTTACATTACTCCGTCCCCAAATATTAGAACGCTTCACATGTAGCTGAGTTTCATTGGACTTGATGGACTGCCTATCTGCAGAACGTTCAGCTCCAGGACCAGGTAAAGGAACTCCTGCATCCAAAGACGAAAGAATCTCTCCCATTGACAACGGAGACTCATGACTGGAAGCCAGATTTGTTGGATCATTTCCATTCGGTAATCTCTGGACATTTATCGTCCCATTATTTAACTCCGACTTTATTTCCAAAGCCTTATCTGTGACAAAACGTTCGGCGTCTGAATCACCAGGGTCTACCTGTTGTGCCACATTAAGATGAGTAAGAAAGGAAAAACCACATAATGGTATCAACAAAAAAAGAGTTGCTAGCCGAATAACATTGAAAATCAAGTCAGTTTCGAACTGGACTACTCGGAACTTCACACCACAAACATTAATAAAATGAAAGATAAACTGGGGATAGGCTAGGTAGGAATTTACAGGGAAAGGAGCCGGAAAAAAGCTTTATAAGATTATGATATTGTAGCCAAAATTTGATCACACTATTAACATGAGTAAGAAAGGAAAAACCACATAATGATATCGACACAAAAAGAGTTGCTAACTGAATAACATTGAAAATCAAGTCAGTTTCAGACTGGACTACTCAGAACTTCACACCACAAACATTAATAAAACGAACTATAAACTGAGGATAGGCTAGGTAGGAATTTTCTACAGGGAAAGGAGACGGAAAAAAGCTTTATAAGATTATGATATTGTAGCCAAAATTTGATCCACGCTATTAACATGCAGAAAAATGCATCATCAGTAAAACTGGAAGCAAATCGATTTTATAGCCATCTTAAAAATATATAAGGCAAATATATGATTGGTAACCATGAATTTCTAGATTAGAAACTTCTAAATTGCAAACCATATCAAACCTGGTAGTCATAGAGGTCAGCACCAGTACGTGCACTGCTTTCACTCAAGTTTCCACTCAGTATACGCTCATCTAATTCTTGATCTACATCATTCTCTGCATCATGAAATCCATTATCTTTGGCATCCACAGTTTCATCATCTGTAGACTCTTCACTTCCACTATCTTGAATTCGAGAATCGGGTGAGAGGGAACACCTTGGGTGTTCATCCTGTAGAAGTGATAAACATTATGATAAGCAGCTTTTACGGTAACTCAGGAAGTGGAAGAACAAGTAGCAAATGTATCGGCCTAGATTGTCTAGGATAGCATCATCAGGGCAATGAACTCTGGGATAGCATCAGGTAAACTTACATCAAATATGCTCTCATATTCCTCTAATAGAGTTGTGACAATGCATTGAGCATTGTTAGCAGCATTTGCAGCAGCTATGAGCTGAGCAGAACTGTCATCACTCATGTCTATGTCATCTTCCATCTCACATTCACCCGCCAGAAGTGGACGCAGCAAGAGAGGAGCCATACAAGCAGCAACTGCTGATGGAGTCATTCGATTCTCAGTAGTATGAGAAGCAACAGTGTGCATCATCCTCAAAATTCTGCAAACATCATGTATATGAGCTAATTGAAGAATTAACTTGATTACTGATAAGGAAATGATGTTTCTGCTCCAGTTGCATAAACTATTAGGTTCACCATATGGTTGATCATAGAAAGAATTATATTTAGAATGTACTGTTTGGCATGATATCCCTGCAGGTAAAATTGTTTACACATTGTCAACCCAAAAAAGAAGACTAACCTCTGTAACAGCCGCCTATTAGGCTCGGGAAATGTCTCAGACATCGCTGCACGCATCGAATTTATCCGAGATTCCTTACTCTCTAGACCTAAACAAGGATGATAGAAGTGAAAAAGAATGGTAAAGAGCAGAATATGAATTACCACTAATCGTTAGATAACTAAGATAATACTGATCATTATGTTTCTACAGACATCTTTTTAAACAAATAACATTATGAAATTTCATATATTAACTACCTCTGTTAAACTGCAACTTCTGATAAGATAGCCTCAATCCATGGCCATGGTATGAGCATTCTACTTGCTAAGGTACCAAATGTTCCAAGAGTGTAGTCAGATGTTCAAATAGTTTAGGTTTAATGCTACTGGTTTTTGTCTAGTCTATGAGTCCAATGTACCCTTTAAAGTTGGCTCTTAGCCTACAACACCAATATAGCTGATGAGGACCAATAGAGAGAAGTAGAAAAAAAAACAGAAGTCAAATCTGTTTGACTACTTCTAGATACTTTTAGTCCACTCTAGTATTTGTTTCGTTTTCTTAACCAAATCCATAGTTTTCCTGACATAGAAAGATGCACAGAAGAAAGGCTTCCATGCTTCTTAGAAGATGTACTCCCTCCGTTCTTAAATATAAGTCTTTTTAGAGATTCTAATATGGACTACATACGAAGCAAAATGAGTGAATCTACCTTCTAAAATACGTCTATATTCATCCGTTGTAGTCCATATTCAAATCGCTAAAAAGACTTATATTTAAGAACGGAGGGAGTACTTGGTAACTCAGTCAAGGATATGAGTGCAAAGCAGTAAATACTCCAAGTATTCTTAAATAATATTTAATGTTGGTCAAATGCAGTATCTAGCATACTGCAAATGTTTATTCTAATATCATGTAAAATAGTGAATTTGCTTATATTTATTGATAGTTCTTAAAGTTATGGTAAAAACATATAACCTATCAACTACCCTAACAGATTTCTTCTTGCAAAACCTATATAGATTAACATGAATAGAGCACTTACGGAAAGCTTCTAATAATGCTGTGCAGCAGGAAGCAGGCACTGGAGAAGATGGTAGCTCACGCAGAACATGCTGCAGATGTGTATGTTCACATGAATATAGTTGGCAAGCGAACATGAACTATTGAAACTCTAATGACTTGTATGATACTTGAAAAAACAACACAAATGAATCACGGCAAGGTACCTTTACACAGTCACCGACAACATGAGCATCCTCATCCGGTGCAAACTCAGTCCTTCCTGGAATAAAACAGAAACAGATGCCCAAATTGAACTATAGGTACAATGACATTAAAACTACCAAACCAAAAGCATCAACAATTAAAAACAGGACAGTTCTAAATGTCAACTATGCAGTGACATAAACCTTGCTCATATTCATTCATTCTTCTGTCAACCTCCTCCACATCTGCAGCCTGACGCAAAATTCCCTCCACCTTTATCCCTGCAAGAAGATGTTCACATTTCTGGTTAAATGTTCCAGATTGGTTGTGAGGCAGCATATGGCTACCAAATGCAAAGTGCAGACGGTTCCAAACATTAGTGATAGTTGACTCTTTTTAGTCTTACCATGTTTCTCAAGAAAACACAAAGCTTTTTCTAGAAAAGAAGGGCTGCCATCAATATCTTCTAGTGCAAGAAGAATTGGCCTTCCAACAACCAAGGATTTGGTAGGCCTCTTCTCTCTCCCTGCAGCCGTAAGAGGAGAGGTATGAACAAACAATCAGAGATTGAGTTTGTCATGAGTAACAATAAGTCATAACATAGTGTGAGGAACCAACAATTTGGAGCTGATCCTTCGTATGCATCTGGTGTGTCATTACGGAATATCCCATTATGTCCAATCACGAGAGCTGCATTTGGAGCCTGTGCAAGAGCTTCTTCCAACGCCGTTTTCCACTCAAGCAAATCTTCAGATGTTTCTGCCTGTTAAAAGTAGCAAGTCCTTCTATTTAGCTTTTGAAGGAGTATTAAAAGGTATAAAGCTGCATTTGCTGGAGTGAATCTGCCAAGTTAAATGGGAAAATATATACCTTCAAGGTAAAAGCACGACCATCACGACCATCTGGAAATAGGACAGTCAATAACTTTTTGTCTTCCCTGACCACTACACTGTGAACGGGAAATACTGTTAGTATGACACTGAGAAAAAAAGCAAAAAAAAGGGAAGAACAAGGACTCGTTTTTCACTGGCCATGAATAACATTTAATACAACAATATTGTTGCAAAAGGCACCAAGAGATCAACAAAAGAATATATTTTTTATGACACATACCTCCCAGAATTATTCAAGTCAATTCCTCCCAAAGTAACGTTCACTTCACCACCTCTTTGGGGTAAGGAATTCTGCAATGTCGAGAACAAGCATAGGAAGTGAGAATTAACTCATAAGATGGACCAATGAATGGACGGTACAATATTCTAGCAAGTAGCTCCATTAAACAGCATTCATGGTTTAAGTAGGGCAAGAACAAGAATAAGCAGGTTTATGCCAGCTAAAAGCATCAAGTACTGAACATAATTCAGTATTTTTTTTACTTTTTAAGTAAAGGACCACATGAGAAGTTGGTGAATACCAGAAGAAAAGAAATAAAGCTGCAATCACATCAAGCAGCAAGCGCTGAGAAGACATCACTGAGATTGAACTAAAAAAAACTTCCGCTCAAAAAGAAAACTGAAAACAGCAAAACCAAAGTAACCATTCTGCAATTCAGCACTAAATTCAAGACAGTGTATACTCACACAAGATATTGATCTTTGTATACAGTATACACACATAAATGTCAGGACATCAAACCAGACTATTACAAATTGGCAGTGATCAAGAGATGTGATTAAAGCATCTAACTGGATATTATACTAGATCGTGTTCCGAAATATTGGACCAAGAAGCAGAATAAAAAAATCTGATCTGATAAATCTGCTTAGTTTGTGCTTTCCAGTATACATAATATCTACATCTACATTATGGACAAAAATGAAAATACTGACAGGGTCATTCTTGAAGAAAATCAGCGATGTTCGGGTGAGGATGAACCAGCGCTTTTTCCAAGATTTCCATCCAATTCCTGGAAATCATATGAGCAACATTCATTTTCAGGTAAAAGCAAAATAAAACTGTATAAGTAGGAAAACTTCTGATTTTCCTTTTAATTGTAAGAATATTTACATAGTAGATTGACAAAATTCATGCCATAACCCATATAGTACAGGGATTAAGCGCAAATCAAACAAATCGAGTAACTAGAATGAGAATTAAACTATGAGAATTTCCCTATACAAGATTCAGTTTAGGGTTTCCTAATATCTCATAGAAAATTAGCTAATTGTATTGATTTTGAATTTGATGATATACAACTGAAATCATAGCCAGGTATCAGGATACAACTAAACTACTTAAGCTTTATGGCAGACTCAGGAACTCATGAGAGAAAAGGTATTAAAAGGAAACCGACGACACAGATTCTAACTTGGTCACAAACAATACAGAACCTATAGCTCCCTCTCTTACTTTGGGCATGTACCAGATATGGATGGCTGTGATGTTGAAAACATATTGGGGAAACTGGGAATGGGCCCCATGTGGAACTTTCCCACATGGACAGGAAACACAACTAACTATAGTGCCATAATGATATTCAACCAACGGATTCATTATGTGAATACAAGCAACTCGACATTTCTGATTGGTGGAGGCTGGCAATCAACTCAGCACCGACGGTTCAAGAGTATGGAACGGCAACCATGAAACAGCTCACCACATGGTTGATCTGGAAGCATTGGAATGCATGTGTCCTCGATTGAAACCAACCAAATATCGTGTGCTTGCTCATACAGATTCAGGTGGAAGCAAGGTCTTGGGAAACAGCAGGTGCGGCAGAGTTACGGCGGATCCTGGCAATGGGCACTAGTGCTCTTGTTTAGTGTTGTATGGGGATTAGGCTGTAATTATGAACTCTTCTTTCTATCAATTCAAGGCACAAGACTTTCGTGTTTTCTCGAGCGATAAAATACAAGCAACTCGACTTGGTCTAGCCCCCATCTTAAATATATTTTGTACTAATACAGAGAAACCTTCAGCAGCAGCATCAATAAGATATATATGTTTTAGCTCTGCATATAATCCATTTCTTCTTGATGGTGATTTTTCAAGAACAAAGAGAAAGAAAGTCACTACTGTTACCTTTAACAATAGTACTAAAGGCAAATGTAAATGCTTAATGTAGACACTTGTGTATGTAGCTTTGCTTCAAACAGAATAAGGCAAGCAGCATTGTTATGACCCCAAAAGGATAGTTAACTAATGTGTGGTGTAAATAATTTTACCTTTGGATGATATGAAGAGAGGGCCACTCTTAAATACCTGGTTATGAGGTAATTTTGATGTCAGAGACAGCACAAAGAATTAATGATAACACATAACAGTATCTTGAATGCTTAGAAGTCAGTCAACTGGGTACTCATTACCCAGATAAACGTAACACTGTTAAAGTGATAGCTCAACAGGAACCTACATATCTGATAGATTACATAATGAGCAAACTAAATCATCAGACGTCTCTCATAGTGAAACGGGTGGAAGCTATCCAAGTAGCCAAACAAATGTACGCAGCTTGTTCCCCTATGCACACAAAAATGAAACGAGGAAAAATTCCAGCAAATTCTTGACCATGCTCCTAAAATTAAATTCCCCCTGCACTACAAATCCTTGTTTATCTAGTCATGAGGCACCTTAAGAATGAAGCCTCGTCCCTCAGCCTGCAAAGTAATCAGTGAACTCACACATCTCTGAAACCAATTGGACACAGACAAGCAGTTCCTCGCTTGAATGCCTTCATTTTCCTTAAATGTAACCACCCCCAAACGGTTCCATTGGCATTCATGTGCCGTATTAATCACTAATCAGCTACTACTCCAAGCCAAATTAAATCCGTATCCGCTTATGCTCCAGTCATAGGTCATACACTCTCTGTCTCTCCAGTCCAGCCAAAACTCAGAGGCAGCAGCAGCAGCCCCTGCGAGCTCGCACCACACCCATCGCTCTGTCGCCTTTCGCATCAGAGCAGCCGCCACACATGACACCACCCCTGAGCGGCATTTCTCCTCGACGCCATCTCGCCTCCCAGAGCTCGACCACGAAAATTCCACAAACAAAAACAGTGAAACGCCTGTCCGCACGCCAAAGCGGGGCATCTCTCGGCCGCCCGGGCATGAGATACCAAACTCCGACCCATCACCCCCAAAAATAACCTCATCTCCCCCAAACACAAGCGAGGAATCCGAGAGCGAGAGAGCGCACACAGGAGGAGGAAGGGAGGAGGCCACTCACCGGGCCGCCGCTCGGCGCCGCCCCCGCCGCAGCCGCCATCCCCGCCGCGCCTCCTCCTCCTCCTCTTCAGATCGTCCGCATCAAGCAGCCAGCCAACCAGCGCCGCCCCCGCAGCAGCTACCACAGAAGCAGCGGCGCCCGCATTGGATCCAGACCCGCGCGCGCCTCCGCCTCCGCCGCCGCGGTGCGCGCCGCCGATCTGGCGTGCGGTGGAAGCGCCGCGACGCGTGGTGGGCGGGGATTAGGCGGTGGTTAGGATTTGGTGCTCGGGTTTCTCTGGAGGCGCCGCTGCCGCTGAGGAGGTGGAGGTGGAGGGGGAGCGAATGCGACAGCGATTACGCGACCGCACGCGCACACACACGGGTTGCCTGCCCGCCCGCCCGCCGCGATCTCTCCCCTTCTCTCTCTCTGTAAAACTTCTCTCTCCGGTCTGCGAGGAGTTCGGGGGGAGTCCACTCCACTTTGGTCTGGGTGGAGGGGTGGGGGGTGGGGGTGGGGAGCTTGCTCCGAAAGCTTTCTCGATTTCTTAAGGCCCGCTGCCGCGCTGTCCACACTTGCTTTAGATTAACCTTTCCGCCCTATCCTGGCTTTGCCCCTCTGGAATGGATCTTACCTTAAACTAGATCGCGCCCTCGGTTTTTTTCTGGGCAAAAATGGTTGGGAAATGAGGCGTGACCAGCACAAAATGCGCATACATGGACGATGCTTTACGGCTGGCCTGGTTTGGCCCCTCTCCTGGGCTCCATGCATTGGCACAAAAATGTTCATCTACTGGTCGTCTAATCACGTCTTTTTGTTCGATATATACGTATGATTCACACAAGCCTCACCCGAATTTTATTACTGTAAAATTGAATTAAAAAATTGGTTCCCCGCAAAAAAAAGAATTAAAAAATTGGTCGAAAGGGCATGAGAAGGCTCGCGGCGTACTTGTATCCGGTAGGTGGGACGCGACCGTTTTCATGGCGGCAACAACATTGTTGTACGCAGCAAATAAATCTACGCGGTACAACTCCATAAATCCGGCCGGACCGCACAGCCCCCACTCATCCACCCGTCAGCCAGGCCATCAACCATGATGCAAATGGGACTTGTAAACTGTAATGACAGGTTATTAACTAACTGCACATACTGAGTAAGACGGATCATTATTAACGAAAACAGCATGGGGTGCGCAAAGCATCGATACGTTTCCCAAGGCCCGCTCTTGGCATCGCGTGAGCCGTCGGGGAGGGTTTGGGCAGGGAGCAGGTGCGACCCGGCCAGAGAGAGGGAGATTAGGTGCGACGCGCCAGTATACAAGGCTTCTTTTCAGCATAGAAAACGAGCGGTGGGGTAAAAAAAATCGTTTTCCTTTCTGTTATTTCTACCTGCTACAGTGGCCCAGTTGGAGCAGGGGGGCTTTCGGGTCGGGCCGGGCCGGGCCCGCGTGGAGGACCACCGAGTGAGCTTTTTTGGCTGGTGGTGCCATAATAACGGACCGATGGCGACCCATTTGTTTTGGTGCTTCTCTACGGCGGGTTTGCTGAGGGGAATCTGATATGAATATCCTTCCTGTTGTAAAAAACTAAAACTCTGATAAAAAAACAGTTTGGACCTGGTAATTATCTATTCCCGCAGGGGCATTTCTCTTCTGCGGAGACCCGCAGGGGTGTTTAGTTACTGTGAGTTTACTAGTGAGAGTCAGGCTCGGTCCGTGACTTGGGGGACGTGTTCATGTGAATGTGCGTGTTTTCATGCGTGCGTCCTCTTCGTAGTCGCGAGAAAGCGATAGTGGATGAATGTGGAACGTCTGTCTGGATGTGTGATGGATCGGATGATGTTAACCTCATCTCCAGTGGGTCAAGAGGTAGATGAAGACTATAGAGCGCGTCGTCGTCCTTTTGAAAGAGAAATGGCCTGATGTCGCCACCGCCATTTCCGTCGCGATACGGGCCTCGGATACCCTTATCCTCTCCTTCCCACGACGGGCCGCCCGTTCCCGGTGGGATCATAGTCTACCCGACCGGTGATTGGGAAGGAGAGGTATTCCGACCGGGACCGCGAGGATCCAGCACAAGAGGACCCGAGCGTCTGATGAGCCGACGCTATGGCGTCGCGGCGACGGATCCGTCCGTTGGTCGGACGCTGTCCTCCCGGGAGCGGCGGAGTACAATGCGGACTGCCATTGCCTCCTCCAACCCACACGGGATGACACCCCAGTCGACGGATCCGGACTGGTCGGATCCAATCCGCTGCCTGCCATATCGGAGACGAGTTTGGGTGACGGAGGGGAGTGGAGTGGAGTGAAGTGGCTAGGATTTGCTCTGACGTACCTGGATGGGGACGAATATAAGTGGGGTCGAGTGGGCTAGCATGGACTGGGACCGACGTGGTGGGCGTGCCCGGGTGCCCCCATATCCGCCTCATATTTGGGCTGGATATGGGGGTGCCGGTCAGCTCGGGCGTTTGAGGCCCGTTTGAGACGTCCGTCTGGATCGAAAAAAGGTGACCGGGCGGCCCGTCCGAGCGTATGAGGCGGGTTTGAGAGGTCCGGCTATAGATGCTCTGAGAGCACTAACCGCTCCGCTCTCTCCCATTGGCGAGAAAGAGAGGCGCCAGTTCCTACGCTCCTTTGGACACCGGCGAGGCGGTGATCTCCACCCATATTCGTGCGCCGCTCCCACGACTGGTGGATGGGAGGTGGGCTCTCGTTTTTTTTCAATTGGTCCATATGTTTAGGGTCTCCTCTTCATCTAGTAGTGTCAGTTGAATGTGGTTGTTGCTTCATCCAATAAGGTGGCTTCGATCTCTCCTCATCAGTGTGATGTTCTCTCTGGCGGCAACACTGTGTCGATGACCTCATGTGCTCGTCGTTCGTTCGAAGCGGTGGGCTTTAAGTTTTCCTTTGTCTTGGTGGTTGTTTCCTTTCTTGGCGGCGCTGGCAAGTTGGTGCTGGTACAAAATTGGTATCACGACGGTGGCAGGTCTAGCGGTCTTCCTTCGCAATGATAGTGGATACGTCAAATCTAGAACCAGGTTGGCGTGTGGATCGTCCTCGACCGACACGCCACATCACCAAGTGTCTGTTCTTCAAGTCTGGTCTTTGGCTCTCAAGGCCTTCAAGACTATGGCACTCGCCTGGATCGATTTGTCGGTGTTCCATCTCTTCCTCGGATGTGCGTCTCACCGGCGCTGACGGTCGACGGCGGTGTCAGATGTAGTTGATTGCAGGGACCCCAAGGGACTTATTTATAATATATTTTTATTTTGGGTTCTTTCTATAAAGCTTTTTGGACACTTGTGATGTCTTCGTTTTCCTCATAGTTTTTCACATGTATGTTTTTTTTTAGAAAAGGAGGATGACCCCCGACCTCTGCATCTGGGAGATGCATACAACCACTTTATTGATTATTCTCGAGGACCTTACAAAGTATTACAACAATGTGCCTGAATCCACCATCTTTACAACATATGCCGCTACTCCTATCCAAAATGATGAAGGGGTGCTAGCTGGGCCACTACCCAAACCACTCACCTAAGCCTAACATCAAAAGCAGGAAGCCGAAACTCATTCAGAAGCCCCAGCCGAGCCACATACCGGGTCTGGGGCACAATCCGGTCAAACGCACTCGTGTGTCGTCGCCGCCATCTTCCACAGGTCTTCAGATCATATTGAGGCTTCTACCTTGTCTGGCCACTCTGCCATCGACGTCACCATGACGCCAGACAGCAACCTCCTCCTGCGCGAGCCCATCTCTGCGCATCGGACGCCGAGTCTCCACAGCGCCATGCCATCGATCTCCGCCGCCATCAATGTGTGAGATGAAACACCGCTCCACCATCCCTCCAGCCAACACTTGCTCCAAGACGATGCCCCCAGAAGGGAAAGCGGTAGAACGCCATCATCATCCGATCCGGAAGACCCAGATCAGGGGTTTCCCCCTGAGCATCCCGAACCTGATGGCGCAGACTGCCGACGATGCCTCGACTATCGGCAGTAGCTCCACCAGACAAGCGTCGCCTACGTCGTCTCCGCCTCCAAGATGAAGCTGACCAGAATGCATATGTCGACATCGAACCGCCGCCACTTCCACCGCCGCTTGAGCAGCCCCCGAGCAACGCCTTCAGGAAGGAGCACGCCACCGTGGTGTCATCGTCGCTTGGAACAGGGGGTTCTGAGGTTTTCACCTGAGCTCCCTGGAGGGGTGGAAGGAAGGAGGTCCTCTCCGAAGCCTCCAACGAGGGAAGCAACGCCCAAAGGCACTGCCATCGGAGTGGCCGCCACGCCGACCAAGAGATTCCCCCGGAACCCTTCCAGCCACCGGATCTGCAAGGCCAGCACCCAAGAACGGTGACCGAAGCCACAAAAGGCCGGATCCGCTGCAGATCGGAGTAGATCGGGGTCGAGGACGAACATCACCATGGCCACCAACATCCAGCGAGGAACACCCGCCGCAGCCGAAGCCCGCCACCTCCTCGCCATCCACATGGCCAGGGAAGTGGCCCACCTGTCCACGCCGGCACCGCCCGCCGCCAAGCTGCGCCGCGTGCCACCAGCCATGGCCGCCGCCATGGATCCAAGCCGCAGGCGGGCCGCCAGCCGCGGGGCCCCGCGGGAGAGGAGAGCCGCGCTACGGGGGGAAGGCCCCGCCGCCGCCGCCACGACGCGGGCTTCGCCCGGTGGTGGCCTCCGACGGCGGCGAGTGGATTAGCTGGGGAAGGGGGGCCCGGCGGCGACGCGGTTGGGGGCTGCCGCCCGTGTCACCTACCCTAGGCGACGCGGGGGCCGATAGGAAAAGTGTCTCCAATATGTACAGATGTACTCCGTTTATTGATTACAATAATCTGTGCGGTTCAAAAGAAAAAGGTGGAAATGGTTGTCTACAACAGCAACCTCATTGCTCTACCAAGATTCCCGCGGGTTTGTGCTATACCTCAATCCATGCCATACTTGTATGCAGGGAGATTCGTGCTGATTTTTTTCGATTGTTGTTTTCTTTTTCTATTGCTTTTCATGGGAGACGATTGAGAAATATTGATTGAGTTCTAGGCGCTCCCAAATTCCTTGGTGCGGTAATCAAGATCATTGTTCAATTCGTTTCCTCTAAAGCTTTGTCAAGTCTACCCGAAAAAAAAAAGTCAAGTCTCTCCGATAATAGATTGTCCAGGTCAGCGTACAAGCACTTAGTTGCGGAGATCAAGGAACAAATGCTTGTCCGGAAGTTTATTCCTCAACCATTATAAGAAAACAGAACAGGGTAGCACATCCTGACTTTATATAGTCGTAATGAATGTGTCACTGATGCGTGGCTAGGTCAAGGACCCCCTTGTATAGAGCAATTACTGTCACTTGAGTGTAATCCTATCATTATGAAATAAAATTCCTTTTTCTTCGCAAAAAAATTAAGATTAGGTTGGACTGTTCTTTTTTTCAGTTGTTGTTTTTCTTTCTATTGTTTTTCATGGGTGATGGTTGTGAAATAGCTCTAGGCACTCCCAAAATCCGGGGGTAATCAAGATTACATTTGATTGTCTTTTTTGTTTTTGATTGTCTTGTTGTTGTTTTTCCCTATTGTTGGGAGACATGAGAAATATCGATTGAGCTCTAGGCGCTCCCAAATTCCCTGGTACAGTGATCAAGATTATGTTTGATTGCTCGAGTCATTGACTTAGACGTAAATCTCAAATACTCCTAATGTTCGTGGATGTCAAGTTGTCAACTGCGTACGTACTCTCTCTGTAAAGAAAAGATCGTTTAAAGGGAGTAGTTGATATCCCATCTTTCTATTCTAAACTAATACAGGGTATATCATGATTGCGGATTACTGGCTGTTTTTACTGCGTAGGGCGGTAGCGTATGATTGCAAATCAGTGGCCATACGTTGGCCTATCATCTTGCCCCATATCCTGCAATCATTTTTCACATCATCCTGCACGGCCGTGAAAAAACGCATTCAGGTAGCAATGATTCGCCGGCAAAAAACATAAATTTGACCTCAGGACGAAACTATTTCACAAACTAAACTATGTTTGAAAATATTTCACCCAGCTGACCTCTAATGTGCAGCGCCCAACAGTAAGGAGCCTAGCTGTAAGGAGCGCCACACTGTGCAGCGCCTAGCTGTAAGGAGCTGCATTACACTGTGCAGCGCCTAACTGTAAGGAGTTGCACAGTAGAGTGCAACGCCTTATTGTTGGGAGCTGCACAAAAGGATTAGCTGTGTGAAATATTTTTAAAAACAATTTAGTTTGTGAAATACTTTTGCTTTGAGGTCAAATTTGTCAATTCTGCCGATCTCGCCGGCACCTCGAGTCCCAGAAAACTGAAAGTAAACTTAATTACAGTTCATAGTATACGTACACCGTCCGTAAAAAGATTGCTTTGAACAGGGAGACAGCACAATCACGTCACGTGCATGCTCATGGCCGGCTGAATCTTGTCACTTTCGCCGTAGCCGGCGATGCGAACCTCTCGCAGGAGGCAGAAGAGTATCCACGAAAACAAAAGTTTTCAGGCATTTTCTGATGTCCGTGCGAGTGGCAGAGATCTCGCTGCAGGTGGTCTGGGTAACTGTAAACTTCCCTCCTCCACAGGAAAGGTAAACTTTTCTGTCACGGTTGAGTAAGTTTGTGGTAGTCAGTACCGTTCAAAGGTTACTTTGTTGCGGTAACTCGCTTTGTTTTTGTATACTGCCTTTTTCTTTGTATCTTTTGCCTTTTCCTTTTTGCAGAAAGCAGCTATCAAAGTGCTGGGCCAGTATTTCTGATATGATTTAGCAACCAATTGCAGAACTTAGTTTGAAATGTAAGCATTTTTTTTCCAAACAAATTTATGTGTGATGTCCTGGCCAGCGTTTCGGGGATTTTGACTGTAGAAAGGGAAAAGCGTTGGTACTCCGATGATCCATATTTTCTTAGTTCGGGATTATTAGTCCCCTCGAATTTTATGCCAAAATTTGACCATACTTCTTTCGTGAAAAGTTGACCACATGTTTGAAAAAAAAAATACTCCAACGGAAATTTTATGTCCCACTTTATGGCTATGACTCACGATTTATAGGTTAAATTTGGGGTAGTTAAGCATCTCCAACAGCAGCCCTATTTTAGGGTATAAAAAAGTGCTGAGTAAAATTTAGGACAACAAAAAGTGTTTTCTAGGCACAAAAAGTGTATCTCGAGCAGCAAATGCACGACATATTTATTCTTCACAATTTGCATACATATTGCAACAATTCAACATCAAACTCATCAAAATTTAATCCAAAATAAATAGTACAAACATAACTTCAAATTCATCAATCCACAATAACAAATTATTACATATTTCAATGCGTATCAAAAAGTGCCTGAAAACTGTGTTTTCGTGGATACGCTTTTGCCTAAAAACTTTTGTGTTCAGTTTGATGTTGTATTGTTTGATGAATAATTTGTACAACAAAGTTCAACACACATGACATGAAACATAGAGATAAACTAGGTTGTCTTGTTACTCATGCCAGGTCCACCACTCCTCCTAGGATCTTGCTAAAGATCTACATGTGTATCGAGATCTCTAATGTTATGGTACGCCTAAAGAAGGTGTCAGGCTTTGTCTTGCCTTCTAAGCGCTCGCACAAATTTTTCCATTAGATCATATAAGTTGTAATCCAAATATTTCACACGCTCATTCTTAATGATCATGTTGTGCATGATGACGCAAGCTGTGGTGATATACCAAAGGATTTGAAGGTGCGTTAAGTCGACCAGAGCAGGGATGAATAGGCGATTTTTATGAATTCTTCACTGAGGAATTTCAGGGTGAGGAAATTCCTGAGCGAAGAACTACTTGCAGCGGAATAAGTACTCAGATGCATACATGACACAACATAAACATGGACATCATGATGAAATGAAAACAGACACAGAGTACAAAAAGCGTAAGCACATGATAAAACAGGATGAAGACAATAAGACTGAAGAAATTGAATTGAGGAAATTGAGAAAGTCTTTAGTCAAACTCTTCAAACAGATATGAACAAGCACACAATACAGTAATGAGGAAATGGAAGGGCTGAGGAAATAGAATCAGTTAGCTCGGTGAAGACACTGATTTGGTAGACCAGTTCCAACTGCTGTGACAGTTGTACGTCTGGTTGGAGCGGCTAGGTATTTAAAACTGACGACACACAGTCCCGGACACATAGTCCTCATTGTATTCTCCTTGAGCTAAGGTCACACAGACCTCGCCCAATCACTCATGGTAAGTCTTCAAGTGACTTCCAAATCTTCACAAACTCGGTCACTTGGTGATCCACAATTTTCTCTTGGATGCTCTAGACCATGACGCCTAACCGTCTGGAAGATGCACAGTCTCCAAAGGTAACAAGCGTCGGATCCACATAGGATCAATCTCTTTAGTGATGCTCAATCACTTTGGGTTTGTAGGTGTTTGGGTTTGGATTTTCCTCACTTGATGATTTTCGCTCAAAGTCCTCGGAGGATGGGATGCTCTCAATGACAAGTGTCAGTTTCTCTCGGAGCAGCCAACCAGCTAGTGGTTGTAGGGGATGGCTATTTATAGCCTAGGGAGCAGCCCGACATGATAAGACATAAATGCCCTTCAATGATATGACCGTTAGGTGGGTAGATATTTTAGGACAAATGGCGCGTAGCACATCAATGGTCGGAAGTTTGAGGTTCAAATTTCCCAGGGCTATCATGTTCCTCACTTGTAGGCAATCCGCACTGGCGAATTCCTAACTCCTCAGTCAGAACAAATTCCTCAGAGACCAGAAGCACTTCGTCTCTGTCATTGAAAAAATTGACTAAACTGCATGAGATCTCCAATGGCTTCACTCGAAGGAATTGGTAGGTGAAGGATTTTGAGATTGAGCATCACTTGGAAACTTTTCCTTAGTTTTCCTCGACCCCCTTTAACAGTATGGTGTTTCCTATGACTTAAGAAAGAGAAAATGAAACTACGAAAACAAAAGTCTTCACGCTTTATGTTCCTCGTATGAATATCAAGTCTTCATGATCACACCAATTTCTTCACTTTCAAAGTCTTCGGAAAGTCTTCAGTCGAAGACATTCATTTTTAGGGGTCGACTTTCTCTGTAAATATCAAACTCCTCATAGACTTATGGACCTGTGTACACTCACAAACGCATTAGTCCCTTAACCTATAAGTCTTCAATACACCAAAATCACTAAGGGGCACTAGATGCACTTACAATCTCCCCCTTTTTGGTGATTGATGACAATATAGGTTAAGTTTTCAACGGGGATAAACATATGAAGTGTAAATACTGATATTAAGGAATTTGATTGCAAGATATAGAAGAACTCCCCCCGAAGATGTGCATAGTGAGGAATTTGCTTTTGAAGCAATGCACATTTGAAGAGTAGAATCATGGAGATCTCTCCCTATGTCTTGTAATTCATACACACATTTAACATATGATATGAGGAATTTGAAATGCATTATGAAATATGATGACTGATGTGATTCAGCATGCGTGCATTAACATAGATGAGGAAATAGCATGCAGAAGAACATAGCAAAAGTATCAGACCACCATCGGGTTTAAGTTTACAACTCTATCCAATAAAGTCTTCAGAAGAACGAGAGTTGTAACTTAGAAAAAAACGCCCATATATAGAGACCCGCTTGAAGACTAACTCAAATTTCTCCCCCTTTGTCATCGAATGACCAAAAGGGACGAAAAATGATGACTAACGCCCCTGAAGAATATCATCATGAAGTCAATGGAGGAGCGCCAGCATTGTTGGGGTCGGCTGTTGAAGTAGGGCCTGCTGCAGTGTCGTCCAAATCTTCATAATCACCAGTCTCGCGTGATGAAGAATATGAGCTGGCTACCAAGGAAGGAACTTTGACTTTCTTGAATTTATTCGCCAGTGGTTGAGACCAATCATAGTCCTGCTTGAGACCCATTTGCTTCAGATCTTCTTCACCATAAAGATGAGACAGAACAACCCAGGTGCGATTGGATACTTCATGGAGGTAGTAGTGGTTCTTCTTCACTGAATTGTGTGTTGCAGTCATGTTGTGAAGAATTGAACCAAACTGACGCTTAACCCATTTGTGGTTGCGATCGACCTTCTGGTGAAGACTGGGGAGAAGCTCACGATCAGTCATCACCCTTGGAGTTGTGCCTTGAGGATTTTGCTTTGAGGCATTGGCGGTAGAGTCATGAGTGGCAGAGTCATCATTGGTGGAGTAAGATGCAGCTTTGCGGAACTGACCATCCAATGGATGAATGCCTTCATCAATAACAGCAGTAGCCACTACAAAAAAAGACACATCCGTGACATTTTGGGCCGAAGGAAATTTTTTTGTCATACATATGACACTTCTATGACGATAATTGTGACAAAAACCGGTATCATCATAGATGTGGTGGGCTCCTACTTCTATGACAAAAAATCATGACAGAAAATGGGCTTTTCATCCTGGGCGGCCCGGAGACGCAGCTGCATGACATTCTTTGGGCCATCCATGACGGAAAAAACTGTGGTAGAAGCGAGGGGGAGGAAAATTTTGTTGGAAATATGCCCTAGAGGCAATAATAAAAGCATTATTATTATATTTCCTTATTCATGATAATTGTCTTTATTCGTGCTATAATTGTGTTAACCGGAAATCGTAATACATGTGTGAATAACAGACAACAACATGTCCCTAGTGAGCCTCTAGTTGACTAGCTCGTTGATCGACAGATAGTCATGGTTTCCTGACTATGGACATTGGATGTCATCGATAACGGGATCACATCATTAGGAGAATGATGTGATGGACAAGACCCAATCCTAAACATAGCATAAGATCGCATAGTTCGTTTGCTAGAGTTTTCCAATGTCAAGTATCCTTTCCTTAGACCATGAGATCGTGTAACTCCCGGATACCGTAGGAGTGCTTTGGGTGTGCCAAACGTCACAACGTAACTGGGTGACTATAAAGGTATGCTACGGGTATCTCTGAAAGTGTCTGTTGGGTTGACATGGATCGAGACTAGGATTTGTCACTCTGCTTGACGGAGAGGTATCACCGGGCCCTCTCGGTAATGCATCATCATAATGAGCTCAGTGTGATCAAAGTGTTTGATCACGGGATCATGCATTACGGTAACGAGAAAAGTGACTTGCCGATAACGAGATTGAACGAGGTATTGGTATACCGACGATCGAATCTCGGGCAAGTAAAATACCGATTGACAAAGGGAATCGTATACGGGATTAATTGAATCCTTGACATCGTGGTTCATCCGATGAGATCATCGTGGAGCATGTGGGAGCCAACATGGGTATCCAGATCCCGCTGTTGGTTATTGCCCAAGAGCCGTCTCGGTCATGTCTGCATGTCTCCCGAACCCGTAGGGTCTACACACTTAAGGTTCGGTGACGCTAGGGTTGTAGGGATATGTATGTGCAGTAACCCGAATGTTGTTCGGAGTCCCGGATGAGATCCCGGACGTCACGAGGAGTTTCGGAATGGTCCGGAGGTAAAGATTTATATATGGAAAGTCATCATACGGACATCGGGACAAGTTTCGGGGTTATCGGTATTGTACCGGGACCACCGGAGGGTCCCGGGGGGTCCACCGGGTGGGGCCACCTATCTCGGAGGGCCCCATGGGCTGTATGAGGGAGGGAACCAGCCCATAGTGGGCTGGTGCGCCTCCCCCCCATGGGCCCATGCGCCTAGGGTTTGGGGGGGAGGGAAACCCTAAAGGGGGCGCCCCCCTTGCTTGGGGGGCAAGCCCCCCTTCCCTGGCCGCTGCCCCCCTAGGAGATCTCATCTTCTAGGGCCGGCGCCCCCCAAGGGGTTATATAAAAGGGGGAGGGGAGAGGGGGCTGACCACCCATTGCCCTGGCGCCTCCCTCTCCCTCTCCAACACCTCCTCCTCCTCCATTGAGCACGGCGAAGCCCTGCCGGAGTACTGCAGTTCCACCATCACCACGCCGTCGTGCTGCTGCTGGAACCTTCTTCCCGACCTCTCCTTTGCCTTGCTGGATCAAGAAGGAGGAGACGTCACGCTTTCCGTACGTGTGTTGAACGCGGAGGTGCCGTTCGTTCGGCACTAGATCATCGGTGAATTGGATCACGGCGAGTACGACTACCTCATCCACGTTCACTTGAACGCTTCCGTTGAGATCTACAAAGTGGTATGTAGATGCTATCTAATCTGAATACTCGTTGCTAGATGAACTCATAGATGGATCTTGGTGAAACCGTAGGAAAAATTTTAATTTTCTGCAACGTTCCCCAACAGTGGCATCATGAGCTAGGTCTATGCGTAGTTCTTCTTGCGCGAGTAGAACACAATTTGTTGTGGGCATAGATGTTGTCAACTCTTCTTGCCGCTACTAGTCTTATCTTGCTTCAGCGGTATTGTGGGATGAAGCGGCCCGGACCAACCTTACACGTACGCTTACGTGAGACCGGTTCCACCGACTAACATGCACTAGTTGCATAAGGTGGCTGGCGGGTGTCTGTCTCTCCTACTTTAGTTGGAGCGGATTCGATGAAAAGGGTCCTTATGAAGGGTAAATAGAAGTTGACAAATCACGTTGTGGTTTGAACGTAGGTAAGAAAACGTTCTTGCTAGAACCCTAATTCAGCCACGTAAAACTTGCAACAACAATTAGAGGACGTCTAACTTGTTTTTGCAGCAAGTGCTTTGTGATATGATATGGCCAAAGTTGTGATGAATGATGAATGATCTATATGTGATGTATGAGATGTTCATGCTATTGTAATAGGAATCACGACTTGCATGTCGATGAGTATGACAACCGGCAGGAGCCATAGAAGTTGTCTTTATTTTTTGTATGACCTGCGTGTCATTAAGAATCGCCATGTAAGTTACTTTACTTTATTGCTAAACGTGTTAGCCATAGTAGTAGAAGTAATAGTTGGCGAGCAACTTCATGGAGACACGATGATGAAGATCATGATGATGAAGATCATGGTGTCAAGCCGGTGACAAGATGATCATGGAGCCCCAAGATGGAGATCGAAGGAGCTATGTGATATTGGCCATATCATGTCACGTTTATTATTTGATTGCATGTGATGTTTATCATGTTTTGCATCTTGTTTACTTAGAACGACGGTAGTAAATAAGATGATCCCTCATAATAATTTCAAGAAAGTGTTCACCCTAACTGTGCACCGTTGCGACAGTTCGTTGTTTCGAAGCACCACGTGATGATCGGGTGCGATAGATTCTAACGTTCACATACAACGGGTGTAAGACAGATTTACACACGCAAAACACTTAGGTTGACTTGACGAGCCTAGCATGTACAGACATGGCCTCGGAACACGGAAGACCGAAAGGTCGAGCATGAGTCGTATAGAAGATACGATCAACATGAAGATGTTCACCGATGTTGACTAGTCCGTCTCACGTGATGATCGGACACGGCCTAGTTGACTCGGATCATGTAATACTTAGATGACTGGAAGAGGGATGTCTATCTAAGTGGGAGTTCATTAAATAATTTGATTAAATGAACTTTATTATCATGAACTTAGTCTAAAATTTTAAAATATGTCTTGTAGATCAAATGGCCAACGTAGTCCTCAACTTCAACGCGTTCCTAGACAAAACCAAGCTGAAATACGATGGTAGCAACTATACGGACTGGGTCCGGAACCTGAGGATCATCCTCATAGCTGCCAAGAAAGATTATGTCCTACGAGCACCGCTGGGTGACGCACCTATTCTCCCTGCACAACAAGACGTTATGAACGCTTGGCAGTCGCGATGCGATGATTACTCCCTCGTTCAGTGCGGCATGCTTTACAGCTTAGAGCCGGGGCTCCAAAAACGTTTTGAGAGACATGGAGCATATGAGATGTTCGAAGAGCTGAAAATGGTTTTCCAAGCTCATGCCCGGGTCGAGAGATATGAGATCTCCAACAAATTCTTTAGCTGTAAGATGGAGGAAAATAGCTCTGTCAGTGAGCACATACTCAGAATGTCTGGGTTGCACAACCGCTTGACTCAACTGGAAGTTAATCTTCCGGAAGAAGTGGTCATTGACAGAATCCTCCAGTCGCTTCCACCTAGCTACAAGAGCTTTGTGATGAACTACAATATGCAGGGGATGGTAAAGACCATTCCTGAGGTGTATGCTATGCTGAAATCAGCAGAGGTAGAAATCAAGAAGGAGCATCAAGTGTTGATGGTGAATAAAACCACTAAGTTCAAAAAGAGCAAGGGTAAAAAGAACTTCAAGAAGGACGGCAAGGAAGTTGCCGCGCCCGGTAAGCAAGTTGCCGGGAAGAAGCCAAAGCATGGACCCAAGCCCGAAACTGGGTGCTTTTATTGCAAGGGAAGTGGTCACTGGAAGCGGAACTGCCCCAAATACTTAGCGGACAAGAAGGCCGGCAAAACCAAAGGTATATGTGATATACATGTAATTGATGTGTACCTTACCAGTACTCGTAGTAGCTCTTGGGTATTTGATACCAGTGCAGTTGCTCACATTTGTAACTCAAAGCAGGAGCTACGGAATAAACGGAGACTGGCGAAGGACGAGGTGACGATGCGCGTCGGGAATGGTTCCAAGGTCAATGTGATCGCCGTCGGCACGCTGCCTCTACATTTACCTACGGGATTAGTTTTAAACCTCAATAATTGTTATTTAGTACCAAGTTTGAGCATGAACATTGTATCCGGATCTCGCTTAATTCGAGATGGCTACTCATTTAAATCCGAGAATAATGGTTGTTCTATTTATATGAGAGATATGTTTTATGGTCATGCTCCGATGGTTAATGGTTTATTCTTGATGAATCTCGTACGTGATGATACACATATTCATAGTGTGAGTACCAAAAGAGTTAAAGTTGATAACAATAGTCCCACATATTTGTGGCACTGCCGCCTTGGTCACATAGGTGTCAAACGCATGAAGAAGCTCCATGCAGATGGACTTTTAGAGTCTCTTGATTATGAATCATTTGACACGTGCGAACCATGCCTCATGGGTAAAATGACCAAGAGTCCGTTCTCAGGAACAATGGAGCGAGCAACCAACTTATTGGAAATCATACATACCGATGTGTGTGGTCCAATGAGTGTTGAGGCTCGCGGTGGCTATCGTTATGTTCTCACCCTCACTGATGACTTGAGTAGATATGGGTATATCTACTTAATGAAACACAAGTCTGAGACCTTTGAAAAGTTCAAGGAATTTCAGAGTGAGGTTGAAAATCAACGTGATAGAAAGATCAAGTTTCTACGATCAGATCGTGGAGGAGAATACTTGAGTCACGAATTTGGCACACACTTAAGAAAATGTGGAATAGTTTCACAACTCACGCCGCCTGGAACACCTCAGCGTAATGGTGTGTCTGAACGTCGTAATCGCACTCTATTAGATATGGTGCGATCTATGATGTCTCTTACCGATTTACCGCTATCTTTTTGGGGCTATGCTTTAGAGACTGCCGCATTCACTTTAAATAGGGCTCCGTCGAAATCCGTTGAGACGACACCGTATGAATTATGGTTTGGGAAGAAACCTAAGCTGTCGTTTCTAAAAGTTTGGGGATGCGATGCTTATGTCAAGAAACTTCAACCTGAAAAGCTCGAACCCAAGTCGGAAAAACGCGTCTTCATAGGATACCCTAAAGAAACTGTTGGGTATACCTTCTACCTCAGATCCGAAGGCAAGATCTTCGTTGCCAAGAATGGATCCTTTCTAGAGAAAGAGTTTCTCTCGAAAGAAGTAAGTGGGAGGAAAGTAGAACTTGATGAAGTGTTGCCTCTTGAACCGGAAAATGGCGAAACTCAAGAAATCGTTCCTGAGGTGCCTTCACCGACTAGAGAGGAAATTAATGATTATGATCAAGATACTTCTGATCAATCTCCTACTGAAATTCGAAGGTCCACAAGGACACGTTCCGCACCAGAGTGGTACGGCAACCCTGTCTTGGAAATCATGTTGTTAGACAACGGTGAACCTTCGAACTATGAGGAAGCAATGGCGGGCCCGGATTCCGACAAATGGCTGGAAGCCATGAAATCCGAGATAGGATCCATGTATGAAAACGAAGTATGGACTTTGACTGACTTGCCCGTTGAACGGCGAGCCATAGAAAATAAATGGATCTTTAAGAAGAAGACAGACGCGGATGGTAATGTGACCATCTATAAAGCTCGGCTTGTCACTAAGGGTTATCGACAAGTTCAAGGAATTGACTATGATGAGACTTTCTCACCGGTAGCGAAGCTGAAGTCCGTCCGAATCATGTTAGCAATTGCCGCATACTACGATTATGAGATATGGCAAATGGACGTCAAAACGGCATTCCTTAATGGTTTCCTTAAGGAAGAATTGTATATGATGCAGCCGGAAGGTTTTGTCGATCCTAAGAATGCTGACAAGGTATGCAAGCTCCAACGCTCGATTTATGGGCTGGTGCAAGCATCTCGGAGTTGGAACATTCGCTTTGATGAGATGATCAAAGCGTTTGGGTTTACACAGACTTATGGAGAAGCCTGTGTTTACAAGAAAGTGAGTGGGAGCTCTGTAGCATTTCTCATATTATTTGTAGACGACATACTTTTGATGGGAAATGATATAGAACTCTTGGACAGCATCAAGGCCTACTTGAATAAGAGTTTTTCAATGAAGGACCTTGGAGAAGCTGCTTATATATTAGGCATCAAGATCTATAGAGATAGATCGAGACGCCTCATAGGTCTTTCACAAAGCACATACCTTGATAAAATATTGAAGAAGTTCAATATGGATCAATCTAAGAAAGGGTTCTTACCTGTGTTACAAGGTGTGAAATTGAGCTCAGCTCAATGTCCGACCACGGCAGAAGATATAGAAGAGATGAGTGTCATCCCCTATGCCTCAGCCATAGGTTCTATTATGTATGCCATGCTGTGTACCAGACCTGATGTAAACCTTGCCGTAAGTTTGGTAGGAAGGTACCAAAGTAATCCCGGCAAGGAACACTGGACAGCGGTCAAGAATATCCTGAAGTACCTGAAAAGGACCAAGGAAATGTTTCTCGTTTATGGAGGTGACGAAGAGCTCGTCGTAAAAGGTTACGTCGACGCTAGCTTCGACACAGATCTGGATGACTCTAAGTCACAAACCGGATACGTGTATATTTTGAATGGTGGGGCAGTAAGCTGGTGCAGTTGCAAGCAAAGCGTCGTGGCGGGATCTACATGTGAAGCGGAGTACATGGCAGCCTCGGAGGCAGCACATGAAGCAATTTGGCTGAAGGAGTTCATCACCGACCTCGGAGTCATACCCAATGCGTCGGGGCCAATCAAGCTCTTCTGTGACAACACTGGAGCTATTGCACTTGCAAAGGAGCCCAGGTTTCACAAGAAGACCAGGCACATCAAGCGTCGCTTCAACTCCATTCGTGAAAATGTTCAAGATGGAGACATAGAGATTTGTAAAGTGCACACGGATCTGAATGTCGCAGATCCGTTGACTAAACCTCTCCCTAAGGCAAAACATGATCAGCACCAGAACTCTATGGGTGTTCGATTCATCACAATGTAACTAGATTTTTGACTCTAGTGCAAGTGGGAGACTGTTGGAAATATGCCCTAGAGGCAATAATAAAAGCATTATTATTATATTTCCTTATTCATGATAATTGTCTTTATTCGTGCTATAATTGTGTTAACCGGAAATCGTAATACATGTGTGAATAACAGACAACAACATGTCCCTAGTGAGCCTCTAGTTGACTAGCTCGTTGATCGACAGATAGTCATGGTTTCCTGACTATGGACATTGGATGTCATCGATAACGGGATCACATCATTAGGAGAATGATGTGATGGACAAGACCCAATCCTAAACATAGCATAAGATCGCATAGTTCGTTTGCTAGAGTTTTCCAATGTCAAGTATCCTTTCCTTAGACCATGAGATCGTGTAACTCCCGGATACCGTAGGAGTGCTTTGGGTGTGCCAAACGTCACAACGTAACTGGGTGACTATAAAGGTATGCTACGGGTATCTCTGAAAGTGTCTGTTGGGTTGACATGGATCGAGACTGGGATTTGTCACTCCGCTTGACGGAGAGGTATCACCGGGCCCTCTCGGTAATGCATCATCATAATGAGCTCAGTGTGATCAAAGTGTTTGATCACGGGATCATGCATTACGGTAACGAGAAAAGTGACTTGCCGATAACGAGATTGAACGAGGTATTGGTATACCGACGATCGAATCTCGGGCAAGTAAAATACCGATTGACAAAGGGAATCGTATACGGGATTAATTGAATCCTTGACATCGTGGTTCATCCGATGAGATCATCGTGGAGCATGTGGGAGCCAACATGGGTATCCAGATCCCGCTGTTGGTTATTGCCCGAGAGCCGTCTCGGTCATGTCTGCATGTCTCCCGAACCCGTAGGGTCTACACACTTAAGGTTCGGTGACGCTAGGGTTGTAGGGATATGTATGTGCAGTAACCCGAATGTTGTTCGGAGTCCCAAATGAGATCCCGGACGTCACGAGGAGTTTCGGAATGGTCCGGAGGTAAAGATTTATATATGGAAAGTCATCATACGGACATCGGGACAAGTTTCGGGGTTATCGGTATTGTACCGGGACCACCGGAGGGTCCCGGGGGGTCCACCGGGTGGGGCCACCTATCCCGGAGGGCCCCATGGGCTGTATGAGGGAGGGAACCAGCCCATAGTGGGCTGGTGCGCCTCCCCCCCATGGGCCCATGCGCCTAGGGTTTGGGGGGAGGGAAACCCTAAAGGGGGCGCCCCCCTTGCTTGGGGGGCAAGCCCCCCTTCCCTGGCCGCCGCCCCCCTAGGAGATCTCATCTCCTAGGGCCGGCGCCCCCCAAGGGGTTATATAAAAGGGGGAGGGGAGAGGGGGCTGACCACCCATTGCCCTGGCGCCTCCCTCTCCCTCTCCAACACCTCCTCCTCCTCCATTGAGCACGGCGAAGCCCTGCCGGAGTACTGCAGTTCCACCATCACCACGCCGTCGTGCTGCTGCTGGAACCTTCTTCCCCGACCTCTCCTTTGCCTTGCTGGATCAAGAAGGAGGAGACGTCACGCTTTCTGTACGTGTGTTGAACGCGGAGGTGCCGTCCGTTCGGCACTAGATCATCGGTGAATTGGATCACGGCGAGTACGACTACCTCATCCACGTTCACTTGAACGCTTCCGTTGAGATCTACAAAGTGGTATGTAGATGCTATCTAATCTGAATACTCATTGCTAGATGAACTCATAGATGGATCTTGGTGAAACCGTAGGAAAAATTTTAATTTTCTGCAACGTTCCCCAACAAATTTCGGGGGGTTCCCAATTACGGTGGGAGGTCGGGGGCCGATCAATGCGCGTTTCTCTCGTACACGTACGCGCGTGTGCGAGGCGTTGGCTCTAACTGAACCCGAGCGAGGCGTTGGGCTCTAACTAAACCCGAGCGATTGCACTGCAGGCTACGCGTTACTGAACCCAAGCGATCGATCGATGGCTGTTAACTGAACCCGATCGAGCGATTCCTTCGCTACTGCTGCTAACTGAAGCCGATCGATGGGATGAACAGTGAGCGTTACGTGGGGTTTGGATGAACAGTGAGCGGTGGCGTTGCCTCTGGATGAACAGGACCCCGTGGTGTGGTGGAGGGCTGGATAAACAGTAGACGGTGGAGGGGTGCCCGTGGAGGGGTGGATGAACAGGACCACGTGGTGTGGAGGGCTGGATGAACAGTAGATGGTGGAGGGGTGCTCGTGGAGGGGTGGTTGAACAGGACCCCATGGTGTGGATGGCTGGATGAACAGTAGACGGTGGAGGGGTGCCCGTGGAGGGGTGGTTGAACAGGACCCCGTGGTGTGGAGGGCTGGATGAACAGTAGACGGTGGAGGGGTGCCCGTGGAGGGGTGGTTGAACAGGACCCCGTGGTGTGGAGGGCTGGATGAACAGTAGACGGTGGAGGGGTGGTTGAACAGTAGCCGGTGGAGTAGCGGGCCGTGGAGGCTGGATGAACAGGAGCCCGTGAAGGCTGGAGGAGGTCGACGGTGGATTAACAATAGCTCGTGGAGGCTGGAGGGGGTCGACAGTGGAGATGAATAGTATCCCGTGGAGTCCGGTTTTGCGGTACACCACACCCCTCCCGATGAACAGGACCCCCATTTCGACCGTAGCGCTCCAACACAAGTCCGTTTCCTTCGTTTTGCGGTACACCACACCCCTCCCGATCAACAGGACCCCCGTTTCGACCGTAGGAGGTCCGTTTCCTCCGTTTTGCGGTACGCCGGACCCCTCCCGATCAACAGGACCCCCTTCCGAACGTAGGAGGTCCGTTTCCTTCGTTGTGCGGTACGCCAGGCCTCGTTTCCATCGCATGTTCCGTCCAAGCCCTCCCGATGAACACGACCACGCATTCCGTTCCGACCCAGCCGGTTGGCTCCCACGCGTTCTGTTGCCTCCCGATGAACACGACGCATTCCGTTGCCTCCCCATGAACACGACGCATTCCGTTGCCTCCTCATGAACACGACGCATTTCGTTGCCTCCCCATGAACACGACGACGACGCTGTTTCTCCGTTCCGACCCAGCCATGTACACGAGCCCTGGCCGTACATATGCGCGAGTAGGCGTTCGAGATCCCGCCCGTATGTACACATACGTGGCCATATTTTATTTCTTGCACCCTGGCCGCTGTACGTACGTGTACATGCTACGTGCGCGCCTCTATTACGACACGTGCGCGCCTCTACATCGACCAGTATGTACGTACACGTTCGCGACCAGAATGACAATGCTACGTACGCTTCGACCAGGTGGGTCCCGACTGTCAGGCACTTCCTTGCCTGCGAATATGTAGCTGGTCGGTCCCAGCAGTTAGGGGGTGAATCGTTTTTTTACCAGACGCACTTCCTTGCATGCGAAGATGTAGCTGGTGGGTCCCAGCAGTCAGGGGAAACGTTTTTTTCGCAAAATACAGTGGCCCGTCCGGCGGGTCCTAGCTGTCAGGTGGAGGAAACATTATTTTCCGCGTAATAAGGAGGCACTTCCTTGCTGCGGCCGTGGACCCAGCTGTCAGCCTCTCCACGTATAGTCCACGTTCGATGGAAGTCGTTCCTTGACCACGTTGACCACGCCGCGCCGAGAGCACCAGGGCGGTGGACGACGGCGAGGCCTAGGAAGGGGACGACACGGAGGCAGGGAAGACTCGGCAGTTGTTTCCCACGCGGAGGGGAGTACGACTGTACGAGGGTTTACTGGTTCGTCTGCCGTTGTCGGAGAATAACAACAGGTGTGGGTGAGTAGAGGGATGGCTAGGCCAGCGATGGGAGTACGGTCGGGCAGTGAGGCCTGCGCGGCAGCACAGCCGGCCGCGAGGAGGAGGGAGCAGGCAGTCCCGCCGGCGCTTGTTTGAGCGGCTGGAGCAGGAAGAGCAGAGATGGAAGAAGCACGACGGTCGTTGGATGGACATCCAACAGTCAGTGTGCTTGTGCGTCAACCTTTTTTTAGGAAAGCCTCAAATCTGTGAAAAATAGCATACATCCCATCTGCCATTATTTCTAATAATTTACAGCCTATTTGCTAATTATTAAGGTTTTCTTGGAGCCCGTATTCTTTTTGTTAGCATTACAACCCATATTGTGGCAACGTTAAAAAATTATACGAAATTTTGCATATTTCGGTGCGGTCCGAACTGTTTTTAATCCCGAAATTTCGACTCACATTCAAACTGATTTTAAAAATAAATGTACATCAATATAAAGTCCAACAAATTCTCCATGCATAAAAATTAATGTAATTTAAAATCTTGAAATGAAAAAAAGATATTTGAAACTAATTGCCCGTTTGATGTGTTTTAAAAATGTACAACCCATTTCTCATTACTGATGGGCCATTTTCTCGGCCATCCCAACAGGCCTGACAAAGATTTGCAGCCCAACAGGCCTGACAAAGCGACTTACTTGGCAAATCACAAAAAAACTTGGTTGTGGCCATGGACCCATCTGTCAGCCTCTCCACGTACAGTACTCTTCCGATGGAAGTCGTTCCTTGACCACGTTGACCACACCGCACAGAGAGCACCACGGCGGTGGACGATGGCGAGGCCTAGGAAGGGGACGACGCGGAGCCGGTGAAGACGTGACAGTGGATGCCCACGCGTAGAGGAGTACGAGGGTTCACTGGTTCGCTGCGGTGTGAGGCTGTCGTCGCCGCAGAATAACAGGGGGTGTTGGTGAGTAGAGGGATGGCCTGGCCAGCGGTGGGAGTAGTAGGGGGCGGTGAGGCCTCCGCCGCATCGCAGCCGGCCACGGGAGGCAGGAGCACATGGCATGACCGATGCTGGTTTGGGCGGCTGGAGCAAGAAGACCAGAGGTTGAAAAAGCACTACGGCCGTTGGATGGACATCGTACGGTCACTGGAGCTAGAATCATGCATATTGACTAAGTTGACAAAGCCCTCCGTCCCCGTCAACTTAGTAGGCCCACAAGTCAGCCTGCCACTATACTGGGTCCCAGCTAATAGGGGGAGTATTCATTTTTTTGTGCGTAATAAGGAGGCACTTCCTTGCGTGCGAAGATATACCTGGTGGGTCCGAGCTATCAGCGACGGTAACGTTTTTTTCGTGAAATACAGAGACCCTTTCGGTGGGTCCCTGATGTTAGGTGGAGGAATCATTATTTTTCGTGTAATAAGGAGGAATTTCCTTGCGTGCGGTCGTGGACCCAGCTGTCGTCCTCTCCACGTAAAGTCCACTTCAGATGCATGTCGGTCGTTGACCATGTTGACCAGGCCGCGCCGAGAGCACCAGGGCGGTGGACGGCGGCGAGGCCTAGGAAGGGAACGACACGGAGGCAGGGAAGACTCGGCAGTTGTTTCCCACGTAGAGGGGAGTACGACTGTACGAGAGTTTACTGGTTCATCTACCATCGCTGGAGAATAACAGCAGGTGTGGGTGAGTAGAGGGATGGCTAGGCCAGTGATGGGAGTACAGTGGGGCGGTGAGGCCTGCGCGGCAGCAGAGCCGGCCGCGGGGAGGAGGGAGCAGGCAGTCCCGCCGGCGCCTGTTTGAGCGGCTGGAGCAGGAAGAGCAGAGATTGAAGAAGCACGACGGCCGTTGGATGGCCATCCAACAGTCACTGCTTGTGCGTCAACCTTTTTTAGGAAAGCCTCAAATCTGTGGGAAACAGCATACAACCCATCTGCCATTATTTCTAATAATTTACAACCCATTTGCTAATTATTAAGGTTTTTTTGGAGCCCATATTCTTTTTGTTAGCATTACAGCCCATATTGTGGCCACAGTTAAAAAATTATACGAAATTTTGCATATTTCAGTGCGGTCCGAACTGTTTTTAATCCCGAAATTTCGACTCACATTCAAACTGATTTTAAAAATAAATGTATATCAATATAAAATCCAACAAATTCTCCACGCATAAAAATTAATGTAATTTCAAATCTCGAAATGAAAAAAGATATTTGAAACTAATTGCCTGTTTGATGTGTTTTAAAAATGTACAACCCATTTCTCATTACTGATGGGCCATTTTCTCGGCCAGCCGAATGAAAGCTCTCCTCGTCTTGAAAGATTTGCAGCCCAACAGGCCTGACAAAGCGACTTACTTGGCAAATCACAAAAAACAGGGTTGTGGCCGTGGACCCAGCTGTCAGCCTCTCCACGTACAGTACTCTTCCGATGGAATGTCGTTGACCACGTTGACCACGCCGCGCCGAGAGCACCAAGGCGGTGGACGACGGCGAGGCCTAGGAAGGGACGACGTGGAGCCGGGGAAGACGCGGCAGTGGATGCCCACGTGGAGAGGAGTACGAGGGTTCACTGGTTTGGCTGTGGTGTGAGGCTGCCGTCGCCGCAGGGCCTGGATAGCGGTGGGAGTAGTAGGGGTGATGAGGCCTCATCAACATTATAGCCGGCCAACAGAGGCAGGAGCAGGCGATCTCCCCGGCGCTGGTTTGGGAGGCTGGTGCAAGAAGAGCAGCGATTGAAGAAGCAGCAGGACCGTTCGATTCAAATCCAACGGTTACTGCTGCTAGAATCGTTTGTTGACTAAGTTGACAAGCCCTGCATACGCGTCAACTTAGTAGGCCCAGAGGTCAGCCTCCCAACCGGTGCGCCCCAGATGTCAGTGGGGGGAATCATTTGTTTTCGCGTAATAAGGAGGCAGTTGATTGCGTGCGGCCACGCCAGCGGAGGGAGTAGGGTGAGCCGGGGAAGCCTGCGCGGCATCACATCGGGCCACAAGAGGAGGGAGCAGGCAGGCCCGCCGGCGCTAGTTTAGGCGGCTGGATCAGGAAGATCAGAGATTGAAGAAGCACGTCGGCCGTTGGATGGACATCCAACATTAACTGTTGCTAGAATCCTGTGTTCACTGACAAAGCCTTGCGTAAACAAGTCAGCATTGAAATCTGTGGCTTATACAGCCTATTTGCTATTGTTTTTATATTTTTTTCAACCAACAGACGAAATATACTACTGATTGTACATAGAAAACAGCAGCAGCAATCAGGGCTGGGGGTGCAACATAAGCAGTAAGTAGGCCAGAAGAGTGAAGACGCTGCTCTCTCTTCCAAACAAAACATCAGCCATCATTACAAAAGGGCTACCAAAAAAGAACAAGTGTACTCCCTCCGTCCTTCAAAGAGTGTACTTCCAACTTTGTTGGAAAGTCAAACTTTTGTATGTTTGACCATATTTATATAATAATAGATGAACATTTATGCCATCAAATTAGTAGCATTGGATTCATGATAAAATACATCATATACCTACTATTTGGTTTCACAAACATTGATATATTTTTTGCACAAACTTAGTCAAACTCTGAGATAGTTTAACCTTCCAACAAAGTTGGAAGTACACTCTTTAAAGGACGGAGGGAGTATGCATCAAACTAAATAAAGATCCTACTACACCAAGTGTACGCATCTAACTAACTGGCTCAGTTAGACGTTACTATTTATTAAGCTGCAGTGGAGTCGCAGATAAAGAGGAGTGGGAAACTTCACTGGTTCGGGTGCGCGGCAGCACAGCCGCGGTGCCGCCCACAGGAGACAGGAGCAAGAATAGAGGTTGAAGAAGGAGCACGACTGTTGGATTATGATACGTCTCCAACGTATCTATAATTTTTGATTGCTCCATGCTACTTTATCTACTGTTTTAGGCAATATTGGGCTTTATTATCCACTTTTATATTATTTTTGGGACTAACCTATTAACCGGAGGCCCAGCCCAGATTTGCTGTTTTATGCCTATTTCAGTATTTCGAGGAAAAGGAATATCAGACGGAGTCAAAACGGAACGAAATCAACTGGAGAAGTTATTTTTGGAAGGAAACCCACCTGATGGACTTGGACCCCATGTCAGAAGAGCCACGAGGCGGTCACGAGGGTGGAGGGCGTGCCCTCCCCCTGGGCACGCCCCCTGCCTCGTGGGGCCCCCGTAGCTCCACCGACGTTCCCCCTTCACCCATATATACCGTCGTACCCTAAAACTTCCAAAACAGAAGATAGATCGGGAGTTCTGCCGCCGCAAGCCTCCAGAACCACCAAAAACCAATCGGGACCCCTTTCCGGTACCCTGCCGGAGGGGGGATCCATCTCCGGTGGCCATCTTCATCATCCCCGCGCTCTCCATGACGAGGAGGGAGTAGTTCACCCTCGGGGCTGAGGGTATGTACCAGTAGCTATGTGTTTGATCTCTCTCTCTCTCGTGTTCCCTCTATGGCACGATCTTGATGTATCCCGAGCTTTGCTATTGTAGTTGGATCTTATGATGTTTCTCCCCCTCTACTCTCTTGTGATGAATTGAGTTTCCCCTTTCAAGTTATCTTATCGGATTGAGTCTTTTATGAGAACACTTGATGTATGTCTTGGTGATCAACTTGCGGGTTTCGTGACATTGGGAACCTATGCATAGGGGTTGGCACACGTTCTTGATTCTCCGGTAGAAACTTTGGGGCACTCTTTGAAGTACTTTTATGTTGGTTGGATGAATCTGAGATTTTGTGATGCATATCGTATAATCATGCCCATGGATACGTGAGGTGACAATGGAGTATCTAGGTGACATTAGGGTTTTGGTTGATTTGTGTCTTAAGGTGTTATACTAGTACGAACTCTTTTATAGATCGATCCGAACGAATAACTTTGAGGTGGTTTTGTACCCTACCATAATCTCTACGTTTGTTCTCCGCTATTAGTTGCTTTGGAGTGACTCTTTGTTGCATGTTGAGGGCTTTTCATATGTTCTATCTATGTTATTATTGTTGAGAGAACTTGCACTAGTGAAAGTATGAACCCTAGGCCTTGTTTCCTATCATTGCAATACCGTTTGTGCTCACTTTTACCATTAGTTACCTTGCTGTTTTTATTATTTCAGTTTACAAAAACCCATATCTTCTATCTACTTTGCACTTGTATCACCATCTCTTCGCCGAACTAGTGCACCTATACAATTTACCATTGTATTGGGTGTGTTGGGGACACAAGAGACTCTTTGTTATTTGGTTGCAGGGTTGCTTGAGAGAGACCATCTTCATCCTCACGCCTCCTACGGATTGATAAACCTTAGGTCATCCACTTGAGGGAAATTTGCTACTGTCCTACAAACCTGTGCACTTGCAGGCCCAACAACGTCCACAAGAAGAAGGTTGTGTAGTAGACATCAGATTAACATCCAACGGTCCAGCTGCTAGAATCATTTGTTGATTAAGTTGACAAAGCCGTGCATACACGTCCGCTTAGTAGGCCCACAAGTCAGTCACCAAATCTGACGGGTCCCGGCTGTCAACAGGATGAATAATTTTTTTCGCAAAACAAGGAGGCACTTCCTTCCATGCGAAGATACAGCCGGTGGGTCCCAGTTGTCAGGTGGAGGAAACATTTTTTCAGCTTAATAAGGAGGAACTTTCCTTGCGTGCGACCATGGACCTCATGGGTCCCAGCCGTCAGGCTCTCCATGTAAAGTCCTCTTCCGATGACTCTTGTTTGTTGACCAAGCCGCACCGAACGCAGCGAGGCGGTGGACGGCGGCAAGGCCCCGGACGGGAACGACTCGGAGATGGGAAAACGCGGCAGTGAAGTCGCAGATTGAGAGGAGGAGAAGGGTTATAATTGGTTCTGTTGCGGCGTGGGGCTGTAGTATGTGGAGAATAACAGGAGGTGTCGAGGGGTGGAGGGATAGCCTGGCCGGTGGTGGGGTAGTGCTTCGCAGCGATGCGTGCTAAGCAGAGCCGCTAGCCGCCGGAGGCCGGACCAGGCGGTCCCGGCGACGCTGGAGGAAGAAGACGAGAGATTGAAGGTGCATGCCGGCCGTTGGATATAAATCCAATGGCTGTGGATGAAACAATCATTTGTTGACCAAGTTGACAACGCCCTGCGTAGGCTTCGACCTATTGGCCCACATGTCAGCCTGCAAAAATGTGGCATATATTTAACCCATGTTTTCTAGAATGTACAGTCCATTTGCTGGTCTGGGTGAACAAATAATTTCGCGTCAATCAGGCCCATTTATATTTTCTAAGAAATCCCAGCCCATTTGCTCTTCCTTGAAATACACGTATTAGGTGGGCTCGTTATATAATGTTATGTTAGAAGGAGCAATTGATATCAAAGAATAAACCGGAGAGGCACATTTTCTATATATATAATTAAGAAATTTGCGAGTTATTGCTCAAAATAAAAATGAGCGCGTTATTATTAAATTGGTCCTTAAAATCTTCGCAAGCTTTTGTACGCAATCACCAGGATTTTCCTTGCCCGTGAGTCAAAAACAACCAGGATTTTCCTTGCTAACTTCCGTTAAACATTTACTTTTATAAGTTGGGATATTTTTATAATGTATATATAAGTCTCTATAAAATATACAATAATAGTAATAATATATGTATATATAATGAGGTTAGAAGGGAAAACATAAATTGGACACAACATTACTATTATAAGAGACGTGCGTTTTATACCCCACAGTAGGCATACTAATAAGTTCACACACAAATACAACAGAAAAGGTAAACATTCATATCAAACTTAGGTTCACAGGACACGTTCATATCCATAGCCAACATTCACAATCAACAACTCAAAAGATTCATATATACACAAGCTCAGCATATCTATGCATCCAAATGATTGATAGATCACACGACAATATTCATACATAATTTACAAAAAGATTCAATTATACACATGTTCAATATGTTTATGCATCCAAATGATTGAGATCACAACCAATATGATCCATGGACGAACTTTAATTACCTAGGGTACAGACTGGTAAATGGTGTTCAATCGGAGGTACTTCTTGCTAAAATTAGTTCTTGTACGAGTAAAATTTCGAGTACATAAGAGGCAACACAGACAATCTGAACTTTGCTTGTAGGTTTATCCTCAAATAGTGGCCTCGTGCCGAGGGAGGTTTGAGCAACTTGGCCACTACTTTCATCCAACCAGTTTACTGGCTCATCTTGGTCCCGTATCTCGCCAAAATTCTACATTGCAGACGAGGAAGGAGGCGGTTGAGAAAATGAACCACCCAAATTTTTTGTGCAGTTCAACTGAAATGGAGCATCCTTGGCGTGCAGACTGATTAAGTGCCAGATGAATATAAGCGTCAATCAACTTGTCTGGAATCTTTAGACTCCATGCCATATAGTTCGCTACCATATGTGCCGATAACCAAAAGGCACAAGTTGGGACCAAAGACTGGACTATGTTTTTCTGGGTTATGCACCAAGCAATATTTTTGGCGTGCACTCTCCTAACACTTGGAGTTTGACAATTGGTTGACGCCGGTTGATACTCGAATGAATATAGGCACTTCTTGTCAACATCTGATCATTTTGTGCAGTTCTACTGAAATCACCTGATGTAATGATTTGCCTGCAAGTTCAGGCTCCAAATTACTCCTTTATGAAATCGGCAAACAGTAGTACAATACCAAATTACCAATACATATGACAGGCACAATAATCAGGATAAAGACCAGTACCAACCTATGTGAGGTAGCATATCAGTTACTATTTCCTTTGACTAGAAGCCGAGATAAACCAAGCGACTAACAGCAAAGGAAGAAAGCATGCAGAGTTTAGCGACTGACAGGAAAGGACGGAAGCTGTCGAGGCAATGAAGCACCCAAAGTTTTTGTGCAGTTCCACCAAAATCGAGCATCCCTGTTGGCACATATATTGAGAGAGTGAGATTACTGTAATAGTGGGACTAGTTTATGAAACATACACTAATAAATAGAAGCACCCTCATTATCTTAATGGGTAAAGTTAGCAACATAGTAGTCTTGCTTAAAGAGAGGTATTAGTTTATTTAATCAGTGCCAATTAGCTCAACTCAACACTCAAAGCATTGCCATTTATCATAGGTTGCAAAACTTTAACGTGCAAAGATAAAGGAGTTTCTCATGACAGTAGCACGATACAAATAGAGATGACAGCAAACTAATATGGATGAAGGCCTTAGGCCCATACCAACCTGAGAAAAAAAGCTTATTCATGTAGTCCCGTAAGAGATGATAAAGCACTCACTGGAATCACACGATAGTATATATTTTTGTGCACTTCAAATGTATGGTTGAAATCACTCTTGTTTACCAGTGCTGAGATTATATCGAAAGATTATCAAGAACTTCTAGCAGAGTTAAAGCACTAGTTGGGATACAGTTCATTGTATTGTCTTGTGTAGTTCCATTTAATGTATGATTGGCACAACATGATCCCTGTTTGCACAAGTAGGAACAAGGTGAAACCTTCATTAGCTTAGTGAGAAAGGATAGGAAGACATTAGCATATTACTCAACGAGTAGCATCAAATTCATGATGGACAATACGCAAAACATTGCCCCATTGAACCAATGGCAATAAATTGACATGCAAAACAATATAGCACTATTATGTCATGACACTAATAATATTCCCTCCCTGCTCCACCACATGATTCACCTCCATAGACAAACATACACACGTACATGATTCAGCATAGGGTCCTACTAAAGATTTGTTTAACTCCAACAGGAATATTAGGCAGTAATAAATTAGTGGTACTTAAGTACTCCTAATTAATTGAGTGAGACAGCAGAAGTGGAAGGGCTCCCTGGAGGATTGTCTCACATGTAAGGTAGTCGTTGCCGGAGCCCTTGAATGGCCTCGACTGAGGCCTCTGGCTTCAGCAAGATCGCCTTGGCACTGTTTATTCTTCTTCTTCTTCCTCTTCATGATGTGTTTCTGTTTCTCCTCACCAGTTGGTGAAACCAAGTACATGATTGGCCTTCTAATTCATAATTGGTTTTTTCAATGAGGGAGTACAAGTGTACTAGTAAAAAACAACATTATTTTCTCATGGCAGTCGGAAAATAGAGATGAACACATGCATTAAATATCATTCTTACCTAAAGGAAGGTTATGGTGCCAATATGGATGATGAGGATTGGAACACAGATCTCCCTTTGTGCAGTTCTACTAAAATGAACCAACTGTTCCATTCTGACATTCCAGTCAAACAACACAAAAGTCACTTCTTTTAAGAAGAGTTTTGTGCAGTGCACCAAAAGGTCACAACAACAACTAGGTGAATTGGATATCCCTGTTTGCACAAAAAGGCACAGAGGAAACAGTCAGAATCTCAAACAATTACAGGCAAAAACATTTGGCTAAACTTGTCATGGCTTATAACAGTGGCATGGCTTCATTTTTACCAGGTACATTAGATTAAGAACAACTAAGGCTGCGTTCGGTTCACAAGTTTGGTGCAGGATTTTCGTAGGAACACAATTCCTACGGTATTCTTTCCCTTCCAACCGTTCGGAACACGGGAAAGGTGAATAGTGTTTCATAGGAAAGCTGGTCTGGTAGTACTGATTCCATAGGATTAGAAACATCCACACGCTGCTCATTTTTTGGGCGGAAGCCCGAGGCAGGCGCTCGCTGCCATGCGTTAGACAAGTTGCTGTGCTGTGTTTCCGGAATAAAAAAATCAACCTATGTGTGGTACGTGAGGTGAGGTGTCGGTGTACTAAAGTAGGGGTACCTTAGTACCCCAGACTTGTGCACGGACAGTCGTAGCACCCTGCGGCAAGGCCCGCCCGGGAAGCGCCAAGAGAAGACCGAGCTTTCAAGACAAGGCCCCCGGCAAGAGGAGCTTGCCGGGCCAAGAAGACGAGGCCCCCGGCAAGAGGAGCTTGCCGGGCCAAGAAGACAAGACCCCGGCAAGAGGAGCTTGCCGGGACGATCCCGCCGTGGCGCGCCAAGCGCCCCGGTAAGGCCGGACAACTGGCACGCTATCAGGCACAGGAAGACGACCCCCGCGGCAAGCCACTTGCCGCGGCAAGATCGCCACCTCAAGACTGCGCTCCAGCTCGCCCGCCCACGCGTCACTCTGGGGCTTCCCCCGAGGGCACGTGGCGAGGCACCGCGCAGCCTGGGGCATGCAGCGGCATGCAGCCGCCCTCGTGGCAAACGGTGGCGTACCTAACGGTCCGCCTCGGTGCTGTCCGGGCGACCGTGACGGGCATTTAATGCCCTTGTCCCCTACCGTCAGAAGTAGGTATAATAACACTGTGCCGCACTGTAGCGCCACCGTTCTCGCACTATTACAGCTACCACCCCTTTTACACTTTTACCCCTTTCTCTTACGTTGACACCTGTCGGTGACCCCTTTGCGCTATAAAAGGAGGCCCGTGTGCAACGTAGAGGGGGTTGGGGTTGGGAGATTCGGCATCCAGACAGCCATACGCTCGGTGCAGCTAGCTCCCCAAGCTCCCGAGCTCCCCAGTTCAATACAACCAAGCAGGAGTAGGGTTTTACGCGTCCATCGCGGCCCGAACCTGGGTAAACAGCTCGTGTGCCCGCCTCGATCTGCTCTCTGTGCTCCCTCCGCCCCCCTCACCGGACAACGAAAGGGGCTCCGGCCCCATAGGTGCTCGCGGGGGGACGCCCGTCCGCCCCGACATCTTTGGCGCGCCAGGTAGGGGGGCGAGCACCGGGGGACCGCCCGCTCCTGCGGATCCCAGGATCCGTCCAGTCGAAGCGGGTGCCCCTGATAAGCCTTGCCCCGGCGAGCAGATCAGCAGCCTGAACGCTGAGGAACAGCCCGCTCCTGCGGATCCGAGGATCTGTCCAGTCGAAGCGGGGGTTCCCGACAAGCTGTGGCGTTCCTTCCCACGGGCTCGTGTGCGGCCCTCCTCGAGTATCCACTCGCGCAGAGACTGGGCAAGAAGCAGCTGCTCCTTGAGGAGGACCGCCTTCTGGCCGCTGGGCGAACGATTCGCCTCCAGCGAACTCTGCGCCGCTCCCGTAGCCGCAGAAGTTAGCGCCAGAAGTCGCGAGAAAGGCGACCTTGTTCCCCGGCGCGCCTCGTCCGCCGGGGTGCCGAACGAGTTGACGCCGACCGTGGGAGGAATCTCGCCAGCGCGGTTGCCGGAACCCGTTCCGCCAACCATCCTCTCTGCCCGAGTCTTGCCGCAGTTGCATGTGATCCTTGGCGCAGAGAGGGGCGCGGATCCCCAAGCATAGCTACGCCTAGCTCCGGAAGGTCGTGAGGCCCTGTGCCTTGCTTACCCCCAGGATGGGCTGGATGCTGCCCAAGGAGGGTCTACCCTACCGGGCGGCGAGCGATAAGAAAAGATAAGTTGCCGGAGCTCGAGCAATTGCTCCTTTAATTTTTAAGAGTTATCCCCCTCGAACGACCGAGCCTGGGTTGAGAAGCCTGAGCGCGGAAGGACCGGCACGAGGCTGGTTGCGCCCTCGTTTCGTTTCGAGTCCGCTCAACGACTCGAGTGTGCTACATCCCGAGTAGCGTCCTCACTTTGTTTCGAGCTCGCCCGGCACCCTAAGCGTGCTGCGACCGCAGTCGCACCGTTTACTTTGCCTCGAGCCTGCTCAACAATCTGAGTGAGCGGCAACCAGCCGCGGCGAGGTTTCTTGCCGGTGGCAGCCCCGCCAGCGGGTCGCTGACGTCCCGCACTCGGCACCCGTGGCAAGGCGGAGGCCTACGCCGGCAAGTCCCCGAAAGCGTAGGGCGGAAACAAACAAGGCGCCGGTCGAGTAGAGGGGGTGACAGTGCGATGCATAGCCTAAGATGAAAAATTATATTACAAAATGCCTTACTGCTGCCCTAACCAGCCGTTTCCGTGGCATATTTAACAGCGGCAGGGAAAGGGAGATAGAAGAAAGGGGCAGGCGGCCTAATCTACGCGGTCGCCCTCGATCCTCTTGACCCCGGCCGCCTTCTTGACGATAGGGGCGATGAGGGCCTGGATCCCCGTCAGGTCCGCGTTCTCCGGCAAGGGCCTGAGGACGTTGGTAAGCTTGATGTCGGGATTGCGGAAAACGATCTTCACCAGCACCCTCTCGAGGGCCCCGGAGATGGCCTCCCGCGCCTCGTCGGCCCGCTCCTTCGGGAGCGACGTTCGGAGGTGCTGGAGCGCCTGCACCACCCCCTGAAAGAAGGAAGTGAGCTTGGCGCTGGGCGCGGCGTCCTCGTCGGTGAGGGACTGGTGGCCCTCGACCCCCAGCAGCGTCAGCTCCCTGTCGATGGCGGCGGCGATGTCGACGAGGCCCTCGGTCCACCGCCCCACTGTACCCCTGAAGGTGTTCTGGGAAACGATGGCGCGCCTCAGCAGCTCCTCGTTGCCGTCGACCTCCTTCCGTAAAGCCGCCTCCCGCTCGTTGGCGCTGTCCAGCGCCTTGCCGAGCGCCTCCAATTTCAGTTCCAGAGCGGAGTTGGAGTCCTTGGCGGCGTCAAGCTCCCGGATCTTCTCGGCGAAGCGACCCTGAAGCTCACCAAGGGTGAGCGCACCCTTCTCGCGCTCCTGCCGAAGCGCGGCGAGCTCCTCGCCCTTCGCCTTGAGGTCGGAATCGAGCTGCGCCACCCTCGCCTCCAGCCCCTTCTTGGTGATCTCAGCGGCTGCGGCAGCGTCCCGCGCCTTCTTCAGGTCTCCGCTGAGCGCCCGCTCGCGCGCGGCAGCCTCCTCCTTGTGGTCGGCGAGGCTGGCCGTTTTCAGCACCAGCTCGCCTTCCCGCGCGGATAACTCCGCGGCGGCAAGCCTCTGCTGCTCCTCGGCCTCCCCGTCGCCCACAGGGATATCAACGCCGTCCGCCTCCTGAGCGCCGGCGACGTCGTCGGCATCGCCACGCGCGCCCTCCTCGACGACGACCCCAGCCTTCGTCGGATCCGAGGCGGGCGCCGCGCTCGCCGCGGCCAGGGGATCGTCGGCCGCGTCCCCCGTCGGAAGGTCCTCCCTTGCCGGGGATCTCTCCCTTGGCAGGGTAGCTGACTCGGTCGGCGCGGCGGAGGCGCCCTCTGGACGCGCCCGCCGGGGCTGCTCCGCTCCTGCCCAAAAGCAACAACTTCGCATCAACAATAAGAAGAGGGAGGGCTCGCGTACGCGCCAAGCAGCAAGAGCGAGTTATGTGCTCACGCTGGGGGCTGCGTTGCGAGCTGCCCTGAGGGTCCCTTGCCGGGTCCGGTAAGGGCGCCTCCGACACGACCTCGCTTGCCGGGGGAGATTCGTCATCAAGGATGACCCACGGGATCCTCGATCTCTTCGCTCTCCTCTGGGCCAGGGTCCTGAGAAGGGGACCGGGTCAGGGAAAGGGCGAACGAGCTGTCGAACAGGGCGAACCATCAGGGAAAAAGATATGAGCTCCATGGGGAACTTACTCTCCGTCCTCCTCGTCGTCGGAGCTGAGCGCGGAATAGTCGAAAGCCGGCTCGGCCCTGACGCGGGGGGGGGGGGGCAGGGGAGTGGGCTCCCGAGGCCGCTTGGCGGGGGCAGTAGATGACTCCGCCCCCGTCGACGCCGCGGCACGGGGCGCAGCGGCAACCGAAGCCCCAGCCCGCGAAGACCCCGCTCCCGCTGCCGACCCGGCCCTGCGGAGGCGCCTCCTCGGCTGGGCCGGGGGCTCCGCCTGCGACGAGCCGCCCGGAGGCCGCAGAAAGGCAACGCCGACCTCCGGCAAGCCACTCGCGTCTTGGGCAGGCTCGTCCCCGCCGCCGGGCCCGGCTGGTTCCCCCTGGTCGACAAGTTCCATCGGGTCGGCGAGGCTCTCTGCCTCCGCCGCCTCCGCCTCGGCCACGGTGAACCCAGCTTCGCCCGCGGCCGCAGCGGCCGCCGCCTCCTCCATCCTGGAGGCAATGTAAGCCAGCTCCGCCGCGGTGGTGGCTCGGATGAGGCCATCCGCCTCGGCGGGATCGACTGGCTCCTCCTCCAGGCCGTCGAAGAAGGCCCGCACGACGTCATCCGGCGGCTCTTGCCAGGCCGCGTTGACCCCGTGCGAGTCGCACAGTGGCATCATCGCAAGGATACGGCTGAGCGACGAGTTGTTGCACAAGGGAACGACGCCCGGCGGCAGCCGGAACCACTCCGGGTGGTCAGGGTCGTGCTTGAACAACTCCTTCAACATTGCGTCGTGCTCCAGCACGGTGAAGTTGAAATTGAGGCCCGGACGCAGCCTCATGATGTCCGCCGCATTCCGAAACTCCCAGGCCGGCCTCCCCCTCTTTTGCAGAGGGGCGATCCGGCGGCGAAGAAAATCCGCGCCGACGGCGCCGACGGTGAGACCGGCGAGCCTGAGGCGCAGGATCCGGGTGATGGCAATCTTCAATCTGACATCGTCCGGGGACACCTCGCCCCAGCCATCGCCGCGCACCACCGGAGTTCGGCGCACGGCGGTGAACGGCTGCGGATGGTCCTCGACAATCAAGCACCAATCCGCCCTCCACTCCTCCCACCTGCCGCGGAGGTCCCCGCCCAAGTAAGCTTCCTTCTTGCCGGACCGGGAAACCCAGGCGATCCCACCGGACAGCGGCTCTCCTTTCTCCACCCGAGGGACAAAGAAGTGCCGGAAGAGGGCCACGTTGGGACGAATTCCGACGAAGTTCTCGCAGAGGTGCGTGAAGACCGCCATTGTGAGGACGGCATTGGGGGTGAAGTCGAGGAGGTGGAGGCCATAGGTGCTCATGATTTCAGAGAAGAACTCCGAGTAAGGCGGGCAGAGCCCGCAGTAGAAGAAGACGACAAAGAAAGGATACCCGGTCGGGTACTGCTTCTGGGCTTCGGCGGGGAGCACTCGCGTGCGCGGATGCGCTCGCGTCTTCGTCGACCAGAAAAGGGAATACTTGTCCCTCAGCTCCACCGCACCGAGCTGGGGGGGAAACGTCGCCGTCGCCTTCCGAAGCGCTTCAAGCCGTAGCGCCTCGGCCGATTTCGCAGCCTTCCCCTTCGCCTTATCGCTCTTCGGGGCCATGGGGGGGGGGGAGGGGGGATCGTCGAAGCTGACGACGACGGGCGCTCCAAGGACGGATCGCTGCTGCCCCTGGGAGAAGGAGGTGGCAGAGGTTTTAGAGAGATGGTAACCGAGGGAAAGGCGAACCGCCCCTACTTTCCTCCGCTACAAGAGGAAGAGGTGGGGGGGGGGGACGCTTCGCCTCTCCAAATCGAGAGATCGTGCGCGACGTGACGCGCGCCTGCGCGGTTCAGCCCCGCGCACGCCACCCACGTCACGCTCACCCCGCACGCCTCGCCCCCCACGACACCGCGGTAAGCGCGCGCCGCCTGGGGAAGGCGCGGCGGATGCGGAGTTAAGGAGTAGCGCGACCAAGGCCATGCGTGCCCGTGCACCGTTAGGGCCTGGCCCAACGACGCTCGGCACCGTGTGTGGCCCAGGCCCGGGGGCTCCTGTCGGTGTACTAAAGTAGGGGTACCTTAGTACCCCAGACTTGTGCACGGACAGTCGTAGCACCCTGCGGCAAGGCCCGCCCGGGAAGCGCCAAGAGAAGACCGAGCTTTCAAGACAAGGCCCCCGGCAAGAGGAGCTTGCCGGGCCAAGAAGACGAGGCCCCCGGCAAGAGGAGCTTGCCGGGCCAAGAAGACAAGACCCCGGCAAGAGGAGCTTGCCGGGACGATCCCGCCGTGGCGCGCCAAGCGCCCCGGCAAGGCCGGACAGCTGGCACGCTATCAGGCACAGGAAGACGACCCCCGCGGCAAGCCACTTGCCGCGGCAAGATCGCCACCTCAAGACTGCGCTCCAGCTCGCCCGCCCACGCGTCACTCTGGGGCTTCCCCCGAGGGCACGTGGCGAGGCACCGCGCAACCTGGGGCATGCAGCGGCATGCAGCCGCCCTCGTGGCAAACGGTGGCGTACCTAACGGTCCGCCTCGGTGCTGTCCGGGCGACCGTGACGAGCATTTAATGCCCTTGTCCCCTACCGTCAGAAGTAGGTATGATAACACTGTGCCGCACTGTAGCGCCACCGTTCCCGCACTATTACAGCTACCACCCCTTTTACACTTTTACCCCTTTCTCTTACGTTGACACCTGTCGGTGACCCCTTTGCGCTATAAAAGGAGGCCCGTGTGCAACGTAGAGGGGGTTGGGGTTGGGAGATTCGGCATCCAGACAGCCATACGCTCGGTGCAGCTAGCTCCCCAAGCTCCCGAGCTCCCCAGTTCAATACAACCAAGCAGGAGTAGGGTTTTACGCGTCCATCGCGGCCCGAACCTGGGTAAACCGCTCGTGTGCCCGCCTCGATCTGCTCTCTGTGCTCCCTCCGCCCCCCTCACCGGACAACGAAAGGGGCTCCGGCCCCATAGGTGCTCGCGGGGGGACGCCCGTCCGCCCCGACATGAGGACACGAGTAGTCACTGTGCACCTGAATAAACAAATAGCATCTCATACTGCCAAGCATGCTACTCTAAAAAACAAATCTGTACATTTCGTAGTCAATCTGAACACATTCTCTTGAGAGTTTCCTCCGGTTCGCTGTTCCATAGATTTATACCTACATTCCTTTCAAATTCCTCTATTTTCATCAAGACCTATGTTTTCTGCCCCTTTATTTCGAACGGAGCCTAAATATTTGGTATAAGGGCATGGGACAGTGGGTGCACTAGCAGTCCAGCACCATGTACGTAAACAGGGGCATAAAGTGGTGATTCATAGTTTGTTGCCCCGAGAAACAAACATCCAAGAAACATATCTTGGTTGGTCCCATTTTTGTTCACTCTAGCCACCTACTCCTATGTGTGGATAGCAAATCTAGTCCTGGTCATAGCACTGTGTACAACGTTACCCCTATATTTCCCTTCTCGACCAAGAGACCGGTTGGATGACCAGTCTGTACTACTTTCACCCCCTTTCCTTCCTATTTGTACCAAGTCCGATGTACATACTAAATTCCCCCACCCCCACTTTATTTCTTGTTTGAACCAAGTACTCCCTCCGTCCGGAATTACTTGTCATCAAAATGGATGTGTCTAGAACTAAAATACATCTAGATACATCCATTTCAATGACAAGTATTTTCAGACGGAGGGAGTACAAGATTTGACTCCATGAAGTAGCTTTACCACTAACAATAGAAGAAAAAATGTGACGTTGGACCATCCGATCGAGAGGGGCTGAGAGGTAGAAAATGATGCACATGCAGCGACGAAGCGAGCTGGGGAAGTAGAGCTAAGGCGGTTTCGAACGAAGATATACCTGAAGGTCGTCGGGATGTGGATAGGCGGGCGGCGGGAGGCCGGATCTGCCCACAAGCAAGGACGAAGGGATCGGAGGACCTCCCACGCCGGCGCTCGGCCAGAGATAACGGTGCTGCCGGCAGTGGGTCTCCTCCCTCGCTGTCGACGACGGCCTAAACGCTGCCCCTCCTCCCCTTCACCGGCGGAGGGGGATACGTCCGGATCTGTAACCAGCGGTGAGGATAGAAAGCCAGTGTTTTTGAAGGGAGAAAGACAGTGTTACTACCCCTATCTTGTTTAAATCTGGAGAGGATGAGAGTGTGTGAATAGAGCAACCCTAGCAAGCAAGCGCGGAGGCTCCGGCCTATATATACGTAGTGAGCAACCCTAGCAAGCAAGCAACCCCTATCTTCGTCAACTCGTACAAGACCGATAAATTTGATTACTGCAACGCCCTCTCCCTCGCGGACTGAGCTCCGGTGCCTTAACTGCACCTGCCTTTGGCTGCATGACAAGAGGGCCAACCACTTGTTGGGCCCACCTGTCATAGACGCAAAGGCAGGAGCAGTAAGTTGAAGCTTTCGCTTTCCCTCCCGCATGAGGTGGACGGACATGCAACTGTGGATTCAATACTGTAGAAGTAGGAGTAACATCATTATTGTTCATCTTCTTGAAGAGGCGAAGAGCCAAGCGCAACCCGAACGTGGCAGTTGCGAACGCTCGCTTGGGGCGGTTCCTTGGAGTACTAGCCAGGCTCTTGCATGAGACAAAATTGCTATTATTTAACAATTAAACTCCATTATCCATTGGTTGATACTCATTCTGCATAGGTCCACGCGCTTAGCACCGTTTCCTCCTGGGGTCACCAATGTTTATTTGCTAATTAATGGCATTGCATGCAATGAACTAGCCATTACAAGTCATTAAAAGCATGCACACCTCTCATCTCTTATTGGTTGATATGTCAAGAAACAAGAAACAAGGTAGAAGTTAATGCACCGCACCTAAGTGTTTTGGGACTATTTGGTTTTCGTAGGATGACTCACACACCTAGACGGAGGGAGTAGTATAGCCCTGTAAACCGGAAAGGAGTATTTGCCTTTCTAGAGATTTCAACAAGTGACTAGACTACACCGTGTGCAATACTCCCTCCCTTCCGGTTTATAGGGCTCAAATCTCAAATCTCATGAACCAAGGCATTTTGCGATTGGAGGAATGTATCTCATACTTTACAAAACTACCCTAATTAAACTCATGCATTAATTACGTAGTTCTCTCGTTTTCCTCTCCGCCTTGGTTGCGGTGCACAATATTGAGCACTCCTATATGACTAGACGCTCTATCTACATGCGGGACATTTTAAAGCATCCGGGTCCGCGTGCCATCCACCAAATCACAGCAAGGTGCTACAGTCGAGACTCACCTGTCACCCCTGTGTGGCCGTCATGACCCGTCATATCACAAAACCCACACCTTTACCAGTAGTGGTAAGGTGTCCTCCAAGTTGGACTGGATGAAGCAACCATCATTTCACTGGAACGCTCGTTCAAGCCCTTTCTTCCCTTTCTTGAAGAAAAACTCACTCCAGGCTACTCACTTCTGCCATTTTTCTTCTGTACCAACGAAGGAAAGGTGGGCGAATCAGTTATGCTGCTATATTTTCATTCCAAGAATCTTCTTTTTGCGAAGCACCGACCGATTCTCACATCCTATTCTTTTCCCATTTTCATTGCGATTGTGGTTTCCTTTCGATTGCTTTTTGTTTGTCAGTTCATTGATGGGTCCTGGAGCACTAGGCAAAGAATTGCCGGCGGACAACCCACTGGAGACAGCGATCTCCAGGAAGCGAGCACCAACCAACGAGTTGACCATGTTGGCGGGCCAACCCATGGAGACGAAGAACTCCAAGAAACAAGCACTGGCCCAAGAGTTGAGGACGTTGGCGGATGAACTCCTCAAAGAAAGTTGGAAGAACAGTAAGGGCCCCACCATGCCTACCCTAGGAACTCTGATTGCCACCTATGTGAGGCTCAAGACCGAGTTTGAGGAGATAGTCGCCGTTGAGAAGCAGTATTCCCCTAGCAAGGTGATGGCCCCCATCGAGGACGAGGAGATGGCCCCCGGAGGGATGAGATCCCCCTGTGAGCTGCACAAGGTAAAAAATAATGGCTTATTACCATAGTTGTGGTTTTTGATTATTTGCAATGTGCTTGCTAATATGTTAGGGTTGTGCAGGTGCCGGTGGACGTCCTTGATGATTCCGATGTCGTGACCCGTCCTGTTGGCATCGCCCCGGAGATCGATTACGATGTCGCGGTCAGTCCTCGGACATCGCCCCAGAAATCGATTCCCATGCTGCTGTCCGTGCTGTGGTCATTGCCCGAGAGATCGATGACAAGAAATAGTTGGTCGCGCTAATCCTTCAGGGTAGTTTGCATTGCCTTGTGTTTAATTACCAGAACGATGCGTGTTATCAAACCATCTTAGGGCTAGTGCACTGTCTTGTGTGGGCGGATCTTGCTACTTTTGTTTGATAGTGAATCATGCGATGAATCATGCGAACCCTCTCCGAGTTATGGAAACAGATGTATCCTCACCAGCTTTTGAGTAATATATGACATGATTAGATGTAATTTTGAAATGTTTATCATATCAGCAGGGCTTGTTTGATGATTCTTGGTGTTAGTAGGCTAGCTACCGTGCGAGCTATAGTACTACTTGCAAAACACTCACCGAAGAGAAACGTTGGGGCTGATGAGCTCGTGGTACGCTTATACTTATCCCTCGTCGATGGACCAATAGCCCTAGCTCCTAAAATTATAGGCTTAGCGATCGATGACCTAGGCGGGCTAGTTTGTCCTAGTGGGTTTCAGTGATATGACGTGCAACACAAAATCATAGCAGTGCAGAGACGTACTCCCTCCGTTCCAAAATAGATGACCTAGGCGGGCTAGTTTGGCCTAGTGGGTTTCAGCTATATGACGTGGTACAGTGCCGTCCAGTCTTCGCGTGTGGTAGCAGTATTGCGGGTACAGTAAGTTTTCTTGAAGAAGCGGAATTCAACGAAGTCATGATGGTTCCTTCGTCCGGACAACTTATAGTGGGAAAGGTTGGGCCTGCGATACGACCGGGGTAGACCAGGATAATTTTGTGCATGGCAGGTGGACCAGGATGGTCGACGTCCCACATGTCGGTGAATGAAAGTATTCTTTCCGATATAGAGGACGAGCAACGAGTATTCATTGTTTATTTTTTATGAAAGCTATTGTCTCCACTGTTACGACGGAGGAGTGTGAAACACGGCAGCCCAGTGAACTTGGCATGTGCACCACTCCCTCCTTCCTCATGTAATGCCCAGGTTACAGCTTTTTCTCACTTTCTCTCTATCTATTTCCTCTCAAATGTTTTTTACCTTTCTTTTTTAAGACACAATTGTTTTTATGCCTTTTTTTAGAATTATTTTTTATACCTAGGAGCACGTGTAGAGACGGGCTCTTGCAGAGCCCACTCCTTGATTTTGTCAATGCCTCTCTCTCCTCCACATAAGGAGTACTACTTGCTATGCATGCATGCGGCGGGCAGCTGGCGTCTTGAGGGGCCAAGGCGGTGAGAGCGGGCTCCAGAAGCGGTCCGGACTCTAGCATAATTTTAGTTTTTACAGTATTTCTTTCTCCATTGGCAGGTAGGCCCGCGTAGATAGATAAAGAACACGAGCTGATGAGGCGCATGCAGACTATTTGACTGGTCAACCAGACAAATACGGAGCTATACGCTGAGCCAGTGACCGTATAATCACCATATCTCGTATACAATGATCAAAGTGAGCTATCAAGACAAGTTCGATGACCGCCAATGCATTTTACTTGGTAATAAATGACCAGGATTGAAGGGGAATCCAAATTTGCTTCGTCTTCTGTCCTTGAGCTCTTGACAAACCAATGCACTATACGGTTGTCCGGCCACTCCACCCCAAGCTCTCACCAAGCGTCGTTCATGCAATCGTGCCGCATACTAACCGGTAAGGCAGCGATGGCATCCCGCCGCGCCGAGTTCCTCGCCGCCCACGACCGCACACAAAATGGTAGGGAAGCGATGGCATCCCGCCGTGCCGAGTTCATCGCCGCTCGCGACCTCACAACTATGTGGGAGGAATTTGAAGATGCCAAGGCCGAATGGGCGGTAGAGCAAGAGGCGGCCAAAGCCACACAGAGGGAGCGGAAAAGTCAGAAAGCACTCAAGAAAAGAGAGGCCCGCCGCCGCAAGAAAGAAAAGTACGCACGCGCTGCTGCGGAGAGGTCGGCGAAGCTCCAACCACGGTGGGGGTGTCGCCGACAAAGCCGGGAAGGAGAACGACAACGTCTGGCCAGCATGTGAGAAGTAGTAGTACTAGTAGTTAGTGTGTGTGTGTGTGTGTGTGTGTGTGTTTGAGTACGAGCATGTACCAGTACTACTAGTTACTACTGTAGTTTTTAGAGAAAATTACCAGTACATTAGCCTATACTAAATGGAAAAATTGCTATCCTAAGCATCAAATGGCATCTCTTTCTCTATAGGAATTGAGATGCATGTCATATCACTTCCTATGATTTTCATATTCCTATCCTATGAACGAAAGGAGGCCTCTGTTGGAGTAACTACTGTAGCTAGCAGTACTGCTGGTAAAGTAGTTTTCTTTAAGAAGCAGAATTCAACGAAGTCATGATGGTTCCTTCGTCCAAGCAACTTCAAAGTGGGAAGTGGGCCTGTGATTTGACGGCTCATTAGTCATTGTTACTGCGGCCCGACGACCTGGGTGACTACCTTGGAGGTCTGCGTGCATGGCAAGTGGACCAGGATGGTCGACGTCCCACATGTTGGCGAATGGGAAGTATTCTTTCCGATATCGAGGAGCAAGGAAACCGCGTGATATAGTATCACTGTTGATTGGTTCGCAAAAAAATAGTATCACTGCCGATTTATAATTATTTTTTATTTCTGATGAATGCTAGCGTTTCAACTCTTACGACGAAGGGTGCCAAACACGGCACGTGTTGGATGTCCCACACGTCAGCGAAAGGGGTGGGACATGAACAACATGGTAGAGCCCAGCATAAAAAAACTGCGTGGTAGAGCGTCTCCACTTCTTCCACTTATGGGTCGGAGACCACACGTAGTAGTACTTAGTGGTATGAACGATACAAAGTGCGACCTAGAGACAAAGGCACATCTAGTTGGAAGGTCTCAGGACATACATGTAAACAAATATAAAAGTTAATATGTGCATCCAACTAATATAGTAGTAGTAGAGTACTTAGGCACGTACTCCATAACATCGCCGTGCATTGCACGTACAACATTTAGTGGTAGTACGTAGTAAGAGACAAATGCCGCCCAAGAGTTCCCTTCTCGACCTACTTTTGGGTGTTTGGTAGAGTGTATGGAGAGTGCATGAGTCCACACTAGTTTAGCACAAATACACTAGAAGCATGCATGAAGAGAGCATGCATGAAGAGGGGTGTTGAGTTGAGCATGCATGAAGAGAGAACAACTATACTGAGACGAGAACGCAACCAAACACACCCTATATGTCATGCATGTTCATACCATTTGTGCCTTTCTACTTCACTTACTGCGCTACATTACTCAGGTTCGTACGTCCACTCCTGGGTACATGTTTGTCTCGTAGTTCCAGTCCCACGTTTTCTTCATATAGATGGAACGATCCTTGCATAACACATGTACCTTGATGTTAGATGTCTCGCGTGTTGGCAAAAGGATGAACAAAGCTCACGTAAAAAAATAGAGTGGAAGAACATAGATTCTGGACGACCGAGGAGCAAGGAACCTCGTGGTGGAGCGTCTGCACTCATAATATTTAATATCATTTAGCGATATAAAATTAACCAATCATCTCCACAGTGGACTGGAAGAGTACGAAACACGTCAGCCCAGTGTAGTATAGTATCATACTAGTACATGGCTAACCCACGCTATCACCATATTTCTTGGCTTCCGTGCGACACCTATCTCTAGTAATCCAACAACCTGTATCGCGTCTCCCTCCTCGTCTCTATCAAAGTGCGGCGGGCTGGCGTTTCTGCCGTCTATTGAGGTCGGTTAACTATCACATGTTAGCGACATGCCAAGAGCATTCTAAAAAAAATTCCTTTCACGTTCCGTTTTCAAAAAGAAAAAAAATCCTTTCACATACAAATTTGCCTGTATGCTTTGAGCAACTTGCATGTCCTATACTGCTCCTGTTTGATACTCTAACTTAGCTAGAGGTTAGACTAACTCATGACTAACCCTGAACTAACTGTAGCCAAAGAGGTGTTTGGGTGACAGGGTTAGATTGACAATAAATGCACTTCTTGGAGAGAGAAAAGTGATTTTTCAGTGGTCCCAATGAGAACTATCTCCAGTTAGGCTGGTCACAATGGGCAAGAACATAAGCTAGTACAACTTACACACTTCCCTAGACTATGTTACTACTCCATAGTGGGTAGGAACATCAATGTAGTGTCATGCAATGATGTATTTATTAGGTTATAGACTCATTGTTTCTTGGAGTGTGTGATGTTCCGGTAACTTAGCTAGTTACCACAAGCACCTCTCTCTTCATTAAATATGTGTCACATAAGCAAAGTTGTATTGAAGTGTGTGATGTTACTCCTAAGTTCCTCCCCATTAGGACCAGCCTTAGCACCTCTTGGGTGGGATAGTTTTTTTTGGTGGGTTCGGTGCAACTTGCTCCAATTTAAACCCTCATGCTTGGATAGTTTAGGGCTATTTGAGCCCCAACTAGCTCAAACTAACTCTAACCCATGGATCCAAACAGGGCCTATGGCCAGTCTCGATGCGGAGCAGTCGCGTGCACCGGGAAGCGGCGCTCTCTCGGCCGTCACGCCACTTCAAAGCTGGCGCCAGTGAGAGGTTGCCTCCGCTCTGGCCGGGCATTAATGCGGCACTGACGCTCCAGGGCGACGCTGACCGTTTCACGCGGGAAGCACGCGCTGGCAAGGGAGTATAGGTTTTGAACCGTTTCAGGTGTAGTACTGGTAGTTTGCAAAACTACTCAATTATTGCACTCAGTTTCCTAAGAAATTGTGGTAAAAAACGTTACTCCATAGCCCGCTTCCCTTCTTCCTCTTCTACCGCCCGCGCACGTCCGCGGGAAGCGACCGGTCAACCCTTATATAGGAGTGCTAGCACAAAAAGATGCATGCATGACCAGTAAAATTTCCATATTAAAGCGCCGCTCCGGCGAGAGTATGGCGTATGTTGTTACCTTCGGCCGGCCCATGGCTATCGGGCGACGGCGACCAGAGAAGAGGCGGCAGGAGGGGAATGAATGCAGCTACTCTTTGGGTTCGCCTTCCGGCTTAAATAAATGCGCAGCATCACGTGTACCCGGGGGTGCACAAATTGTAACATACGTGTTTGCTTAAGTGGGCGCCACGTAACTGGTGTGTGTGTGAGAGAGATTCTGAGAGATAGAGTGCGTGTGTGCGACTCTACTCTTCGGACATGTACTCAACCTTTTGCATCAGGATATAAGTATAATGGTATTTACTTTAGCTAGTGATTTACGTGGCCATGTTAACGTGGTTGTGTCAAAAAATGTCACTTCCTGCTCGTGATTTGCGCTATATAATTACAAGCAAGATTCTCGTGCATTGCACGGAACATCAATATGCATTTTTTTACAGAACACCTGTTGTGATTGACCCATGCAGGAGTAATCCCATGTGTAAAAACTAATGATATCTCGAGAATTTTATCGGAAAACTGGTATCTCGAGAATGTCATCGAAAAAATGAAAGATGAGAGATAAGGCGAGGAGGAGTGGAGCGTGGTGGTGACTGGTGGTCGGAATGGGCGGAGGCATGGGGATGAACGGTGCCGGCAGGCGGCAGCGGCCACCATGCATGCTAGATTGTTCCAGACACTTATTCCTTTTTTAATTGCTGAGCAATGCGGTTGCGGGAGATAATGATGTGGAGAGAGGTGCGGGTATCTTTTGTAAAATTATCATAGTTTGCTTTCTATCCTCATATATAGATCATACGGTCTGTACAAGATGGCAGGCACACCATCACCACCAACTCGTTTTTTATAAGGGTACAGATGATAAGTTTCCTGACTACTAAAGTAAAGTGGAATTTGTCCATGTTATGCAAGTAAATAAAGGTGATTGTTTATCATACGGGAAAGGTTGGATGAAGGGTGGTAGGAACAAATGCTCTGCCTAGAGCATGTGTGTGTGAGATGGAGTCTTAGTGTGTGTGTGTGGTGTGTGTGAGAGAGAGAGAGAGAGGAGAGAGAGAGATGGAGTCTTAGTTTGTGTGTGAGAGAGAGAGGGAGAGAGATGGAGTCTTAGTGTGTGTGTGTGGGGGGGAGGGGGCGTGCGTGCTTGCGTGTGTGTGTTTGTGTGTGTGTGTGTGGGAGAGAGAGAGAGATGGAGTCTTAGTGTGTGTGTGTTGGGGGGGGTGCGTGTGTGTGTGTGTGTCGCGAGGTCCTCTGTGGCGGATGTAATTTAAGTGTGCATGGCTTTCATCATAGAGAGGTGATGTGTATGACAGAGGCCACGAACGATGGGGTGCGAGAGAGAAAATGCCCGTAGAGAGGGAAGAGAAGGTGTGTGCGCGTGAGAGGAGTCGACTTCGAGAGAACGTGTTTGTTCGAGAGACACCGAGGAAGACTACTATATATCGATGGTGCATGTAGGCGGGAATTAAACTAAGGGATGGTCTTATTGGTTTCAGGGATATAGGGGAAGAGTGAGAGGCGGGGGGGGGGGGGGGTAGCTAGAAGGAGATTGTTAAGTGTGAGTGTGTGTTTTACCCATCTAGGCGGAAGTTATGTGCACAAAAGAGGAGAACGATTCGATGTGGCGTTAGGATTGAGGGTAATTAACTACGTATGGAGACATAGTGACCTTGAACGTGCATGTGTGAGAGGTATACATGTATACGTGGGATGTGTGTGTGTGCGCGCGCGCGCATGATCGAGATAAAAGAAAGAAGACATAAGTCATTAGATCAACGACATGGGAGAGACAGATCGGTATGACAATATGCATGCATGTGAGAATGCATGGAAGAAGTCCCGACAATTGAGCATGTGTTTTTGTCTTTAAGAGATAGTGGCGTGGGCTCGAGCATGCATCTATGGCGAGCAGAAGGAGTGAGGCGCAACGATTGTGCAAAAGAGACCAACCTATAAATGCATATGTATGGAGAGACATATATAGTGTGGGTGATAGGAAGCAAGACTCTGTGCGAGAAAGAAATGTTGACGGAGAAACTACAGATAGATACAGAGATGGAGATGCTAGCTAGAGGGACATCCGCTAGTTTGGGTGTTGGAGATGACTGATGTCTACTACACAACCTTCTTCTTGTAGATGTTGTTGGGCCTCCAAGTGCAGAGGTTTGTAGGACAATAGCAAATTTCCCTCAAGTGGATGACCTAAGGTTTATCAATCCGTGGGAGGCGTAGGATGAAGATGGTCTCTCTCAAACAACCCTGCAACCAAATAACAAAGAGTCTCTTGTGTCCCTGACACACCCAATACAATGGTAAATTGTATAGGTGCACTAGTTCGGCGAAGATATGGTGATACAAGTGCAATGTGGATGGTAGATATGGTTTTTTGTAAGCTGAAAATATAAAAACAGCAAGGTAGCAAGCGGTAAAAGTGAGCGTAAATGGTATTGCAATGATAGGAAACAAGGCCTAGGGTTCATACTTTCACTAGTGCAAGTTCTCTCAACAATAATAACATAATTGGATCATATAACTATCCCTCAACATGCAACAAAGATTCACTTCAAAGTCACTAATAGCGGAGAACAAACGAAGAGATTATGGTAGGGTACGAAACCACCTCAAAGTTATTCTTTCCAATCAATCCGTTGGGCTATTCCTATAAGTGTCACAAACAGCCCTAGAGTTCGTACTAGAATAACACCTTAAGACAGAAATCAACCAAAACCCTAATGTCACCTAGATACTCCAATGTCACCTCAAGTATCCGTGGGTATGATTATATGATATGCATCACACAATCTCAGATTCATCTATTCAACCAACACATAGAACCTCAAAGAGTGCCCCAAAGTTTCTACCGGAGAATCACGACGAAAACGTGTGCCAACCCCTATGCATAGGTTCATGGGCGGAACCCGCAAGTTGATCACCAAAACATACATCAAGTGAATCAATAGAATAACCCATTGTCACCACGGTTATCCCACGCAAGACACACATCAAGTGTTATCAAATCTTTAAAGACTCAGTCCAATAAAATAACTTCAAAGGGAAAACTCAATCCATTACAAGAGAGTAGAGGGGGAGAAGAAACATAAGATCCAACTATAATAGCAAAGCTCGCGATACATCAAGATCGTGCCAAATCAAGAACACGAGAGAGAGAGATCAAACACATAGCTACTGGTACATACCCTCAGCCCCGAGGGTGAACTACTCCCTCCTCATCATGGAGAGCGCCGGGATGATGAAGATGGCCACCGGTGAGGATTCCCCCCTCCGGCAGGGTGCCGGAACAGGGTCCCGAGAGGTTTTTGGTGGCTACAGAGGCTTGCGGCGGCGGAACTCCCGATCTAATCTTTGTTCTGGAAGTTTTACGATACGTAGGTATATATGGGTGCAAGGGGTACGTGGGTGGTGCTGCGGGGCCCCACGAGGCAGGGGGGCGCGCCCCAGGTGGGTGGGCGCACCCCCACCCCCGTGGCCAGCTCCCGTATCTTCTGACGTAGAGTCCAAGTCTATCTGGTGGGTTTCCTTCCAAAAATAACTTCTCAAGTTGATTTCGTTCCGTTTCGACTCCGTCTGATATTCCTTTTCTTCCAAACACTGAAATAGGCATAAAACAACAAATCTGGGCTGGGCCTCCAGTTAATTGGTTAGTCCCAAAAATAATATAAAAGTGGATAATAAATCCCAATATTGCCTAAAATGGTATATAATATAGCATGGAGCAATAAAAAATTATAGATACGTTGGAGACGTATCAAGCATCCCCAAGCTTAATTCCTGCTCGTCCTCGAGTAGGTAAATGATAAAAAAGATAATTTTTGATGTGGAATGCTAGTTGGCATAATTTCATTGTAATTGTTCTTAATTGTGGTATGAATATTCAGATTTGAAAGATTCAAGACAAAAGTTCATATTGACATAAAAATAATAATACTTCAAGCATACTAATAAAGCAATTATGTCTTCTCAAAATAACATGGCCAAAGAAAGTTATCCCTACAAAATCATATAGTCTGGCTATGCTCCATCTTCACCACACAAAGTATTTAAATCATGCACAACCCCGATGACAAGCCAAGCAATTGTTTCATACTTTAACATTTTCAAAACTTTTTCAATCTTCACGCAATACATGAGCATGAGCCATGGATATAGCACTATATGTGGAATAGAATGGTGGTTGTGGAGAAGACAAAAAAGAGGGGAAGATATTCTCACATCAACTAGGCGTATCAACGGGCTATGGAGATGCCCATCAATAGATATCAATGTGAGTGAGTAGGGATTGCCATGCAATGGATGCACTAGAGCTATAAGTATATGAAAGCTCAACAAAAGAAACTAACTGGGTGTGCATCCAACTCGCTTGCTCACGAAGACCTAGGGCATTTTGAGGAAGCCCATCATTGGAATATACAAGCCAAGTTTTATAATGTAAAATTCCCACTAGTATATGAAAGTGACAACATAGGAGACTCTCTATGATGAAGATCTTGGTGCTACTTTGAAGCACAAGTGTGGTAAAAGGATAGTAACATTGTCCCTTCTCTCTTTTTCTCTCATTTTTGGGCCTTTCCTTTTTTATGGCCTTTCTTTTTTCTCTTTTTTTTATTTTTTTATTTTTCGTCCGGAGTCTCATCCCAACTTATGGGGGAATCATAGTCTTCATCATCCTTTCCTCACTGGGACAATGCTCTAATAATGATGATCATCACACTTTTATTTACTTACAACTCATGAATTACATCTCGATACTTAGAACAAATTATGACTCTATATGAATGCCTCTGGCGGTGTACCGGGATATGCAATGAATCAAGAGTGACATGTATGAAAGAATTATGAATGGTGGCTTTGCCACAAATACGATGTCAACTACATGATCATGCTAGCAATATGACAATGATGGAGCGTGTCATAATAAACAGAACGGTGGAAAGTTGCATGGCAATATATCTCGGAATGGCTATGGAAATGCCATGATAGGTAGGTATGGTGGCTGTTTTGAGGAAGATATATGATGGGTGTATGATACCGGCGAAAAGTGCGCGGTATTAGAGAGGCTAGCAATGGTGGAATGATGGGAAAAAGTGCGTATAATCCATGGACTCAACATTAGTCATAAAGAACTCATATACTTATTGCAAAAATCTAGAAGTTATCAAAGCAAAGTATTACGTGCATGCTGCTAGGGGGATAGATTGGTAGGAAAAGACCATCGCTCGTCCCCGACCGCCACTCATAAGGAAGACAATCAATAAACACCTCATGCTCCGACTTCGTTACATAACGGTTCACCATACGTGCATGCTACGGGAATCACAAACTTCAACTCAAGTATTCTTTAAATTCACAACTACTCAACTAGCATGACTCTAATATTATCACCTCCATATCTCAAAACAATTATCATGCTTCAATCTTTTCTTAGTATTCAACACACTCATAAGAATTCTTACAAATCTTGTACGCTTAGCATATTAGGATTTTAAGCAAATTACCATGATATTTAAGACTCTCAAAATAATATAAGTGAAGCATGATAGTTCATCTATTTCTTCAAAATAAAACTACCACCATGCTCAAAAAGATATAAGTGAAGCACTAGAGCAAATGACAAACTACTCCGAAAGATATAAGTGAAGATCAATGAGTAGTCGAATAATTATGCAACTCTGTGAAGACTATCTAACATTTAATAATTTCAGATCTTGATACCTTATTCAAACAGCAAGCAAAGCTAATAAAATGACGCTCCAAGCAAAACACATATCATGTTGGTGAATAAAAATATAGCTCCAAGTAAAGTTACCGATGAAGGAAGACGAAAGAGGGGATGCCTTCCGGGGCATCCCCAAGCTTAGACGCTTGGTTATCCTTGAATATTACCTTGGGGTGCCTTGGGCATCCCCAAGATTAGGCTCTTTCCACTCCTTATTCCATAGTCCATCGAATCTTTGCCCAAAACTTGAAAACTTCACAACACAAAACTTAACAGAAAACTCGTAAGCTCCGTTTAGCGAAAGAAAACAAAACACCGCTTCAAGGTACTGTAATGAACTCATTATTTATTTATATTGGTGTTAAACCTACTTTATTCCAACTTCTCTATGGATTATAAACTATTTTACTAGCCATAGATTTATCAAAATAAGCAAACAACACAATGAAAACAGAATCTGTCAAAAACAGAACAGTCTGTAGTAATCTGTAACTAACGCAAACGTCTGGAACTCAAAAAATTCTAAAATAAATTGGTGTACCTAAGGAATTAGTCTAGTAATCATGTGCAAAAATAATCAACTAAATATCACTCTCCAGTAAAAAGTTCTAGCTAATCTCGTGAGCGCTAAAGTTTCTGTTTTTTACAACATGATCATAAAGACTTCACCCAAGTCTTCCCAAAGGTTCTACTTGGTACAAACACTAATTAAAACATAAAACCACATCTAAACAGAAGCTAGGTGGATTATTTATTCCTAAACAGAACCAAAAGAAATAAACTAAAATAAAATTGGGTTGCCTCCCAACAAGCGCTATCGTTTAACGCCCCTAGCTAGGCATGGTGATTTCAATGATGCTCACATAAAAGATAATAATTGAAACATAAAGAGAGCATCATGAAGAATATGACTAGCACATTTAAGTCTAACCCACTTCCTATGTATAGGGATTTTGTGAGCAAACAACTTATGGGAACAATAATCAACTTGCACAGGAAGGTAAAACAGGCATAACTTCAAAAATTTAAGCACATAGAGAGGAAACTTGATATTATTGCAATTCCTACAAGCATATGTTCCTCCCTCATAATAATTTTCAGTAGCATCATGAATGAATTCAACAATATAACCAGCACCTAAAGCATTCTTTTCATGATCTACTTGCATAGAAATTTTATTACTCTCCACATAAGCAAAATTCTTCTCATTCGGAATAGTAGTGGGAGCAAACTCAACAAAATAACTATCATATAATTGAGAATTAAGATCAATATGACAAGTTTCATGGTTATCATTATTCTTTAAAGCATATGTGTCATCACAATAATCATCATAGATAGGAGGCATGCTTTCATCATAGTAAATTTGCTCATCCAAGCTTGGGGGACAAAAAATATCATCTTCATCAAACATAGCTTCCCCAAGCTTGTGGCTTTGCATATCATTAGCATCATGGATATTCAACGAATACATACTAGCAATATTGCAATCATGCTCATCATATAAAGATTTAGTGCCAAACATTATAATGCATTCTTCTTCTAACACTTTGGCACAATTTTCTTTTCCATCATACTCACGAAAGATATTAAAAAGATGAAGCGTATGAGACAAACTCAATTCCATTTTTTTTGTAGTTTTCTTTTATAAACTAAACTAGTGCTAAAACAAGAAACAAAAAGATTCGATTGCAAGATCTAAAGATATACCTTCACTTACCTAGCCTCCCCGGCAACGGCGCCAGAAAAGATCTTGATGTCTACTACACAACCTTCTTCTTGTAGACATTGTTGGGCCTGCAAGTGCAGAGGTTTGTAGGACAGTAGCTAATTTCCCTCAAGTGGATGACCTAAGGTTTATCAATCCCTGGGAGACGTAGGATGAAGATGGTCTCTCTCAAACAACCCTGCAACCAAATAACAAAGAGTCTCTTGTGTCCCCAGTACATCCAATACAATGGTAAATTGTATAGGTGCACTAGTTCGGCGAAGAGATGGTGATACAAGTGCAATATGGATGGTAGATATGGTTTTTTGTAAGCTCAAAATATAAAAACAGGAAGGTAGCAAGCGGTAAAAGTGAGCATAAATTGTATTGCAATGATAGGAAACAAGTCCTAGGGTTCATACTTTCACTAGTGCGAGTTCTCTCAACAATAATAACATAATTGGATCATATAACTATCCCTCAACATGCAACAAAGAGCCACTCCAAGGTCACTAATAGCGGAGAATAAGCGAAGAGATTATGGTTGGGTACGAAACCACCTCAAAGTTATTCTTTCCAATCAATCTGTTGGGCTATTCCTATAAGTGTCACAAACAACCCTAGAGCTCGTACTAGAATAACACCTTAAGACACAAATCAACCAAAACCCTAATGTCACCTAGATACTCCAATGTCACCTCAAGTATCCATGGGTATGATTATATGATATGCATCACACAATCTCAGATTCATCTATTCAACCAACACATAGAACCTCAAAGAGTGCCCCAAAGTTTCTACCAGAGAATCACGATGAAAACGTGTGCCAACCCCTATGCATAGGTTCATGGGCGGAACCCGCAAGTTGACCACCAAAACATACATCAAGTGAATCAATAGAATAACCCATTGTCACCACGGTTATCCCACGCAAGACATACATCAAGTGTTCTCAAATATTTAAAGACTCAATCCGATAAAATAACTTCAAAGGGAAAACTCAATCCATTACAAGAGAGTAGAGGGGGAGAAGAAACATAAGATCCAACTATAATAGCAAAGCTCGTGATACATCAAGATCGTGCCAAATCAAGAACACGAGAGAGAGAGATCAAACACATAGCTACTGGTACATACCCTAAGCCCCGAGGGTGAACTACTCCCTCCTCGTCATGGAGAGCGCCGGGATGATGAAGATGGCTACCGGTGAGGATTCCCCCCTCTGGCAGGGTGCCGGAATAGGGTCCCTGAGAGGTTTTTGGTGGCTACAGAGGCTTGCGGCGGCAGAACTCCCGATGTAATCTCTGTTCTGGAAGTTTTACGATACACAGGTATATATGGGTGCAAGGGGTACGTCGGTGGAGCTGCGGGGGCCCCACGAGGCAGGGGGGCGCGCCCCTGGGGGGTGGGCGCGCCCCCACCCTCGTGGACATCTCCCGTATCTTCTGACGTAGAGTCCAAGTCTATCTGGTGGGTTTCCTTCCAAAAATAACTTCTCCAGTTCATTTAGTTCCGTTTCGACTTCGTCTGATATTACTTTTCTTCAAAACACTGAAATAGGCATAAAATAGCAAATCTGGGCTGGGCCTCCGGAGGTTAGTCCCAAAAATAATATAAAAGTGGATAATAAAGCCCAATATTGCCTAAAACAGTAGATAATATAGCATGGAGCAATCAAAAAATATAGATACGTTGGAGACGTATCAATGACCGTCGGGTGGTTCAAAGGGTGAAGTTATATATGTGTGTGAGAGGGCACTTGACTGCATGTAGAGAGAAACATATGTAGTGTGCGTGATAGGAATCAAGAGTGAGGGCGAGAAAGAAGGTTGATGGAGAAACAGATAAATAGAAAGATAAAGATGCTAGCTAGTGTGCGTTAGAGATAGGAGTCGAGTGGATCACAAGGCTGGGTTATGTGTGTGGGTGTGAGAGAGATAGAGAGAGGGTGCGTGTGAGTCACATACAGACATATATCAGAGAGAAATGAGATCCAGAGAGACGGAATTTTGTGTCTGCGAGAGAGAAAGATATTTCACAACGAGAGTGATAGCTAGAGAGACATACGAGGGAACGCAAGATATCTCTAGGGAGAGAGGGTGTGTGTGAGCGACATACAAGAGAAAAATGGAGAAATATGAGACCCTGGGAGACAGAGTTTGTGTTTTTGTGTGAGAGAGAGATATTGAAGAGGAAGAGTCGTAGGTTCTCATATCTAAGGAGCGAAAGACATCTCTGTATGAGGGGTGTGCGAGTGGCACACATGGGAATAGTAGAGAGAAATGAGACCCCGGGAGACAAAGTTTTGTGTTTGTGTGAGAGAAAGAGATTCCACATGGAGAATCATAGTTAGAGACACATAGCAGGGAGCGAGATATACTTAGAGAGAGGTAGAGTGATGAAGGTCGAGGGAGAGAGTACCGTCAGTGTGTTACGAAGATAAAAGATCATTGTCAACATACAGGTAGCACGAGAGATACCCGAGAGACGATGAACGCGTATAGGTCCAGAGAGATAGTCCTATATTAGCATGAGTGATAGCTATATGAGACGAATATCTGGATTAAAGGGGATTCAAATATTTAAACTGGAGATCACGGCATCGATAATATCATAACGCAAATTGGTGTATCAAACATGCATATTCATTTGAATTTGGGCACACGTGTAATGTTATATAGTTTATCAATATTGGTGATCCATAGATTCTTCAATTACAAACAATGCATGGTTTATATGCAATTAATGTCTAAACGGGATTACACTATATGTTGTGTGTGTGAAACACATTATACATGTTTGAGAAGTAAAAAAAAATACCCGCATGAAACACACATTAATTGGAGACAGTTAGCGAGGAATGCATACATTAGATTTCAACATAAAGTGGTTTCAAATATTTGAAAATCAAAATTGATGGATACAACCTTATGAATCTGAGATCATGCCATTTGTAAACCATATTTATGTATAAATGGTGTTGAGCTTTTGAAAGTATATATATAAAAAATGATGTATATAGAATGTAATTCCAATTGAAAATGGATCCTGCCCGAAAAAAAGAATACAAACGGGATTCGAATTGAGTTGGCACGGTAAACGTGCACTCTGCAAAATTTGAACGAAGCGGGAAAAGTCATAGTAACCGCCCGAAACCAAAATCTGCGAGATGGAAATCACTACTGCCTATCCCTGCCACGCAAAGCCTATATGCTGGATTTCTATAGGTTTTGATAGGGGTAGGTTTGTAATTTCACCCAAACGTGACGTAACCGCCTCTCACCTGGATTCATACATGGTTGGCGCCAAAACACAGTGTGTCCTTGGCCGAAATCGACTCCCTCCCCGATTCATATTCATACACGGTGGGCGCCAAAAACAAACTCCCTCGACAAATATTCGGTGTATGCGAGATTACCGTCCTATCCCCAACCGACTAGTGTTGCTGTGATGTAGTAGAAATTTGAAACAGGGGCTAAGTTTGTAAATTTCCTCGCATTTGAGACAAGTGCGCCCTGAATACATGGTTCCCCCTTCCTCTCTACCTCCCTTTTCCCCATTCGTACTCCGTGGGCGCCAAAACACCCTCTCCACCCCACCCTCCTCCGTCCGCCGCCGTCCGCCACCCCATCCACCGTCGTCCTCCTCCACCATGCCGGAGCTGATACCCTGATGCTGCAGTCCATTACAAGAGATCGACCTCTCTCATCCACGGCTTCGGACCGGGATCCTTGCATCCCGTCCTCTCGCTTCATCCCCGCTGTCGTCCACCTTGCCGGCGCCGCTCCTACGACCGTCTCGTCCATCGCGCCCCGCCGCCACCATCTACCCTCCTAGATCTGCTTCCACACCGCCGACAGCCATCGCTACCGCAGCACCGTCAAATTCTCAGCAGATGCGTACACGGCGCCGCACCAGAGGCGGTACTCTTTCGTATCTGCTCAACTTATTTATCGCAGCAAGAAAATAGATCGCCACTGCTTTACTCTGATTTCTTGTGTTGGTTGCGAAGTTACCTTTGTCCGGTTTGCACCTTCAGTTCCGCCATGGCACGCTCAACACCATCCTCGCAATGCTTATGGTTTTCCCCTTTTATATTCCACACTAGTTAAATCACAGTAGACTAAATTTCAAAATGGGGTCAGTCGATTTTTCAGAGCTCGCAGGAGTTCGCCGGTGCGATCGAAGGGACTCGGGTGGGGACGGTGGTTGTGGGGGGCAGTGGTGGGTCCTCATCGAACAAACAAAACTCGACGCGGGTGGGGGCGGGGGTGGGGGTGGCGGAGGAACACAGGCGGTGGGGCCGGTGGTTCGGACGGCGGCCCGTGCGGTGTTCTGTATGGGAAGCAGGGTATGTTCCTTGTCAGGAAGGGGAGCAGGGACATCTGCAGTCAATAGCTGATAGATCTGGCCTGTACGTGATCGATAGGCTTTCAATTACTAGCGATAATACAACACCGTAATTTCTAGACAGTTCCACTTTGCCGATTTATATATCCTGGTTATGGTGTACCCCTGTTATGTACACTATGATCTGCCTAGTTGCCGTGTGCTCTTGTTATCATGGTTTGGCAATAAACTCTCTATACATTATATTATGAACCTATCATCTGCCAGCTATCCTTACTTCTAGAGCTTTTTTTTGTGTACTTGTGCCAGATTATATAAATGCACGCACCATATTACAGCACACATGAGCTCTCTCATCAGAATCCAGTGATAGCACACAAGTGTTTACAGGGGCGCCCCTATATTAGAATATCATATGCATTACAAAGATAATCTCACAACTATTTATGTTTTCATGGTTCTCAGATATTATACACAAATACAGTGAATATCAGAATCCGCGCATCAGAAGAATATTGTGGAACACTGCAATGACTTACAAAATTGGCAACAAGGCATCGAGTGCCATTCTGGAAGCAATGAAACTCGTACGCTCCCCACCTGTTGATTCTTGTTCAGAATATCATCCTAATGACTATTCTAACCTCGAGGAGTGAAAGGCAGATGGCCTGTCCTATTCACCCATCAAGGTGCTTGTTCTAATTTGGCAAGGTTTTATTGATTGCGCGTATCTTGCATATGTTGTCTTGCATTTCTTCTACTTTGTTGCACCGCCATCTGCTTAGTTTACTCATCATATATGTCGAGATGCCATGCCCATCCATTATCAATACATATTCCATTTGTCATCATACCATGTTTTTCCACTCAAATGCTGTTCTTATGCATCAGACATCAAAAAGGAAGAGGGTGATTGCCGAACCTGAAGGAGCACCAGCAAAGTCCTTGAAAAACGTGGTGGTGCCGGAGAAATCAGACAACACCCCACTTATATTGGCTATACAACCAGTGACACAAAAACGTAGGACTGACTCCAGCAGACTGTACCCATACTTCACTGGCCACACCACTAGCCCCACCACACAGGACCTACACTCCAGCAAAAGGTGTACCGATTTCATTTGCCATAGCACCAGCTGTACCACAGAAAAATCCCACTCCAGCAAAAAGTACAACAAGTCCACCGGCCGAAGACCTATCCCAACTGCAGAGACAGCCAATTCCTGCAGATTGGAATCCCAATCCATTTATTCCCAGTTTAAAAGACAATGCTTTCAATGTTGTTAGGGACTACGTGCATATATTCCCATCATGGGAAGATTATTGTGAAGACAAACACCATTTTCACATCTTCCTGTCCAACTTACGTGTAAGTGCTATTATTCATGGTTATTATTTTCCTGTTTTCTGTTGATTGAACACATCAATGATTTACATTACATTGTTGTAACTAGGCGAGGGTCAATCTGGATAGTCATGACGAGCAGAGCTTTCTTGTGCTTTTCAAGGAAGCATTGTAGCAGTATTGGTGTTACCTGAGGAAATCACACTTCGATGGCAAGTCTATAAACGAATTTCCGGTGAAGTCTCCTGTGCTAAATTTAGAAGACATTGAATGGAAAAACCTTGTTATGCACTGGTCTCGTTCCTAGGATGAGGTACTGTCTATGAAATCACATGACAATTTGAACTTCTACTTTCCCGCATGTGCCTTACGGATCTTTTTTGCAGGAAATCTAGTCGAAGAAGAATTCCGATTTGACAAGAACGACAGGATATCGCAAATATGCGGTCAGCTGCTTTGCTCTTGTTAGTACCTATTGTCCTGTATCACTGTACTTGCATACATACCTGGTTCATTATGTGACAGCAGTATGCATGATAGCTTGCTTATCAATTGTTCGCTCCAAATTATCTGATCTGTATGAATGGTTACATTAGTGTAGAATATATCCAATGCCAATGTTTTTTAGCTCTGCATTGTTCTTGTAAGTACATGTTGTCCTTTATTAGTGTACTTATAATGACAGGTAGTTGTTCATGTACCATCACTCTGCAGCTTATTTTCCTTTGCCCTCCATTTTCTACACATCAGATCTATATTTACTCTTACCATAAGGTTGGTACTGAAGAAGTTTAGCTGTGCATTGCTCTTGGTTGTACCTTTTGCCTGTATCGCTGCACTTACATTTATAGCTACTTGGTTATGTAGCATCACTCTTCATCTTATCTTAAATATTCTCCATTTTTTCGTATATTATCACATCTATATTTACTCTTAACAAAATGTAGAATAAAGGCAATGCTTTTGAAGAAGATTCTATGGTAAACTTCTTGAATTCCCCCCCCCCCATCAGCATGGAAAAGGCTTTTATAGAGCCTGTCTTCACCAATAATGTAAGTTTGTCCATCTCAAGCCTTCAAACTTTGTTGTATATATTTGGTTAGGCATGACTGCAACAGTTGTTTATTTTTGGTGTTTGCATCAAATTGCTTGTTTAAAGTTTATTATATGTAGTTCATAAACAAAAGTTTGTCCTTTCTCAATTTAAGTTTTCAGTTGTACAACCAAGTTCCTTCTTCATACCATGTAAATTAAACTATACAGAGCAAGTGATCTTCTTTTGCACTGCATGTATGCTTCTGTTCTTCATCCGTAATCCAGTGGTGTGGTGAACCTACCCACTACAGCACAATGTCATATTTTGCAATGTCTTAACTATGAACAATGTCATATCATTCTACTATTATTTAAACCATCTCTTTATTTGCCAATCTGAAATGGTATAAATTGACAGCACACTAACCATTGATACTTATGAGTTCTTGATCTGTAATCCAGTGGTGTCGTGAAGCTGTCAACTCCTTCACAATGTCATTTCCTGCCATGTCTTGACCTGAACAATACCATATTGTGTTAATGCAAATTTAAACTGTGTCACTTTATTCGTCAGTAAGAAATGTGATGAATTGTCAGCACTGATACTTTTATGTGCAAAACCTGTCATCTGTCTGCTTGTTTATCTTTCAGAGTGAGGAAGATATAAGTGTTGAACAAGCGCAGTCTCATCATCTTGCTCAGCTGCTTGCGCTGCAGCTCCCCAGCAGGGCTAACCTTTCTTGAACTCCATTGAAGTGCTGTCGGTTTTGTATATTATTTTGTCGGCGTGTTTATTTGCACTGGTGGCGATCTTTGATGTCCAGTGTATGTAATCTGCTGTCTGCTTGTGCTTTATTATCATAGTGTCGAACTTTGATGCCCAGTGGATGTAATATGCCGTAATTTCTTTATTGTATAGTCTAGGTTTTTTCTTATTCACGATGCTGCAGTTATTTTACTGTATATATATCCTGTCTTCGCAGTAAACCGACCAAACCGTAAAATTACGGTACATAATCGGGCCGTCATGCAATCACGATGTAGGTTGGGCCTGAAACGTGCCGAACAGCTCACGGGCCGGCAGCAGCCCAAAATGAACCCCGGCCCATGATTGTGCGAATAAAATCACGGGCTTTTAACTGGCCAAAAAATTGTCTCAGTCCTTGTTTGGCCCAATCAGATATCGGCTGCGAGCAGGCCGGATGCAAACCGGGCCGTAGTTAGGCCCAACTATATGACGGGATTTTAACAGGATGAATTAATATAGGGCCGAAATGTTAAACGGGCCCTTAAAAGGGCAATACTATTATCAGGCCTAATTACTAAGTGGGCCTTTAGCAAGTGGTCCCAAAAGCATAGTGTCCAGTTGACGGGCCGAATCTGATATGGGCCATAATTGAGCCCAAAGCCTCTTAAAGGGTCGGACCTGATCTTAATTTGGCCCAGAACATGGTAGGCCTTTAACGGGCCGGATCTCATATGGGCCACTATTAGGCCCGGAGCATGGTAGGCCATTAATGGACCGGATCAAATATGGGCCGGCATTTGGCCCAAAACATGGCAGACAGTTAATGGGCCGGCCTACTAGGGTCCTCAAAATCTTGTGGGCCTACAGCTGGGCCAGCCCATTAATGTCGGCGAAATCTCGTGGGCCTTTAGCTGGGCCTGCCCATTATGATCCGCAAGAATCTTGTGGGCCTTTACCTGGGCCGGCCCATTATGACACACAAAAATCTTGTGGGCCTTTACCTGGGCGGGCCCATTATGGCCCGCAAAATCTTGTGGGCCTTTAGCTGGGCCAACCCATTATGGTCCGCAAAATCTCGTGGGCCTTTAGCTGGGCCGGCCCATTGTGGTCCGCAAAATCTTATGGACCTTTAGTTGGGCCGGCCCATTTAAACTTGTTGGGCCGTGCCACGTGTCGATGTATCATAGGCGCCTTCTGTCCAGTGAGTGGATGACATTGATACGTCTCCAACGTATCTATAATTTTTGATTGCTCCATGCTACTTTATCTACTGTTTTAGGCAATATTGGGCTTTATTATCCACTTTTATATTATTTTTGGGACTAACCTATTAACTGGAGGCCCAACCCAGATTTGCTGTTTTATGCCTATTTAAGTATTTCGAGGAAAAGGAATATCAGACGGAGTCAAATCGGAACGAAATCAACTGGAGAAGTTATTTTTGGAAGGAAACCCACCTGATGGACTTGGACCCCATGTCAGAAGAGCCACGAGGCGGTCACGAGGGTGGAGGGCGCGCCCTCCCCCCTAGGCGCGCCCCCTGCATCGTGGGGCCCCCGTAGCTCCACCGACGTTCCCCCTTCACCCATATATACCGTCGTACCCTAAAACTTCCAGAATAGAAGATAGATCAGGAGTTCCGCCGCCGCAAGCCTCCAGAACCACCAAAAACCAATCGGGGCCCCTTTCCGGTACCCTGCCGGAGGGGGATCCATCTCCGGTGGCCATCTTTATCATCCCGGTGCTCTCCATGACGAGGAGGGAGTAGTTCACCCTCAGGGCTGAGGGTATGTACCAGTAGCTATGTGTTTGATCTCTCTCTCTCTCTCTCTCTCTCTCTCTCTCTCTCTCTCTCGTGTTCCCTCTCGTGTTCCTCTATGGCACGATCTTGATGTATCCCGAGCTTTGCTATTGTAGATAGATCTTATGATGCTTCTCCCCCTCTACTCCTTTGTGATGAATTGAGTTTCCCCTTTTGAAGTAATCTTATCGGATTGAGTCTTTATGAGAACACTTGATGTATGTCTTGGTGATCAACTTGCGGGTTTCGTGACATTGGGAACCTATGCATAGGGGTTGGCACACGTTCTTGATTCTCCGGTAGAAACTTTGGGGCGCTCTTTGAAGTACTTTTATGTTGGTTGGATAAATCTGAGATTGTGTGATGCATATCGTATAATCATGCCCATGGATACTTGAGGTGACAATGGAGTATCCAGGTGACATTAGGGTTTTGGTTGATTTGTATCTTAAGGTGTTATTCTAGTAAAAACTCCAGGGTTTTTTGTGACACTTATAGGGAATAGCCCAACAGATTGATTTGAAAGAATAACTTTGTGGTGGTTTCGTACCCGACCATAATCTCTACGTTTGTTCTCCGCTATTAGTGGCTTTGGAGTGAATCTTTGTTGCATGTTGAGGGCTTGTCATATGTTCTATCTATGTTATTATTGTTGAGAGAACTTGCACTAGCGAAAGTATGAACCCTAGGCCTTGTTTCCTATCATTGCAATACCGTTTACGCTCACTTTTACCACTTGTTACCTTGCTGTTTTTATATTTTCAGTTTACAAAAACCTATATCTTCTATCCATATTGCACTTGTATCACCATCTCTTCGCCGAACTAGTGCACCTATACAATTTACCATTGTATTGGGTGTGTTGGGGACACAAGAGATTCTTTGTTATTTGGTTGCAGGGTTGCTTGAGAGAGACCATCTTCATCCTCACGCCTCCTACGGATTGATAAACCTTAGGTTATCCACTTGAGGGAAATTTGCTATTGTCCTACAAACATGTGCACTTGCAGGCCCAACAACGTCTACAAGAAGAAGGTTGTGTAGTAGACATCAAGCTCTTTTCTGGCGCCGTTGCCGGGGAGGCTAGGTAAGTGAAGGTATATCTTTAGATCTTGCAATCAAATCTTTTTGTTTCTTGTTTTAGCACTAGTTTAGTTTATAAAAGAAAACTACAAAAAAATTGGAATTGAGTTTGTCTCATGCACTTCATCTTTTTAATATCTTTCGTGAGTATGATGGAAAAGAAAATTGTGCCAAAGTGTTAGAAGAAGAATGCATTAGAATGTTTGGCACTAAATCTTTATATGATGAGCATGATTGCAATATTGTTAGTATGAATTCCTTGAATATCCATGATGCTAATGATATGCAAAGCCACAAGCTTGGGGAAGCTATGTTTGATGAAGATGATATTTTTTGTCCCCCAAGCTTGGATGAGCAAATTTACTATGATGAAAGCATGCCTCCTATCTATGATGATTATTGTGATGACACGTATGTTTTAAAGAATAATGATAACCATGAAACTTGTCATCTTGATCTTAATTCTCAATCATATGATAGTTATTTTGTTGAGTTTGCTCCCACTACTATTCCGAATGAGAAGAATTTTGCTTATGTGGAGAGTAAAAAAATTTCTATGCAAGTAGATCATGAAAAGAATGCTTTAGGTTCTGGTTATATTGTTTAATTCATTCATTATGCTACTGAAAATTATTATGAGGGAGGAACATATGCTTGTAGGAATTGCAATAATATCAAGTTTCCTCTCTATGTGCTTAAAATTTTGAAGTTATGCCTGTTTTACCTTCCTATGCAAGTTGATTATTGTTCCCATAAGTTGTTTGGTCACAAAATCCCTGTGCATAGGAAGTGGGTTAGACTTAAATGTGCTAGTCATATTCTTCATGATGCTCTCTTTATGTTTCAATTCTTATCTTTTATGTGAGCATCATTGTCATCATCATGCCTAGCTAAAAGGCATTAAAGAAAAGCGCTTGTTGGGAGACAACCCAATACTTATCCTTACTGTTTTTGTGTGTTCACATGATTATGCCACTGTATTAATCATGTTTATAGATTTTGTTTCAATAAAGTGCCAAGTAGAACCCTTGGGAAGACTTGGGTGAAGTTTATGTGATCTTGCTGTGAAAAACAGAAACTTTAGCGCTCACGAGAATAGCTGCCATTTTTTTACTGGAGAGTGCTTTTAGGTTGATTCTGTTTGAAGATGATTAATAGACAAATTTCTCAGGTCCAGAAATTTATTTTATAATTTTTGGGGTTCCGTAAGTATACGTTTGATACAGATTACTACAGACTGTTCTGTTTTTGACAGATACTGTTTTCTATGTGTTGTTTGCTTATTTTGATGCATCTATGGCTAGTATTAAGTGGTATGAACCATAGAGAAGTTATAATACAGTATATATTACACCAATATGAATTTATAATGAGTTCATTACAGTACCTAAGTGGTGGTTTTATTTTCTTATACTAACGGAGCTTACGAGTTTTGTTTTGAGTTTTGTGTGGTTGAAGTTTTCAAGTTTTGGGTAAAGATTCGATGGACTATGGAATAAGGAGTGGCAAGAGCCTAAGCTTGGGGATGCCCAAGGCACCCCAAGGTAATATTCAAGGACAACCAAGGGCCTTAGCTTGGGGATGCCCCTGAAGGCATCCCCTCTTTCGTCTACGTTCATCGGTAACTTTACTTGGAGCTATATTTTTATTCACCACATGATATGTGTTTTGCTTGGAGCGTCATTTTATTTTGTTAGTATTTTCTTACTGTAGTTAGAATAATGTTTTGCCTCTTTATTTTCAATAAAAAAGTCAAGGATAGCCTTTGCCATGCTTATTTTGCTAGTTTGCACGTTGCTGTTTGAAAACAGAAAGTTTACCGCTGTTGCAAAAATTACCTAGAAAAGTCAGAGCATGGTATAACGTTGAATCTTTTTGCATATTGAGCTCTGATAAATTTATTACAGTGGGAATTTTAGTTCATAATTTTTAGAGTCAGGTAAGTATTGATACTCTTGCATTCTTTATAGACTGTATTGTTTTGATAGATTGCTGTTATGTTTGCGCTGTTTGCATATGTTTGCTTGTTTAATGATTCTATTTGATGATAGGAGTATTAAATATGCAGAGGCACTTAGTATTCAATGTTGAATAATAATTTAAGTGATTTGTTACAGTATAATATGATATGGTTTTGCATTGGTTTATACTAACCTATCTCACGAGTTCTTGTTGAGTTTGTTGTGAATGAAGCTTTTGATAAAAAGAGAAACCATGATATGAGAGGAATTAAGGAGACACAAAAGTTCAAGCTTGGGGATGCCCAAGGCACCCCAAGATAATATTTCAAGAAGTCTCAAGCATCTAAGCTTGGGGATGCCCCGGTAGGCATCCCACCTTTCTTCTTCAACAACTATCGGTTATTATCGGTTGAGCCTAAGTTTTTTGCTTCTTCACATGGGTTGTGCTATCCTTGCAATATAGTTTTCTTTAGCTTTGCTTGCTGTTTGAATAAAGTATCAAGATCTTAAATTCCTAAATGGGAGAGTCTTCGCATAGTTACATAATTATTTAGCTACTTATTGATCTTCACTTATATCTTTTGGAGTAGTTTGTCATTTGCTCTAGTGCTTCACTTATATCTTTTAGAGCACAATGGTGGTTTTATTTTGAAGAAATAGATGAACTCTCATGCTTCACTTATATTATTTTGAGAGTCGTTAATAGCATGGTAATTTGCTTAATGTTAATATACTTAGTGTTCAAGATATGTGAAACTTTCTGTTGAGTGAATTGAATACTAAGATAAATTTAATGCTTGATAATTGTTTTGAGATATGGAGGTGATAATATCATAGTAGTGCTCGTTGAGTAGTTGTGAATTTGAGAAATACTTGTGTTGAAGTTAGCAAGTCCCGTAGCATGCACGTATGGTTAAAGTTGTGTAACAAATTTGAAGCATGAAGTGTACATGGCTTGTGCATCCTTATGAGTGGCGGTCGGGGACGAGCGATAGTCTTTTCCTACCAATCTATCCCCCTAGGAGCATGCGCGTAGTACTTGATTTTTGATGACTTCTAAATTTTTGCAATAAGTATATGAGTTCTTTTGACTAATGTTGAGTCCATGGATTATACACACTTTTACCTTTCCGCCATTTGCTAGCCTCTTCGGTACCGTGCATTGCCCTTTCTCACATTGAGAGTTGGTGCAAACTTCGCCGGTGCATCCAAACCCCGTGATATGATACGCTCTTTCACACATAAACCTCCCTATATCTTCCTCAAAACAGCCACCATACCTACCTATCATGGCATTTCCATAGCCATTCCGAGATATATTGCCATGCAACTTCCACCATCATCATCATCATGACATGCTTTACTTTTGTCATATTGCCATTGCATGATCTTGTAGTTGACATCGTATTTGTGGCAAAGCCACCATGCATTATTTTTCATACATGTCACTCTTGATTCATTGCACCATCCCGGTACACGCCGGAGGCACTCATATCGAGTCATATCTTGTTCTAGTATCGAGTTGTAATCATTATGTTGTAATCAATAGAAGTGTGATGATCATCATTATTAGAGAAAAAAAGAGGGAGAAAGGCCAAAAAAGAGAGAGAAAGGCCAAAAAAAGAAAGGCCAAAAAAAGAGAAAATAAAAAGGGCAATGCTACTATCTCTTTTTCCACACTTGTGCTTCAAAGTAGCACCTTGTTCTTCATGTAGTGAGTCTCATATATTGTGCTTCAAAGTAGCACCATGATTTTCATATAGTGAGTCCCATAAGTTGTCTTGTTCATACTAGTGGGAATTTTTCATTATAGAACTTGGCTTGTATATTCCAACGATGGGCTTCCTCAAAATGCCCTAGGTCTTCATGAGCAAGCAAGTTGGATGCACACCCACTAGTTTTCTTTTGTTGAGCATTCTTAGCTCTAGTGCATCCGTTGCATGGCAATACCTACTCCTTGCATTAACATCAATTGATGGGCATCTCCATAGCTCATTGATTAGCCTCGTTGATGTGAGACTTTCTTTTTTTGTCTTCTCCACACAATCCCCATCATCATATTCTATACCACCCATAGTGCTATGTCCATGGCTCGCGCTCATGTATTGCGTGAAGGTTGAAAAAGTTTGAGATTATTTGAGTATGAAACAATTGCTTGGCTTGTCATCGGGGGTATAGAAGTTGGGAACATCTTTGTGTGATGAAAATGAAGCATAGCTTAACCATATGATTTTGTAGGGATGAACTTTCTTTGGCCATGCTATTTTGAGATGACATAATTGCTTAGTTAGCATGCTTGAAGTATTATTATTTTTGTGTCAATATGAACTTTTGTCTTTAATCTTTCGGATCTGAATATTCATATCACAAGTAAGAAGAATTACATTGAAATTATGCAAAAGTATCACTCCGCATCAAAAATTCTTCTTTTTATCATTTACCTACTCGAGGACGAGTAGGAATTAAGCTTGGGGATGCTTGATACGTCTCCAACGTATCTATAATTTTTGATTGCTCCATGCTACTTTATCTACTGTTTTAGGCAATATTGGGCTTTATTATCCACATTTATATTATTTTTGGTACTAACCTATTAACCGGAGGCCCAACCCAGATTTGCTGTTTTATGCCTATTTCAGTATTTCGAGGGAAAGGAATATCAGACGGAGTCAAAACGGAACGAAATCAACTGGAGAAGTTATTTTTGGAAGGAAACCCACCTGATGGACTTGGACCCCACGTCAGAAGAGCCACGAGGCGGTCACGAGGGTGGAGGGCGTGCCCTCCCCCCTTGGGCGCGCCTCCTGCCTCGTGGGCCCCCCGTAGCTCCACCGACGTTCCCCCTTCACCCATATATACTGTCGTACCCTAAACTTCCAGAACAGAAGATAGAGCGGGAGTTCCGCCGCCGCAAGCCTCTAGAACCACCAAAAACCAATGGGAACCCCTTTCCGGTACCCTGCCGGAGGGGGGATCCATCTCCGGTGGCCATCTTCATCACCCCGGCGCTCTCCATGATGAGGAGGCAGTAGTTCACCCTCGGGGCTGAGGCTATGTACCAGTAGCTATGTGTTTGATCTCTCTCTCTCGTGTTCTCTCTCGTGTTCCTCTATGGCATGATCTTGATGTATCCCGAGCTCTGCTATTGTAGTTGGATCTTATGATGTTTCTCCCCCTCTACTCCTTTGTGATGAATTGAGTTTCCCCTTTTGAAGTAATCTTATCGGATTGAGTCTTTATGAGAACACTTGATGTATGTCTTGGTGATCAACTTGCGGGTTTCGTGACATTGGGAACCTATGCATAGGGGTTGGCACACGTTCTTGATTCTCTGGTAGAAACTTTGGGGCGCTCTTTGAAGTACTTTTATGTTGGTTGGATAAATCTGAGATTGTGTGATGCATATCGTATAATCATGCCCACGGATACTTGAGGTGACAATGGAGTATCTAGGTGACATTAGGGTTTTGGTTGATTTGTATCTTAAGGTGTTATTCTAGTAAAAACTCCAGGGTTGTTTGTGACACTTATAGGAATAGCCCAACAGATTGATTTGAAAGAATAACTTTGTGGTGGTTTCGTACCCGACCATAATCTCTACGTTTGTTCTCCGCTATTAGTGGCTTTGGAGTGACTCTTTGTTGCATGTTGAGGGCTTGTCATATGTTCTATCTATGTTATTATTGTTGAGAGAACTTGCACTAGCGAAAGTATGAACCCTAGGTCTTCTTTCCTATCATTGCAATACCGTTTACGCTCACTTTTACCACTTGTTTCCTTGCTGTTTTTATATTTTCAGTTTACAAAAACCTATATCTTCTATCCATATTGCACTTGTATCACCATCTCTTCGCCGAACTAGTGCACCTATACAATTTACCATTGTATTGGGTGTGTTGGGGACACAAGAGATTCTTTGTTATTTGGTCGCAGGGTTGCTTGAGAGAGACCATCTTCATCCTCACGCCTCCTACGGATTGATAAACCTTAGGTCATCCACTTGAGGGAAATTTGCTACGGTCCTACAAACCTGTGCACTTGCAGGCCCAACAATGTCTACAAGAAGAAGGTTGTGTAGTAGACATCAAGCTCTTTTCTGGCGCCGTTCCCGGGGAGGCTAGGTAAGTGAAGGTATATCTTTAGATCTTGCAATCGAATCTTTTTGTTTCTTGTTTTAGCACTAGTTTAGTTTATAAAAGGAAACTACAAAAAAATGGAATTGAGTTTGTCTCATACACTTCATCTTTTTAATATCTTTCGTGAGTATGATGGAAAAGAAAATTGTGCCAAAGTGTTAGAAGAAGAATGCATTAGAATGTTTGGCACTAAATCTTTATATGATGAGCATTATTGCAATATTGTTAGTATGAATTCCTTGAATATCCATGATGCTAATGATATGCAAAGCCACAAGCTTGGGTAAGCTATGTTTGATGAAGATGATATTTTTTGTCCCCCAAGCTTGGATGAGCAAATTTACTATGATGAAAGCATGCCTCGTATCTATGATGATTATTGTGATGACAGGTATGCTTTAAAGAATAATGATAACCATGAAACTTGTCATCTTGATCTTAATTCTCAATCATATGATAGTTATTTTGTTGAGTTTGCTCCCACTACTATTCCGAATGAGAAGAATTTTGCTTATGTGGAGAGTAATAAAATTTCTATGCAAGTAGATCATGAAAAGAATGCTTTAGGTGCTGGTTATATTGTTGAATTCATTTATTATGCTACTGAAAATTATTATGAGGGAGTAACATATGCTTGTAGGAATTGTAATAATATCAAGTTTCCTCTCTATGTGCTTAAATTTTTGAAGTTATGCCTGTTTTACCTTCCTTTGCAAGTTGATTATTGTTCCCATAAGTTGTTTGTTCACAAAATACCTATGCATAGGAAGTGGGTTAGACTTAAATGTGCTAGTCATATTCTTCATGATGCTCTCTTTATGTTTCAATTCTTATCTTTTATGTGAGCATCATTGTCATCATCATGCCTAGCTAAAAGGCATTAAAGAAAAGCGCTTGTTGGGAGACAACCCAATACTTATCCTTGCTGTTTTTGTGTGTTCACATGAATATGCTACTGTATTAATCATGTTTATTGATTTTTTTTTTCAATAAAGTGCCAAGTAGAACCCTTGGGAAGACTTGGGTGAAGTTTATGTGATCTTACTGTGAAAAACAGAAACTTTAGCGCTCACGAGAATAGCTGCCATTTTTTACTGGAGAGTGATTTTAGGTTGATTCTTTTTGAAGATGATTAATAGAAAAATTTCTCAGGTCCAGAAACTTATTTCATAATTATTGGGGTTCCGTAAGTATACGTTTGATACAGATTACTACAGACTGTTCTGTTTTTGGCAGATTCTGTTTTCTATGTGTTGTTTGCTTATTTTGATGCATCTATGGCTAGTATTAAGTGGTATGAACCATAGAGAAGTTAGAATACAGTATATATTACACCAATATGAATTTATAATGAGTTCATTACACTACCTAAGTGGTGGTTTTATTTTCTTATACTAATGGAGCTTAGGAGTTTTGTTTTGAGTTTTGTGTGGTTGAAGTTTTCAAGTTTTGGGTAAAGATTCGATGGACTATGGAATAAGGAGTGGCAAGAGCCTAAGCTTGGGGATGCCCAAGGCACCCCAAGGTAATATTTAAGGACAACCAAGAGCCTAAGCTTGGGGATGCCCCTGAAGGCATCCCCTCTTTCGTCTACGTTCATCGGTAACTTTACTTGGAGCTATATTTTTATTCACCACATGATATGTGTTTTTCTTGGAGCGTCATTTTATTTTGTTAGTATTTTCTTGCTGTAGTTAGAATAATGTTTTGCCTCTTTAGTTTCAATAAAAAAAGTCAAGGGTAGCCTTTGCCATGCTTATTTTGCTAGTTTGCATGTTGCTATTTGAAAACAGAAAGTTTACCGCTGTTGCAAAAATTACCTAGAAAAGTCAGAGCATGGTATAACGTTGAATCTTTTTGCATATTGAGATCTGATAAATTTATTATAGTGGGAATTTTAGTACATAATTTTTAGAGTCAGGGAAGTATTGATACTCTTGCATTCTTTACAGACTGTACTGTTTTGACAGATTGCTGTTATGTTTGCGTTGTTTGCATATGTTTGCTTGTTTAATGATTCTATTTGATGATATGAGTATTAAATATGCAGAGGCATTTAGTATTAAATGTTGAATAATACTTTTAGTGATTTGTTACAGTATAATATGATAAGGTTTTGCATTGGTTTATACTAACCTATCTCACGAGTTCTTGTTGAGTTTGTTGTGAATGAAGCTTTTGATAAAAAGAGAAACCATGGTTTGAGAGGAATTAAGGAGACACAAAAGTTCAAGCTTGGGGATGCCCAAGGCACCCCAAGATAATATTTCAGGAAGTCTCAAGCATCTAAGCTTGGGGATGCCCCGGTAGGCACCCCACCTTTCTTCTTCAACAACTATCGGTTAGTATCGGTTGAGCCTAAGTTTTTTTGCTTCTTCACATGAGTTGTGCTATCCTTGCAATATAGTTTTCTTTAGCTTTGCTTGCTGTTTGAATAAAGTATCAAGATCTGAAATTCCTAAATGCGAGAGTCTTCGCATAGTTACATAATTATTTAGCTACTCATTGATCTTCACTTATATCTTTTGGAGTAGTTTGTCATTTGCTCTAGTGCTTCACTTATATCTTTTAGAGCACAATGGTGGTTTTATTTTGAAGAAATAGATGAACTCTCATCCTTAACTTATATTATTTTGAGAGTCGTTAATAGCATGGTAATTTGCTTAATGTTAATATACTTAGTGTTCAAGATATGTGAAACTTTCTTTTGAGTGAATTGAATACTAAGATAAATTTAATGCTTGATAATTGTTTTGAGATATGGAGGTGATAATATCATAGTAGTGCTAGTTGAGTATTTGTGAATTTGATAAATACTTGTGTTGAAGTTAGCAAGTCCCGTAGCATGCACGTATGGTTAAAGTTGTGTAACAAATTTGAAGCATGAAGTGTACATGGCTTGTGCATCCTTATGAGTGGCGGTCGGGGACGAGCGATGGTATTTCCCTACCAATCTATCCCCCTAGGAGCATGCGCATAGTACTTGATTTTTGATGACTTCTAAATTTTTGCAATAAGTATATGAGTTCTTTTGACTAATGTTGAGTCCATGGATTATACGCACTTTTACCTTTCCGCCATTTGCTAGCCTCTTCGGTACCGTGCATTGCCCTTTCTCACATTGAGAGTTGGTGCAAACTTCACCGGTGCATCCAAACCCCGTGATATGATACACTCTTTCACAGATAAACCTCCCTATATCTTCCTCAAAACAGCCACCATACCTACCTATCATGGCATTTCCATAGCCATTCCGAGATATATTGCCATGCAACTTCCACCATCATCATCATGACATGCTTTACTTTTGTCATATTGCCATTGCATGATCTTGTAGTTGACATCGTATTTGTGGCAAAGCCACCATGCATTATTTTTCATACATGTCACTCTTGATTCATTGCACCATCCCGGTACACCGCCGGAGGCATTCATATAGAGTCATATCTTGTTCTAGTATCGAGTTGTAATCATTATGTTGTAATCAATAGAAGTGTGATGATCATCATTATTAGAGCATTGCCCAATCAAAAAAAAGAGAGAGAAAGGCCAAAAAAAAGGCCAAAAAAAGAGAAAATAAAAAGGGCAATGTTACTATCTCTTTTTCCACACTTGTGCTTCAAAGTAGCACCTTGTTCTTCATGTAGTGAGTCTCATATATTGTGCTTCAAAGTAGCACCATGATTTTCATATAGTGAGTCTCATAAGTTGTCTTGTTCATACTAGTGGGAATTTTTCATTATAGAACTTGGCTTGTATATTCCAATGATGGGCTTCCTCAAAATGCCTTAGGTCTTCATGAGCAAGCAAGTTGGATGCACACCCACTAGTTTTCTTTTGTTGAGCATTCTTAGCTCTAGTGCATCCGTTGCATGGCAATCCCTACTCCTTGCATTAACATCAATTGATGGGCATCTCCATAGCTCATTGATTAGCCTCGTTGATGTGAGACTTTCTTTTTTTGTCTTCTCCACACAATCCCCATCATCATATTCTATACCACCCATAGTGCTATGTCCATGGCTCGCGCTCATGTATTGCGTGAAGGTTGAAAAAGTTTGAGATTATTTGAGTATGAAACAATTGCTTGGCTTGTCATCGGGGGTATAGAAGTTGGGAACATGTGTGACGAAAATGAAGCATAGCTTAACCATATGATTTTGTAGGGATGAACTTTCTTTGGCCATGCTATTTTGAGATGACATAATTGCTTAGTTAGCATGCTTGAAGTATTATTATTTTTGTGTTAATATGAACTTTTGTCTTAAATCTTTCGGATCTGAATATTCATATCACAAGTAAGAAGAATTACATTGAAATTATGCCAAAGTATCACTCCGCATCAAAAATTCTCCTTTTTATCATTTACCTACTCGAGGACGAGTAGGAATTAAGCTTGGGGATGCTTGATACGTCTCCAACGTATCTATAATTTTTGATTGCTCCATGCTACTTTATCTACTGTTTTAGGCAATATTGGGCTTTATTATCCATTTTTATATTATTTTTGGGACTAACCTATTAACCGGAGGCCCAACCCAGATTTGCTGTTTTATGCCTATTTCAGTATTTCGAGGAAAAGGAATATCAGACGGAGTCAAAACGGAACGAAATCAACTTGAGAAGTTATTTTTGGAAGGAATCCCACCTGATGGACTTGGACCCCACGTCAGAAGAGCCACAAGGCGGTCACGAGGGTGGAGGGCGCGCCCTCCCCCCTGGGCGCGCCCCTTGCCTCGTGGGGCCCCCGTAGCTCCACCGACGTTCCCCCTTCACCCATATATACCGTCGTACCCTAAAACTTCCAGAACAGAAGATAGATCGGGAGTTCCGCCGCTGCAAGCCTCTAGAACCACCAAAGACCAATCGGGACCCCTTTCCGGTACCCTGCCAGAGTGGGGATCCATCTCCGGTGGCCATCTTCATCATCCCGGCGCTCTCCATGACGAGGAGGGAGTAGTTCACCCTCGGGGCTGAGGGTATGTACCAGTAGCTATGTGTTTGATCTCTCTCTCTCTCTCGTGTTCTCTCTCGTGTTCCTCTATGGCATGATCTTGATGTATCCCGAGCTTTGCTATTGTAGTTGGATCTTATGATGTTTCTGCCCCTCTACTCCTTTGTGATGAATTGAGTTTCCCCCTTTTGAAGTAATCTTATCGGGTTGAGTCTTTATGAGAACACTTGATGTATGTCTTGGTGATCAACTTGCGGGTTTCATGACATTGGGAACCTATGCATAGGGGTTGGCACACGTTCTTGATTCTCCGGTAGAAACTTTGGGGCGCTCTTTCAAGTACTTTTATGTTGGTTGGATAAATCTGAGATTGTGTGATGCATATCGTATAATCATGCCCACGGATACTTGAGGTGACAATGGAGTATCTAGGTGACATTAGGGTTTTGGTTGATTTGTATCTTAAGGTGTTATTCTAGTAAAAACTCCAGGGTTGTTTGTGACACTTATAGGAATAGCCCAACAGATTGATTTGAAAGAATAACTTTGTGGTGGTTTCGTACCCGACCATAATCTCTACGTTTGTTCTCCGCTATTAGTGGCTTTGGAGTGACTCTTTGTTGCATGTTGAGGGCTTGTCATATGTTCTATCTATGTTATTATTGTTGAGAGACCTTGCACTAGCGAAAGTATGAACCCTAGGCCTTGTTTCCTATCATTGCAATACCGTTTACGCTCACTTTTACCACTTGTTACCTTGCTGTTTTTATATTTTCAGTTTACAAAAACCTATATCTTCTATCCATATTGCACTTGTATCACCATCTCTTCACCGAACTAGTGCACCTATACAATTTACCATTGTATTGGGTGTGTTGGGGACACACGAGACTCTTTGTTATTTGGTTGCAGGGTTGCTTGAGAGAGACCATCTTCATCCTCACGCCTCCTACGGATTGATAAACCTTAGGTCATCCACTTGAGGGAAATTTGCTACTGTCCTACAAACCTGTGCACTTGCAAGCCCAACAACGTCTACAAGAAGAAGGTTGTGTAGTAGACATCAGACATCTGTCCCAACGATGAGCCGACACGTGTTTCTTCTAGCCAATGATGATTTTACACGTGGAAAATCCCCATTGGTCGAGGCTGTTAATGGGTTGAAGGGATATTATCCGCTTCAATTTCTTCGTCCAACTGCTCTGAAGAAGCAGAAGGAACGTCTTCATCAGATCCGCTTGGGATCACATAATCTTCACCAAAAGGAACGAGTTCCTTTGATGGCATACTAGAGACAGGAACAACATCAATCAGATTCTCAAATGAGCTTATCAATGTCTTCATCTTCTTTGGTGCTGAAGATTGAGATGAAGTAGATGCTTTCCTCTTCTTCACTGCTGCTCGCTCCACAGCTTTGGTTTTCTTCACTTCTGATGCAGAAGGAAGAACTGGACTTGGTGTTGGTGCAGGAGGACCAGAGGATATTGGATCAGTTACCTCAGGCATAACTGTTTCAGTTTGCCTGGTTGGTTTAGATTCTTCAGGCTCAGCGGTTGATGCCTCAGCTAGCCTGGCTTGATCCTCAGGCACAACATTAGTGGTTGCCCTGGCAATGTCATCACCGACTGGAATGCAGTCATCAACCCTGGTACTTGCAATTTCATCAGTAGCCTGATTTTCATCAGCGGTGCTGGCATGTTCTTCAGTCGGCTGAGCAGATGCTTCAGCCTGAGGAGATTCATGTTGCGTTGGGTCTACAACATTTGAGGTGAATCCCTTGGTTAGATTCACGAATCCGACTTTGGCTCCAAGAAAGTCGGCATAGTAGCGATCAAATTTATCACTCAGATTCTTGATCTCAGATTGCAGAGCAACAAGTTCATCAGTTGTCATCTTGACAACATTCTTCTTCAGCAAGCACTCCTTTTTGTATTGAGCTTTCTTTAGCTGCCTGGCCTTCTCAAATTTCCATTTTTCTTCGGCAATGAAGGCGGTCAGCATGTGACTTTGGCCAGGAGACAGCTTCAAGTCTGGCACAGGTGTGTTGGGGTCCTTGTGCCAGAGATCAATGTACTAAAGGATCAACTTGGGATCCAGTAAGAGAGGAACTTCACTTCCTTTGGCTCTAGCAGCTCTCTGTTGTCTATCTCTGATGATTTCGGCAAGTTCCTCATCATCAACTTTGTCTTCATCGGACGGTACTTGAAAGACAACCTGCTTCTTGTGAGGAGTTGGTCTAGTGCCTCGTCCAACAGTGGCCTTGGTCTTCAACTGAGTGGGGCCTATTGAGAAATGCGGAGGAGCTGAAGAACTTGTAGAGGCTCCCGATGCAATGGATTTGCCTGTGGTCCTTTGACACGAGGCAAGATGCACAAGTGCCGAGGACTTTGCCGGTGGAGCTGAGGGTTTTGGAGCTTGAGGAACTAAAGCAGCTTGAGGAATTTACCGTGAGGGCTTTGAAGAACTAGGCCGTGAGGGCATTGCTGAAGTGCTTGGCCGTGAGGGCATTGAAGCAGAAGTACTGGGCTTGTGAGCGGGCTTCTTGGACATAGCCTTCTTAGGCTTGCTAGCAGAGGCCTCAGTAGTGGCAGCAGCAGAATCTTCATTGAATTTCTTCACTGCCTCTTTTGCCATTTTGGCCAGTTTAGCTTGACACTTGGCCCATTCCTTAGGAAAATTTTCACCTCTTCTGATTCTTGAGGGATCAACAACTTGGCCTGGTGCCAAGGAAGGTCTTGGGCATGGAGGGTGTACAGCGAATTTCGAGGGTAGAGTATTCAACCCAAATTTATTGATTCGACATAAGGGGAGCCAAAGAATATTCTCAAGTATTCGCAGTTGAGTTGTTAATTCAACCACACCTGGATAACTTAATATCTGCAGCAAAGTATTTAGTAGCAAAGTAGTATGATAGTAACAGTAACGGTAGCAAAAGTAATATTTTTGGGTTTTGTAGTTATTGTAACAGTAGGAACGAAAAAGTAAATAAGCGAAGAACAATATGTGAAAAGCTCATAGGCATTGGATCGGTGATGGAGAATTATGTCGGATGCGGTTCATCATGTAACAGTCATAACATAGGGTGACACAGAACTAGCTCCAATTCATCAATGTAATGTAGGCATGTATTCCGAATATAGTCATATGTGCTTATGGAAAAGAACTTGCATGACATCTTTTGTCCTACCCTCCCATGGCAGCGGGGTCCTAATGGAAACTAAGGGATATTAAGGCCTCCTTTTAATAGAGTACCGGACCAAAGCATTAACACATAGTGAATACATGAACTCCTCAAACTATGGTCATCACCGGGAGTGGTCCCGATTATTGTCACTTCGGGGTTGCCGGATCATAACACATAGTAGGTGACTATAGACTTGCAAGATAGGATCAAGAACTCACATATATTCATGAAAACATAATAGGTTCAAATCTGAAATCATGGCACTCGGGCCCTAGTGACAAGCATTAAGCATAGCAAAGTCATAGCAACATCAATCTCAGAACATAGTGGATACTAGGGATCAAACCTAACAAACCTAACTCGATTACACGATAAATCTCATCCAACCCATCACCATCCAGCAAGCCTACGATGAAATTACTCACGCACGGCGGTGAGCATCATGAAATTGGTGATGGAGGATGGTTGATGATGACGACGACGACGGATTCCCCTCTCCGGAGCCCCGAATGGACTCTAGATCAGCCCTCCTGAGAGAGTTTAGGGCTTGGCGGCGGCTCCGTATCGTAAAACGCGATGAATCTTTCTCCCTGATTTTTTTCTCCCCAAACACGAATATATGGAGTTGGAGTTCAGGTCGATGGAGCAACAGGGGGCCCACGAGGCAGGGGGCGCGCCCAGGGGGCAGGCGCGCCCCCACCCTCGTGGACAGGTGGAGGCCCCCTGACGTGGATTCTTCTTCCAGTATTTTTAATATTTTCCAAAAATAAGTTCCATGGAGTTTCAAGCCATTCCGAGAACTTGTGTTTCTGCACATAAATAACACCATGGCAATTCTGCTAAAAACAACATCAGTCCGGCTTAGTTCCATTCAAATCATGCAAGTTAGAGTCGAAAACAAGGGTCAAAGTGTTTGGAAAAGTAGATAGGACGGAGACGTATCAACTCCCCCAAGCTTAAACCTTTGCTTGTCCTCAAGCAATTCAGTTGATAAACTGAAAGTGATAAAGAAATTTTTTACAAACTCTACTTGCTCTTGTTGTTGTAAATATGTAAAGCCAACATTCAAGTTTTCAGCAAAGATTATAACTAACCATATTCACAATAACATTTAGGTCTCATGTTTACTCATGTCAATGGCATAATCAACTAGCGAGCAATAATAATCATGATATGATATAACAAGATGGTATCTCGCTAGCCCTTTCTGAGACCGCAAAACATAAATGCAGAACACCTTTAAAGATCAAGGACTGACTAGACATTGTAATTCATGGTAAAAGAGATCCAGTCATAGTCATACCCAATATAAATTAATAGTAATGGATGCAAATGACAGCGGTGCTCTCCAGCTGGTGCTTTTTAATAAGAGGGTGATGACTCGACATAAAAATAAATAGATAGGCCCTTCGCAGAGGGAAGCAAGGATTTGTAGAGGTGCCATAGCTCGATTTTAAAACAGAGATAAATAACATTTTGAGCGGCATACTTTCATTGTCAACATAACAACCAAGAGATGGCGATATCTTCCATGCTACACACATTATAGGCGGTTCCCAAACAGAATGGTAAAGTTTATACTCCCCCTCCACCAACAAGCATCAATCCATGGCTTGCTCAAAACAACGAGTGCCTCCAACTAACAATATGAAGGAAATATGCCCTAGAGGCAATAATAAAGTTATTATTTATTTCCTTATATCATGATAAATGTTTATTATTCATGCTAGAATTGTATTAACTGGAAACATAATACATGTGTGAATACATAGACAAACAGAGTGTCACTAGTATGCCTCTACTTGACTAGCTCATTGATCAAAGATGGTTATGTTTCCTAGCCATGAACAAAGAGTTGTTATTTGATTAACGAGATCACATCATTAGTTGAATGATCTGATTGACATGACCCATTCCATTAGCATAGCACCCGATCGTTTAGTATGTTGCTATTGATTTTATCCATGACTTATACATGTTCCTTTAACTATGAGAATATGCAACTCCCGTTTACCATAGGAACACTTTGTGTGCTACCAAACGTCACAACGTAAATGGGTGATTATAAAGGTGCTCTACAGGTGTTTCCGAAGGTACATGTTGGGTTGGCTTATTTCGAGATTAGGATTTGTCACTCCGATTGTCGGAGAGGTATCTCTGGGCCCTCTCGGTAATGCACATCACATAAGCCTTGCAAGCATTGCAACTAATGTGTTAGTTGTGAGATGATGTATTACGGAACGAGTAAAGAGACTTGCCGGTAACGAGATTGAACTAGGTATTGGATACCGACGATCGAATCTCGGGCAAGTAACATACCGATGACAAAGGGAACAAACGTATGTTGTTATGCGGTCTGACCGATAAAGATCTTCGTAGAATATGTAGGAGCCAATATGGGCATCCAGGTCCCGCTATTGGTTATTGACTGGAGACGTGTCTCGGTCATGTCTACATTGTTCTCGAACCCGTAGGGTCCGCACGCTTAAGGTTTCGATGACAGTTATATTATGAGTTTATGAGTTTTGATGTACCGAAGGAGTTCGGAGTCCCGGATGAGATCGGGGACATGACTAGGAGTCTCGAAATGGTCGAGACGTAAAGATCGATATATTGGACGACTATATTCGGACATCGGAAGGGTTCTGAGTGATTCGGGTATTTTCGGAAGTACCGGGGAGTTACGGGATTACGGGAGAAGTAATGGGCCTTGATGGGCTTTAGTGGGAAGAGGAAAAGGCTGCTGCGCCCCCCCTCCCCTTTGGTCCGAATTGGACTAGGGAAAAGGGGGCCGGCCACCTCTCCTTCTCCTCCTATTCCTTCTCCCTTCCTCCCCTTTTGGTGGACTCCTACTAGGACTTGGAGTCCTAGTAGGACTCCATATGCTGGCCGCACCTTTTGCCTTGGTCGGCCTCCTCCTCCTCCATCCTTTATATACAGGGGCAGGGGGCACCCCAAAGACACACAAGTTGATCTACGGATCGTTCCTTAGCCGTGTGCGGTGCCCCCTTCCACCAAATTCCACCTCGATCATATCGTTGCAGTGCTTAGGCGATGCCCTGCGCCGGTAACACATCAAGATCGTCACCACGCCGTCGTGCTGACGGAACTCTTCCTCGACGCTTTGCTGGATCGGAGCCCGGGGATCGTCATCGAGCTGAAAGTGTGCAGAACTCGGAGGTGCCGTACGTTCGGTACTTAGATCGGTTGGATCGTGAAGAAGTACGACTACATCAACCGCGTTGATATAACGCTTCCGCTTTCGGTCTACGAGGGTACGTAGACAAACACTCTCCCCGCTCGTTGCTATGCATCACCATGATCTTGCGTGTGCGTAGGAATTTTTTTTTGAAATTACTACGTTCCCCAACAGTGGCATCCGAGCCTAGGTTTTATGGTTGATGTTATTTGCACGAGTAGAACACAAGTGAGTTGTGGACGATACAAGTCATACTGCCTACCAGCATGTCATACTTTGGTTCAGCGGTATTGTTGGATGAGACGATCCGGACCAACCTTACGCGTACGCTTACGCGAGACCGGTTCCCTCGACGTGCTTTGCACAGAGATGGCTTGCGGAAGACTGTCTCTCCAACTTTAGTTGAACCGAGTGTGGCTACGCCCGGTCCTTGAGAAGGTTAAAACGGAGTCTATTTGACAAACTATCGTTGTGGTTTTGATGCGTAGGTAAGATGAGTTCTTGCTTAAAGCCCGTAGCAGCCACATAAAACTTGCAACAACAAAGTAGAGGACGTCTAACTTGTTTTTGCAGGGCATGTTGTGATGTGATATGGTCAAGACATGATGCTAAATTTTATTGTATGAGATGATCATGTTTTGTAACCGAGTTATCGGCAACTGGCAGGAGCCATATGGTTGTCGCTTTATTGTATGCAATGCAATCGCGATGTAATGCTTTACTTTATTACTAAGCGGTAGTGATAGTCGTGGAAGCATAAGATTGGCGAGACGACAACGATGCTACGATGGAGATCAAGGTGTCGCGCCGGTGACGATGGTGATCATGACGGTGCTGCAGAGATGGAGATCACAAGCACAAGATGATGATGGCCATATCATATCACTTATATTGATTGCATGTAATGTTTATCTTGTATGCATCTTATCTTGCTTTGATTGACGGTAGCATTATAAGATGATCTCTCACTAATTATCAAGAAGTGTTCTCCCTGAGTATGCACCGTTGCGAAAGTTCTTCGTGCTGAGACACCACGTGATGATCGGGTGTGATAGGCTCTACGTTCAAATACAACGGGTGCAAAACAGTTGCACACGCGGAATACTCAGGTTTAACTTGACGAGCCTAGCATATACAGATATGGCCTCGGAACACGGAGACCGAAAGGTCGAGCGTGAATCATATAGTAGATATGATCAACATAGTGATGTTCACCATTGAAACTACTCCATCTCACGTGATGATCGGACATGGTTTAGTTGATTTGGATCACGTGATCACTTAGAGGATTAGAGAGATGTCTATCTAAGTGGGAGTTCTTAAGTAATATGATTAATTGAACTTAAATTTATCATGAACTTAGTCCTGGTAGTATTAGCATATCTATGTTGTAGATCAATAGCTCGCGTTGTTGCTTCCCTATGTTTATTTTGATATGATCCTAGAGAAAATTGTGTTGAAAAATGTTAGTAGCAATGATGCGGATTGGATCCGTGATCTGAGGTTTATCCTCATTGCTGCACAGAAGAATTATGTCCTTGATGCACCGCTAGGTGACGGACCTATTGCAGGAGCAGATGCAGACGTTATGAACGTTATGCTAGCTCAATATGATGACTACTTAATAGTTTAGTGCACCATGCTTAAACGGCTTAGAATCGGGACTTCAAAGACGTTTTGAACGTCATGGACCATACAAGATGTTCCAGGAGTTGAAGTTAATATTTCAAGCAAATACCCGAGTTGAGAGATATGAAGTCTCCAACAAGTTCTATAGCTAAAAGATGGAGGAGAATCGCTCAACTAGTGAGCATGTGCTCAGATTGTCTGGGTACTACAATCGCTTGAATCAAGTGGGAGTTAATCTTCCAGATAAGATAGTGATTGACAGAATTCTCTAGTCACCATCACCAAGTTAGTAGAACTTCGTGATGAACTATAATATGCAAGGGATAACGGAAAATATTCCCAAGCTCTTCGCGATACTAAAATCGGCGAAGGTAGAAATCAAAGAAAAACATCAAGTGTTGATGGTTGACAAGATCACTAGTTTCAAGAAAAGGGCAAAAGGAAAGAAGGGGAACTTCAAGAAGAACGGCAAGCAAGTTGCTGCTCAAGTGAAAAAGCCCAAGTCTGGTCCTAAGCCTGAGACTAAGTGCTTCTACTGCAAAGGGACTGGTCACTGGAAGCGGAACTACCCCAAGTGATTGGCGGATAAGAAGGATGGCAAAGTGAACATAAGTATATTTGATATACATGTTATTGATGTGTACTTTACTAGTGTTCATAGCAACCCCTTAGTATTTGGTACTAGTTCAGTTGCTAAAATTTAGTAACTCGAAACGGGAGTTGCAGAATGAAACAAAGACTAGTTAAAGGGCAAGGTGACGATGTGTGTTGGAAGTGGTTCCAAGATTGATATGATCATCATCACACACTCCCTATACTTTCGGGATTAGTGTTGAAACTAAATAAGTGTTATTTGGTGTTTGCGTTGAGCATGAATATGATTTGATCATGTTAATTGCAAAACGGTTATTCATGTAAATTAGAGAATAATTGTTGTTCCGTTTACATGAATAAAACCTTCTATGGTAATACACACCAATGAAAATAGTTCATTGGATCTCGATCGTAGTGATACACATATTCATAATATTGAAACCAAAAGATGCGAAGTTAATAATGATAGTGCAACCTATTTGTGGCACTGCCGTTTAGGTCATATTGGTGTAAAGCGCATGAAGAAACTCCATGCTAATGGGATTTTGGAATCACTTGATTGTGAATCACTTGATGCTTGCGAACCATGCCTCTTGGGCAAGATGACTAAAACGCCGTTCTCCGGAACAATGGAGCAAGCAACAGTTTTGTTGGAAATCATACATACTGATGTATGTAGTCCGATGAATATTAAGGCTCGCGACAAGTATCATTATTTTCAGAACTTCACAGATGAGTTAAGCAGATATGGGTATATCGACTTAATGAAACATAAGTCTGAAACGTTTGAAAAGTTCAAAGAATTTCAGAGTGAAGTGGATAATCATCGTAACAAGAAAATAAAAAGTTTCTACGATATGATCGCAGAGGTAAAATATTTGAGTTACGAGTTTTGGCCTTCAATTAAAACAATGTGGAATAGTTTCACAAATTCATGCCACCTGGAACACCACAGCATAATGGTGTGTCTGAACGTCATAACCGTACTTTATTGGATATAGTACAATCTATGATGTTTCTTACCGATTTACCAATATCGTTTTGGGATCATGCATTAGAGACAGCTGCATTCACGTTAAAAGAGGCACCATCTAAATCCGTTGAGACGACACCGTATGAACTATGGTTTAGCAATAAACCTAAGCTGTCGTTTCTTAAAATTTGGGGCTGCGATGCTTATGTGAAAAAGCTTCAATCTGATAAGCTCGAACCCAAATCGGAGAAATGTGTCTTCATAGGATATCCAAAGGAAATTGTTGGGTACACCTTCTATCACAGATCCGAAGGCAAGACTTTTGTTGCTAAGTTCGGAAACTTTCTAGAGAAAGAGTTTCTTTCGAAAGAAGTGAGTGGGAGGAAAGTAGAACTTGATAAGGTAATTGTACCTTCTCCCTTATTGGAAAGTAGTTCATCACAGAAATCTGTTCCTGTGACTACTACACCAATTAGTGAGGAAGCTAATGATGATGATCATGTAACTTCAGATCAAGTTACTACCAAATATCGTAAGTAAACTAGAGTGAGATCCGCACCAGAGTGATACGGTAATCCTGTTCTGGAAGTCATGTTACTAGACCATGACGAACTTGCGAACTATGAGGAAGCGATGATGAGCCCAGATTCCGCGAAATGGTTAGAGGCCATGAAATCTGAGATATGATCCATGTATGAGAACAAAGTATGGACTTTGATGGATTTGCCCGATGATCGGCAAGCCAAAGAAAATAAATGGATCTTGAAGAGGAAGACGGACACTGATAGTAGTGTTACTATCTACAAAGCTAGAATTGTCGCAAAAGGTTTTCGACAAGTTCAAGGTGTTGACTATGATGAGAGTTTCTCACTCATATCTATTCTTAAGTCTGTCCGAATCATGTTAGCAATTGCCGCATTTTATGAAATCCGGCAAATGGATAAACAAAACTACATTCCTTAATGGATTTATTAAAGAAGAGTTGTATACGATGCAACTAGAAGGTTTTGTCGATCCTGAAGGTGTTAACAAAATATGCAAGCTCCAGCGATCCATCTATGGACTGGTGCAAGCATCTCGGAGTTGGAATATACGCTTTGATGAGTTGATCAAAGCATATAGTTTTATACAGACTTGCGGTGAAACCTGTATTTACAAGAAAGTGAGTGGGAGCACTACAGCATTTCTGATAAGTATATGTAAATGACATATTATTGATCGGAAATAATGTAGAATTATTCTGTGAAGCATAAAGGAGTATTTGAAAGGAGTTTTTCAAAGAAAGACCTCGGTGAAGCTGCTTACATATTGAGCATCAAGATCTATAGAGATAGATCAAGACGCTTGATAAGTTTTTCAATAAGTACATACCTTGAAAAGATTTTGAAGTAGTTCAAAATGGAACAGTCAAAGAAAGAGTTCTTGCCTGTATTACAAGGTGTGAAATTGAGTAAGACTCAAAACCCGACCACGGCAGAAGATAGAAAGAGAATGAAAGTCATTCCCTATGCCTCAGCCATAGGTTCTATAAAGTATGCCATGCTGTGTACCAGATCTATTGCATACCCTACCACTGAGTTTGGCAAGGGAGTACAATAGTGATCTAGGAGTAGATCACTGGACAAGCAATCAAAATTATCCTTAGTGGAATAAGGATATGTTTCTCGATTATGGATGTGACAAAAAGGTTCGTCGTAAAAGGTTACGTCGATGCAAGTTTTGACACTAATCTAGATGACTCTAAGTCTCAATCTAGATACATATTGAAAGTGGGAGCAATTAGCTAAAGTAGCTCCGTGCAGAGCATTATAGACATAGAAAATTGCAAAATACATAACGGATCTGAATGTAGCAGACCCGTTGACTAAGGTTCTCTCACAAGCAAAACATGATCACACCTTAGTACTCTTTGGGTGTTAATTACATAGCGATGTAAACTAGATTATTGAATCTAGTAAACCCTTTGGGTGTTGGTCACATATCGATGTGAACTATTGCTGATAAATCACATGGCGATGTGAACTAGATTATTGACTCTAGTGCAAGTGGGAGACTGAAGGAAATATGCCCTAGAGGCAATAATAAAGTTATTATTTATTTCCTTATATCATGATAAATGTTTATTATTCATGCTAGAATTGTATTAACTGGAAACATAATACATGTGTGAATACATAGACAAACAGAGTGTCACTAGTATGCCTCTACTTGACTAGCTCATTGATCAAAGATGGTTATGTTTCCTAGCCATGAACAAAGAGTTGTTATTTGATTAACGAGATCACATCATTAGTTGAATGATCTGATTGACATGACCCATTCCATTAGCATAGCACCCGATCGTTTAGTATGTTGCTATTGCTTTTATCCATGACTTATACATGTTCCTTTAACTATGAGAATATGCAACTCCCGTTTACCATAGGAACACTTTGTGTGCTACCAAACGTCACAACGTAAATGGGTGATTATAAAGGTGCTCTACAGGTGTTTCCGAAGGTACATGTTGGGTTGGCTTATTTCGAGATTAGGATTTTTCACTCCGATTGTCGGAGAGGTATCTCTGGGCCCTCTCGGTAATGCACATCACATAAGCCTTGCAAGCATTGCAACTAATGTGTTAGTTGTGAGATGATGTATTACGGAACGAGTAAAGAGACTTGCCGGTAACGAGATTGAACTAGGTATTGGATACCGACGATCGAATCTCGGGCAAGTAACATACCGATGACAAAGGGAACAAACGTATGTTGTTATGCGGTCTGACCGATAAAGATCTTCGTAGAATATGTAGGAGCCAATATGGGCATCCAGGTCCCGCTATTGGTTATTGACTGGAGACGTGTCTCGGTCATGTCTACATTGTTCTCGAACCCGTAGGGTCCGCACGCTTAAGGTTTCGATGACAGTTATATTATGAGTTTATGAGTTTTGATGTACCGAAGGAGTTCGGAGTCCCGGATGAGATCGGGGACATGACGAGGAGTCTCGAAATGGTCGAGACGTAAAGATCGATATATTGGACGACTATATTCGGACATCGGAAGGGTTCTGAGTGATTCGGGTATTTTCGGAAGTACCGGGGAGTTACGGGATTACGGGAGAAGTAATGGGCCTTGATGGGCTTTAGTGGGAAGAGGAAAAGGCTGCTGCGCCCCCCCTCCCCTTTGGTCCGAATTGGACTAGGGAAAAGGGGGCCGGCCACCTCTCCTTCTCCTCCTATTCCTTCTCCCTTCCTCCCCTTTTGGTGGACTCCTACTAGGACTTGGAGTCCTAGTAGGACTCCATATGCTGGCCGCACCTTTTGCCTTGGCCGGCCTCCTCCTCCTCCATCCTTTATATACAGGGGCAGGGGGCACCCCAAAGACACACAAGTTGATCTACGGATTGTTCCTTAGCCGTGTGCGGTGCCCCCTTCCACCAAATTCCACCTCGATCATATCGTTGCAGTGCTTAGGCGATGCCCTGCGCCGGTAACACATCAAGATCGTCACCACGCCGTCGTGCTGACGGAACTCTTCCTCGACGCTTTGCTGGATCGGAGCCCGGGGATCGTCATCGAGCTGAACGTGTGCAGAACTCGGAGGTGCCGTACGTTCGGTACTTAGATCGGTTGGATCGTGAAGAAGTACGACTACATCAACCGCGTTGATATAACGCTTCCGCTTTCGGTCTACGAGGGTACGTAGACAAACACTCTCCCCGCTCGTTGCTATGCATCACCATGATCTTGCGTGTGCGTAGGAATTTTTTTTTGAAATTACTACGTTCCCCAACACAATAGTCCCAGGGGGAGTTTTGTTTGCAATTATTTTGATTTGATTTGCATAAAGCATGGGATTGGGCATCCCTGTGACCAGCCATTTTCTTGTGAGTGAGGATCGGAGTCCACTCCTCTTGAGAATAACCCGCCTAACATGGAAGATACGGACAACCCTAGTTGATACATGAGCTAATCGAGCATACAAAACATAATTTCATTTGAAGGTTTAGAGTTTGGCACATACCAATTTACTTGGAATGGCAGGTAGATACCGCATATAGGAAGGTATGGTGGACTCATATGGCATAACTTTGGGGTTTAAGTAATTGGATGCACAAGCTGTATTCCCGCTTAGTACAAGTGAAGGCTAGTAAAAGACTGGGAAGCGACCAACTAGAGAGCGACAACAGTCATGAACATGCATTAAAATTAATAAACATTGAGTGCAAGCATGAGTAGGATATTGAGTGCAAGCATGAGTAGGATATAATCCACCATGAACATAAATATCGTGAAGGCTATCTTGATTTGTTTGAACCACATGTGTGAACATGTGCCAAGTCAAGTCACTTAAATCATTCAAAGGAGGATACCACCCCACTATACCACATCACAACCATTTTAATAGCATGTTGGCACGCAAGGTAAATCATTATAAACTCCTAGCTAATTAAGCATGGAATAAGCAAATATGATCTCTAATTGTCATTGCAAACATGTTTATTCATAATAGGCTGAATCAGGAATGATGAACTAATCATATTTACAAACAAGAGAGGTCGAGTTCATCCCAGCTTCTCTCATCTCAGTCAGTCCATCATATGTCGTCATAATTGCCTTTCACTTGCACGACCGAATGATGTGAATAATAATAATAGTGCACGTGCATTGGACTAAGCTGGAATCTGCGAGCATTCAATAAATAGGAGAAGACAAGGCAATATGGGCTCTTGGTTAAATCAACAATAATGCATATAAGAGCCACTTCAACAATTTCAATTATGGTCTTCTCCTATCGACCTCCAAAGAAAATAAAAGAAATAAAACTATTTACACGGGAAAGCTCCCAACAAGCAAAATAAGAACATGAAATCTTTTTTGGTTTTCTTTTTAACTATTACTACAGCAAGAAAAGTGAACTAGCTAAAAGTTATTACTAATTTTTTGGTTTTCTTAAGGTTTATCAAACACACAAGAAGAAAGTGCAAAAAGAAAATAAACTAGCATGGATATTACAGTGAAAAAGTATGAGCCCCGAGATCTAGCAATGAGTGTGTGAACATGAATGTAATGTCGGTGAGAAATACGTACTCCCCCAAACTTAGGATTTTGGCCTAAGTTGGTTTATTGCCACGGATGGCCTGGCAGATATCCAAAGTTGTAGTTGGGGTCGTGCTGAGATGAAGAAGACTCTGATTGCCACTGGTTGGCAATCATCTCTAGATCCCACTGGTAATTAGACTATTGTGGAGGTTCAAATTGTGGTTCCGGCTCCGGCTCTGTGGCTGATGTAGGGTTCCGGTAGGCGTGAATGGCCGCCAGCGGAACGAGATACGGACCTGCAGATAAATCAAACAAGGAGGGAGCAGGCAAGGTAATAGTCTCAGGGTGATGTTTATCAAAGAACAATTTGTATTTAAGCGCCCCTTCCCTATTCTTAACAATAAAGTCATGCGCTACCATACTCTTATAATCTAAATAAACAGTGGGCAGCAATTTTTCTTCTTTTTCATTGTGCAGCAAGGCGTGAAGCGTAAATACCTCCAAAGATGGGGCCCTTTGTACGGTTCAGACTTAACCATTTAGCAATAATACCGCCCATACTAACATAGTCATCACAAAATAA